>CM031867.1:5491046-5541046 GCA_018697195.1 Certhia americana | reverse complement strand
AAGTCACACAATTAGATAACCATCACTCCTGAACTTTCCACCAGCTAAGAATGTTTTATCTTTCCCAACTGGGCACTGCTTACTGCCCTTCTTTGGTGTATATTTTCACTGTCCATACCATTCCTCCCCACCAAAACTTCACCAGTTGCTAGAGACACCTCTTTCGTCTCCTGGCCCGAGTGGAGACAGCGGCAGAGCCGATAAAGGACCATTGGAATTAACTGCTGATTGTGTGAACGGCCAAGGAGGATCAGGGAGGAAGTTTAGTAAACTTGGAGCAGCTGCCTCTTAGAAGCCAGCGTGTTTTAGCCGAGCTTTAACCTTGCTCTCTCCCGAGCAGCGTGTTGATGTTTCGCCACTTGCTCACTGCAAACAAGGCGGGGAGCGGCGTGCGCCGAGGTGCCCGTGTGGCTGCTCTCCCTCTCGCTGCTCGCCCCGGTTCACTGCTCTCCGGGGATCAGTCCCGGGGACCGAACGGCCCCGGCCTCTCTCCTCTCGCCCCAGCTCTGCCGGCGCTTCCCCTTCGAGCGGGGCAGAGGTCCGGGACCTGCAGGTCCTCGGCAGCCGAGTGTCCCCGGACCCGCGGGAAGGGCCGGGCAGCAGCGAGCCGGGGCCTTTGGAGCGGCCGGCTGCAGGGCAGCGCTGCCCGCGGCCCCGGAGCGGCCGTCGGGGGTGGCAGTGTCGGGGGGCGAGCCCCGGCGGCCAGGGCGGGGCTGGGGGGGGTCTCACCGGGCCCGGGCAGCCCCCGCCGGCACGGGCGGCCCGCGGGAGCCCCAGGGAGGCTCCGGCCGGCCCCGGGAGCGGAGAACGCGGCATCGCACGGCCGGCACCGCCCGCAGCCCCTGCCCGCGCTGCCCTCTGTGCCCGGGCACAGCCTCCCCTCCTGCCCCGCGCCTCGGCGGCACCCATCGAAATGCGGGGAGTACTTCGGTTTCTCCCGGCGAAGAACAAAGAAGCAGCAGCTTTCATTAAGGCTGGAGCAAATGAATACGGATCTGACAAGTTTGTTTAAAAACCCCACTGCCCCACGCCCGAAAACGATACTGTGCTTCTGTAAAATACAAAGTGTTGTCAATAACCATTATAGCGGCGATAATGATCTGAGAAGAGAACAAAGACGTTTTGTAATCTCTACATAACTTTATTAGAGCAAAATTATTTTAAAATGCATGTGAATTCCCAAACCTCCTGAATACAAATGAATAAAAGTTTTTCTTCGGGCTAAAATCTTTGCTTGAATGTAAATTGTTTGGGTAAGTGAATTTGCACAGCAGCAAAGTTTGTTTGTCTTAGTCCAGTAGCTTTTCTCTAACGAACCAGATGTTTTGTCTGTAAATTGTCCAGAGGACTTTTACAGTTCTGGCATGTAATAAGCCCCAGAAAATCAGAACTGGAATAGCTGTGTCCCTGCGATTAGGACCAGGCATTTCGGGAAGAGCACGGAGAAAATAGGAAAGTGTAAAGAAGCTCAGTGTCCTCATATTTGGAAACCTCATTTTAAACTGTAAGTAATCTTGTCCGAATCGATTCGCTTCTGCCTGGAGTTGACAGCAATTCCCCACCCAGCCCCAGATATCAGAAATACATCCCCCCAAGAAAAAAACCGAGCACAGTAGGGAGCGGTGGGGGCGGTAGGCTTCGGCCGAGGAAGCCGCGCGGAGGGACCGAGCGGGGCCGGCCCGGTCCGGGGTCCGCCGCGGCCGGCCCGGAGCGATCCCCGCAGCCGGGGGTGCCCGGCGGGCGGTGGCGGTGCCCGGCCCCGAGGCGGGCGCTCCCCACGGCCCCCGGCAGCGCCGGTGGCAGAGCAGGCTCCTCTCCCCGGGGCCCCGCGGCGGTCGGAGAGCACCGCCCGCCCCCCGCGCCGCCGGGGCCAACAAGTTCCCGGTTACACTCGGGCACCGAGAGCGGCGGCCCGGCCGCGGCTCTGCGGGGTGATGCCGCTGCTGCTGCCCGGAGAGCCGGGCCCCGGCGCGTCCCCAGGGCCAGCGGCGGGGGCTCTGCCTTCCCTCTCGGCCGGAGAAGCGCTGAGCCCACCGAGCTGTCCCGGCTGCCGCTCGCCCCAGTCGGATCTCCCCCGGGCTGGCCTGGCCAGCGCCCGCCCTGGCACTCGCCGCGTTCCCAGGGGCTGCGCCCTTCGGAGATGATACTGATTTAAAATAAGATCTATCGGCGCGATTCAGTCCCGCTCAGCCATCACTTTTTCCCCTCCCTCGAAAGGACTTGGGGTCCCTGAAGAAGCAACCGGCCGCTGCTTTAAAGGAAATAAGCGATAACATTTAAGAGCTACTGTAGCGTAATGCATTCTCTGGGACAGTAGGGAAACCTTTTTAGAAAAATCGTGACAGATCCTGGAACTCTACCACATGTGACAACAAAGGCTCTTGTCTCAGGAGAAAGTCTTCAGTTAATTTTACCTACACAAAGTTTTACTGGCTACAGGCTTTAGGAACGCCTTAGTGGAGCCTGGCACTGATCCTCAGGGCTGGCTAATTTGAAAGGCATTTGGAGGATCCCGAAGAAGTGGAAGGGATTCCCCGCTTATTTCTCGCATCACCTGAAAGTTCCTATCGGACAGATAACACGGGTGCTCCTCTACTGACCGCCTGTGACTCAACGCAATGAAGATTTTGTTGCGCTCAGATACACTTTAAAAAAAATACTTAGAAGGGGAAGTGGATAAAACTTAAGTTCGAGCAAAATTTTTCTCTCTCATTTTTTTCTTTTTTTTTTTTTTTTTTTTTTTCCACAGAAACTTCCTTCCCTGTCGGTTCTTTTACTGTTTGCACACAGCGCTTGCACACAGAAGTTTATCTGTACGAAGCTCCCCATCTGCCAGTAGCTCACCTTGACCCGGCGGCGGGCCCGCTGCGGGCCCCACCGGCCGCCAGGGGAAGGGAACCGGCCCCAAAGGGCGGGCGGAGCTCGGTACCCTCGGCGGGACAAGCACCGGGCCGGGGCCAGGGAGCGGCTCCCGGCGGTGCGGCCGCAGCCCCGGGCTGCCTCCTCCTCCTCCTCCTCCTCCTCCTCCTCCTCCTGCGCCGCGCTCTGACCCCACAGCGGGGCCGTGCGGGCCACCGGGACACGGGCAGGGACACGGACACACGGACACACGGACACACGGACACAGGGACAGCCCCAGCGGGGCCGTCGGGCCGTAAATCCCAAAGCCCCGCGGTGCCGGGCGGCTGCTCCGGGCGGGCGGTGCTGAATTCCCGGCTCACGGACAGCGCGGAGGATGCGGACCGTGCGCGGGGCTGAACAGAGTGTGGGGGGCCGGCAGGGCCCCATCCTCCGCCCCTCGCCCAGAAGAATTCATAGAGACAACTGCGGTGCGCTGAGCGGGCGCGCCGAGCAGGCCCCGGCTGGCGCGGCTGTCCCGCTGCTGTCCCGCAGCCCGGGGCGGTGCCGGGCACTTGTCCCCTCCCAGGTGGCCCTTGGCGAGCAGCATGTGCGGGGCCAGCGAGGGGCCGGAGCCCGCAGCGCTCTGCTCCCCAGCTGGGCACTGGGGTCTGCACCGCCCGGGTCAGGTGAAACGCGGAAACTAAGAAAATCTGACACCACCATTGATTCCCTCTCTTTGTTCTCCTCTGTACACAATGGAGAGAAAGGAATGTGACTTTAAAATCGCAATTAACCAGCTTTCTGTCACTGGGTATTTATTCCTATCAAATCTTCCTTCTTCGAAAAAGCACTTCTAATTGTAAAAGAAAGGAGGCGATTTAAAATACCTTATATCCTTCTGTAATCGGAGTTGCTTAAATTATGACTGGATGTGCCTAAACAGTCATCTCAGTTTCCCACTGATTTTGGTCAGGTCCAGAAAGAATGGCATTTTTTTCTAATGTTTTAAAAGTATTAACTTCCTTTCAAACATTCTTTAACCTTTAATGTTTTGTAACTTGATGAAAAGGTCACTTTGTTCGGAGTGGATGCATCTGCTCCATAATTGTTCTAATATCAGGCAGAGCTCCATCCTAACACTACATTCTTTTATGAGTTTTTTTTTTTTTTTTCCTTAATATACTATTGTTAAGGTTACCATGAGTAATTGTTCTAAAGGCAAAGAGCTCCAGACCAAAGGATGCTCACACTTTATTTAATTTCACCAGCTTCAGATGTTTAGAGCTGTATTCAGCAGATGACATTAGCTGAGCTCTGAGAAGAATAACCTGAACCGTTTCACCTCTTCCCACTTGTGGGAGCCTGAGGTAGAACAGGAACAGAATAAATATCTGAATTTATAGACTGAGCTACATGGCAAAATAGTACAAAATACTAATTAATACTACTTTGGACCAGCAGCAAGTTTGATCCAAGCATCTCAAAGGGCTTTACAAAGGGCTGTGACAGAAAGCTGAGACACAGATGGGGGAAGACCTAAAAGCAGAGTGGAAGTCTGGAGACCACTGGATGTCAGCATCTCAAGACTCAGCCTCAAAAAGTGATAGGGTGGTAGAAACATTGCTCATCTAATTACATTTTAGACTCCTTGCTGGGAAGGAAACAGAAGCTTTTCAGCACGTGTAAATCAATATTTATCATTAGGAGCAATCATATTTTGAATCTGTAGATTTAGCCTGTTTTGGTACAGAGAACCTCTGCTTATTCCTGTGTAAAAAGATTCGAAGGTGAATGTGTTCACTGCCAGAATGCCCATCTGAGGGGCAACTTGTGGCCCCAGCTCTGTGGCCAAACCTCACTCAGTCTCAGCACTGCATCTGCTCTGCAGTGTACACTGCAGGAGGTGTGGTGATACCTGGCTGCATAGTGGAGATTGGAGCCAGAACCTTAAATTGATACAATTAATCGCTCTAAAATATAACAGGATTTTATAATTCTTACACAATTCAAACATCCAGAGAATATGTTTAATTAAAACTTGGCTATACTTTTTAATAAAAAAAGAAATCTTAAAAAGCAAAGAAATGGGGTGATTATATTGCTTAGTCTTCTAATTTGCACATTTTTTTATTTTTTTTTTAATAGCACACTTTTCTAGCCAGGCCAGTCCCTTGAGGACCAGTTCCTCATTTATAAGGAATTCCCCAATGGGAGTGAAAAAGAGGCTATTTTATAAGAAGAAAATATATTCTGAAAGAGGAGCCATACAAAGATAACCCCACATCATATATATCAGTATGGAAGCTGGAATATGTATTCCAGTGATGCAAATCTTCCCTTACAATAATTTGCTCGTTAGTGTTAAAGAAAGCCCAGATACTGATGTCTCTGTATTTGTTCTTCTATTTTTCATCACACTAATGCTTTTAACTAAAATTATTTTTTAAAATTTGCTTTATTTAATGAATTTAAAGGTCAATCCTCTTCCTTTCCATATGCAAATCCTATTAATAGTAGAGGTTTGATATTAATGGGAGTTAATAGAGTGGATACCCCCTTCACACAAGAAACCCCACAAGAGAACAAAATAACATCAAGGTAATTTCAGTAAATTTTGTTGTAAAATTCTCCCCTTTGAGTAACCAAATATCCGGGCAACAGTGCTTTGGAAACAGGAGTGACAGCCAGAGGAGGGATGAGGTGTGAAAGGGCACACAGAGCCTCCCCATCTTCCAAGGGCAGGGCTGCAGGGGAGGACACAGCTCCCAGCAGCTGGAGCCCATCTTCTCTTCCTCCTCTTTCTCCTCTTCCTCTTCCTCCTCCTCAGCCTCTCACACCTGCAGGAGCCAGGCAGGACACAAGGTGCCAACTACCAGAGATCCTTCCCCATCCTCCTAAAGAGGGAACAGGTAACTTCTGCTCCCTTCAGAGGCCAACAGCCTCCACCTGTGGGACCACAGCAGCAACTCAGAGAAATACAGGAGCTGCTGGAGCTGATGAGGGAGTAAGTGAAGTTACTGCTTCTGCCACCCTGTTTAGCCAGTTTTGGAGCTCAACTCTCTGGTCACTATTTTCTATCTATAGTTACTGCTGCAGGACCCAGTGAGGTTTAATAGTATTTCTATTTTTATTTTTTTAACCACAGCTGTTGGTGTTAAGATAACAGCACTGATGTGCCTAAGGAGGTAGAGTTGGGGAAAGAGGAATAAACTCATTGCTTTCATCTGCAGTCCCTGTAGGGAAATGCTCCCGATGTTAATGAGTGAGGAACAGCCCTGTCTAGCCTAACTTTTGCAATACAACTATCTGCATTGTTTTTCAAGCAGATGAATCCAGATACCAAACAGCAAAGCATCATTAATCCAGAGCAGCTTCTTCCTCATTAAGAAACAGAATACCTGGTGCAGCCCCTGGCCTGGCCTGCCCATGCATGGCTCCTGCAGATCAGCCTCTGTTTACTTAGGGCAGGCTGAAGCAGTGTGATTGAAAGATGTGGAGAAAGGGATGAGTCATGGACCACAAGGTGCTGTTAATTTACCTCTTATCAAAGGGCATTAACCCACCCCCTCTGAACACCAGGGAACCTTCCAAGGAAGCCCATCCTCACTGCAGCCTCCTTCCTTGTCACTCCTGAGCTGGAAAAGTTTTCCTGGTACCTTTTCTCAGCCTGCATCTAGTGACACTAGTGTACTCCAGTCCTCAATAATATTCCCTCCCAAAACTATTAAGAGAAACTATTTAGAGAAAACTATTTTTGTTTCCTTAAATTGACTTTATTTTTTTCCACTGCTTATACCAGAGGGATTCTTTTTTTTCTTAATCCCTGAACCTGGAAGCTGGTTTTATCCTTTGAAAAAGGTTTTGTGTAAGAACTATAAACAGTCCCTGGGAGTTGTAGACAAAGCCCTGCAATGCTCTTGATCCATCCAAGATCTAATGGGGTTAACAAGGACCATGCTCCTGTGGCCCTAAACCACACAGAGCTGCTGCTTCTATGGCTGGATAGGTTGAACAAATAATTTTTGCTCTTGGCTCTTATGATGTTGGAAAGTCCCTGTGAAAGAGGGACTGTGGGCAGTGACAGCCCTTGTGATACACACACAGCCTCCATCTGTCAGAGACAGTGTTTCTGGCTCTTTGCAGACTAAAGCAGAAAGTATCTAAAGTGTCGTATCAGGGCTTACATTGAGGTCACCTTTGCTTCCAGGGCCTCGATGTGGCCACAGATCTGCCAAGGGAAGGGCTGGAGGGTGGGAAGCACGCTGAGATAAAAGGCATCAAGTTTCTGAGGAAGCCAGGGCCCCGTTCACAGACCTGAGGTTTGGATTTTAGCTGAGACACACTCACAGCTTTCCTTGGCTCCTTGGCAAATAGGAGAGCACAGAATTGTGTCTCGTGTTTGAAGTGTGTGACAAAATAAGGCTTACACTGCTTATGTTTTGGGGAGATGAATACTGATTGCTACAAACATTCTGTAGCAGAATTCTGTACAGCAAAATTCTGTAATTGTCCAGGTAACTCACAGGCTGGAAGAGTTTGCATTTTTGCAAAACGTTAGGTATAAATTACTTCCACAAACAGGAGCCTGGACTCAACAGAGCAACACAGTTGTCTGTTATAGCAAATCTGGCGTTCTCAGATTCAAATCTGCTACAGGCATTCTGGATTTTAATTAATATATTGTTTCATATGTATGAGTATTTCATGGTGCGCTTTTTTTTTTTAGTTTGTTTTCACACACTGCATTTTTATCTCAAACAAAGTGTGTTCTCTGCATTGTTCTCAAAGCAATTGAATAAATATCACGGAGTCTATAGATCTGGTCTCCTTTCCAGTGAGCAGCACAGCAGTCATGCTTCACAGGAAAGGGATAACATCCTCCAGTGCAGCTGATAAGAGCAACAATTTACAAAGCAAGAGATCCGTTATGCAGTGAAAGCTTTATTACCATGACTTGATGTTACATCTACAACACATAAGGGTTAATCATTGCAGCAGTTTGCAGCTGGTTTGTGCTCCCAGGGGAGCCATAGCAATAGACTGCTTCGTGTAAGACAAGGTCAGCCTCCTCTCCTGGGGTCAGCAGGCCACGAGATAACACAACTCTGAAACTTCTGCTTGGGGCAGACACAGGTGCCAAACCCATTTTGTGGTCTGCTGTAGAGCGCTTCTTGTGGTTTTTGTTCTCCTCAGTACAAACACGTACCCAGCTCAGTGGTGCATAATTGGGGGGTGAGCTCTCGGAGACAACATCAGCCAGAGTTCTCTGTGGCAGCCCTGGGTTCAGGAGTTTGCTGGGTACATGGAACATTTCACAGGAGACTTGTTCTTAGTGGACTGAGAAAACAGAGTTTAAGGGCCAAATCCTGCATAATGCATTCAGTCCCATGGTATGAAGTGCTCACACGAGCAAAGTGGGCAGAATTGGGCTGTAACATTCTATTAATATTTATCTTCTACTGCTACGAGACACAACAATAATCAAATAAGAAAAAGTTTAATCCTCAAATGCAGCTTTAATCTTCAAATTGGTTAGCTTATCAGAGGGGTAATATTTATTTTCAAAGACAGGCTGCTCGGAATGATCAGCTGAAATAGAAACCTGTAAGTGAAAGGATGCAAGTTTATTGGGCAGTGTTGTCTATATTTATAGTTTCTGCTCAACCCATATTTCTGTTTTTATATGCATGTGTCAAAAATTAATATATGGCAAACTTCACCAACAGTTTTAAGAGATCCTAAAATATAATAAAATCAATAAATGATGTTCTGGCGTAAATGTTTCTGTAGCTGAGGGTGGTCAGGTTCAAAGGGCAGCATCTGACCATTTCTCTTTCCCACCCTGCTGCAGAGTAAGACCCTCCCCTCAACTTCAAATCACTGGGGAGAGGGTAATTTAAGCTATGCTTGATGTACCCTATACATCACTGTCTTCAGGACCAGGTTTAAAATTAAACTCTGATGTACAAAGTTAAACAAAAATGAGATAAAAATTGGCAGGGGTTGAAGAGGGTCAAAGTAGTCAAAACACAAGGTAGACTATTGCTTCTTTTGATTTATGTTATTCTGTGCACTAAAAAAATAAAATTATAGCTCTTGTGGAGATTTTTTCATTGAGAATAACGCATTTCTAATTTGTTTTCTATAGACTTACGGGCATTTGCTCTGGGGGTTGGAAGGATTTATTTATTTATTTATTTATTTATTTATCTATTTATTTAATTATTTATTTTGGCAGGGGCACAGTATCCCCAGCTGTTGGCAGAATATTCAAATTATCCATTGGATGGAACCTTTGTCAATCAGCAGCAAGTGAAGGAGAAGCATATTTCAACTTCTATTAGTGTTTATCTTACAATGCACATATCTTGTATTTGTCTAAATTTCTAATTTCAGGCACCTTCTCTAGGCTACAGTTAGGTTTGGTAGCAGAAAGAAAGAGCTCAGCGAATGTTTCCTTTTCAATGTTTTACATACACATAATGCAGTTACCTTCTAGAATTTCAGTACAGGACAGAAGCCAAACAGCATGTTCTTCTGAAAGCAGTTCAAGAAATCCTTGCAGGAAGTAGATTTTTTATGATGTAGTCAACTTTTCTTAAAATTGTCGTTTACATCGTCAGTGTGTGGACTGCAGGCAAAATCATTTGGAATGGTAATCTTTATTTTCTATGATATGACAATGAAATCAACTACTATCCTCTAGAATCAAATTAATTTCTCTCTGTTACTCCAGTGGGAAGAATAAAAGGGTTTTACTGGCTAAACTACCAGGCTAATGGGAAAATCAAAATAAAATCAGGTGCTGGAATTGCTGGCAAATAAAAAATGCTTATTTTAAACATAATGGTGGACATATACAGATCTTGAAGTCTTTTAAAATCTGATCAAGCAAACTTTTTTCAAAGTTTTTTTTAATTTTCATCCATGAAAGTCCTGTTGACTTCATATGGATTGCAGCTGGCTGAAGTGTGGGCTTGTTCTTAGGCTGTACAAGGGCATGAGACAGCAAAAGCCTCAAAACTCTGAAAATGTCTGAACTTGATTACAAATCTAACAGGAGAAAACCTTCTGCTGTCCAGACAACGAAAAGCTTTTTTTTTTCTAATGCTGTTTCACTAATAATGACAAAGATGATTTTTTTTTTTTTTAATCCAGTGAGGATCTGATTTAAATACTCAGATTTTAGTCTTTCCTCCAGCATTCTAAGTGATACATTGTGTAAAATGCACTTTGTATGTGTGATGGTAGAGGATTGACCTGCATATATGTGCCGTTAATATACATAATTTGGCAAGCATTTATGTTCTAATTGAGTAAATGCAATCCTTCACAAACACCTGTCTGGAAAGCTGAAGTGCAGCAGCATACAAACAGCAGGTTGTTTTAACAGATGCAGCCAGCAAAGCAGAGCTCAAATGTTAGAATGAGTCTACTATTTGTGATCTAGTGTGCCCCTAACAGCGGGGCAATAATTTTTGTACCATTAATTAAGACTTTTTCAAAGATCTGGTTTTGTTTTTTTAAAAAAAAAAATCCAAACAACAAACCTTTTGGGGTCACACAGAAGACCACTCATGTGTTCTGTAACTCTAGCAGATCACTTGTAGCAAAGAGTAGAGCAGAGAGCTTGTTGGCTAGAAAATTATAGTCCAAAATTTTTCTACATCCATTACATTTTGGGAATCAGGAGAACGATGAATTAAAGAGATGATACAAAGGTCATGAGGAATTGCTGCAGTATTCACAAAATATGTAAATGCTGTGAAAGATGTAGGATCTTACAACCAAGGCTCAGAAGGAACACAGGAGCAACTCTGAGGCTGGGAGCTGCTCAGAAATTAGATAAAAAGCAAAAACATATGAGAAATCAAAAAGCAAGAGACATCCAGCTGTTAGAAATACCTGTGACCCATTAAAATCATGTGCTTAGCATGAGTGGTATGTCCTCCTGATGTATCCATGCAGCAATCAGGCTCCTGTTCCCTAGGAGAGGGACATGGCACAGAAAATGAGCTGATTGATTCCTTTTTGCACTGAGCATTTGACTGGGGATAAGTGATCAGTTTATGGATGCTACACTGAGTCCTCCAGGACTCAGCCCTGTCAGGGGTGTCTGAGGGTGCCTGCTCACGAAGGGCCTGATTCAGAGCTCACCAAACTCAGGTTTCCACTGCCTGGGCTCTGGATCAGGCCTTTTCCATCCACCTGTCTGGGATGGAGATTTTCCATCCCAGTGCAGCTGTGAGATGCAGCTTTCCACAGTGTCTAATTCTGTCCATTTTTAGTGCATTACATTCTTCTAGAGCAAAATCTACCCACCGACATGTACAGATTCCCTGTCCTGCTTATTAATGACATTTCTGCACACCCTGTGTTTACCAAGGAAAGCAATCACGCCTTACCTTCCCTCTGTGTGTGCTCAGATTTGCATTATTTTGCTCAGGCACTTGCAAAGGTACCGTGCTCAGAGCAATGATAAAGAACCAAGTCCATAATTTAATAACCCTCCTCTGACTAATTAGTATTCACTCAGTGAATGAAAGGTTTTCAGAGGTCCAGTCAAAGGCCTAAGTACCATTTAAGTCCAGCTTATTCCTCAAGGCACCTCTGAACTGAATTGGGCCCCATTTTATTAAATTACAATAGAAAGACTGCCATGTCAAGTGTACTGATGCTGGGAGGCCCAACCTCGCAGGACCTCACACAGATAAGTAATCATCACTTATGCTAATAGCACATTTGACTTCGTGGGATGACACATGAGGATGGACTACTTACTTGACTAAGATTAGTAAGAACAGGCATGTTACACAGAACAAATGACTTCTAAATATCCAGCTGCAGTGAAGTGCTGGCTCCCCTCAGTGAGTGCTGTGAGGGTGAATGAAGGGCAGGATATGATCTCTAGAAACCTCATTGAATGCTATTATTGAATTGGTGACAGTTTTGCAGATTTCTAACCCATTATAAGCCTCAGCTTTGCCTCCTCAGTGACATGCTTCTCTCCACTGTTTTCCTGCTCTGCCTTCCTTTTCTTTTGCCATACTCCAACAGTACTTTAAAATTATTTTTTAACTCTTTCTCCTTTAATGGTTGAAAATTAATTTTGCAGGTTTGAAAGGTATCTAAGTAACAGCCACAAACCACAGGCTCTGCTATTTACCTGAGCAGATTACTTGGTAGCCTCTCTCCACTGCCCTGCCAAGGTTCCTCCCCTCTGCTCTGCTGGGATCAGTGCAGTCTCTATGCTCATTTAGTCTTTGGCTTCTCCCTTCAAAGCTGACAATAGGGGCATCATGCAGGGTATACCATTCCAGTGATTTTGTCTGATAAAATGCCCAGCTCTTAGGCTTCTGTTTAACACAATTTTGTTCCATACAGGTCACAGAAACAATCAGATTTTGGCCTGTATGATATATAATACCTTTGAACGAGCCCTTCAGGAAGGGAAAAGCCCTCATGTCTAACCTGACTTGCTTTCACTTAATTGTTTTTGATTTTGTCATGGTCCAGGGTTTTTTTTTTTCCCTATTTTGTTTCCACTAATTTAAAAAGTATTTTGTTGCCCTCCCTGTTTTTCCCATCCTGACTAGAATTTTAAAAATTCTTTTTTTTTTAAATCACTGACTCAAGAAGCTTATTCTGAGAGTAATGTACTAGTGACTGCTGATGACTGGCTTCTAGGGATTTTATGAAGCCAAGGTTAATTTGTTCCTGAGAGTTGGAAAAGCCATGAATGGTGAAACATATTTCTGGTACATGCATAATAACTGGTATAAATATTGTATCCAACACCAAAATCCCAAACATACAACCTGCTTGCCAAGGGACCCTTAAATCTAGTTTTGTTTCACTGTAATGTAGAGTTCTGTATAAAAGCCACAAAGACCATAAGTATTATATAATTAGTAGTATTCTTAAGTGGGTATTTTCCTGTTTCTTGGGGGCTTGTAGCTCAGCTGTAATGATTGTTCCATGTGTGTGCATGTGCCTGAGTGTTTTGCCAATCACATCAGTGAAACAAAAATGCCCTAATTTCTACAACTTTGCTTTCATTACACTGTAAAGCACAAAAAGCAGAAACAGTTTCCTGAAGAACTCCTCCATAGCAGGCCCTTGAACAAGATGACTGTTTCTAATAAGCAACAGCTGTCGTTGTGGTTTTACTAGTCAAATGATTCATGTCTTTTGCTCAGAAATGATAAGTGGAACAAATGTTTACTTAGATATGTAACAGAGGAACAATTGAAAAATAGTAGACTGTCAAATAGAAATATTTTCCTGTTATCTGATCCTTGACAATTAGTCTGAACTGGTGTTTAGTCAGGAGGCAGTGTTGCAGTGGCACAGTTGGAGTGGTGAGCAGTTCAGCCCATGGAGCTGTGCACACCAGCTCAGCAGGGTGGTGCCAAGCAGCAGCTCAGCAGATCTGAGGGGGGCACAAGCACCTCTGCTCACACTGCTACACCTCCCACCCCCTTTCCTGGCAGCCTCCCCTCCTATATTTAGTCATCTTCGAAAGGGAGATGGTGAATTTACCATTTCCTCTCCTTTCTGCTGTCTCCAGGGAACACCAAAGTGCTGCCCTGCTGCTTTGGTCATGAGTGAGTCTCCTCGGCTGGCTACAGCTTTCCTGGGATCCTGCAGGGTCTTCTGGGGGCAGCAGAGGGAAAGTATTCTACTGCAGGAGATTCCAGGCTCAGTTCAAGGACAAAGAGATTGCATTACCCTTCAAATGTTGGGAAGGAGAGTCTAACAGAGCCTTGATGTATCTCTGCTGAGCCTGGAAGCTCCTGCAGTCAGAGAGATTTGACACCCCTGTGGCATCACAGGGCTCAAGGTAAATTTTTTTTTAAGTGCTAGAGGAAGCAGTGGCAAAATAACTCTTGTGAGCCTAAGAAGGCAGCATCAAAAGATGGTGTCAGCTGCCTTTGAAGGGAGGTCTGGGAAACAAAGAAGGATGGAGAAGGCCAAGGGAGCCTTGGGATGCTGAGCGTGCAAATGAAACCTGAGTACATCTATAGCTTGCTGGAACTTATATGGATGCTTGCCAGGATATTAGGGTTTAAATCCACCTTTATTTTGCACAGTTTCTGGACTTTTTTTGTTTTTTCAGAACAATCTCTTCACTATCACTGTATGACACTGCTCTGCATTGTACAGAAAGTCTGTCAGAACTTCACTTTCCAATCTGTAAAATGGGGGCAATATTTGCTTTCTCCCAGCCTTTATGCAACATACAAGGCTCCTGGGACCAGAATTCTTTTATAGTGTGTGTCTGTATTGTCTTGTACAGCAAGACCCTGATCTCAGTTGAAGTCTGTAAGTATCACAGAAATATAAATAGATAATAATAAAGAGATGATTTTGACACAAGAATGGAATTTTATATTCTGGAGGGTGAAATAAAATATGTACTAAAGTCTACTAAAGTGTAACCATGAGATCAAATGATAAAAATTCTTCTGGCAACAAAGAGTTGACACAAATTTGTGAGATTAAACTGAACCAACTCAACGGAGGCTTGTTCTGGTGGTTTATTCATATAAAGTATATGAAAAAAGTAAGTGAGATGATCAAATTACCCTCACAGCATGGATTTTGACATGGATGTAGACTAACTGAGTCACCGGAGGACTGAGCAGGTGCATGGCTCTAATTATACCCTCAGTCTTGTGAGGAAGGAGCAAACTTCCCAGTTGCTTCCCTGGTGGAGATAAGGTGTTATCAGCCATCAGCAAATGAGAGGGGAGAACAAGGACAAGGCACCTGATGGGAGAAAGAGGAGGAAAGGAGGAGGCAAAGAGAGCAGATTCATAATGCTACTCAGCTTTCAAAAGGCACACACCCCCCGACTCTGAGCCATGTGGATGCCACTTCCCCACTCATTTCTGGTGTCTCTGAGTAACCCGTCCTTATGGCAAGGCACACAAAATTCATTTTTAACATTTTCTCTTTTATGGGCTCGGAGTGAGATATCTGGCTAAATATAATGATATATTTGTTTATTAATTAATCAACAGGCACGCTAGGAGTTACAATTCAAACTGTCCCCACACACAGGTTTTTATCACCATATACTGTACCCCTAGGGAAATACACATCTTTTTTTCAGGAGTATAAATGGACATTTCTATAAATTGCAACTACTTGGGTGCATGTAATATGCAATATTATTCATCTTTGTATTCCAGGTGAATCCAGACTAGACTACCAGCCTCTAGGGGAGTCTGCTTCATATAATTATCAGTATTCAAAGAATGATTGTAGATGTTGTAGCTTAACAGCAGGTGAATGGTCCTTATCTGAATATTAAATAAAGTGCAACTGGATTTCTGGGTTATCTCTGGCTAAATGTTTGCAAAGTCATTAGTGAAAGCATGCAGCTATAATCCCCACCACTCTTCTTACAAAGGATTTCCACTTTTGTTTTTAATTCCTTTACAGGGTGAATTGTTCATCTCCCCTTCCTATACACACAGTCTTGTCCCTTGGTTGGACTGCCAGAAACATCAAGGAAGCTGCCTTGTAAGTAGTACCTACACTTTTTATTTTTTTTATTCTGAAAAAACAAAAGAAACCAAGAGAAGAGTGACAAAGAGAAAGATTTATTATTTCCTCTAAGGACTCTCAGAGCTCTGAGTGTTGGGAAAAAGCTCTGTAGTAAAAAGCTCTGCTCCTTTGTCCTCCCAAGTTCTGGGAACTTTAGCTCTGTATTCAGTTTCCTTATTGCATGATCTAAGAGAAGCTTTTTGTATTTATTTAGTAAAACCCTTTTCTTATTGTTCTAAAATGAGGGATTTAATATACTTGAAAACTGTTTTAGTAGCTTGATAGTGATTGTTATGTGAATAAAGTAGGTAGTAGTTATGAGGAAATTAATAGAACAAAGAAAAAGAACAAACCCACCCCCTGCTGAGCAGAAGGGAGAGACCAGACTCAGTATTGGAAAATTACTGGAGATAAAAGAAGAGGCATTACCATGGCACCATACAACACAAGGGTTTTGAGGCACAACTCCTCAGTTTCAGTCCCTAGATGTGAGAGCTTGGTGGTGCTTGGTGATTCTGAAGAGGAATTTTCAAGACAGATGTATTCTACATCATTTAGCTGGGCCAGGACATCACCCACATCCTTTTCCAGGCATCATAAAAGCTTTGCACCCACTTCAGCCTGGGCCATCAGTGGCAAAGCATCTTCTCACAACAACTGCAACTATTGTGTTTTAATAGAATATAAAAATAATAGAACAGTAAATATTTTTTAGCTGAATATTAAAAACAAACACAACCTCTCCAAAATGGAGCTACCACTAGAGTAAGCTATATACTATTTATTTGTACAAGGACTCCCTTTTATTTTGAGCTGTAACACATGCTGAGTTTTTGGCACTGGCATAGCCAACCCTCTTGAGTTTCCAAGCATTATACCTCTCACTGCTGCTGTTTCAGGCTTCTGCAGGCTCAGGCAGATGTTTCTATACCCATCTGCAAGGCTTTCTGTACATCTCTGCAGAAATGCAGGGTAGAAATATTTTTTGTTCCAAAAGGGAGGAAAGAAGAACACTGAGCACGATTTTGTGCTTAGCTCTGAATTGTCCAAGCAGCCACACATTCCCAGGGATGACAGAATACAAGGGACTCTGCTCCTCCCTGCCAGAGTCCTGATTCCTTCCATAGCAAGAAATGGAAAGAGCTTTTTCTAGCAGTTAGCACTTCCATGTATTTTTTACTTAAAAATAAGTAAGAATGTAAAGGTAATGAATTTTGGAAATGAGCTGATTCACACTCTTCCAGCAAGAGATGGGTATCCTGAAGCTCTCTAGCTATTCCAACTTTGTTCCTTGGGACAGCTTCAGTGGGTGTTGCTGTGGACTCATTCTGGGCTTTGCACCTACGCTACCTCTGCCAGCAATTGAGGAAACAGAGCCTGGATGTGTGAAGTAGTTTCAGTCCCACATTCCTAACCATATTCAAATGGAGTGAAGAGCACAATAACTGAAGTATCAGCTCTGTTATTCCTATTTTCATAGTGTTAGAAAGACAAAAAAAAAAAAAAAAAAAAAAAAGAAAAAGAAAAGGGAAACTAAGCAAGCAGTGCTTTTTGGTTGTGCTTTTAGTGGAGATAATCTTTAAAAGGGAAGGGCTCTGCATATTCAGCCAAGATTTTTAGGTACCATTTCAGAGCTCCCTCCTCTAGGACCAGAAGTAGTTATTTTGACTGGAACAAACTACAGAATAAATAACAGTTTTCTATTTGGCATTTTTAAAAGTATTAAAAAAAACAAAACTCCAAATTTACATGCCTACCTCACCTCCCCCCCTTCCCAAAGAAATTTAAAGGGTTCAGCCAAAACTCTTCTACATAGTTCAAAACCCAAATTTTCGTTCTTACTCACCTGCAGTCACTGGGATTAGTTCTGATTTGACCTTAAAACCACCCATTTTTTAATGACACTTTTTAGCAGTACCTGAAGTCATGTTATTTGCATTTGCTATTATTTTTATAATCTCTTGAAGCACTTAAACACCTACTTATTTAAAGGTAACCCTTTAAGAAACCATTTGCACCTAGAAGTCAATGGCCAAATCCAAATCCATGTCAACCTGGTGGAAATTCTGACACTTACTTCAATGGTGAAATCATAATTTGGTCGAATTTACAGCAAAGAGGAAGATGATTTGCTTCAGGAGTGAGGAGGATTGGCTTTGTCCCTGGCATCAACCACACACTGGCTGATTTAGGAGTGAAACTTGGATGTGCTCACGGAGGCAATCAGTCATTAGATGCCCTTGTACATCCAGGATAAGCAGTGGGACAAACACAGGGATGTAATGGGAGAGCAAAACAATAGTGAGTTTTAGAGAACTTGAGAATCTCTCAGGTTTCTGTGTGATATACTGAAAAAACGTAAAGCAGCCAGTTTATCCAGCATATGGCCCTTCTGTAGGTGATTGGCTGAGGCTGGAGGTCTTTATTCATAACTTCCACTACTTTCAGGGCCCATGTCTGCATGCAGGAGGGCTGCACAGAGCAGAATACATGCTGGCTGTAATGTGAGGGTGACAGAGATGCTTCCCATCTCAGATACAGACTCTTCCTCATTGCCTCAGCTGGTTCTGCCAGGTCTCCAGAGCAGAGCTGTGATTTGGCAGAGTTTTTAAATATGTACAGACTAAAACACCCCCAGCAACGCAGGCCTGGTTTCAAGCACTGTGGTAAACACTGCCGTACATATTTTGCAATTGCACAATATTTACAGCAGGAATGTGGTTGTTTCCAAGTCTACAGCACACCATCATCTGTCAGAGGCTGATGGGAGCAGCTGGTGAAGGTGGAACCTGTGCCCTGGGCTCCCCTTGAGCAGAGGTGCCCGTGGGCAGGGTGCTCTGCCTCCCTGCCCTGCCTCTGCCTGCTGGCTGTGCTGGAGGCTGGCAGGGGGATGCAGGGAGGCTGGAATGCCACAGTCTGGGCTTGCACCCACGAGCCAGCCCCAGGGAGCCACAGTCAGTCCCTACACACTGCAGCAACCCCCATGGGACACGGGCTGAGCCCTGACACAAAGCCCTAGGTGCTGCCTGCCCTGGTACCCAGCGTGTGCCCTCAGCCTTGCAGCAGAGGCAGGGCAGGTAAATCACTGATTACCAGAGAAGGTAAATCACTGCTAGCCATAGAAACATTCCTTTACAGGAGAGGGTGCAAGTTATGCAAATATCTACTCTATAAATCTCGTATGTGGCTTTGAAGAAAAACAAAAAAAACCACTTAAAAATTTGTTCCAAATTTGGCCACAGTATAGTTTTGTTAGTTCAAAGAAATGAAGCTAACTTTATTGTTATTTGTGTTTGGATCAAAGAAAACTATGAAAATAAACATTAGACAGAATGATAATCAACACTGGAAAAGAAATGTTTACTAAAGATTTTCTTCTGTGTTCTCTTACCAGCATTAATAATATTTTCTTTTTCTAAAGTTTTCTTGCTTCCTTCAAAGAGATTGATTTCAGCAGAAAGAACAAACATATGCAAATAAACTGAATGATGTTATACCCCCTGCCCCTATCCCCCCAAACTGCATCAGATAATTCCATATTGTTAGTCTGCATTACATTTTTATCAGTTTTTTGTCTTAATCAGATATGAAGCTCTTGCAGTACATCTCTAGAACTGGGCTGTGACCCTGATGTGACTCTACAGCACAGAAGCAGCCCTAACCCTGCTGTAATCTAATAGTTCAAATTTAACGGATTTGTTTTTTCGGTGGAAATAATGGCTTCCTGTCACAAAACAGAGACACAGATTACATATCTGATAAATGGCTTTGGCATGATTTTTTCATGTAACACACAATTAACAGTGTCTTTCATAAGATTCATGGTCTAAGGATTAGGTGAAATTATGAATAAGTTCATTACTATGCCTTTCCTTAAACTCACCCTACATTTCTGCTGGCCCTTTAAAAACAAATATTACTTTTCTTAGAAGGAGATCACCTATACTTTCCAGTGTTAATTTAGCCTCAAAACACTGTACTGAAATTATTGCCACTGAGTACTGATGTACTTTTTTTCATGAGGCATATAATTATAATTGATAACCCAAAATGGAAATGGGATAATTTTGGTTTTATAAGCTACCACCCATATGGATACTGAAAATTTCCACATTATAGCTATAATTGTTTTTTGCAATGCCATAATCCCCTAAATGTTATCAACTAATTAATATCTGAACAATACATAAGGAGATATGCAGTCCTATGGATAGAAACAGATATTTTGAAGGAGTTTATTATCTGCAGTTTGGTTTTGAAGGCACAGCTCAGAACTGCTCCTGCTGCCTTCATTGGTTATCTTATCTTCAGGCCACCCAACCACCAGCCTTACCCTGTGAGTTGCTAACTCCCAGCACTTACAATGAGGTAATCATCACCTTGTAGTGGAGTGGTGTGAATGCTGGTCAGATGGCCTGTATTTTATTAACAGAAATAGGGTCACAAGTCAAATACATGCTCGGGGTCAGTGAGCAAATACAAAAGAAGATTAGAGGAACAAAAGAATGTGACTGGAGGGGTAAAATCCCACTGGGGGTTAATCGAGCAGAAATGTATCAAAGAATGTAAACTACCCTTTCTTTTGTTATTCATCATATGGGACATAGTTTCTGTGTCCTGCTGATTCCAGTCAGATAGGGCATCATCTCCAGAGTGCTGTCCTTTAATGAGCTCCTTGGACACAGGGACTGCCAATAATACTCCTACCTCTGCTGTTGCTACTGCTACTACTCTTAAAACAGTAACAAAAATAAGAATTAAAACCACTTAGCATAAATATATGGATCAAAAGATTTGCTTCGCCTAATATTGCACTACCCAATGTCTGCCTACAAAACTAAGAGAAAAACAACATTCAGTGTCACTGCTCTGGGAATCTCTTCTGCCTCCAACATGAAAAGACTGGACCAAGAACTATCTCCACCAATATACTGACTTAGCCTCAGCTTGAAATGTAAATGAATCAATAAAAGTATTTCTGAAGAGATGGTGTTGTATTGGCACAGATTTAGTTTTTCTAAGAAAGACTGTCTTTTTGAGTGATACAATAAAAAAGGAGCCAGCAGCTTGATCAGCAGTGTAACTACTGGACTTGGTAGGGCCCAAATGGCAGCAGTCAAAAAAAATCATAGGGTACTTACCAAGCAGCAGCTGATTTTCTCTTCTGATACATGTTCATCGCTCTTTCTGTGACAAGAAGCAGAAATTCTGTCTTATTTGAACTACACACATTTGTCTAATTCTTTAAAATCCCAGCAGTAGAAAGATTCCCTTTTCATCAATTTCCATTTATTATGCTTGTAGCTACATATTGTAATATGAATTCTTTTATCCATGTATATGGCACATCTATAGATTTTATGTTTTCACACATCACATGAAAAGCATATTTCAAAACTATTGCATTATCATGTGCCAGAAGAATATTGCTGTGGGAATGCAGACACATTACCAAAAGTACAGAATAAAACAAGGAAGTGAGAGTCAGGAAGGAAGGAATTCTTAGTTCTATGACTATGTGCCTCTGACTTATCGTGCAATGTTCATCAAGCCTCTTAATCTTATTTTGGCATACTTTATATATAAAATAAGCAATATGTCCTTCTGCAAGGCTGAAATAAATGTTAACTGGTTCAATAATGCCCTTTGAGAGCAAAATTGGAATTTCTGTCATCAACACCAAGATGAGCCAAAATCAGGCTCAGAGACTGTAAATCTTTACGTGCCAAAGAATAACACTACACAGATGAAAATTTCATGGCCAGACACAAACTGTGGTAGACAACTGAAGGATTAATGTGAACTAAAATATAGTAAACTTAAGTTTTCCTTGAACTGAAATCGAAGCATTCCTTCATTACCTCCCCAGCTATCTATAGATGCTTTCCCATACTATTTATTTTCACACATTATACCCCTCCTTCTGGAATATATTCATCTTTTAGCAAAGTCTATATCTAACATATATTGTCACTTAAGTTTAAAACTATTTTTGAGCTTAAGTTCTTTGCAGAATTGAACCTTCTTGGGGCCACATGCAGGATTTTTCTCCTCCTGGGATGATGGGAGCTGTGGCAGTGTGTGCACACTGTGTCAGACCTGAGATCAGCTGCCAAGTGTGGACACCCACAGAAGGATTTTCTTTACAGAACTATCTTAAAAATGGAAATGTCTGTCTCCTCCAGCTATACTGGCAGACACTGTTTACCCAAAGTTCCAGATACACAAGACCTTGTTATCAACTGCAGCTTTTACACAACTTTCAAGTAAGTTAGTGGGTTGGAAATCACACATTTTAGAAATATTTTCTGAAGAATATGATCATATTTGCTGCCCTTGAAAGTGTTTAGTGTTGCATGTTCATTGCAACATTCCTGTTACTTAATTTAAAAGGTTTTTAAAAAATACAAATTGCCACAAAATGGATTTGTAGATGCTTAGAAAGTAATAAGAGATATTTGATACATAAAAAAGAGAAACTCATACAGCTACCCTGACATGCAATTTATAGATTTCTAAAAAGCCATTAGCAAAGTGTCTTTCCAAGGTTTATATTTCAGGTGTTTGAGTACTTTCTTTGGAATACCATCCACTGAAACACAACATTCTGAAGTCTTTCTGCTGACTTAATATAGAAGCACTACTGAGAAGAATTACCTTTCAAATGACACGGTCAAAATATTTTAAGAAATATCACTTCAGAATCTCACAAACTATAACTAATCAATTTGCACCTGTATTATGTGGAGGAGACACACTATCCACTTTGGACAGCAGTGCTGAGATGTTCTGAAGTTTGCATAATGCCAGCAAGCTGTATTACTACTTAAAGGCTTGTGAATAAGAATTTTACTGCAGCCACAACATATACATTGGGCTCTTCAAGTAAATTGATCACCCAAATAAAAAGAAAAGAATGTTTTTGATCTGCAGAGAAGATGAGCAAAAAGTAAGCCTGCTCATCTTAACTCTGCATTAGGGGGAAAAAAATGAACTTTGATCTATCATATTGCAGAGCTGCTTGTATTTCAATGGCAATTTATCAATTTTTAATAGTCAAAGCTCCCAAGTAGTAAAAGCTTCTTAGACTTCCTAATCTAATAGCCATTATTTAAAATTTTTATTCTGTATGATTTACTGTTCGGAAGGAAGAAAGCAACAAAATTTCTTAAGGATTCTTCCTTTTATACCAGCTGGCAAAGTGGAGTCCAACACCACTAATTTTGTTCTTCCTCACGAGAGGTGTAGTGCTGAAGAGGTGAAGCTGGTGTACAAGAAGTGCAAGATCCCACCTCAATATATTTGAACCTTTCTTAGCAAATCTAACAGATAGCACACAGTGCATCAGTGACAGGTCTGAGTTAAGGTCAGGATGCAGCAGCAGCAGCAGCAGCAGCAGCCCTCCAGCACATCCTTCCTGCTGCAGGGATGGGGCAGGCTCGGTGCCACCCCTGCCCTGCTGGCTGTGCCCACTCCAGCCCAGCCCAGCTGGGGACTCTCAGCCTGCAGGGAGCAATTAGGGAGCTCTGGCTGTGCTCCAGCCACCAAGATGCTGCAATTTGTCTGTATGAGATGGAGCAGGTCCCTCTGCTTCCTCCCCCAACACCAGAAGGGTGGGAGAGTCTGTCCCAAGGTGGTTATCCAGCTCCACGGTAAGTCCCAGTTTTCCTGGGCAAGGTGTGCCCTTTATTCCTCAGACAATGGAGAGTGAGGATACTCAGCACCCTGTGGGCCTATCACACAAGTGAATCTAAAATAAGCTTAAGACTGTCTCGTTTTAAAAAGGTTACCTTGGCAAGTCCAAAGCACAAAGAGAAGCATTTAAGACTGCAGATCTAAACTTGCATGTTGTTATTGCTAGACACGAAAGCCTAAGGTCAGAATTCAGAATTCAACAACTCCGACTCCAAAATGCATCAATGTATTTGCTAAATGGAAACCCCACTCACATCACATCTTATCATAATGTCACAAAATGCAGAAAATTACAAATCAGTTTTAAGGCAAAATACAAGACAGCAAAATATAAGTACACAAAAACTACATTAAATATCAGTCTTCATTTGTCCCTTCCACTTCAACTTACCTCTCAGTTCCAAACTCCTCGCTGCAGTGCACAGCTTGAGATAGTCTAAGATCCATTTTAGAGTGGACTGAAATATAAATGACAGTTCGCACTACACATGAACATAGACAACTGTATAAAATATTTAAATAAAGACAGAAAAGAACAGAGGAAACCAACAGAGCCTTTGGCAGACCCAGCCTTTGGGAATTTAGCAGCTTGAGATTCATTGCAAATTTCATCTTTAATGTTATTTTTAGTTCAATATTTTGTAGCACTCAGAAGTAAATCTTTGTGTGCTGTCTCTCCTCCTGCTTGTGCTGCTTCCTTTTCTGATCTTTTATTTTAAAGAAACCTAATATATTTTCAATACAATTGATTTGTGACATGTTTTGTGATATTTGTTAAAGTTATCCTGTTTCTTCATACAATTCAGTGAAACCCCTACACTGTTGTGTCTTTTAAAGTGCTGAACAATGCTTGTCATAACTGAACAAAACGAGACCCCCCAACAGTCTTTGTTCCATCACACCTTGTGTTGCATTAAATTCTCTGACATTAATTTTGATTCTTGGGTTAGAGTCAAACTGGGTTTTTTTAAACCTCTCACCACTGTTCCAAATGCTGCCACACACAGTGCATTTCCAGAGCAGTTTTGATTTTATCCTGGAATCTGTCCTTTGTCTCTCTCCCCAGCAATCTGACTGGAATGATACACAAAACACAGAGCTGGGGGTGGTGCAGGAGGATGCTGGACAGCTACCAGCTGTAAGAAAATGGAAACTGCTAAGTTTGCACCCTAGTCCACCCCACTTTAGGCTGCTGTCTGACCATGCTCAGGTGTCTTGTACAAAGCCTACTCCTATTTTTTTAGTGGACTTTCCAAACCTTTCCCCTTCTTGCTGTTGCAGAGAACTCAGTGAACATATTCTCCCATTGCTCTGCTTATGATTTAATAGTTGTGCTACAGAGAATGGCCTTAAAATGGGCTGTTCCACATCTCACAGAACTGAAACCAGCACCATAATGTGACACGAGATGGGAACCCTATAGGACATATAAAATAAGACTAAGGCTACTGGTATGTGCAATATGAACACGGTAAAACTACTTTTGCTTTAATGAATTTTAATTTCATCAGGTTGCAGTTGGAGCTGGGAATTTTTCCTTTTTTTCACAGAAGTGATCACACAAGGAGAAGGAGTATCTTGCTTGATCACAAAGCTTTAAAATCGAAAGAGGCTTTTTTTAAAAAAAACCTGATTTCTAGCATAAAGAGACATCATTTAACAGTTCTCACAAATGCAGGGACTGGGAGCCTCTATTAAATGACCAGGCATCAGTCTTAAAACAAACAAAAGACGTATTTTATCCTCACAGTGCGTAATGAAATTATAGAATTCATGGCCACAAGATGGTGTGGAGGTCAAAAGTGTAAATGGACCATAAAAGGGATTACATGAAATCATGCAAACGAAATCCATCACTAGCTACTAAACACGATGATCAAGATCCAGCCTCCAAATCAAAATGTCTCTGACACTGATCCTCAGAGGGCAGGAGCACACAGGGGAAGAAGGATTGCTCTGTATGAGAGATATATCAGAGTTCATACACTTTTTCCCCAGACATTTGCTCCTCTCATTCTCAGAGGGAAAGCACTGGATATTTTGTCTGACTCAGGGTGGCAGCTACTGCGTGTGTTCTAAAGTCTTCAAAAATCTGAACTCATTTTATTTGACACTGTATGTTTTAGAAATGTTTCCACTTTAAATTCAAGATAATTAAGGGGAAAAGTCTGCAAAGAGTCAAACAGAGGGCAAAAAGAAACAAAAGTACCCAGAAAAGATGGAGTTCAGTGCATTTTTCATGAAAGTCACATTTTGTCAAAGAGTTGTGCGTCAGGGTCTAATTTTGTACCACAGAAAAAAAATTTCCATCCAATGACTGCAGGAAAGGAAGTCCCCAATACAGAAGCCTATGCAGTGCCCACCTTCCCAAGTTGCTGAGAGACTGAAGCAACTTGACAGAACCATCCTGTAAATCTGAAATGTGTCCCTGTGGCCTCTGCAGCGCTGAAATCACCATTGAATCATTTGGGCCTCTCCCTTTCTGTGTGAGTCAGGTTGTGAAAACTGAGCTTTCTCTGGCCTGTAGGAATCATAAACACCTGCCCCATTAGCCCACTTTCACTCTTTGTCTAATGGCAACCACAAGTAATGACCTGACTCAAGTCATGTCAATATTCTGCCAAAAACTACCATTTTGTCCTCTTAGCCACCTCCTCCCACCCACCCATAGGTTATGGAACTGTGGGATGGTTGCCAAAGAAATGCAATAAAAAGTAGGAAATGACACATACAAATAAAATTCACTTACCTAAAAGCCCTGTTCATCAGATCTCTTTGTCCTACCTCCTCCCCCACTATCCACTCCTCTATTTCCAGTACTTGTTTCTCCTCTCTCTTCATTTCCTCTTCCTTTGCTGGCTTTTTTCTTCACTTCTTCTACATTCTGTACTTTTTTTTTTTCCTTCTCTTTTTATGCCCTATTTTTTTTTCCTTGGCTGAAACAGAATAAATAAATACTTTCATAATTTTCCCTTGCTTTAGAGCCAGTAGAGCATTATGGTGTCCCTTTACCATTTTTTGCTCCCTCTTCGCAGTCTTTCTACCACAACTTTTGTTGTTTTCTACTTTTTTGCTGGCCTTCCTCCATAACCATCAGTCCCTCCTTGCAAGTACTCCTTCCTCAGTGACTTTATGTCCTCTGTGTTATGTCCTAGTGCAGTCTGAAATGATCCAGATTTCCAGGTGGATTTTTGGGCATCTGAAGTTGTGATGGTGGAGGGACGACACCCCAAACACGTGAGGCAGTGCTGAGTACTTCTGATGGAAAGTTTCGGGTGCACAGCTGTGGCTTTAGGAAGAAGCAGGGGTGTGAACTGGAGTGGAACAGAGTCCTGTTCCAGTGCTCAGAGGGAAATATACCCCTTTGCTTAACTCTAAGCCACTTATTTCACTCTTGTTTCCTTGGCCTTCAAATGTTCGAAATCACTGCCTGAGAATCCATTCCTGAAATCTGGAATCTTTATCCTCATGGATGTCCCTCCTGCCAAGACTACACAATATCAGGAATAGCACTCTGGTTTAGCTCGTGGTTTTCCTGGTAGCTAAAACCCCTCTGTGGATCCCAGCAGGATTTTGCTGCTCTGATTTGGGCTGCACTTGCTGCAGGAGAGCCTGGCCCATGCTGAGCTGTGGCCCCTGGAAGCTTTGCAGGATCATGTCTGAACACACAATGACCACCACAAACTGGTGTTCTTCCAGGTTTAGACTGGCCATATACCTCTGAGCACATGTTAGTTCATCCCTGTGCCCCTTCATTCCTGTTAGGTGCAAGTACATTCGAGACTTATAGGGAAAAACATTATTTCGGTTTTTTGAGATAAGATGGTGAAAAAAATGGAAGCAGCAGCATTAGTATATATTTTCTATCCTCAGAATTGAGAGAATGGGGGATTAGGTCTAAAGTAAGAAGCAGAGAAAGGGAAAGAGCCTGACTAGCTGAGTATTTCATGCTGTAAACATTATTCTAGAAATAATCTTTTTGTGTTTCTGTTCTTTACCTTTTTAACAGCACAATTACCCATGACAATATCAATTGAATAAGACATTAAAAAAAGAAACCCACACAAACCACCTTAATGAAAAACCATACACAGCTCAAACAACAAAAAAGATTCCCATTTTGGGGGCTTCTTTCCATTTATATTAATGATCATTTTTTTCTGTGGAAGAATTGCACAATATGGGTTTTTCCTGCTTGTTCATAATAGGTCATTCATTAAAGAAAATACTGGGAAATTATTTTCTGTGTCGGTGGATACAGGATGCCATCTGGGAGCTGAAAAAATGAACAGAAATCAGACTGGGGGGGGGGGGGGGGTGGAAATTATTGAAAACGTGAAATTAGTTGCACTTAAGGAAACCAGCTGAATACTTTCACAACCCCAGCCCCTCGGACAGGCAATTGGTGCTTTGCCCAAGGGATGCTCTCACGGGGGCTCCTCCTCGGAGGTTCGGTGTCACATCCCCCGGGGTTTGTCCCTCCCTGCTCAGCCCCGGGTTCTCCAGTGCCGCAGGGATGCTCTGTGCCACCATCCCCTGCAGCTGTCCCCTCCCAGCTGGCTGCTCACTGCCACTTCTCCACTCCTCTCCTGCCTGCTGCCAGCGCCCTTTGTGCCAAGGTGCTCCCTGAACAGCCCTGCAAGGCACGGCTGCTGGCACACACCAGAAATTCTCCTCCCCGGCTCCAAAAACAACAGGTAGATCAGGAAAGCTCTTAAAACGTGAAACTGGTGACTCTGACTCTATCTGCAGGGCAATGGGAAATCTGTGCTCCTCATTTTGGGGTTAAGTGGATGGCTTAAGTTAGAAGGAGGATGCCTACGTCAGCTGATAAGGAAATCACAATATAGTGAGAAATATATTAAGATGAATATGGCCATATGCCAATTTTTCCCCCTCATAAATAAGATCCTTGTTTACCAAATGTTCAGTTTTGGTTATGTCACTATAAAAATCAAGCAGCTGGTAATTCAGGCTTGATTAGCAGGTCTCCAGTTTTGATTAGTAAATTACTGTAGTAATCAAGGTTAATTCTCATTTCAGAGCTATGCCACAGATTTTATTTCATCCAGACAACTGGATTTATCATTCTGGAGTAGGAATATTTTAATAAATATTACAAAAATATCCAGAAATAGATTAAAAAAACAGATCCAAAAGGGTTTTGAAAAAATGGGAAATCAGAGCAGCAATGCTGCTCAAACATGAAACAGTTAATAGAATAACTTGGAATAAAATTCCAAGCTGCAATTTTGCAGTAGATTTCCACATAATATATGCAGAGATTGCATTGCTAATTCCTTTTACCTAGTGTTTCTATTTCTATCTTTAAAATTTTTTTTCTTTGGATCTTCATCTTTCATTTTAAAAGAAAAAAAAAAGTATACAGAGAGGCTTAAAAAGAAGCCCAAGAGACCATTATTAGTATAAAGATAAACAGTAGAATGGATTCTAACTGAGCCAGAAAACATCACTGTAGAATTTACATAAAATTTAGTTTTCAACCAAACATATTGCACATCCAGTTCCAGCTCATCTCATAATGAATATTCAAGCTTTTGAATGACCCACATGTCCCATAAGTGAGCAAGAGTCCCCAAAAGCCATCATTGTTGTTGAAGAGGCACAATATTAAAAAACACTGAGAATTCATTAGGGATTTTTCTTTTTTCCATGAAACTTTTTACTAAATCTTTAGCCTGCAAATGCTGCGATTATTTGAGCATACAAGTCTGTCAGGGATTTGAGGCTGGGTAACAAACTCTTATATGGTTTTTAATTAGGATGATATTATTATTTTCTAGTCATAATTCTGGGTCAGATTCTGTGTATCTCTCTCACATCACTTTTGTATAATTAGAGACTAAATTATCTAAAATAAATATGAAGTTTTGCTTTATCTACTCAGTACTGCATGCTTCTCCCAGATAGGAAGAATAGGCAATTTTTAGATCTACCATAATTTTCCATTCCAAATATTGAGATAAATTTCTTCCCAATAACACAGAAAGAATGGACTAAAGAAGTCCTAAAATATATGTATATAGAGACTAATTACTGAGAATTCAGTAAAAACCGAATTTAGTGTAAAATTATGCTATTCCTATGTCCTTTGAGGGAGAAATAAAACCAAAACCACAAAATCCCTTTTCTAGAGAAAACATGCCATGTCCTTTTGTAAAAGGCTAACGAGGAATCTGGAATTTACTTCTGTTTTCAGACTAATTTTCCTACGGGCTGTTTCCTAATGCCAGTGGGAATGGGGAGTTTTGAATCAGACCAGGTTCAACTGTGCTCCTAATTCAGCACCTTGCTCCTGATGATGGCAAACAGAAAATGCTTCAGAAGGTTCCTTCCCAGTGCTAGAAAGTCAATAGCTGTCTTATGGCCTGAGGCAAGGAGATCCTTATCCTTCTTGCCTCTTTTCCTTTACAAAGAAGTCCTAGATATTTAACATTAGGTCTTATCTGCATGGTTCATTTACAGCCCAACATCTAATGACCCAAACATTGGCAGAAAGTGGAAAGCTACCTGATCTATGAACATTTATTCAAGATTAACACTTTGTTAAAATAACAATCAATTTGAGTGGAAAGTAAGCATATACAGGCTGGATTTACTGAGTATGTTAAGACTTGTCTCACTTTCACACATCAGCAACTTACAAAGCTCCAAAATTTGCAACAGAAGAGGAGAAAAACATATTTTCAGGCAGAAAACCTGTAAAACAAACATTATGCTGTGGGGGGAAAAAAAAGTGTGCGTGCTTTTTGTAGTCTGTTATACATGCAGGACAAGATTCACCTGGGAAAGGAAGGGATGGGGTGCGAGGGAAGCAATTGCAACCCAGGCACTGCATTAATAGGGGACTTCCACAGATTTCTGGCTGGTCTCCAGTAGTACAACAGCTCCTTGAATCTGGCAGATTTTACTCATTGCTTTTGCGCATGTTTTTATTTTTGGCTTTGGCTTTCCTCTCCTTGCAGCTCTTCCAGGAGGAAGCACACAGCTGTCATTCCCCAGGAGCTGCACAGGAGACAGCGGCCCCTGGAACCACTCCTCCCACCACCAGTCTGATGCAGGCACGTACAAAGAGCTTGAGCTCCATCCCCAGCTGCTCTCCTGGCCAAACTGACTCTCCAAGACTTTGGTGAATTATAACCAGCAGCCTTCAGGCTGTGGTTGCAGTATGGATAAAGACATATTTGAGGATATTAACAAAATTCAGAGTAACATTCAAAACTACAGCCTCCAGAATTGTGTGTTGCCCTAGTGGGAAATAAAATCTTTGAATGGGAAGGAAGAGCTGCCTCTAGACCCCTTGGACTGAGACAGGGTGGCCTAGACCTGACTAGGCATTCACCACCCTTTGCCAACTTCCAAGCAAACAACACAAAGGGAAGACGACCAGGGAGTCACTGCAATCTTGTTATCCCCCGCAGAACAATAGCTTTCTTAAGAGTAGCCTGGCCTAGTGTAAATGAGAAAAGTCATAAGGCTTCTGGAAAGGTATTTATTTTAGCCTCAGGTAGGATTGCAACACTGAATGTGATAGTCTCTATTTAGTGTGATTAATAATATGTTATGTTGCTTGTTTTGAGTAAAGACTATAGGCCAACTTCTGCCCTGGCTCAAATCCCATTGAATCAATTGTTTAGCCTAAAAAATGGATTACAGGATGTGGCTGTAATTTATGCATATAAAAATGCAGAGGATTCTACTTTAGAAACAGTAATTTTTATTTATGTGCACTGCAGTAGTGCCTGGAACCCGAGATACTTCATTCAGGACAGTATCCAAATGCACAGGAATCCCAGGCATGGTCTGTACCCCAAAGTCTTTGATCCAGGCAAAAGGCAAGTGACAGCAAACAGATGGGGAGAGGGGCAGAAATGACAAGGTAACTGGGAGATAATTATGATCACTATGCAGTCACAGCACATCAGCTGCTTAACCACTATCATTTTTTTAAGGTGTCACAGCAGAGGAGAGTTTTAAGGGAGGATGTGAAGAAGGGCAAGTGTAGTAACTTGGCTGTATTCTTATAGGAGTGGACTGCTGCAGAAGAAAAAAAAAGCTACAGTCCAAAATTTAATAAATTAATATTTCAAACAAAAATCTATTGAGTGGTGGATACACATTACTATGTACCTCGTGAGTGTGATAGGGATAAACAGTCTTGGGAGAGCCATTGTGGGCCTTAAAGTATCCATAGGATGTTTTTTGAATGTGAGAGAAAAGAAAGAGCTGGTGAAAGTGTGCACAGTAGAAGAGAGCTATGATAATGCACCCTGCTGAAGGTGCATCCCTGCAGGGAGTCAGAGAGAATGGGCAAGCTGTGTGCCTGCCAGGGCTGGAGAAACTGGGACTCGATGTTGGGCTTCAAATTTGGGTTGTGATTGTCAAAAGGCCAGACACAAAGTACAAGGATCACATGGTTTGTCCTACTTAGCATAAATCTAGAGAGAAGGATGTAGCAAGACATAATGTCTAGAAAGACACAATATCTAGAAAAAAACTGGGCCTAGAACCTGAGATGTCAGTGCTAAAACAGTGACCACAGCTTCAGTTTTTGTTCTGCAAGACAGTGCTGTCCCCCTCTGCCAGGGGACACTTCTGAGACTTGCTATACCTTAGGGCATGAACAAAGTATATGGAAAAGTAAGAAAAACAGATAAAAAAAAAGAACAAAAACTCCTCTTTAAACATTTTATTGCTTTTTGGTTTACTCTTTTTCCCCTATAATGTTAGTAAGGCTTATAGTTGAATAAATAAATCACTAAAAACAAACCATTTCTTTTTGTCACACATATATGCTCAATTTTTTGTGTGTCATTGTGGGAACTGAATAAAAGGAACCTAGGCATGGAGCTGCTTACACAAACTTGTAGGAGTAACTTTTGGAGAGCCTGAGCATTTGTAACTCCAATCTTACTGTGAGCAAAAATAGAAAGGACACTATGCATGCTACTGCAAAGCAATTTTTATACTATAAATATGTTTAGGTGGTATCTAAATTACCACCAGAGCTGTGACCTTGATTATAAATGATCATAAAGTAAAGAATACTTTGAAGTGCCTCAAACTGTAGATCAAAATGCTTGTATATTCATCACTTTGACTAAGATCCAGCCAAGATTTTCTTGGCTAATAAAGACTGTAAATTAAATAGAAAACAGGCCCAGTAAAGAGAGGTCATGGCTGCTTTTTTAAATGCTTACAGTCCTTTAGGGCAGGATGTCTGTGCTGCTTTAATTGTTTAGAGTTTCACTTTCTGCCATGGGAGCTGCAAATGTGCAAGTCTCTGTCTCATAATGCTGCAATATAAACCTCCATTTAAACTTGATGGGTCCCTTCTCATTGGAGTTTTATTTTCCAGGCACTTTTGTGATGTGCTCTTTTATGAGCAGTGTGAATAAATATGATGACAATATTACCTATGCAAATGGGCAGAACTAAAATATCTAGGGTTAAGAAAAACCAACAAAAAATCTGTTTTAAAGCAGAACCAAAGAACCCTAAACATTAGCTACATTTTTCTTATTTTAATAATGAATTTGCTCTTGCTAGTCAGTATTTCTCTACAGCACAAACTACCCATGATCTGATTGGCAAAGTGAACTTATTTTGATTTTTCTTCAGTGTGTAGATGTGTGACCACACTGGGACTGCTCAGCAATCCTAACTTTTGGGAGGGTCGGGTACTTTCCCATCCCACCTTCTCCCAGTCCACAGGGAGAAGCTGCCTGGCCATGCTTGATAATGTGCAAACAACTATCCTGGTTTATGGGTACCCATGATTTATCACACCACCCCTAGCAGGGGTGTCATGAGCAGAGATCTCTCTTCCCAAATGAGCTGATTTTACTTGTCTGAGCACTCTCCAATCAATCAACTTTTCAAAAGTCTTGAATGCCACTCAAAAGAAACATCTTTGGGGATCATGGCCTTAAAATATAGGACAAATTCCCAGTTCTAAACCTGCTGGAAGTGGAGCTCCCTAGACTCTAAATGGTTTCTATATTTAAGTGATAAAATCATTGTGACTCACCAGAGAAGGACATGGGATGATCTCTGATTCTGTCACTTTGTTTGCCTGAAAAGGAGCCAAGAATGAAGATTTACAAAGCAGATTATGGATTTTGTACATCTCAGTGAAAACATATGATTGTTAGAGAAAAGTGAACTGTCAGCTCTTTGTGATAGTCATGCAAGGGGTGTAAATGGAAGGGCAGGAGATGGGAGAGCTTGAATGCATTGTGGGCTGCTAGTAAAACACCCCATCCCTAGTGATACTAAATTAAAATTTCAATTGTGCTAGAATCACTCTACACTAAAGTGCAGATTTCTCAGGACTAGCTCAGAGATTAAGCTGTTACTAATTAGGATGTCATGATATTATTTAGTTCAAGACACTCTTTCAGGGGAGGATAGTGCAGCATAAAACAGACGACAGTCAGCACTTCACTGGATAACACAGCTTCTCTGTAAAATTCACATTGCTCCTAGTTATTTTTTCCTATTCTCTAAGCTGAGGGTTGGCAAGATTCTGGTTTTTTAGTTACATCGTTGTAAATCTGCAATAAGAATACAAGAGTCCAGTGAAGTGATGAGGATTTTGAAAAAGAAAAACCCCAAAAAAACCCAAAACCAAAACAAAGTCACAAATGAGACATTCCTATGTTCTGTTTTCTGCACTGTACTTTTTCTTTGCCTCCTTCCTTGCCACTTTCCTTTCTCAACCTCTGTACTTATTTTATTCCATCCTCTCCTACCCATTCCTATTGATGTTTTTTATGGCTTTAGGTGAGTGGTTAACTGGCATTAGGAAGAAAAGCCATACAAAATTATATCCACACATAGTACCAGCCAGAGCACCTGTCTCCTTTCTCTTGGTTACCTCAATGTCATTATGAAACAAGCTATATATTTCTTATTTAAAAAAAAAATTAAAAATAGGAAATAAAGAATAGTGTGGTATCCTACAGAGAGAAAAAAAGAGCAGTTAAATGAGTACCTTAATTCCTTGCTATTGAGAAGCTGTTACTATAACAAACAGCAGCAAGACTTTTAAATCAGGTCTCTGGAACAAAGCATTCCAGTGTCACTTTTACATTAGTGATTGCAGTTGATGTCATTTTCACAAAACAAAATTATAACCAAAATGGATATTTCAGGTCAAAGTACCACAAAGAGTATATAGATACATTTCCATCAATAAATCTGCCCTCTTCCTGCCCTGACATAAGTGTTCAACCCCTTGTGATTGACGTTTTTACCACTAAATTATACTATGTCTGCTTCTAGAAGAAATGTCTCCATTACAAAATTAGCTAACCATCAACATAACATAAAATAACTTCAACATGGTGTCATTTCACAAGAATATTGATTCTCACAGACTTACTGGATTAAATCCTGGTTTCCCATAAAAGAAGCAGCCATTATGTCTTTGGTAGACAGAAAAATATATATTGAGGAAAGATGTATATTGGGGTGATTAAAACTTCATTGCTGAGCTCAGAAGCACAAGATTTTGTCCTGGCAATCTGAAATTAAGAAAATGGTCAAATTATACGTAAGAACAGGGCAAAAAAACAGCTACAACTCTGTCATTTTATTTTCCTCTGCTGGAAGATACTTTTGTCTCTTGGTTTCACGGGAAAAGTTATCAGTTATTCTAGATTGACTACTGAGTCTGCCAAAATCTTTTCAAGACCTTGTGTGTGTAGCTTTTCCTTCATTTACCTCACCTTTAGTGCTAATGCCTCACACCTCACAGGCTGTTTTGATTAATTCCTGAAAAGACTTTGAAATTCTTAGCTGAGCAAAGCTGTTTAAGGGCAAACAATCACAATATGCAGCTGTACTTTCTTTGTATATCAAAACTGTAGCAAGACAAGCTACTTAGAGAACAGATTTTTCTATGGTCTTCTCTACTCTGTTTTTCTAGACTTGCCCTATATTTAGCATTCAAATAATAATGGGCAAAACTCATTCAGGGCAGAACTTTGTGATTTTAATGAAATCATACTGAGGATAAATTTGGTCCAATTCTCTGTGATGACCTGCATATCAGAGAAGTTCCTAAAGGGGAAAATACCACTCCTATGACCACAACTCAGTCCTGGTATAATATTCTGAGTTTCAGCCTGATTTCTTCCAATACAGATGAAAACCCATGTCTCCATTAAACAAGGCCAATTCCCATTGTTGTATACACTGTGCTGTCCTGAAGGCTCCTCTCTGCTGAGGGCTGGTGTGCTCAGAGAACAGGAGTGAACAGCTGCCAGATTTCTCACTTTCCGCCAAGTATTTTTCATCTCTCCTCATCTCAGAACGAGAGTTTTTCCAATCCAATTGGTGCTGCACTGCTGTGCAGAGCAGAGCTGGGTGCCATGCCAGCTGCAGGAAGATTGTCAGCACGGAGGGGTAGGAGATGTTTGGGCAGCAGCAGGCAGTGGGGGGAGTGCAGGCAGTGTCCAGGGCAGGGGGAATGAATTCCTGGAGAGCAAAGCCCCATGCCTCACCCACAGCTGGGGCAGGTCTGTGGGGCAGGGGCACACGTGGGGCTCTGCTCAGCAGCTCCCTTATTCTGGCTCTGTGGCAGGACAAAGCAGCTCTTCACCTTGGGAGAATCCATCTGTGGCTGCCTGCTAGTGAGGGATAGTCTGTCACCATTCATCCCTGCCCATTAAGGCTCAGAGAGGACAATGTTACCAGTCTCTGCCCATTCAATCCTTTTTTGTTGGCACATTACTATTTTATCATTTTGATCTTCTCCCCACTGAAGATAAAAGACACCATGGGCGGGATTCATGAATGACTACTGTTATTTATCGACCCAGGACTTTTTGAACATTTTTTTTTCCCCTCTGATTCATGAACCACTTTTCCATATTCGAAAAGCAGTTCATAAATCGTTTAGCACCAGCAGAAATTAATAATAATGAATTCATTTACATAAAAGGACTCATCCTGCCAGTTTCTGATAATGTTTGAAGCCAGAACCTTGTCGGCAAACAGGATTTTTGCTGGCAGTGCAGGAAATAATCTTTTGTTTATAAATTAATTAAAACATACTTTTCCTCTGCCTTCTAGAGTTGCTATGGGGGCATTGGGCAACATATTATGCATTTTCTTTTCTGTTTTGGTTTTTTTTTTCCCTAAAATATGGTGTTGCCTAGAGTGGAAAAAGGGATATTTGGTAGCACAAAGAGTCAGACTTTTAAGAGAGAGTAATGTGTTTTGATTTGTTCTAATGTTTTGAGTGAGGATTTCTTCCTAAGCCATTGGCAGTTGCATTTCACAAGGGTCGGTTTGAATGTATTCTTTTCTGTGGATCCATCTGTGTTCAGTCCTCCCCTCCCTAAGTCTCATCCTGAGTTTCAAATTCAAGTGAACTTAAAATCATAACAAGAACCTCCCACGTTTCCTCTGAACTCAAACCCACGAGTTTCACATGATTCTGATGCAAAGCTATCTATAATCAGTCCCAGGTTTATTTTTGGAAAGGAAGGATGACCCAGAGTGAGCACTTCCATAATGCCAGTCAAGGGGTAGAAGGTGTGAATGGATGTTTAATGCCAAGCACACCACACATGTGTTTCATTATATCTGAACACCCCAAGGCAGTGTCCCTTCCCCAGGACCAGATTTACATCATTTACCCAAATGAGAAGCTGGTGGTCTTGCTGTGCTGTGGGACAAATTTCACAGGAAAATAACACTTACAAGCCCACCCTATATATTTTCCTTTGGATCACCAGCCCAGCAGAGTCAGCACCACACACCCCTCACCTCAGTGCTTTCCAGACTGGCCTCAGACTCCTCCAGGTGACTCCATGGACCAGGGAGAGCCGTAGCTGCTGTGAACCATCCTCTCTCCCCATGCGCTCTGAGTGGAGGCTCCATGCCTGCAACAAAGCTCAGCTCCCAGTTCAGAGCTCCAGCCTAAAAACTGTGCACGCCAAAACATTTTCAGCTGCCCCTTGCATTCAGGCTCAGCTCTGTGCAGGGAAGGCCAGGAAGGCCCTGTGCATGCTGCTTTTCCAAGTCACACACAAGAGCGCTTGGAGAGATTTGCAAGGAGGGAAATGAAATAACCATATGAAGATTTTTCATTAAAAAATAGCCTAATTATCTCTTAATATTTTGAAAAGACTAAAACACTTGAGTGTCAAGTATCATTGCAAATGAGTGGAAATATTTCTTAGCTTGTTTATTTTTTTATGTACAGCACCATTATTTGAAACTGAGATATGGAAAATGATTTGCTGGTTTGTTCAATTTTTTTAGTTGTTGGAATTTGTCATTTGCTTCTCTGATTTTTGTGTTTAATCTTTTCCTTGGCAAACACAGAACTGAGTGCTATCACAAAGAAAGACTAGAAGTTGAAAATGTGTATTATTAGTCTGATCTGCATCCTATGTATGTATAAGGCTTCAATAGAAAAACCACTTTTAAAACAACAACAAAAGGCCTGAATTGTCTGTTTCCACTTTTGCTCTTAATTGGTGACATCTGGGTTTGTTGGTATTAAATGAAACTTTTATTTTGTGTTTTTGAGAAGGAAGAGTTGGCTGACTAGTTGTCTTTATATGGTTTAATTTCCTCTCATGTCCCCTTCTCTTTCATTTCACTGTTTGAAGACTTCTAAGGTAAATAATAAGGGAGCCAAGAAATCTCCAGTCAATTCACTGGACTGTTCTGAGCTGAACCACTTACCTGCAGCATGAACTTGGGCAGCTCACTTCATGTCTTCATGTGCAAAATCAAGTTAATGATTCAACTTAGAAAACTTTGAGTTATGGTCACCAAAACCATGATATAAATCTAATATAGTATCCCATTAGTATTCAGATCAGATTTTCTATGTAAGCTTCTGTGTAACAAATGGCATGTTCTTCCCCAGTCTGCTTGATGTAAGTTTGGGTAATTATTGATATTGCCAGGTATTGCCAGTTCATACCAGTGTGTGACCAGAAACAGCCTGTCACAGGGTTGTCATGGCTGTATTTGCTACATTTGGTCCTTGGCTTTAGCAACTTTTTATGGGTTTCACTTAAAGAAGGAGATAGAAAAAAGAGAAAATTTGGATGTGGATCAGAAAACAGAAACTGGAATCAAGCTTCTCGGAAGAAATCATCTGAGGGAGAGGGGAAAGTCCTGTCTGTGGCAGTAAAACAACATGCTAAGCAGGCTGAAAGCAACATTCATAACTTTAGGAGCCCACTTTCCTCAGTGCATAAATTCAAGACATTGAAAATGTAATGGCTAAAGCATTTAGAGAGGTGATTGTGACAAGGACAGGAGAGAGGAGGGATCCTGGATCACACTGTCAACAACAGCAAGTGAAACTGTGTTTGCTACTGGAGAGGAGACTTCAAACTGGGAAATAATTTAGGCTTAAAGTTCCCCAAAATACATTCCTGTCCAAGCAAGGAACTGTCAAGTGGAGGCTGAAAACAGAATCAGGGTCTTTAGCTGCTGTAAGACCCTGATTCTTCACAGCACTCAGCTGCAGAAGGATCTCCAGCAATATGCGAAGTTACTGCACACTAGACAGGCTTTTGAAAACACCCTACTGCAAATGAAACTGAACTATAAAAATGTATCAGCCCTGAAAGAATGCCTGTTGGGAGCTGCAGAGAGCCACTAAGTCCTGATCCCTGTAGGAGCTGCAGATGTTGCTGGAAGCCACTACTAACAAGAAGCCAAGTCTGGAGCTGGAGCTGCTCAGCACCTCTGAGGATTTGGCCTTCGATTTGAGCAACCCACAGACCCTAAAGCCCAATCCTAGGAGGCTTCTGAATGAGCTTTAGGAGGGGGAAAAATCTGGGGCAAGCTTTCAACCTTCTCAATTAGTTTTAGCAAAGATCATCAAAGTTATTTTCATGAGGAAAAGGGCTGGAAAAGCAACTTGCTAAAAGGAAATCTGAAAATCTGGGTTCTGTTCCTGTCCTCTCCAAACACAGCAACAGAGTTTTCAGGAATGAGCCAGGCCACAAAGGCAAGTTGGAAAAGAAAAATATAATAAATGCAAAAGGCTTATTGTGAAAATCAATACATAAATGTAATCATGGCAAATGATTTTGGTACTTATTTTCACACTTCTGCAAAAAATATTTATGTTTTACAGTTATCAAATAATCCCAAGATTTTAAAATAAATGAACTTTTTTGTCAATTTCTTGCCAAACACAAGAGATCCTACCTCATGGTCTAAGTGGAAAGTATTGTAGGTTATATAAAGCAAATGGCAAGTTTCAAGAAGCAATTGCTATATACTGGAGAGCCATAGCCATGGGATACCAAATTTCTTACCATTAGTTCCCAGGGAGAAATTCTTGTCCTCTTTCTGCACCAGGGCTTGAATCTCTAGTAAAAATATTATAACCTTCATTCTGTACATACACTGCTTCAAATTTTCACACAGTATCAACTGGATTTCCCAAAATTCTAAAAGCTGACTAAATATCTATGAGACTAGGAAAAAAAAATTGAAGAAACAAGAAATTGAAATCCCCAGCATACTTGGGTTCTTTATATTCACATGATGACTTCATTCAATCCCTCTGAATGTTGTGGGATTAAGTCTTAAGGTATATTTTTGGGATCACACTTTCAAACTTCCTACATAATCATGAGACCTAGAAAGTTTTGTTTTACATTTAAAAAAATTCTTTTTGCATTTGCAGGAGCTGGGGGTTTTAATAAAGCATCAAATACTTCGAAGTTCATGATAAAATAGTAAGAAATGGCAAAGCTGCCTATGATAACAAGCAAAACTCATTTCAGAAGCTAATAGAGGAGAAGGAATAAAGTACAGTACAAGACAGGAGAAGGTTTTGAAATGTTACCAGTTTGGAAAGGCTGCATGTTTTCATTAGCTTGGCACTGTTGTGAGTGGCTAACTCAGCTTTTCATGCCCATGTGTGAGTTTTTTTTGGGCTTCTCTGAGACTAAACCACTGGCTAACAATTTCAGTCCATTCCCACTATTTCAGATTGTATTTCTCCTTTGCATCTTACTATTTTTTTTTTTCTTTTTCTGACAGAATTTTACACTGAGAATAGGAAACTCTTATTGCCTCTTATTGCCTCCTTTCTTGCCTTGGGTCTGGCATGGAGCAGAGCTACAGAGGGGTCCCAGCACAGCTCCTTCTCCTGCAGAGCACAGGTTTTCCACCCCTGGCAGAGGGAATGCTGCCCTGCCCTGGATGCTCCATTTGCTGTGATGCACCTCTTCCCAAGCCATGGGACATCCCTACATGAGAGAACTATCCTCAGAAGCCAGTCAGACAATGTGGTGTTTCCCAATGAGCTGGAAGGAAGGTTGCTCTTTTTGTGACCCACCTTCCACCTGAGAAAGCAAAGAGCCCTTCCCTGCTTCCAACAGGAAAGGAGGAGGAGAGGGGAAAGGGGAAAGAGGAAAAAGGAAAGAGAAAAGGAAAGAGGAAAGGTAAAAGATCTCTGTAGGAGCATGGCTGGTATCTCACACTAGTGCCACTGTAAATAAGCTGCATCTGAAGCAGCCCAGGCAGGCATCAGAATGTGGCAGAAAAGGTGAGCTAAAAGGATCACTTAGAGCAAGGGTTCCCAAATATTTTTGAACTGATTGATATCAACTCTCAAAATTTCTCAGATATTACCAGACACCAGATTTCTTACTGTGTCAAAAGGATCATTTCTAAGGACCTCCACCTTCAACCACTTGCAAAGTGAGAGGATCTCACCTCTACTCCTCACAAAGACAGTATTGAGCCTGTTCTTAAAATCTCTTTGGCATGACACAACATAATTACTTTCTAGGAAGCTACTTCCAGTGCCTCACAGAAGGAAACTCTGGCTAGGTCCTTGACAGAATAACATCTCTGTTTTCCACAGCAGACATGAAAGAAAATAGAAGGCAGTTCTATTTTCTTAGACCTCCTTCCTTGCTTTTGCTTCTCCATTCAGCTCCAAGAACTGTCTTGCCACACATAAGCAGCAGTATTCTGGTGTATCTAGAACAGAAAGTTTCTCTCAAGCACTGGGACACAACCCCAAAACATAGGAAGTAGAAATAGTGATGTAAACCAACTGGAACACTTTATTTCACTGTCAGAAGGCAGGAATCTTGGGTTTGACTAATTATTTTATAAGTTCTTTCAAATCTAAGAAGGGTTGCATAGTAAATGATGGATGTATTTGTCTTAAATAAATGCATGTATTTATTTATTTATTTGGTACTTCCAATTTGGTACTTTCAGGTGTTTTAGATATAGAATTATATGATAACCAGCTCTAAGATTTTATAAATTTATGTAATATTTACCTAAATTAGATATCTAGAAATGCCATGGAAGTTGCTTTCTACTTTTAAAGGTCACAAGTTTTACAGTTTTAAACCCCTGGTACAAAGATAGAAAGCATATGGTATATGTTTTAATGGGACTTAAAAACTTGAGATACAGAAGAATATAATAAGACATTTAATATCATTGAATATCTCAGTTGCTTAGAGCCAGATTACAGCTGTGTCATAGAAGTGAGAAATAGAAATGGACACAAATTTTAAGATGAGATGTGGCTGATGAGGTCATTGAGGACCTCTGTTCCACCACTGGATCAAGGTAGCTATTAGACCAAATATAGAAATTCTTTCACTGGTGTTCAAAATCCAGCCCTACCTCAGTTCTACCACAGTTCTCCCTCTTTTTAGATTTCCAAAGACATGTGAATACTGATCAAAGTACTGACCATATATATGAAAAAACAATATCACAATCATTATCATTAGACTACAAAATTCAGCATCGTTTAGGTAGCAAGAGCATTAATTGTAGCATTATGAAAATCTAGGACGAGCTATGGTGTAAATGATAAATTTTAAATTTAGTTAAAATCATAACTACTCGAATTCCTATAATGCCAAATTGCTCAAGAAATGCTGAGGGACTGCCACCTCCTAGTCTGTTTTCATTTACAAGTTCACTTTAGAAATGTTGAAGAATCTGTACCTATCAGAAAACTGCTCCCTCACTGAAACCATCTATTTTTAAGGTTTTATTTCAGGGAGATAATGAATAAGACTAAATTGATGCCAGGCATGAAGTAATTTTAACCAATACATTCAAAGTCTATAACACAAAATATTGGAAAATTATATGTACAGTAATCTCAAGTAATGAGATGTTAAAATTCCTTGGAACCCAGAAACTCTTCTATTCATTCTGTTCTTCTTCTTTCAACCTCACTGTGGGAGGTCCCATCTCTGACATCTTTATATATGATGTTCTCATTTCAAAATGCCACTGAACCTTCAAATGAACACTTGCCCACAATCTTTGAATTCAAAAAACCTTAAATCAAGGTTTTTATATTTTAGTGCACTCAGCCATAATATGCAGTGAAAGAATTTTGGTATTTAGTCTACGTCTTATTTCAGAAGAAAGGAAAAGATGACTCTCAAAATGAAAACAATGGTTCAGTAGAATGAAATACCAGCAGCACTGGGTAATTTCCAGTCAGGATATTTCAAACATATATTGAAAAGTAAGGGAAATTAACAAACCTTTAGAAAGTTAAATCCGGAGCAAAACATACTATTTTTAATAAGGTTTTCTCATATATTACCATGAAAGAATGAAAAATAAAATTACCTAGGGCAGGCAGTGTCTGTATAGTACTTGGAGCCTGGCACCTGCTCCCAGTGTTAGAGTGTGTAGGATTTGCATAAAGAGTTTGAAAATCTCATCCTGGTGGACATTAGGATAAGGCAAGCAAGGAGATCTTGATGCTCTGTGGTGGACACAAAATTATCATGAAATTATCATGAGCACGCTGCTCTTATATGCCTTAAACCAACCTTTTTTTTTTTTTTTTTTTTTTTTTTTTTTTTTGTCTTTGGGCTGTCGAGGTTTTAAAACTGCAAATATTTTCTGATATTATTGATATTATTGATATAATATTACTGATATATTTTCCTGCCACTTATTAGAGCAAACCACCTCCTGTAATGCATTTTGTTAATCACGTATACACACAGTTCAATAGGACATAAACCAAACCAACTGTCTAAGTAATCTGGTGGAATGATGCAGATCTGCTACAGAACTCTCAAGTCAATCTTGTATTTCCTTTTTTGAAATTACCTCCCTGAGCAACCTGTTCCAGTGTCTCACCACACACAGAGTAAAAAAATTCTTCCTAAATCTATGCTTCATTTTCCCTCTTTCACTTTGTACCCATTACTCCTTGCTCTGTTATCACATCTTCTGAGGAAGAATCCCTCTCCAGCTTCTCTGTAGGCCCCCTCAGACACTGGAATGTGGCTCTCAGGACTCCACTCTCACTATACTTCAATAACCATCAGAGCCACAGAGAAATGAAAGCTTATTTATGCAAAAATGTTAAAGCTTTGCTAGTGGCACAAACAACAAAAAAAACCAGGCACCTCCCTCCTTCTGACTAATCTATAATTGGGAAGAACAATATTAGGAAGTTTATTCACCTTAACTGAGTGTGACTGGCATGAGAGCTGTGCAGCTGTGGGAAGCAGAGGAATGCACATTTTATATGGATGCATTAAACTTGCAGAGGTTAGTAGTGCCCAGGCACAGCTAGAGGAAGAGCACTGACTGGCTGCAGTACTGCCAGCACTGCACACTCCCCACTCCATCCAGTGCAGCTGAGGCCCTGCATGAGCAGGATGCACTGCTGCATTCCCTGCAGGATGCATTGCTGCATTCCCTGCAGGATGAGCTGCTGCATTTCCTGCAGGATGCATTGCTGCCTTCCCTGCAGAGTGCACTGCTCCCTTCCCTGCAGGATGCACTGCTCCATTCCCTTCAGGATACACTGTTCCATTCCCTTCAGGATACACTGTTCCATTCCCTGCAGGATGCACTGCTCTATTCCCTGCAGGATGCATTGCTGCATTCCCTGCAGAGTGCACTGTTCCATTCCCTGCAGGATGCACTGCTCCATTCCCTGCAGGATGCACTGCTCCATTCCCTTCAGGATGCACTGCTCCATTCCCTGCAGGATGCGCTGCTCCATTCCCTTTCCTCTCTGCTACTGGATGTTGTTGGCAATGCTCAGCAGGTCCCTATGACTGCACAGGCTGCTGGAAGAACTCCAGTGTTCCAGAGAAAAGTGAGCACCTGAAACATCTCTGCTGATGAAAATAAAAAGAAGATGAACAAAAGAGCAGTGCAATACTCAGTGCTGCCCTGCCACAGACTTTAATTTTCAGTATTTAAGCCCAGCCTGTAGTATGGTGCTACACTATGACAGCTGAACAAGTCAGCATTTGAGGTCTGCTACACAAAGGACACGATAAGTCACCATCCTTAATTTGGAATTATTCAAATGCTCTGACCTCAGCAGATGTAATGAATGTTAATGCACTGGATTCTGATATTTCAGGAATAGATGCAATAGATGAAGAAAGAAATCAGGAAGGGGTGAAACCAGGATCCCATCTATAGCACCAAATTTTTTTCAGGTGCTAAATCACTTTTTCCATTTTCAAATTAGTAGGAGAGAAAAACTGAAAGTTAAGAGAGTTATCAGTTTCCACAGTTACTCCTTTTCACCTAAGGAGGATACAACCACCATGTCATTCATGTATGTATACAGATTTAAAAACTCTTGGACTATTATGAATGTGAAGATACAGAAAAAAGGTATGGCTGTGGAAAATAAATAAAAGAATCTTTCATTGTCAGTCAGAGCTTCTATATAATATGTATTATTTAGATCAGAAAATGATAAATCATTTTCAAATAAGAGAAAAAAAAAAAAAAAGCTTGAAGAAAAGTGCAAGCATCTACAAGTTTAGATGCAAGCCAACTGAATTTAAATATCTAGACCTGAAAGTCAAAACTGTACACAAGTGATCTCTCTTAAAGAGATTTTAGTGCTTCTTGATTTAGATACTTGGCTAAAATCCTGCAAAAGTTACTATACTTATTAAATGACTTTAGGAGTTTTTGCACCTAGAAACTTGCAATTTCACACATATACAAGTTCTACAGCAACAAATGCACAGAAAATTTCCAACCTCAACATTTAATATACAGGTTAAGAGTGATATTTTTATGTGTTTCAGCAAAGGTTCAGTAAGTTCAGCAGTCCATATGTTAAAATTGTATCTATCTTAAAGACATTGTAGTTCTTGCTCCAGCTATCAGGTTTTACAGAAAGACATCAGAGACAGATTAAAGACTGTTAAGTGCATGAAACTTTAAGATAATTAATTAAATATCTACCTACTTAAAATATCTAATCCAGCTGTGGAGTACCGTTGAGTCCAAGCAAACTCAGGGTGTGCAGGGAGGTGCACGTATCGGTTTGTCATTTGTGCTGTTGACTGCCCAGCAATGTACGTGGCAATGATGAGGTTAAAAATCTTCCCAGGGGTAAGAGAGGAAACCTTTTTTTCCCCAAAGGCATTGCCCCAGCTGCTGGATGAGCAGACAGGCTCCTCCAGGTGAGGATGCAGGTGGGTTGATTGAGGTAACCCAGCCACCAGGAAGCCTGCTGGGATCAATTAGGACGACCCAGATACGAAAAGCAAGGAGGATGCATTTGAGCTTTTATTACTCCTGGTTCCCCACTCTTGACTCTAAGCTGAGGGTCACAGAACTGAATTTTGAGGAGCACCCTAATGTTGATCTGTTGTTACTAGTTTGTCAGTGGAGTACCTTGATAAATTAATTTCTCTGTAAGGAACAAAACCTCATTCCTTTTAGAGCTGCACAGAAAAAAATATAAACCTCAATATCTTAATATAATTCCCTTTTCTTCCCTACTTAATAACAGTTTTTATTTTAATTTTTGGTCCCAGATCTGACAATAAGATAGCCAACCATTCATCACAGGATGCAGAGCTAGGATTGTTCTCTGTGAAGACATTGGCTTCTGGAACAGTCTGAGCAAGAAAAAAAATCTAGTGTGTTTTCTATGTTATGGCATAATATTAATTATTTTTAGAAAGACTCTCAAAAATTTAAAATACATACTCTGTGTTAACAACAGAAAAATGACCATGCTGTGTTTAAAATTTTATATATGGGTCAGCTTTTTAATGCTGCTTGGACAGAAGCAAGCCTCAAGCTTCCAAGCCTTAGACTAAATACCCCAGTGAAATGTGAAAATGAGGATCACAAACCCAGGCTTGCTCCAACACAGTGCTGAGTGTTTTGGTTTTGTGGTTGTTTTTCTCCACTGTGACAGTCTGAGCAGCTCTTGCTGCTGGAGCTGGGCCTTCCCCAGGGCTGCACATGGGCTGGAGCTGCCTGCAATGCACTGCAGCCTGCTGAACAGGGGCAGCTGCCATTTCAAACACCACCTTTTTATCCAATATCAACCCCAAAATATTTGGAAATGGCAAGTACAGGGCAGATCAGTGTCCCACCCAGCAGAACTCACTGCAGAATGTTTGTTCTAGTAGTACAACATTCACATTTCTTCCTTTCACTAAATCTCTTTGCACATTTTATTTGAATGAAAGACAGTCAGGGATTAAAATTACTATTGCCTGATTCTTCTATCCTCCATTATATAATCAGGTACAAGTAAAATCCCTGAGGCAGAACAAAGCTTTATTGACTGGTAGCAGACACAAACCTGTCCTATTATAATTAGGGAGAGTTTTGAATTGGTTTCAAGGGACTGTCAGAAATAGGCTTCAGAAAGGATGCATGAAATATCTTGTCTTTTGTAGATCCTCCAAAGCTATGTGCTCTTAGAGCACACAAGAACAAGAACATGTTCCAGTTCAGAAGAGGAAAAACAATGAAACATATGAAGCTGCTTTGCCAAGGAAGAAGCCCACTGTAGGCAAAGATAAAGTATGCCTGAGAAAAGAAGGGGGGTTGGGGGGAACCTGCAAGAATTTAAAAAAAATTAAAAAGAAGTTCTGGTAGAAAAAATAAAAGCAGAAAAGAAGAGACAAAGAACAATTTTGGGGAAAAAAAACAACAAACAAATAAAAAAACGCTCAATAAAAAATAACCAACCAGTCAACGTGGGAAAAAAACCCACAAACCCAAAGACCAAAATAAAATTCCCTTTTTCTTTCCTGGAAAATGAAATCTGTTCTAACAATATGCCTACCCATGGTTTCATGGCTGCCTCACAGCTCATAAATTAAGCAAGTTCTAACCTGAGCACACTTAATGCTGAAAGAGGCACAATGTTTGATTCTGTAGACCCTATTCATCCTATGATCTATGGAGGTGTTAAAATACCTTATGTTGGAGGAAAATTAACCAAAGAAGAATGGAACAAGACTCATTCCTTTGAGGTCCCTCTGGCATTACTTCTAACAGGACGTGTAAACACTGCTGTTCTGGACAAATTTCAAATGGAAAGCAGAGGTAATAAAGAAAACCAAAGTGTAGTAGTGTCAGTTAGAAAAATTATTGTTTCCATCCCCTTTTAAAGATTTTAGACCAGTACTGGTGCAACTGTTTCCCACCAAAACCTTTGCCTCTAAACAGACCATGTGCATTGCTCTCCAGCCTCACCTAGAAATATATGGGGATGTCAATGGGAGGGCTATTTTTGAGGATCCAGGTCAGTGATGTATTTCAACGTGGTTGTTTTAGTTTATTTCCATTTGAACTCAGGCCCTTTTAAGTAACAAACAAGACTGCTTTACTGAATTCTTATTTCTCAGTGTTTAACATTCCCTTGCAGACAAAGAGCACTTAATAACTGCTCAAGCAAAGCAGTGAATTGATAAGAAAAGACTACTGTAATCATCACTTCCACAGTAGCCATTCCAGTGGCATATTTATATTGTAAGACATGGTGGGATGCAGCTTCCTGTACACTCAGCTCTGCAGAGCAGCAGGGGAAGGTGGTCTGGAAAGCAGCAAGACAACCCTGAACATGTGAAATGTCTCTTTATGCATTCCCCTGGTAACGTGCCCCTCTGAGACAACACTGCTGCCATTGTACAACATGAAAAAGTGATGTCCATTTCCATCAAAGAACAGCAAAATAGAGAGATTTTTATTGTGGTTAGCCTGAGTTCAAAGCTTGGGGTAACACACTTATGGATGAACAGAATAAACACTTACACTTAGGCTTACTGTATACAGCTTAACGAACACATATGAAGATCATATAAATAATTCACATTACTCAAGAGGTGGTGAGTTGAACAAGTCCCTTCTGGTTAAACTTATTTAAAGATAAGGTGAAGTTAAGTGAGTGATGGCACAGTTACAGAGGCCACAGTCCAAGGGGAATTTGGACAGTCTAAGTTACACTACCAGAGTGATTTGTGCAGAATTATGTCAACTTACAGATCTTTAGACCTTTTGGGAAAAGGAAATGTCTGATCTCTAAAAGAAGTGATACAAGATGAGTATTTTACAAAGTACAATTATGCTTTACTCAATAAGCTATTTCTATGAAATAAAACTGGACATCAGCAAAGCATAAATGGCAACATTACAGTACAGCTGGAGAGCAAATTCAGTGGCAACAAGGAAACTCTCTGATACTAAACAGTTGAAACAAAAAGCCACCCTAAAAAAGAGATAATCCTTTTCACTCAAGTAAAATATGCAATGGATCTATCCTGTATCTGCCTAGTATTATAGTTTAAGCATTTAGTTGAAACTGTAAAAGGCATTCCTAGAGTCATTACTTTATGACTGAAGCTAGTGAGTAATTTTTGGCTGACTATTAGCCACAACCATCAAAGTCATGAATTAATCTATAATAGAGATTTTGGTTCTGGTATAAAAATAACATCAACAAACTATGTAACATTTCATCTGTTAATATTACAGTAAGCCTGCAATATTATTCCTGTTGGAAGGAAAGGATTATAAAGCCAGTCTCTCTTTTATTTTATATAAAAATATTTTATATATATCTTATATAAAAAGATATTTTATATATTATATTTTATATATTATTATATAAATAATTATATTTTATATATTTATTTTTTAAGTATATTATATGTACATTTTGCTTGATAATTATAAGCAGTTTCCTGAGCCCCAAATTTATCATTGCAGTATCACTGAAGATTCTATAATTTAGAAGCAATAAAATTCAATCAGCTTTTCTCAATAAAATTTACAAAGCAAAAGAACCTCCCTTTTCAGTGCCTTCTAAACACCTTTGTTTTGGATGGGCAAAATGCTAAAAGAATTCCAGTTCAGTAGCTCTGGTTCAGAAACATGCATAACAGTTAACAGTAATGACAAATAGATATAGAAAATAAGCAACAATCCTCGCTGCACTGAACTTTGCAATTTAACACTTAGTTTATATTTAATTAATTCAGAAAGTGAAGAACTTCAAAACTGGCTTTGAACAGGCTGTTTGTTAAAAAAAATAGAACATTTATGTTTTCACTGTTGTTTTTTCAAATGTGATGTGACAAAGTGAAAAAGCTGCATGAAAGTGTGGTTCTTTGTGTGATGGAAGTGGGATGCACCTACTAGTCTCACATCATCAAAGAAACAGACATATATCTATAATTTATGCTTTGCTTTAAGCTTCCGCTGATCCGATGTGGCTTTTTCAGACAACACAGGCAGCCCTGGCACAGCCTGTCAATCATCTGGGCATGCTCAAATTGTAGACCATTAGTAGGAGAGACAGCAAAGTTTCTTTAATGACGCTTTTATATGTGGTGTGTTGGCAGTGAAACAGAGAAGAATTGACTTGATCAATGCATTAGTCTAATCATGGGGTTCCTGCTCTTAATTTCTTTTGTCGGTAATTTCCATACTCAAGCAGCATTCAGGATACTTGTAAAGACACACTTAGAGCACTGCATGATGTATGCAGTCACCTATAAAGCATGTCTTGGATACAGCTCTGTAGGAAACAAGGAAGAAGGATAGGGGGCCAGTCAGATTTTTCTTTGAGCTACTTTTCATGTTGT
>CM031867.1:5393546-5486046 GCA_018697195.1 Certhia americana | reverse complement strand
TTAATGTCATGCCTGGGTGAATAGAAGGGGCTGCAACATCTTCCAAAGCCTTAGCACAGGTGAGAAACAACATAACACATGCTGTTTTCTCTAGGCAGGTGACATGGGCAGCTTCTAAACTAATTCTCCTAGATTAGTGCAAGGCCATGGCAGAAAAAAAGAGAGAAAGGGAAAAAGTAATAATTTTGGTAAAATATATGAAAGAGTTGTAAAGCCATATAGAAAAAGAAGTCTATAAGGGAAAAATACATCAGCATCTTGAGACACTTAGTGTATTAAGGAACTTGAGACAAATGATATTAAACAGCTTAATGTAATTCATTGCCAAAATTTAAGTGGAACTACCATTCAAACCCCTTATCCATAATAACAGGTACCATGACAGTGATTTGCAGTTATTTCTCAAATAAGTGCCATGTCCATCACAGAAATACTCCTTGAGGACTTCATAAGGGTATTGATATTAACTTCCTTCAGCTGTGGTTCTTGCCCTAAGGGCAAATAACATAATTGCACAGCAACATACATTTGGGCTTAGCTTGCTCGTGCTGGGTTTGTACAGTTCTGCACTTTCCTATTGTTTCATTGTACAAGATGTCATTGCACCACTTTGATAACATGTCTGAGTATATCAAAGGCCAAGGGAATTCTGTTATGTAAACACATCATTTATTACTATATACAGCAATGATTACCTGACATCAAAGCTCATCTAGGAGCATGCTGTGTGACTGTGGAGGAGGCCTCCCTGCTAAAAAGCCCTATCGATTGACAACAGTGTGGAGCAGAGACAGGGCTGGGGAAGGGGGTTCCATCAATACCTCACCACAGCAAGCAAAGAGCCTCCCATTCAACAGCACTTCAGTATGGATCCTGTCCCCATCTCCTCCAAAACTGCAACAAAACCACAGCCATGGCTCTCAGCAGCCTTGGCAGACAGGGTAATAACTCGGTTCTGCTGTGCTTATCAGGACCAGAATTTAAGACTAGAGGATGTAGCAGTGTGCATTCACAGCTAAGGCAAGGATGGATCTCTCTGTCACAATGTCCACCAGCTCTACCCAGGCAGAGAATTACAGGATTTTGAGAAGGTCATAAAATCATACAATGCTAAAGGGTCAGAATGGACCTTAAAGCTCATCTAGTCCCAACCCCCACCTCCCACTAGACTAGGCCTTATCCAGCCTGGCCTTGGTTAGGATATCCACATAAAACCTTTCTCACCACAAAGGCAACTGAACTGAATGCAGTGACCACACAGAATAACCAAAGTTACCATGGGAGTAACAAAAAGGTACTCTGGAGATTAAAGGGATGGTTAAAAAAGAGCATCATTGTGCATTTGAAAGGTTAAGCTACTTTTCTGCGTAATGAGATTCAATTTGGTTATCTTGACAGAGAGGAGATATGAAACATAAGTGATCTGCATTGGCCTAAAGGATTGATAGATGTACACAGGCAACTGTATTCTAAAGAAAACTATATACAAAAAGTTTCCCAGTGCATTTAAGTGGTACCTCAAGCAGGCACCAACCTGTACAGTTTGCATGTAGGTTAAGATAAGCAAATTTATCATCTCACCTTTGGCTCCAAAGTAATTCTCTTCAGATCCAGGATTTCTCTCACAAGTCAGAAGAAAACTCTACTGTGCCAACACAGTGATTTCTCCCATCCCTGCCTTTTGATTGTCCAACAACCAGGAAGAACAGATCCTGTTTCACCAGAAATTATGCTCTAGACTGAAAATCTCACTCCACAAGGGCAGTTGGAGACAGCATCACTTTAAGTGAAATACATTTTTAAAAAATCTTTGAAGACATAAAGAAAACATAAGTTTCATTTCTGTACAAATACTGCAGAAAAAACTCCACCCAAATATTTCAAAAGTAAACCGATTCTGATTAATAAAATTCACTATAACCAAATACTCTATTATCACAGTGATGTCAGGTGTGTGTAAACAAAGGTACAGCTGAGCCAAAATACAACCTGAAAAAACTCTCAGTGCAATGAGAACTTGGAATTTGGACCCTGATAGGGTAAAGACAAAAATCCTACCCTGATGGGGTAAGGAATGAGGAAGGCTCCAATATAAGGAAAAATATGTTCAGACTGCTGTCAGGAGTTTTTTGGATGGGTTTCAAAGAAGGGCAGTGGAAAAGAGAGTTAAGGGAGGGGAACAATAAAGGTAGCTCAGATGACAATAATAAAGCAAGAATAGGAACCAAAATGTGGTATCTGCTGATATGAAGTATAGAAACAGGTTTTGATGAAAACTTTCTTCAAAAAAAAGAACCAAATTTATAAAGCTTCAAGGATAGGACAGGGAGAGCTGCAGGATGGAGAAGCAGAATTATTTGGCTCTGCTTGTGAGCAGAACAGGCAAGCCTTGACTAAGCAGGAAGAGTGTCTTGGAAGACCTACTTACTTTCTTCTGTGGGTTTTTTGCATTGTGTGCTCTCAGCTCAATATGTGTATTGGCTATTAATGCACTCTCTGTAATATTCTTAATTTCTGAAAGGCGTTGGTTTTTGGGAACCTAAGCCACAACTGTAAGACAACATGAAATCTATATAGAAAGCAATAGAAAGAATCTCCAAAAACTCACCACTCCATTGCCTTTCTCTTCAAGAGGAAGAAAACTCAGGCAAATAAATTCTCCTCAGCTCAGCTGTAATTTCTTTCAAACACATCCCTGACCACTTCTACCCTCTCATTTCTTTAGGCAGTGTATACAGGGAATGTCTTCATTGAGAATAGTTGATCTCTTCCCTTATGCATTCAGCAATCCTCCAGTAAGGTTACTAATATACAAGGTCTAGGGGTCAGCTCAGTAATGACATATTGCTGCTCAAAACATAGAAAAATTACAGTTTTCATAAAAGTAGAAATTTCAGATCTCCCGGAACAAGACCTCCCAGAAGGGATAAATTCTATTATTAGACTATGATCCAGGATATAGACATTTTCACCAATATTTAAGGTCTGACATTAGTCACCACGTACAATCTGGGTAAGACTCTGGCAGAAGGGTAAATATGGCAATCTGTAACCTTTCCCTTTTTTGCCATAGTAAACTCATTCCTCTCTAGAAAAGGCAGGAATTGCAATCGCTTTTGAACAGTATCTTCAAAGTATTAACATTTTTCTTTATAATGGGGTGAGTGTTCTGAAAAGAAGGCAAGGAAAATAAGGTAGAAGCAAAAGAGTATTGAGAAAAAAGGGAGGAGAATACATATTTCTTAGACATATATCTATAGTAAGGCAATTTATGACAGGTGCAGGGTTTGTAGAGGCTACCAGTATTCAATCAGAATTGTGGCCTCTCAGTAAAGAAAAAAACAAAAACCAAAGAAAACCTCAAATAACGACCAATTTATTAAAGAGGATTCTGGAAGTCAACAGACTCATCTAGCAGCAGGAAAAGAATCCTTAGGAAGGTACTAAAAATCTGTAGAGGATTTGGGCAGAGGGAAATTTTGCAATGTAGTTATTTGGTATGTAAAGTTCTTACACAACTTGTAGACATTGATGCCTTTACATTTTTTTCCAGTAGATGCCAGTTTACTAAACCAACAACTGGTTTATCTCAAGTCACTCATACCAATATAACAGTGCCATAACAGTGACAGTGAGATGTCCAGTATAATTAAATATCTCATCTAAATTACACCTTGAGATAGGAAAGAGAGGATAAGACACATCCTGAGTGATCCACCAAGGAAATACATAAGCTGGTTAGTATTTTCTTAATGTGGGGGAGAATACTCATTGTTGTCATTAAACATGAGACGTGCTGTTTTTAGAGAGAATAAATTGAATTTATGGAATCAAACAACATGAGAAGAAATATTCTTCTAGAATTAGGAAGTCATATTTTCATTCTTGATTAAAATAATGTGCTAACTGGCATTCATTACTGCTGCTCAAATATGAAGTCTGTGATGACTATTCACATACTGCAGGTTATGGAAGCTTAAGTTCAGCTCAACGTTTCTGGACAAGCAGTAGGCAGAGAAGAGCTATAAATGAATATTCTTTGCAAGGACAGAAATATCCAAACAGATGAAATTGTGCTGGCACAAAAGAAGCACAATATTGTTATGTTTTAAACATGCTAATATGCATGTATAGTGTCACACTCAGTTGTAAAGGAATTTATTAGACTCGGTTTCTTAATGACTATAATCTACATTCAGAGTGAGTCAGTCTGAATCCATCCCATCTAAATGTTTGTGAACTTCTGTTGACATCTCAGCTGCACAGATCACAGCATGTGGCCCCGCATGTTTATTTCCTGAGTGACCCATCAATTGATTCATCAGCTTCCTGGAGCACTCGTACATTTCCAGGGAAGCTGTCCTCCTGCTGCAGGATGGGATGCTGGAGCATCAGGAGTGCTGCTGGCCCTGCAGAAAAGGGTGATAATTGTAAATGCCACAGAATGTTCAAGGTGGACTAAACCAAATAAAGAGCAATCTGACTACCTGAATGTATTCTTCCCAGCAATCTCCCACTGCTGTATGACAGAAAATGCTCCGTGTCCTCTTCGGCAAATAAGCTTGTGTGAGCTGAAAAATTAACATTGTATAAAACAATAGAGGAAAGAGAAAAGCTATTGGGCCCAAATCACAGCAGTCAGCAGGAGTTTCCCTCAGATAGCAACACACTTGGATCATGCCTTGTAAAAGTGAATTTTTATTAAACTAATTATCTCAAGACCTTGAAAAGATGTAGAGCAGTCTCTGCTATTTCGTTTTCATTTTACTGGAAGTAGTAAATGAGAAACATTTCCCGCACAGTTTATTGAATGTGTTTGTGCTTAGAGCTTAAAAAGGATATGCTGCAAGGTAACCAGGGCCTTTTCTAAGATATTATTGACCTTTTGGGAGCAAAAGTTGAGAGGAAGAAAAGACTCAGAGAAGGAGAGACAGAGGGACAGCAACTGGTGCACAGTTCTGTCATTAACATAGATGGTGGCCAAGGAAAGCATCCCATGCAATTAACAATACACAGCTGTGGTCACATGAAGTCTCTCTTCTGTGCAGGAGCAGAAGTTTATACAGCTGCTACCAGCTACTCTGGAGTCACAAATGCAAACACATGATTGCATTATGTTTACAAATTTCCTGCACTACCTTCTGCAATCGTATGGATTATATTACAGTCACTCAGAGCCTGATGACAAATTACTGTAGATTAATCTCTTCTTAAAAATTTTGTGGAGCTTTTAAGAAAATGTACATAAAACAAGCTGTTAGTTGTTTTTCACTGTTAATAATGACTCCTTTTAAAATCCAAAGTTTTGAAATGTTGCAGGGCATGCTACTGGGCTTTCATTCATTAGACTAATAAAACTCCATAAAGTTGACTGTTGCTGCCAGAGGGTATTGCTCCTTTCTGACAGGTACAGTGACAGGCACAAATTTTCTATCTCTGAATAGTATTATAGACACTATCAACTGAGACAAAGAGAGCAAAATGTATGACAATCGCTCAGTCTCACAGCAAAGAGATTTGTAGCTCTCTGCTAAGAATGCTTCCCAACAAACAGACTATGTTGTCCTAGGGCTACATGGAGGAGTTATATTTTCTTTGAAAATTCAAGGGCATTTGGATTGTTTTCACTCCACTTGAATGACTGTTTTGTTTGTAGGTTACAGCTAAACAGGTGTGGGGTCCAGGCTTTTTATTTTTGCCAGCAAAATAACCATCAACTGACCATTTTTTCTAGAACACTAACAATATAATTTGCAGTAAATAATTTAAATAAACATTTTTCTCAGGTCAGTTTTCAAAAATCCAATAAATAATATGCAGAAATGAATGCAACTCTCTCTCCCTCACTCAGTACTGGCATTTCTAAAATGCTTTTCCCAGTGATAAAACAGAAAAAACCTTGGGACCAGTCCAGTGAGGACAAGCAAATGTCTTTTTTTCCTCTGAAGTTTAATCAGTGCTTCTGAGCCAGAACACCCCTTTAGATGTCCCAATAAAGAAAAACAAAAGAACACATTTTGTTAAAGATGTGCATTGTTAGGGGCAGACGATGGTTATAGGACTTTGCAAGCACATTTCCCTGGTCTTGGACCACTCCTTGCATTACTCCTAAGATTATTTCCCCTCTTGATGACCCCATGACAACTAATCTGGGGTCTTCTAGCTGATGAATATAAATACCACAGTGGCTTCTGAAAGGGGATGAAGTTCTTGACCCCAATTTGTTATAGTCCTTTACTGCAGAGGACTTTGCAAATCAGAACCCAGGGCTGGGTCCAGTAATAAATAAAATGATGGTAAGTTGAGGCCAGTCTCCCCTTGCTGTGTCCCACTGAGGAAACAGATCTCTGGAACGGCAGGGCTTTTTCATGCTGCCTTTTTTTAGAGCCATGTAAACTGAAATCCAGTAGTCCAGCAAAGAGAGAAGATGCATGGGCTGCCTGCAGGTGATCACCCCAGCTGTCTGACAAAGGAGAACATTTTAAATTTCTGGTTTAATTTGAAGAGATCACTATCAGCAGAGTGTTCATGAGAGCTCCCTTACTGAGCCTGATCCAACATTATTCTATGTTGGTACCTCCTTTCCAAAACAGTATTCAGGAGGATGACTAAAAAAGTTTAAGAGCTGGGCAAACATATATGACATTTTCTTATTAATTCTTCAAACCACCAATGATTTTCAGCTTAGAGGACTTTGTAAGGCAGTTGTGGTGATGTTATTTGTAAACCCCAAAAGATTTTTCTTCCACATCTCTCAAGCCTTGCTTTAGGCCCACATAAACATTTAGCACCCTTAGCATCCTCTCACAAAGTATTCCACAGTTTAACTAAATACTGATGGTACTACACTGCTTTGCTACTTATTTACCTGTCTCTAGCCTTGTTTGATGCCTCCAGCTCTTCTGTAGAAAAGATGGAGCTTAATTTCTCCCAGGCATTTCTTTCCAACTCTTACTTCATTCTTGAGATTTGAGTAATGGAAATTCATATAGCATTCAATATCTTTATGCTGCAGTGAGACTGAAATGACAGAAACTATCACAATTAGAGGGCAGAAATCCATAGAGCTGGAAATTCATCATTTCCTCTGTGAGCAGACTTCAATCCTCTCTGATTAAATCTAAATTACAATAACTCTGCAAACATCAAGGTTGTCCCAGCAGCTGACACCCTTTCCAGAAAAGAATTCTTCAGCCCACTATTGCACTGAGATGCACCCTTTTAACTTTCCACACTGTCTGCTAAGGTCAGTTCTGGATTATCCTGTTGTTGCAGAAACTAATTCTGAGTTCACTTATAATTCACTTTCCCTAAAATTATCCTCAAGCCTTCCAAAAGTTCCCATTCTTTGATTCAATTCACTGCTATTGGCACTAGAGCTGGGTTTGTCAGTAACTATATCATGGTTTACTGCCAGCAGCTCCATTTATTATCCAGGCATAATAAAAATTTTCTCTTTTTTTTTTTTTTTTTTCTTTTTCCCCCCACCGTTTTCATTGTACTTAGCTTTCAGTCTCATCACTGATTTGAGATTTTGAGTAATTTGAGATTCCAAGCTGGGAATTGGAATTCTACTTGGCAATGGCTGCAGTTACTAACATTCAAGGATTTCCCAAGTCTATTACATTCAAAAAGGAGCCACAAAATGGAACCACCAATGTTAAGAGAGGATATAAACTCCATGCTCTTTTTACTAAATTTCCAATGTTTTTTTAACAGGACACAGCTAATTGCAAAAACACTGAGTGGTGCAATTAACCAAATAATTACAAGAGTGAAATGACAATGGATTCTTTACAAGATCAAAGAAAGAATAAAACTATAGTGCATTTAAAAGTTTGATTATTAAAAACCATTTTCTAATAGCCATCACCAAGATATAGCACTAAACAATGTTGCTGCACTTAGCCTCATTGAAACCATTGAAAAAGACAAACAATTTGTAAAAGTGCAAGCAAGGAGTTGCTGTTCTACGTGACATTCACTTACAAGATTCTAGACATCAGTAGTAGTAGAAAATATTAAAATCTCTTGGGAGAAGTACAAGTAAGAAAGCTGCCAAACCCCATCCCACCACACACACGGGTGCAGTGGGTGGGTTCCCTCACACCAAAGGAGCTCCTGGGAATCTCAGGAAAGCTCATTTCTCTTGGATATGCTGACACAGGTGCCTTCCTTCTGCCTTTCTGGGTGCTCAGGGCCAGGCTCCTCTCCTTCCCACCACCTGTTCTTCACACACACTGAGTTTTATTTTGTTCACACCAGCCAATTCAGATTAAACACTCAGTGCTGGGAGATACGGTTTCACCAAATTATAATACATTTCCTTAGAAGCAGGTGTCCATATTATGAAAAGGAGCTTCAGGTGGTTATAGAAAAGAATGATCAAGGAAGATTCTGTACAACCATTCTGATAGTCAAAACAGCCCAGAAAAAATTTAATGGAAGCATCCCCAATCTTTGCTGAATGTTTCTGTGCTATGACTAGAGAACATCTAATGTGAATCTCTTTAGTATTTGTTCTTCTGCTGAAGGCATGTTCCTAAGCACTAGCATTCCCTAAAAATACCCCAGTGACTCTGAAAAAAAATCAAAATGAACAAGAGGTACTTTATTGTAAACAGTTAGGGTCATGTTATGGACTAGCTGACCCATCCCTTGAGATAGAAAGGTCCATGAGGTGGGATGCCAGCTCCCCATTTGAATTCTGGCAGTCTGAAGCAGCAGAGACCATCACTGTTAATGCACCACCAACCTCCTGCTATGTTTCTTACTTTCTCAGACCCAAGGATTCACAAACCTGTATGGTTTATGGTTCTGTCCAGATATTCTTCCTGTTACTCAAAAAAAATCTTTTCTCATAAATGACCTACCCCAACAGCCTTGCAAAAAGCACATTAGGTCCTTTGCAGAACACCAATCAATGAGCTTGTGTGGAGGAGAGAACTCTTGTCATGTTTGTGAATAAAGCCATTTCTTTCTTTTCTTTAGTGTCTGTGTTGGAAGAAATCACTGTGCTGATACAGTAGTTGAATTTCAATTTTAAATAAGGTGAATATTAACCCCAGCCATAAGTAAGGAATGCATCTGATAAAACAATTATTTTTTCTTATGAATCACACGTAAAATACTCACTCTGAGTCACAAGGGAGTGTGCACTGCCCACATTCATATTCGTGAATCATGTTCTCATCTTCTAGTTCCAGTCAATGCTTTGTGATCTACCTCCCTCTCTTAAGTGCCAAACTAATGAAGACCACTAAGGGAATTATTTTGCTTTTTTCTCTTATTTTTCTTTTCTTTTTAGCAAGATTTCTAGTATGGTCGGCTTGTATTATTTTTCTTGGAAAAAAATATAGTCATTCAGTCCACCAAGTTTGTGTAGTGGATGGACAGAGCCTTGGATGTGTTCACATCTTTTCTTCCAGCCCAGCCCTCTGCTCTCACTACACTTGGGTGTCTTTGTGTGAAGTTGTCACAAAAGCCAGGCCATCCCTGTGTGCTGTCCTTTGATGAAGTGGGTGATCACTGGGTGATCAGTGAGTGATCACTGATTAAACTGCTTTGTTGAGCATCTTTCCACTACTTCAGCTCTGCAGTATTTCAGCTCTGCAGGAAATACAGAATATATATCTCATTGGATTCTTTCAAGGTTAGAACTGCACTGATATTATTTGCATTGTTTTTTTTCAGGGACTACATGAAAGAACTACTCCTCCTCAGCATGCTGCTGTCCATCTCTACATACATGGCAACAAAGAAAAGGACTCAGGAGCTGAAGGGATGAATTACGTAGGAACCAAAAAGAATAATTACTCAAAAATGGTGACTCAGTTTCAATTTATGTCAAGACTTTTGGATCGTGATCTGATTTTTTTTTTTTTTTTTTTTGAGATTTAGTCACCAGTTTTAGGCTTTATAGCTTTGGCCATGGTACCTTCCATTGCCTTCTCCACAGTGCCTGTTCCATATGCTAAGATGAATTGGGTATTCCACCAATCTTCTATACTACTTGTTCATATTTTTAAAAAATAGTATTTATTCAGTTGGCCTTGATCTAAATAGTTTCCCCACCTATATTTAACCCACTTGCAAAAGGCTCCTCCTCTCCCCCTTCAAGAAACAAGGATTTTCTAGTGTTTTATTAAAAAACAGGTATTTGTGCCATTTGAAGATTTAGGTGATAAGACAAAGCCCTAGAAAATAAACCAGGATAGATGGCTCCTATTTTCTTTTTTTCATTTCTCTTGATTTCCCATCTTTATTTTTGAGGACATCTAAGAGAAAACACAGCAGGAGATTTTCTTATAACAGATTTTCTGTTCTGAAAATGATGGTGTCCCTGATATACTAAAATGAATTCAAGTGAAATATTTTGTCCCTCTCCATGATATTTTAGAAGCACCAGAGACAGAGAGAAAAAAGAGACTGGGGTAGTTTAACTGTATATATGTTCAGATCCTTGTCTTTAACCCTACCCCAATACTGCATTTCTCTTTGCTTACGAAGAGAAAAACTCATCCAAAAAAAGACTGGGGCATACTACCTTACTACAGTAAGCTAGAATATTTTTTTTTTTTTAATAACATATCAGCAGGAATAATTGATGAGGACAGAAGTCAATGACATTGCAGGCTTTTTACCTGAGAATGAATACAAAAGCTATAAATATTCCTGTATTTCATAGTAAAACACTGAACAATTAAATAACTTTTAGCAGTTCAGATGGTCTAGTATATTATCAAATTTTAGGAAGACTTTTCTCCGATTCCTTACATACCTTCTTCCTTAATCTCTGTCAAGTCCTAATGGTTTAAAGGACACTGGAGAGCTGCTCAAGCATGTATAGGCAGAGGGATTGGTTACCCCAGTAACATTTTGTATGGCACTTTCTCCAGACTGTGTTTCCAACCATCATTTCCATTTGGCAGCACACTTATGTATTTTGCTTACCTGTATTTGCTTACAAAAGGAATTTAAAGCTACCTCCAAGGCTTTCTCTAAGGCTTAAGGCTCGGGTCTTCATTCCAAGTTACACTGGTTTAACTAAAGGTCAGATCTGAAACCAATTCAAGTAGGAAATGGTGATGTACTTATTTCACTTGAACAAGGACTATTTGGGCTCAGATCAAGTCAATTAGGAGAAGGTTTAAATTAAAAGGAAACAAGCTGGTTTTAAAAAGGCAATAATGATGTGTCTGGTGATTTGTCTAAGTGTAACAAAAATCTGTTCAAATCCATGTGCAATCCATAAATAAAAGCTCAAATGCCTGGGGAGGATCCTTCCCACCACAGCCTATGCATGCAGAAACACAGCTTTTTAAGCTGCTGAACCTTGCCTCTATCCCAAATAAAAGATGATTTGTCCTATATACCTTGCTGATGACTGTTGCCTACAGTCTGCCAGTATTGCATCATTTTTATCTCATTGTGCAATGCTCCAAGACTGTTAATGATGCCATACCAGGTTGCTGTCTGGAATTACAGTATTTCATGTATTGATTTATTAGCCAACAGATCTTAAATAATTATTCTGAACTCCTGACCATGTAGCAGATTAAACTGATGAAGACATGAAATATATGCTTTTGAGGTGTCCTGGAGGGGTGCTCAGCAGTAACGTGCATCTGTTGGACAGAGAGGGAGTCAAAATGAAGTCCAATTTACATGTTGCAAAAAGGGATTGGTTGTGTAATGAGATCTGATATCTCCATTGGTATAGGATAGTCATGGCTTTTAATAGATTATCCTAGTGTCCATATAGATGTTTACAAAGACATTGATTTCCCACGTTTTTGTCCCAGTGCTCCATCCTGGTCCCTAATGCTGATGGGCAGAATGAGAAGCCAACCCTCATCAATGCAGCTGATATAGAAATCAACAGCATGGCAAAAACACTCCTCCAGTGACTGGGAGGCCCTGGCCCTGCTGCAGAGCCTGACACAAACACGTCCAACATCTCACTGCTCCTCAGATGGAATTGCTATTGAGCCACCTGCAATCTTGTGATACTCATTACTTCTCCCAAGAAATATTGGAGGCTGGCTCATTTCTGACCATAAGGCTCAGGGTTGTGAAAACCTCAGCTCCAAAGTCTTGGAAAATGGGAGGGGAAGGGCAGGGAAGAGAAAAGAAAGCTACCTGAAGATTCTGATGCAGAAAAAAGTGCTCAGTTTGCAATCTAATGCCCCATTTTAAAAACAACTCCACATTGAACATGGATATTAACATGCATATTTGAAATATGATTAGGATCATATTTCTAAAATTTTGCAGGACCTGCATTCCTCTGATTTTAGCATTTTTAACCAACATAGTCATGAATTAAGCTAATTTTTTTCCTACCCATATTGACCACTATGCTGCATGGGAAATCAAGAGTAATTTCACACAATAGTGGTTTTTGTTTTGAGAACTTCATGCATAAGACAACAAGCAGATTTTTTTTTTCTAAAGGTTTTCATTCTGCTTAAGGAAAAAGCCCTACAAAGAATAGAAGAATTTAAAAATCACATAAAATACACATCAACAAAAAAAATTAAGAATACCATTCTTTCTGTGATATGTTTTCTTTTTACTTGCCACTCTGTCTGGCAGCAAATACTGTAGGGATAGGGCAATGCAAAAATGCACATTGACAAAATAACAAAAACTATATAACTGTATATAGTTTGCTATTTAATCAGCTTCAAAGAAAAAAAAAAGAGCAAAGCAAGATACTTCTTTTTAGAAGCAGCTGATTTCACTTAAAATGGAGAAAAAAATGATCATTAGAAATACAATGATCATTAGAAGATAATGAATGTGTTCTGCTGCTGCATTCATAGAAAGACCCAAAGTACCTTTTCATTCCACATTTTATAGTACAGCTCCTCTCCAGACTTAGCTGAGAATATCCCCAAGTCTAATGGGTTAAATGCTTATTATACCACTGTCTTATTTGTAACATAAGGCACCTACTACAAGCCTACTCTTCATGCAAAATTGCCAATTTATAGCAATATTCCTTGTTTAGAAAACAAGGCTATCCAAACACTATAATTACAATATGCACCAGCAGGCATAACCCTGCATTAATGCACAGACTCCAGATACATTCGTCAAATAGAGTTTTTTTCCTCTTTGCCTTCTTCTCAGGGTACTTTTAAGTTCAGGGACAGAGAACATGTCTTCATTAGAAACATTAACATTCACAGGCTGTAGTAAATTTTGACAGTGAAAAGGTCTCTGTAACCTTTAGTTGTGCAGAAATTTACTTCCCAAGAAAATTACAGCTGGCACTGTCTTAATTAATGCTAGCTTTCTTTTCTGAAAATTGTGGGCTTGTCAGTAAAAAAGGCAGAAAAACCTGAGTTTAAAAGACTGGACACAAAAGACGCCTAGAAATAAAGCCCTGCAAGATTTCATAATATTGCTCTGTTTTTGTTCTACAGTAAGGAGATGAAAAGATCTAATTTGATTTTGCCAAATGGAGCAACATATATGTAATATAGAAATGATTTGCATTCTCTCTTTTGTCTTTGAGTTTTATCATGTAAAGAGCGCTTTTTAAGCCGTTCTGTTTTAAAAGCAATAGGTCAAATAAAATCTATATCTGCAGGGGGAGGGGAAGAAGGTATGACTTCATTATTTTTTTTTAGCATTGCTTTAAATGCTCCTAGTAAATCATAGCCAATGGTAAGAAATGCAGCAGTGTTGTTCGTATGATTTTTAATCACATGACATTTTTTTCCTCATTTCTAGAATTATTTTGGTATTAGTGTACAAATTTTGTCTTTAATAGTCACCTTCTACATGTCCCACAGTTCTATTTTGATGGTACAGATACTTTTTCTTTGATCTATGCAAAGATCATTTATTTGCTGACTGAATTTTGATCATCATGCAGGTTTTTTTAATTGCTTGACAAGGAGTTAAATATATACCCTACCTTTGAACAAGCATTTTCTTACACTCAGGTTGTACTATTGCTAAAAGCAAATACATTTTTTTTCCTTCCTTTTTTCCTTAAACATAGAATGAATAATAACATGCTTCTACATTATTTGTCACCAGAATCTCCTGGATATTGCTTATGCACTTCCTCGTACGCTCTTTCAGAAGAGATTTACAACATTTTGTGTTTGGAATTACTGTGCAGTTCCCAGCTCCATCACTGGAAGCAATAAAGCTCCAGTTCCACATAAGATTCTTGCATACCAGGACATGACACCACTTTGGCACTACGTGAAGCACCAATACTGCATGTCAGCTGTTCAAAACATTTTATGCAAGTTCCTACAAGCACTTTAAATTAAGGTGCCCTGTATAAATGGTTTATTCATGTTTATGAAATGATTAGTTGGTGCCACTACATCCTTTAATAACTTATTGTAAGGCGTGTTATAAAATGCATCATCAATAAATGCTTAAAATGCTGCCACAGCAAGGTGATAAGCTGTTACAACAATATTTTAAGATGTAAGTATTGTTCAAATAGTTTGTCTGCTGTTTCAATGCATACTCCCAAGTTTTTTTACAAGCACGTTATTGAATGCCGTATAAATAATAAAATATTTATACAGATCACCTTAATTTAAAGTGTTACCATGTTTCCATAACTTCAATGGAGACTCCACATAGCCTGAACATGCTCAAAGGTACAGAAAGGCATCAGAAGTGAAACATCCCTATCTTAGATGCAAATCTCTGTATTATCACCCTGAGACAGAGAAAAATCACAGCATTCCCCAGACACAGGGTTTGTATTTTCAAGGCTTGAACCATTAACCGTTTAAAGAATTGTCTTGAATAAGGGGAAAGAAACCCAAAGCAGCCACCTAAAGTCTGAAGTCCTGAAAAAATGTCACACACAAAAAGTTTTGGCTGTTTTTAGCACTGGGCAATGTTACTGAAATAATAAAATCATAGTGCCTTATGGAGCCCTTATGGGCAAATGTAGGATAAAGACCTCTCTCTTCCACTTTCCATACTAGAAAACAAACAGAATAACATTATGGACAAATGTAATAAAAGTAGTACAGTTGTAAAGCAGACACTGACTGGGACATGAGCTTGTGCGTTTACTGCTTCTCAGTTTACCCACGATGAGCAGGAAGACTTAAGTGATGGTCCAGAAGGGAATGTAGCCTCTGGAAGAGAAAGCCAAATTCCTTGCTTAAAAGCAGTGTTTGGAACATTAACTACAAGAGCATAATGAGGAGGTCTAAGGACGTACTTTACATGAGATTAGTCAAATATCCTTTGCTCATTCTCAAATTCACTGAACTACTTCCAGAAGGGAGGAGACTGAAGAAAAGCACTTCTCAATATTGGCTCAAACATTGGGATTTCCCCTCGTTTCTGGGAGATCCCTGTGACCTTGGATTGCTTCTTTACAGACAGACTGAAACAGGCCTTTGTCCAATCTTGAGGAAAGGCAGCCACATGAATACTCAATAGGGATAAGGATACACAGCCAGAGGAAAGGTCTGCCCTTGAAGGAGGAAAGGCAAGGAAAAAGTCTGTCTTGGAAGGAAGGAAGGCAAGGGAAAAGTCCGCCCTTGGAGGAAGAGAGGCCAAAGGGTAACTGGTAGTGAGACATTGAGGTACTGCCTGTGTGAGCACACAGCCTGGGTCATTAGGGCCACACTTGCCCACCTTGCAGAAGGTGCTAAAAGCCTGAGGGGGCAGTGGTCAGAACCTAGCACACATATTTTGTCAGAGCTGGTGACCAGCACCATCAGAGTATGGCTTGCAGGCAGTTCTGAGCTCAGGCAGCTCCTTTGAGGGGGCACATGCAAACACTGCTCTGCTCTCTTCACTGCCCCAGCTGCCCACTGAGAACACTCCAGCCCAAATCTGCCTCCAACACTCATAAACACAGGGGGCTGAGCCCTGCCCCTCCCAGAACGTGCCTTGTTTTGGGCTCTGTGGATGACTTCAAGGACAGGTTTAGCTCCTAAAAAAGTCTCTACAAAAGGCTCAGTACTGATGTTCTCCCTCTTCCTTTCCACAGTAGTTGTTTCTCTTTGGACATGACTGATCATAAACTTAATAAACCACAGAATATTCATCTTTTAACACATTAAAAGATTCATCGTTTAACAAGTTAAAGGAACTCTTAGCAATTAGCATTTCCGAACTGGTATTCTGCAAATTTATTTCCTCAAATATTTTTTTTTACATGATTTATTAAAAAATAAAGCCAAACACTCGGTTCTTAGATCCTGACCCTCTAACCACTCACATATGTGGTGTGCACGCAAAAACTAATTTCTTGCATGGGTTCTTTAAGAATTTGTAGTCACAAATTGTGGTTTATATTATATAAGTGTTTCTAGGTTTTTCAGAGTTGTCAGTATGATTTTTCAGTGTCTTTCTAGTCAATTTCCAAGTACTACAGTGACATCTTTTCTAATTTTTTTTCAATTTCTAAGTTTTAACAAAAAAAATAAAAATCAGATATTTCCAAAAATTCTTGTGCAGTTAGATCTTATTTAATTTTTAAATAAATGCATACAATTAGTTACATGGAACATTATATGTGAATATTTGTACATAGATTGATATATAAATTTACCCATATGTTAGTTTAAGCTTTGTTACTTTGCAAATTTTATTGAATGGCTTCTTTGAAATTTAGTGACTTATCAAGTTACTCCCAGAGATTATTTCTGCCTCACACAGGTCTGACTTTCCTTTCCTGAACCCTTCTGTTCCACTCCTTGTGGGCAGGGCATGGCAAGTGGGTTTGCCTGGTAGGCAGAATCCTGGCACAGGGGGGAAACCCTTCTGATCTGTCTCCTGTAAAATGAGGAAACCAATACCCATCTTTAGGCTCACAAATTATGCCATTTTCTCAGGCATGTCAGAGGCTAACTTTCCCTAAAGTAAAAAAAAAAAAAAAAAAAATGTTACTTATTAGCTTGTACTGTTCTGTTGGAAGCTCAAGACTGAGATATGACAGGGTGAAGTAGCTTGGCTACCAGCACCCTCTGGCAGTTTGGCAGATGTTTATAGCCATTTTCTAGCCATTCTGATGTAAACTTAGGAGGTTTTTAATTTTTTTCCAGTGGCTTTCAGGTGATTACATTTATCTGAGTGCCCATCAAATGTTTCCCTTACCCTCTGATTTAATTTTAAAATAATACCAAAATTGATACAGGATATTTACTTAGTCCTTTGTTTATAAAGCATGGAACCATAGTGCATTATATATTCACGTGTTAATTTTTTATATATCTACTTGGAAAAAGCTATGAGTGGACTTTAAGACACCATCATCTGCCAACATTCATCACTAATGCTTCATTTTATTCTTTTGTGAGTGAGAGACTTGAAAATACTTATCTCTGCCTTTCAAGGAAATCATAAATTTCTGGTGTGCATGCGCACTCTACAACATCTTCTTGTTAAGCAGAGAGGGCCCTCAGGGCACAACAGCATGGTGTGGTATTTTTGCCTTTTGTTAACATGTGGCACTTGTATTTGCCCCAAGATAATGTACAAATACAGTTTAGAGGTTTTCCTAATGATAATCATGATGTTTCTTCTTGCCCTTCTAATACTAAATTTAGTCTCCTGACTCTCCCCATGCACAACCCTCTCTCCCCCCTCATCCTTGGTGAGTCTGACATTCAATTTGGAGACTAATGTCAGCAAGAAATCCATATGTACTCCTCATAGTAGTAGGCATATCCCTTCGAATTTATTTTTAGGTTTCGATGGAATGAAGTGATATTTTCTTCCTTCAGTCATTACCTTCATAGCATTTTCTACCTTTCAAATGTTTACAAAAGAGAAATGTATGCTTCTCCTTACTGAAAATATTTTTGTCTTCAAATTGAATATACACTGGTATGTACAATGACATTTTTAAGATTTGTTTTACAGCTCTACAAAGGGGAATTTTTTGCAACAGAAGAGTAAAAAGAAGTTTACATTTGGAGCGTGGCAAAGCTCAAACCACAGATACTCTGAGGGTATTTAGAATTTCCAGAGCAATCTGCTCTTGGCCTGTTTCTAAATGAATACTCAATTCCTTCCAAACCAGTTTACGATTTTGGTGTTTGAGACTAAGATAACCTAGCCCATAACTTAACTAAAAATAATTCCACTTTGAGAGACCCGTTCAGCACATTTCATTTAACATTTCTGAGCTAATACCAGTCCAAGATGGAAACAAGTCATGTTGGGACTATGTGGCCATCATTTTGGTACCTTCAATCCAAGATTTAAACACCAGCTGTTCACCAGAGCCCTGAAAGTCTACAAAGGATGACACAGACCCACCCATGTTCTGGAAATCTCAACACAAAATTTCAAGAATGGCTGTTTCCCAACATGGCTCATGGGTGCAGTCTGCAGCCTCCAAATGTAATCCTCATGCTCTGTCACCTGTTTAGGCAAAGTTTGACCCTCGTGTTCTGCTGTGGGGTGCTAGTCATGGGGAGCTGCTGGCCAACACTTCCAAAAGTACTTAAAGTATAAGCAAAGAAACAATGCAATATCATGAGTACTTGTTAGGAATACAAATTGATTGCCTTGCTGCACCCTAATTATAGAAAACATGGAATCAAATAGGAACCTAGATCTGTGCTCTATCTTCCTTCCAGGATATATTAGATAAAGTTCACAAAATCTCCATTCATCCAACTCACAGTGCTATGCAGATCACTGAAAGTCTCTTTGCATAATGGACAAGAAAAGCATGGGGAGCAGACATCCATGCTATAGGGGTCTGTGCCATGCTGCCTCCCTGCAGCCTGTCCTATTGGCTGCAGAGGTTCCTTTGGAACAACATTTCTGCTTGGTCAACTGCAAATGTACAAAATTATCTTCTGAAGGAGACAGAGAAAATCAGAATCTGACTGCTATTAAACCTCACCTGTGCATTCACTTTGCAGAGCAGGGAGAAGGCTGTGGGTGGTGACAGTTCCTTTAATCCCATTTCTGATCTGCTCCACTCATCTTCTGGGGAAGATCTCTGTGGTCTTCTGTCCCCTGAATCTGTTCCCACAGCTCCCAGTCTCCTTCCCCATCTCCAGCAGAGAAGAGCTGGTAGGCCTTAGGAAGAAGGAATACACCAACAATTATTATGTTCCACATTAGAAGCAAGAGCTTTCAAAAATATTGTCTCACACACATATAACTTTTAAAGCACAACATGATTTTTAGACACTCTCATTATTTGTTTATTTTTAGCACATATCAAACCACAGCAGTTCTCCCTCTAGGCTATATTTGACAAAGTTACAGAGACTTTCCAGGCCACTTCAAAACAGAGATTAATCCAAACAATTTAAACCTCTCACTGTTCCACAGGAGGATGGCATTCGATTGGATTATTTAGGGAGGACAAAATGTTTTTTTGTTGATGAGAGAGATGAAATCCTCAGAGAGGGAAATCAATCTTATGTAGAGACCCCGGAGCATTGATCTTGGTGTACATTGACAATTTCTGGTTGTTTAGCTATTTGGAATGACCGCACAAAATGAGCAAGTTGTTATAGTTTTAAGGTTTTGGTATTTATTGGCAACCCCAGTGTTCATATGATTAATCACGCATTCAGAGTGTGAGCTCAGTAGAAATTGACTACAACGCAGCAGAAACAAAGTTTTCAGTTATCATTGTGTAATAAATTGAAGCTCTATCCCTAAGCTGATTTGTCTTCACGTTTCCAATTTGCCTTGTTAAAAGAGCAGTTTACACAGTAGTTAGCAAAAATGAAAGTAATTACACACAGAATTCATTCTAAGCATTTCCTTATTTTTTTTTTTTACTCTTTATTGGTTTTCTATCTTCATTATCCAATATTTTGTTATACTTAAGCAAAAACCCATTCAAGAAAAATCCAAAAAGAGTTCAGGCCCATGGAATGAGCACTTCCTTATACTGAGGACAGAATTTCCTAGATATAATGTTACAAGACAAGGCTTTCAGAACAAACTAATCCACATGCAAGCATCTTTTAATAAACCATTTTTCTCTTTGTACTTGAACTCTCTGGTGCTTCCTAGTGAGAAGCAGAACAGAAAGACAAACAGTTTGGTTTATATGTTAAATTTCATTTCCTGAGATATTATTTATTCAGAAGGAACATTCAAACACAGCTAGAGTTTTAGATACACATTTCACATTGTGTCTTTTTCTCTTACCAAAAAAAAAAAAAAAAAAAAAGCAAAAATAAGATCATAACTATAATTGGAAATTGGAGGGCAACTTGGGGGAATAAAACTCCTAAGAGAATATATTTAAAATGAGTAGTGCCAGGTAGGGAAAAGTAGAGAGTCTATGAAGGAAGGAGGTGCTCTAGCCTTGGTGTAGTGGTAGAGACTTGTGCTGGCAAAGACTGATAATGCTTTATAGCCTTTCCCTGGGATCTCACTGTAACCTCAAAGCAAGCAGTTGCTAGGATGTACTCACTAAAGATAAGAGCAAAATTGTGGAACAGAAAGGGGAAAACCTGTAAGGCTGGCCTTGTGCTTCCCTGGAGAGGCTTACATACTCATAATGTACAGAAACTATAACCAGATCAGGAGAGACCTAATTACAGAGCTCAGAGATGTTAATGACACACAGAAATTTACATGCAGCTGAAAATATGAATATCTCTAAGCCAGCAGTCACATCTCCACAGGGCTGGCTTCAGAACCTATGTTTTATAATCTGGGAGCTTTTTTTTTCTTTAAGGTGGAGCATTTTAAGTAGTCAAAACCATCTATTTTTTAAGTGAACACTGACAATAAACCTCCATAAATTTGTATTGACCGAGACCTTTTTTTTCTGTTTGTAATTCCTTCTCTTATGCTCTGTCTGAATAGGGCTTGCAACAATAATTCCTCACATTTATCTTTCCATCTTTCAGTCACAAAATCCTATATCTGATTTGGACACAGCAATCTTCAAAGCAATGAATACCATTTTAATTTACTGAGACCTTTAAGGGACAAAATTACTGAAGGATTTTTCTAAAAGATCTTTTTAGATACAAAGAAGGATTTTTTTAAATGTTTATATTTACTTATTTAACCAATTTGTGTGACACTGTGTTTGTGTAGTTGACTGAGTGCCACATTCCTTGTTTCTCTTTAGCTTCAGGGAAACATCCCCTATATCTTTACCTGCAGTGGAGATAAGGAGTTGTCACAGCTGCTGTCCATGCAGTCCTCAAACCAGAGAGTACTGCAATAAATCCTATTTTATTTTATGGACAAATAAATGCTGAGGTAAAATATTCGAGGATCGTTGCTTGAATACTTGCCATAGCAGCGCTACTGTAATAACCACTATGACATTAATTTACTGCAATGTGCCGTAGGAAGAAGGAAGAAGGAGGGAGAAGGGCATTAAAAGAGAAAAATTACTATCCCTTGAATTTATTGGGATTGGCCTTCCTCATTTTCAGCCATCATTAGTTGATTAGGTGCTGATGACAGTATGGACAAGCGTGCTAGAATAGTTGGCTAAGAAAAGCCCTGAAGGTACTCTGTTAATTGAGATGATGTTCATATTGTACTTACTGAACATAACTGCAGACAGTGAAATAAGAGCTTAGTGTTGTGCAACAGACCACATGAACATTCACTCATTATCAGTCTGTAAAGGGGTGAAAACACTGCATATAGCCTACTGGTACTACAGGAAAAAGAGTTCATATTAAAACACGGAGAAGACTATTGTGAGAAACTGTATTTTATCCACCCTTCTGGGAGGTGTTGGGAAACCTGTCTAATATTGTCACATGGTTCCATTAGGGAAACATTATGGTATCAAAGGAACTGACAATTTACTTATGCCTTCATCTCATAAGAGCTATGCATCTGAATATTATGGAACAGCCAGCTTTGCTTACCCACTAGAAACTTAAATGTTACTGCTAATCTTTTGGTAGTTATATTCCATATACCTAAAAAATTTGGAGTAATTTGAAGAAAATGGAAAAGAAATGTTACTCTATTCCTCTTTTAATCTTGTTTGTGAAAAGTTAGCATTATATATATATATACATAAAGTTAACTCTCTCTATATATGTATATGTATATGTATGTATATAATATATATGAAGAAAGAAATGTGCAACCTCTTCTTGAGATGCAATGGATACACTGAATCAACTAACATTTTGGTAACAATTGTAATGCTTAATTAACAACAGCACCATAATGTTAAATATTTCAATATGGACATTAGCCTGCTCATGGCTATGACCAGGGTGAATTTCAAACTTGGTGCCTAGTCAGTCACACAAAAATGGTCTAAAAGCTTCAGAATGCAAATGACAGCAATTTAAAGGATCCTTTGACCTTTTAGACAAATCCACAACTTTTTCCAAACCAATAGTCTTCTGAACATATTGTCCTCAGAGCAAAATTATCTCTGTGCTTGAAGCATTGTGCTCTTAATGTTCAGACTTCAAGAACCACTTTCAGAAAAGTGAGAAAATGAAATCTTGCCATTAGGGTGCCCATATTGAACACATTCAATTCAAGGTAACAAGTCCTCAACAACAACAGAAACAGTTCACGGTTCACAGAACTGTGAAAATTCAGAAAACATTGCTTAGTCATAACGACACATTATTCCTATTCATGAAGCTTTAGTATCAGCTCTGTTAAAGATAAATATTAGTATTTACTTATCAACAATGGTAGATCACTAAGGCCCAGCTGGCAAACACTCAGCTCATGTAGATGGTGGGTGGTAAAACAGTTCTTCCTGACCCAAACAGAAACTTATTTCCTTTGGTCATTCTTGAGTCATAAATTTCATTTTGCAACATATGTTAACAATAACTACACTAGAAATATTCAGGAGCCTGGGTCAAAAAACAGCACAGAAGTTTAGACTGTGCCTACTGAGAGAAGTGTACAATGGACCAGAGGGTTTAAAACCCCATATTTTTTGATTTAGCTACTGCTTCAAGTGCATATACTACACAGTCAAATAGAAATTCCACATACAATTGGTCATCCATGTCCACAGATACTGCTGGAATCACTAATCTCCAGCCCAGTTTTGTTAAGGGATGTTATTAGCATTCGAGGGCTTCTCTTGCCATCAGATTCTTCTTACAGTAAATATGGTTCTATCTTTAATGTAATGCCTCCTTCTTTCAAACAGCATCTGTTGGGACTTTGGCATTCAACTCAGTGGAAGGGGAGTAGCCACTGACCATATTATTGGATATCTAGATACAACATGGCAACATCTTCAGTAAAAGGCTTTGAAACTCCAACAAATAGACTAAGGTAGCCACGAGAAAAATGAAGAATATTTGAAGAGTCAAGATAAGGGATCAAGATATCAAAAAGAAACAAGAAATTCAGGATCAGAGACATGCAATACTCTCAAAAATGTTAGCACAAAAATATTCCCTTTAAGATACTCATCCAAGAAAGCTCTAACAGGATCAGGCTTTTATAGTTCATGTTGTCTGTCTGTTTCTAAAATCATTGTGATTGTGGATTCATGTATTACTGTCATGGCAGTGACAGAGAACAGATCTGTTTAAAGAGTGCTTTACCAAGGCCTGTCAACATTTGAACGAGAAGAGTGATAGATTTGACAGGTTTGGGAGATAGTGTTTCCTGCCACTACCCAGGAGGGCTGACACGAGAAGCAGAAATACGCCAGGCCCAAGCACTGAAGTTTTCACCACGTCTTGCTGCTGGCCAGGCACTGTGATGTTGCATAACTAAGGACAGGAAAATAATTAATATTTAATGTGTAAATCAATCCCAGTGGAGACCAGTTGTTATCTGCAGAGTGGGAAAGCAGAGAATGAGGTGGAGTGACACACAGCATAGTAGTGCCTATGACAATGCCACAAAATTGGTGGAGACAAGAGTTTTTGTCTTTGTTACCAAATGCACTACTGTGAAATAAGAATGAATAGGGTAGAAAAAGGAAATTCTGCATAAATGGTGATAACTTTGTAGAATTTAAATTTAAATTTACAGCATTGCTTGTAAACAAAGACCAAAATATCTTTTTCCTCTCACCTCAAATATAGAAAATCAGCTGGCCTAAAATCAGAAAAATAAAATCTCCCAGTCTGAGTTAAATTCGTTACACAAGAATTACAGCATGAAGACTTGCATCTTAAGAGCATCCATGGAAGTAATGTTACAAGTGGTTGCTTGCAGTTTTGGGTCCTTTGTAAGGACAAATTTGATCTCTGAGTTGTCAGCCTCTCTAAAAGCATCCAACTCCTCCTGCTGCCATCTTTTACAGCTGAAACTCAGTCTTCCTTTCCTCCCTGGTACCTTGAAGACACATCTCAGAACCATACCTATTTGGGCAATGTGCAAATCTTTTCACTCCCCAAAATGTGGAAAGGCCCAAATAAAGTCTATGCCCCATGTTTATATTGCTTCTATCCCTCTCCTCAGCAACCATAAACCACTGTGCTCATCCTTTGTACTCAGAGGGGACACCACACGTGCCTGGGATGCTGAGTGTAGGACAGCTTTCTCCCTCATCTATTCCCTTTGCTCCAAAGCTGTCTTTGTTCCAGACCCAGCCCAGCTGACTGGTCTCCCACTCTTGGTCTCCCTCTTTCACACCCTGTGCTCTCCAAGATGTTCCTTATTTTCCCGTGTAACCTTGCTGTACCTTCACTGTCTCGGACAGGTTATTTTCTCTCCAGGTCCTGTATCAGTCAACTTTGATCCCTTAACATGGCCTCCCTTACTAAACTGCTTTACTCAAATTTCTGTAAAGTCATAGATCTTACATTGCTGTATTCCATATATGCACATGGCTTGCCAAACTCTCTTTATCTTCAAGTAAAACCAGATCTTATCTCATCCCATATAACTCCCCCTTATCTTACCTCACCTCCACACAAGCTTTGTCTGATTGCTGCCCAGTACAGTAAGAAGCAGCCACGGCTTCACTCCACACCTGCTCAGAGGGGGCTGCTACTCCAGCCTGCCAACCAGAACATCACAGAGAGGTTCTTCCTCACTCTAGGCCCTTCACTCAGCATTACTTTCATTACCATGACTCTTGCTCCTCCCACACACCATTGCAGAGCCTTCTCTCCACACCAACAGATGCAGTGGAGTGTGGCATCAGGCTTGCAGCCTCTCGCTGATAAGCAGATGGAGCTTCAGTCTAAACAGTTCTTCCATTACAGCATCATGCTGAGTAACTGAAACAAGCATTAGCCAGTGCCACGGGAAGAGAACAGGATCCATTTTTCAGAACAGTGGGTGAGAACTGATTTTTTTTCCCCCACCCCTTTAAGGGGTTCTTCATTTAAAGCAAAGAAAATATAGGAAGTGTTTATAAGGAAACGAAAATGAGCAATATCCTTGTAGTTAATTATATACACCAAAAATTAGTCTTTTTTTGTTGTTGTTTTTTTAATCTATATAATAGATGTACACCAACCTGGTTTTGCAAATGACCAGGTACCTTGGGAGTGATGAAATCTAAGCCGAATTTCTTGTAATGCGATTTAAAGATGTGCTAGAGTCATTGGAAAGGGTATTAAGAACATTTCTCAGGACTCTAGCACCTATGAAGCAGTTCACTTACATAGCAGAGTGCTTTATCTTCCTCCCCAAGCCTGAAAGATAAGATTAAAACATGGGTACCATTATTGCAGAAACCACCTTTGCATCAAGAAATCTAATGAACAGTATGTGTCAGTGTGTGATGTTATTCAACTCATCTGCAGCCCACACTCAATTAATTCACCTTCTCAGCACTTTCCTAACAGTTAATATTGGACAGTAAAATGGTACCTGAATTTCTTGTCTTCAGGGTGGTAAGAGAAAGGGCTAGGGGCCAGAAAACCTATTCTTCTATTCTCTTCATTGAGGAGATGAAGAAAGATGAGTCTCTTGGGGAAAGGGGGAAGTTAATTAAGAAAATCTTCAAAGTGTTTAATTTTGCTGCACATAAGTCTGTCTATACAGTTCTTAGAGAAGGTTCGATCACTAGCAAAACAAACCATGATGGATTTTTATGCAACCTCATCAAAACAGGCAGAGGGATATTGGGAATTGCATCACTGCTTCCCCAAGCTGTGCTTGATATCAAGAGGAAGATGGGCTTGCTTTCTCCTCAGAGAGAGTAGTCACAGTCTTCAATAGTTTCAAAATCTTGATACATGTTATTCTTATCCAGATGACCTCCACTTCCTAATGCTCCTGTAAAATGGAAATGGAGCTGTCCTGACCCATTACTACTTTTGGAGGAAATGAGGCCAAGTTAGTCACTGAACATGGGCTCAGTAAAGATAGTTTTAGGACAGCTGAAGAGACAGTTGAGTATAAAAGAGGAGATGAGATTACGGGGATTTATGGGCAGCATTTACAAAGAAGGAATTGGTGAAGAGATTATTGGTAGGGCCTAGGGAGCCCTACTATGGTCGGGTGTCAGACTACAGAGGAGAAAATGGAAAAACATCTAAACCCAAAGATGTACAAAAAATGTATAATTATCTCTCTTAAACTGTGTCTTGCTGAGTAAGTTATCTCAGGTAGCATTCCCAAACTGTTTAGGGGACTGGTTGTGTTTGACAGATTTTGATGTCATAGCAGTGTTCATATTTTTGAAAGAAAATTTTTTTTCTGTACATCTTTGCTACAGCCACCTTCACTGATCTTTCTAAGAACTCAACAGACCAGCTCTCAATCAGATCTACTAGTACTAAGCACTACATAGCAGAACATATTTTGACTCTCTTTTCTTGCTGCTTTGGTTTGTATTTTGGTTCTCTTCTTATTTTCCATTAAGTATTTCCAGACTTGACCAGCAAATACTTTTAAATGCTACAATAGATTGGGATTTTTATTTTTGTTTTTCAACAAACAGGATGTATAGATCATGAATTTGGAAAAGGATCAAATGTTTTTTATTTCCTTTATGATGACTATGTATAATAGCCATGACTACAGAGGATCAAATAGTTGACAAGATCAAAAAGTAACAATTGCTTATTCAGCCCATGTGTTTTTATTTTCATAGGTTGGGCTTTATTTTCATAGGTAGTTTATGAACATATTCTGAAGTTCATACATTCACAGTTTTTAAACATTTGCAGTGCTTTTTTGGGGAAAAGAGAAGACTGGGACAAAATTGCAGGAGGAAAGCAATAGTGAAAGGATTGGTGTAGAGACAAGCTCAGAAGGAAAAAGGAGGGCAGGCATTTCAGCTGAGCAAATGTGTGATCTAGTGACCATGTGGCTGTCCAAGAGCCAGTGCTGCCAAATATCAGGAAAAAACAAAGGGCTGGGGACACGATGGGTTGAGATGGAGCTGCCTGGAACTCTTTCTGCTCCCAAGGGAACTGCCACTGCCAAAGCTGGGAGGAATTGTGTTCTCCTTTCTACTTGCTCCCCTGCAACACCTTACTGCTCCAGAGTAACACCTGCTTAATAGAAATTCCTCTGCCCAGCTCTCTTGGATGACACTACTCCATGCTAAAATGTGAAAAACTGCTGATAACTTCCAAGTGGGGCTTTTTTTCAGACAAGGATTAATCAACCATATATTTATAATAATTATAACAGCAAATTGAACTTGGAGACTGTTTATAAAAGTTTTTGGAAAAATACACATTGGTTTTGGTTGATCTTTAGAAGTTGGAAATTAACACACAGATTCAACATTTTTAATAGAAATAGGTTTCTGATATAGCTAAATGTTAGTGACAAAGTTCTGCTGTGGCTAGCGCTTTTCTACTAGAAAAAAATTAACAAATTTAATTATTTCAGTTAAAAAAATTTATAACTGATAACATCTATTAGAGGACAGTGTATAAATAAAGAGAAGAAAGGTATGATACTTTTCTTTAAGAGAGTTCTATCATATTTTTGAGACAAAATATGACTGTATGGAAAGAAATTGTCTTTGTAAAGATTTATGATCCTGAATATTCTTGGGAACTTATTTCTTCACACAGCTTGGACTGGAGGAAAAAGAACTAGGTAGTGAACAAAAAATCCCCAAAACCTGTATGAAGTAGATGCCTGAGTAAATCCAGTAACATTCAGATATTTTGCAATGAGTATTTGCTTTAAGAAAATAGCAAAATAGGTGTGGTCCATGAAAATTTCCTATGTTCCTCTTTTGCACCGCAGAAAAAATATCAGTTTTTGTATATCCTTACTCATACTGCAAGAGGGAATCCTGTGAGCTGTAGGAGCAGAGAAAGGAAACAGAATGAACATTGGTAACAAATCCCATTTCCCTCTTTGCTCTGCACACAGCTAAGGAGCTCTTCTATTTACTGTAGAGCTTGTGTGATGTATGTCCACACGCTGTCCCACAGAACCTGACATGGAATTAGGACAGAGCTCACTTCTAGATGTGTCTGGCACATCTCAGCAGTCTGCCTCCTCCTGTGAAATGTCCTGCCTGAGCTGTCACTCAGGCAAGCCTGAAGGGCAGTGGGGGCATGGCACTGCTTGCTTGTGACATGCTGTCAGATACTCATTTAGGTGGGTCAAGGCAACTTTCTCGGGAGCAGCCCGGGCTGCACAAGTGCAGCTGTGCCTCAGAGCATGCCCAGGTAGTCAGGTGCAGCCAGCTGCATGCCAGCTGTGTGTGCCTGTGGAGCCACACAGCTGGAATGCAGCCAGCAGCAGCTTGGAAGCTGCATCACCACAGCAGCACAAGACTGAAGCAGGGATGGCATGAGCATGGCAGAGCTGCCCATGGGCATGTGGTTAATCCAGCTGGCTGAATCCACTCGTGAGCCTGGAAACAGCCAAATGGCTGCCTGCCTCACTGAATCAGGGCTACAATTGGGGCCCTTTTGTTTTAAAAAGCTTTGGGTTTTTTTTTTTTAGAACAATGGCTTTAGGGGACCAGTAGAACCCAGACATAAAGTAATAAGCACCTATGACAGGAATAATTATAATGTTATAAAAAACACAGAAAGAAGGAGCAAAAAAAAAAAAAAAATGCCAAAGTGATCATAATTTTAGAGAAATACACATTTAGCAAGTAAATAATAGGGGTTTCTGAAAGTCTCAAATAATTAACACAAACCCAAACCCTCTGGTGTTCATTCTCAGGGGAGACATTTGAGACAGATGCACCCAAGAGAATGCAACTGATGAAAAGGAAAATATTCCAATCTCCTGGCTAAACAATGTGCTTTGTGTAGATTTTTATTAAGTATTTTAAACACAAAATTAAAATTAATTGATAATTGTTGCACGATGATCATATACCAAGGTGATAACATTTTAAGCATCATACCAAACTCCAGAAAATTCAAAGTTAATGCTGGTGGACCACATTTAACATTATTATTTTCCTCATTACTATTAAGAGAAACGTCTAATAGCCATGCTGCAGCTCTGGAAGTACTTTCAGAAGTAGCATCATGAACCTGAACTCAAAGGGAATGTTCATAAGAGCCAGATCATTTTATGTCTTTAAAGATGAAGGGCTATACACTGCTGAGTTTTTTGTTCTAAAGATCCCAAGGAATTAAAATCAAAGATGGTTTTCTGGGTTTTTAACCTTTTTTATCTTTTTTCTTGTTCTGTTAATATTTTCTTACAAGAACTGAACTTATCTTTCACAGCACTACATTTATGCATGATCTTGAGCCACAAACCTACTGGAAACCCCAGCCACCTCCAAAGTGAAGTGTGACAGGAAGGGACTACAGTTCAGGCTAGGAAGTGAAGCATATTTTATTTCATGGAGGCTACATGGGAGTGCCACAACATAATCACATTTTTATCCAGCAGCCTGAAGATATGGGGCTGACAATTCTGTGCCTCTGAAACTTCATAGCTGAAGGTCTGTCATGATCTTTTCTTTCCTAGGGAAATCTTCTCACTTTCCCAAGAGAAATTGTATGAACATATTCTCTAAACTATATTCTTTCTCTAAACAACAGGTGGTGTTTTTCATCCTTCTTTTCCATAACATAGAATATATTGTTTCTCTTACGTAGCCAATGGTAATAGGGAAGGTGGTGTTCCCATTCACCAATCACTTTTTACTTAGTGAAATACCTTATATAAGGTACTCTATTTTGTTAATAAAGAATTTCTCTTTTCAGCCTTCTGATGAACTTATTTGGAGTCTGTGTGATTCTGTTCATAAATAACAGCAACATAAATTCATGTAGTATCTGCACTAACTGCAACAAATCCCTTCCTGTAGGCTTTTCTCACATCTTGCTCCACTATACATAGGACAAGCAAACTAAAACTTGCATTATTAACTGCACAGACGATAACTTAAAAGTAACCACACCTTAAGATTTTAAATGCCTTGTCCAGCCTAAAGGATCCCCTTGGATCCAACTGGTGCAGCTTGTCCTCCTGAAAAGGCCATGATAGGAGACTCTTCACTGTGCAATCAGCAGGCAGAGGTGACTGGGCTTACTGGTATCTTTGAGGCCACCTTCTGCCAACAGCTGCTTTCAGCAGTCCCTGTCTCTCAAGTTGTCTCAACCACAGGCCAGATTCAGCCCAGAATCTGGATTACAGATCCTCAATGCAATTTAAAATTACTTTTAAACTTAAACTATTCACTACACTCACTGCACTAGTTCACATCTCTCTGGCTGCCTTGAAATTTGCTCACCCAATTTCCAGACAGTCTCGTGCCAGGCTGGAGGAGAGCTGAAAAAGCCCCAAGCCTTGGCTTCACCTCCTTCAGTGCTGCTATACAGCAGATTGCCCCAGGGAAAGCATTCTGGAGCATGAAATCCACATTTCATCAGAATATGTAGATGATGCATATCATTATATTAAACACCAATTACAGACACTTATTTATTTCCTGGAAGCCAGAACACAACTGCATTTTGAAATAATAAAATTTTCCAGGAAACAACCATCCACCCAAATTTCACTTCAAATGCAAACTCTGCTCTCACAGAAATCTATAGGGAATTTTGGCACTTGTTTCTCCAACAATAAGATCAGGCTGCCTCCTTGGATCTCCCAAGTCTCAGAACTCTACATTGTGTCATTATTATATTTCACAGAAGCCTGAGAAATGTGTTAGGCACCTCCCCATAGAGATAAAAGGCCGTAACCTTGAAAAAACATGGAAGGCTTATCCTGCTTCCACACTGCCTTTTAGATAGTTTAGGAACTAAGCAGGTGTCTCATATCAAACTCAGGCATGAAGTCAAAATACCCTACCTTGCCCTAGTTCTTATATTTATATTTTCTTGCAGACATGTAGTCAGTTCCATTATGAAGCATATTCCCTTGCAGTAGAGCATTGGTTTTTTGTATATTTACACATGCAAATAAGACCCTGTAGGCTGTGATAGGTTCTCTCTAATTCTAGGGATTTTTCTTCAATTGTTTGTTAAGAAGTTATAAGCACAACATGTGATGAGGCAGGTACTAATGGACTGGAACTTTATTATTGCAGTGAATGGCAGAGTAAAAAGGTATATAAAATATAAATAAACGTTGGGGCATTTGTCAGTATTCTCCTAACACTACGGCAAAATTCAGTATTTTCTTTTACAATTTTCTAACATTATTTTCAGTCTGCCATGAATATGTGCGTGTAAACTGTGTACATAAAAAATTTAATACATTACACCTACAGCAGCTAAACATTCTGTGCAAAGCACTGCCACATCCTGAAACAAAAAACAGATTGGTTTGTATCTGAAAAACACTGAATGCAAGCTTTAAAATTGCAGATGTATTTTAAACAAGGACAGCAAATAACCACACAGATAGTAGCCATGTAGAAAAGTACTCTGGCATGACAGCTTAACACGTCAGAACATTAAATATCTCAAGATCCCTGTTAGATAAATATCAGTTGCCTAACAAAAGTGAGTAGAGGAACATTTTGTTCCTCTTGAGGAACTGTAGAACCTTATTATCCAGCCTCAGCCCTAGAGTGAAAACCTCTGCTGCTCTTTCAGGTGTAAGGATTGGTTTTTGGAGCTTCTGGAAAAGCCAGAGGACTCTCTCACCAGGGGCCAGCTTTGCACCAGGCTTGCTTGACCTCTTCCACATGCAAAACAATGGCATGGGCTGCTGAAGGACAGACTGTACAGATACAACTATTTTGGAGTGTTTAAAAGCTAACTGATGTTCTTGGATTCCACTGATTCATCCCAGCTGTAAGATGCTCACCTTGGTGGTGATTTATTCTGAAAACAACTGAGCCCTGCAAAAAATGTCTGAAGTTTGGGAGATGTGTGGCTTTGTCATTTTGCTTACCTGGTTTTTAGTTGAAGTTCTTTTATATCTTTTTTTTTTGGGGGGGGGTTGTTTTTTTGTTTTTTTGTCTGTATTTCACCCCATGCTGTGCTGGGAATTGGTTGAAATTACATGCTTAACAAAAAAACAAAACAAAAAAAAAAGAATAAAGATTGGTTCTACAAAAATATCTAGAGGCAAAAAGCAAAATTTTTAGTCATCATTAAAGTCCTCCTTTTTTGCTTTCTTTTAAATATTGGCAGTCTAACACATGGTCCCTGTCAAGCAATACAAGAAGAAGAAAATTCAGAAAATTCGTAGTTTTCAATCTTTGAAATACATTTGCATACAAAGTATATCTTTAAGCAAAAATTGCTTGGCAGTGTCAGTGGCTGACACAATAGAAGCTTTATCACACTTTTTCTGCACATCTAAAAACATTGCCAAACACTTTAGAATTTAGCAGTATTTAATATTTATGAAATAAAGACAAAGGTTTTAAATGCTTGGGATACCTGGGTTCCTTGTTTGGGGATACTGCATGTATTTTCCCTTCATCTCATGATATTTTTGCCTGAGAAAAATGAAAATATATCATGTGAGCTGTGACTCCTGCAAGTATTGGAACATAAGGTACATATTTCACTAAGAAGTTAGTGCCATTGTTTGTTAAGTACCTATTTCTGGAACCCCAAACACTCCTTCAGTTTTCCTTCTCCAGTGAAAACAGTGATTTTGTGACCAGCAGGATTTCATTGAGAACTCCAAAACACTGATAGGTTTTTGATCTCATATTTAAAAAAAAAAAAAAAAAAAAACAAAGTAAGAGCTGAACCTTTAATTTCTGTACAAAGAGGAGTTGTCCTTAGGAAGACACAACACCTTTTACAGTCAACAATGTTCATATCTATACAATCATATGTATAAGACTAAAAAAAAAGCAGATTTTCTTTCCTAAGTTTCAAATACTATACTTGATTGTTAATGTTATTATTCTTCTTATATAAGGAAAAAATAATCCTCTTGGTTATTTTTCACTCCATTACAGATACATCAAAAATCAAAATCTTGTACCTAATTTTTGCTTTGAGAATACTCCTAAGGAATTAATTATTTCTTTATTCTTATTTATAATTTGAAATAATGGCTTGGATTATATTTATATTAATAAATATAATAAATAATTTTAAAAAAGAGATTTTTTTTAGTTTGCATTGACCTGTCATGTCCATTTAAAATTATGATACTGTACAATGTAGTAGCTAGAAATAATGGGGATTTTCAGCTTTTGTACTGGCTTATCTAAAAAAAACCCAAACAAAATAACACACAAAAACCCCAACCATTCTAATGAATATATTTGCAAAATTATGGATTCTCTTCTAACTTAAACTTGATTTTTTTTTTTTTTTTTTTTTTTTTTTTTTTTTTTTTTTTTATCTTGAGAAAAAAACAATTTACCAAATCCTACTTGTTCATAGCGTTTTTCTGATTTTAGGTCAGTATTCTTATTGGAGTTCTCTGTACTACACAGGCAGATCAATAAACTTTATGGGCCAAATTTGGATTTACAAAACCAGGTACAACTCTGCTAAAGTTAAATGGATTGTCCCTGCTTGCACCAATGATAAAACTGGCTTTTTATATTGTACTTAAAAAAAGAGAAAACAGAAATAGTGACAAAGGTTTAAATTTGCCATGCTACATACACTCTTTATCTTAAAACGTCTACCTTTGGTTTTTAATTGTAGTGGTGTTCTGTAAAGAAACATGACCTTACAGGGCATTTTCAGGGATGGAACAGTCTATATATTAAAAGGCAGCAAATGATTCATAACTGCTTAGCGGTCAGGCCTGTGGGGCCATGCTTCCCATGTGAAATTTTTTTCTGCATTGCAAACTCTTACATTAAATTGTGATAAATGAAGAGCGGAGGCTATTCATACAAATCAATGACTTTAGTGTATGTGTCATTAGCCTGAGAGATGCAGGCAGCGGTCACTACTATAAATCATGTGATGATCTGCTGTCTGCGACTCGATGCAAGCAAGCAGATGCATTAGGAAGGTTAAAGAATGAAATTAATCTGTGCATTTCCCTTCCTTTCTTTTTTTTCCCCTTTAGTCACCTGGTCATACAGAAAGAATTAAAATCACATGATCCAAAGTTAAAGTGGCTACAGAAGAGTAAGTTGGCTAAGTTAGATGTCACCTTTCAACTTAAAGTTAATTAAATATTAATGGGATTAATTTATTCATCATCATGTGAAAAGTAAAATATATAGAATAGGTAAAATCCACCGGTGCTTCTCACACAGGAGTTGATATTATTAATTGCTTTTAATGCAGACTGTGGCACAAGACCACATGTAAGAGATCAAGCACACTGCAAAATGTGCTCTGATACTTTTAAGTGCAGCATATTTCTTTCTTCACATTTTATAAATCCAGTGTTTAGTAACCCATGGCCATGCTCTTCATACCAGTAACTTGGAGTGGGTTATGAATATGAGTCAGGTTGAATGTATTACTGATGATGGAATACATTCCCAGATATCTGTGACTGGGAGTGTTAATGGTGAGCGTGTGCAAAAGGGGTCAGGGACAGTAAAAAGAGATATGGACAATATAATTTTAAAACTGGAATTAATGAATTTGGGAAGGCCATATTTGATATAAATGTTAGGCCAAAGCCTTCAGTCTTTACTCAATACTTATTCAGGCAAAACACCCACTGACTTCAGTGACAGATTTCCTGGGATGAGGACTAAATATGCCCCAGGAGTCAGATTGTCCCTTTCTTTTATACAGAAGCAGAAATTTGGAAGATCATGCAGGAATCTTAGCTCCTCCTGCATCTGTGTGGACCCTGTGGAGGAAGATACACGTCTCTTTCTCCTGGCTCCACCACTTCCCCCAAGCAGTTTAACACCACTCAGCAAGAAACAAGTCGATATGTTACAGAGCAGAGGCTCTGAGCCAGAATCACACCCAGGACTAAACACTCCATGTGCTTTTGTGCAGGGCTCCCAAAGTCCGGCAGTGCTTGGGAAGGACTCCAGGATTTGGATTCTTATAACCTGTGATGCCCTAGGATTTTAGCTTTTAGATTTTTCAAATCCTGTACTGCTTTAGGGTATAACTCTGAACTCCATATACAGTGTTAGTTACTGTTTTAACATTTTGGTCAGACAAAAAAATCACTGAACTGAAACTCAAGGACACCCTACTGATTCAGGCCCTGAAAAGTATAAACAAATGTGAATTATAGGGGAGCAAACTGGGGGTATGTGACTTCATTACCTGAAACTATAATTGGAGGATTAACCTCTGATATGCAAATGGAACAAACTTATATCTGTGAGAAAAACTCATGACCATCATCCATTTTAGGTATAGTCCCTTGGGGAGGCTTTGTCTGCCCTTAATGTACCTGAAGGCCCTTCAATAAATATATTTCATTCTCTTAATTCTGTCTGGCCCCTGTTTTTAGGTAAGCTGAAAAAGGCATCACCTGTCCAGTCTGTAATAAGGAATCCTGAAAAGGGTTTGAAGAGTCTGCTTTGAGCCAGCAGTTGACACTGGGCACAATCAAGTATCAAAGCAAATTAATGACAGAAGGATCTGCATTTCAAATGTGCTTGAAGTAGTCCATGGGTATAAAATAGAGCAGAACACCTTTGTGCTTATGAAGGGCACTATAAATCAATAAAGTATAAGTTAGCCCGGACAGTGATAAGATAAGTATTGCATGTGCTTAATTCACTTAGCTATCCTTCCAAAAAAGATAATACATTCAATGTAGACATATTTCAATTGAATTGATAGTAGATCTGGATTGAGCAAGCCTAGAGACTGAATTACCTTTATCCATCCCAGCAGAAATAAGGATGAACTTGCAAGCAAAATCAATGTCAGAAAGGTCTCACTGGCTCTTAGAACAGCATACCTCCTATCACTTATATTGAAATATACAAAAATTATTAATAACTATTACAAATAGACATTCATCCTACTAGCATGCAAACATACAGCAGGTTAAGAACCAATGACATCAATTTAGATCACTTAATCCTTCAAACTCAAGGAAAAAAGCACAAAATACATTTTATATAATTGCTGAAAACCCATAAAAATTATTTAACTAAAGCTGTGAAATAAAGGTGGGAAAGAATTGCAGGCAGTGAATTTCAAATGACTCTGAGTTGATCCCCCCAGTAAAGCCAGTCTCTTGTGTATTGTTCCACTGTCACTTAATTACCACATTGACTTCATATGTATTTATTTATATTTGGTAGCATTAAGTTTAGGGCACACATCACACATGTATTTTAAGTTTATATTCCCCACCAGCACTTTGCTCTCCAGTTGATCCCATCTAGTCATCAGAACTTCTATTTTATACCTAGAGCAGTGACTGAAGTCTAATGCAAATAACACACAGAAATTTTGGTCTGGGATCATTTAAATATTATAAACTCTGTATTGTTGCAGCTCAGCTTCTATCAGCTGCCTAATCTGGGGCTGATCACACTTTCTTTGGAGAGGCTGGTCTATGATGCATGCTGCAGAACTTCATTAGAAACCATTCTTTCCCAGTGCAAATTCAGTGATGTTAGGAATTCACATCATAATTGCTGCTGAACTTCCTATAAGGTTCTGCTTCTGCCCATTCTTGAAGCAAAGAAGGGCTGTATTTTAAACCCAAATGAAGGGAACTACAATGTAAAAATAAGACATGGCTGCCCATATTAAAATGCAAGTGAATTTTTCAAAATTTTTACTATAATTGCTTTTTAGAAAGCAGAAGAAAGTCCTGAAAAAGTTTGGCAGAAACTTGTAAAAGTCGCTCTTTATGACCATCTGAATATGAGATAAAAAAATTTAAAATAGTGTGTGGATGAAAATGCTCCTTCCTTTTGGAGCAAATCCATGCTTCCTTTTCAGTGACTAATTCCTGATTTTTATATCACACGTCACTTTTGAGTAAATGCCAAAAAAAGAGGCAAAGGCTCTTTACAGTCCAGTGGTAGTTTTATACCCTAGGTTTAAATAGCAGGAAACCTGGGTTTAATTTTTAAGTGTTACATTAAGGAAATAAAATATTTCTTACAAAATCAGCTACTTTACTGGAATGCCTCATGCCATACCCAGTTTATTTGCCTATTTTAGGGACAGTTGGGGACTGTACATCATTTTACAGGACTGAGTCAGGCTCCTTTCACAACCATAGCATGAACCACCTGGTGCCTCAGTATTTCCTTTCCAGGTCCTGCCTCACATGGACTCCATCACGCTGGATGCTGATTGCTCTCCTCTCCAATTAGCTTCCAAGTGAAGGCACTCCAGAGTTCAGAGAATGAGCTCAGCTCCCCGTGCGTGGCCCTGAGGCTCCTTGGTCCTCCTGTGAGTGCCAGGGCTGCTTATGCAGGGGTAGAAGTCAGAGCAGAGTCCTTAACCAGCAATTATGGCTCCCTTCAGTTACAAGGACCCTTCTCAGGGCCAAAAGGGCAAGAACTTGTTGATATCCCTTTACACTGGCTGGGTCTGAAGGTGATGTGCAGGTGCTGGCACTGCTAAACAAAGGTTTCAGGAACAGGTCACAGCCTGAACCTGCACAACAGCGGGAGGAGGGCAAGGCAGACCCCTGGGCTGGCTGAATCTCCCAATTACTACACAAAGGACTAAATCACAGGGTCGTGGATAAAAGTGAATAAATGTTTCTAAATTCTTTTCTTAAACATACTTAAGCTTAAAGCTATTTAATTGAGGATTTAAAAGCATGTATGCTTTATGAAGCTGGGGCTACCTGCTTCATTCTCTTGCTCTTATTTTTGCTTTTATCCTTTTAGTCTTGAAGAAGCCTAATTAGAAGCTTGAACAGGGCTCTCTCTCCCTGCCCTTAAATCAGTAATTGGCTTCAGTGCAGAGACTGTCAGGAAATTAACACATCACAACATGACAGCTGTTAATTTTTTCTCCTTATTTGTCATATGAATCACTGCTGATTTGCCAGAGTGCATAACAAATTAGTGGTCTGTAATCAGCGGCCTCTCTCCTGTGTGCAGCACCTACTTGTTTTTCCCCTTTTCTCCTGAAGTCCATTACTTCACTGCTTCAGCAGGAATGACTGTTGCTAGGTGTGTCATTGTCAATAAATCAGAATAAGCAGATGCTAAAAGCGCAAGAAGCTCTTTAAACTTTGATGAAGGCTTTTAGTTACATTTTTAAACTTACACTTGGAACTGGATTTTTTTTTTTTTTTTTTAAATTGTCACTCCCTGGCATAATATACTGTCAAGTCTTCGGGTATCATCTAAAGCTTCACATCTTTCACAATGTAGAGCTGAAAATGTGATTTGCAAAAATTAAAAGCTATTTTCCTGAAAACAATTTTTAAAATGGTAAGGCCTGCTGTGGCCCCCACGTCAATAAATAACAATTAGACACAATGCACAGTGAGATTTTCTGGTTGCCTTGAGATATATTTACTGTATTTTTGTATAATAAACTCTATTTAATATGAGTCAGCATGCTTCACACACCAATAGAACTATATGTAGAAAAAAAGCCTGGAGTGCAAATATAAACCACAAAATTTGGGAAAAAAATGAGTTAAATTCTATCCTCTCAGTGGTAAAATTAAATCTGAGTATTTTTGGCCACGTTTTTTTAATCTAGTTTTAGAAATGGTGATGTTTATGAAGAAGGCCACAGGAACAATATGCAATAGTGGGCAAAAGCTGGAGCACTTCTTCCTGTATCTCTGAGCTGTGCTGAGAACTGTTGTTCAAATGACAGTTTAAGAGGTCTGCGACCAGCTGATGTTCTCCTAAAATTGGAAGCGTTTTGGAAATATGAACTTGAAAGACTGAAACCTTAATTACCTTATGCATATAACTAAACTAAAAGGACCAATTATGTATTCAGTACCTTGTATCTCAGACAAATTAAAATAAAAACAAGAATGTGATATATGGCTTTAGCAAAAGAACCAAGTACAGACCCTGTCCTATGTTTCTTAATTTGTATTGAAACATGCTTAGAGCACAAGTTCCCTATAAATTTTTTTTAGTGTTCATAAATTATTTTTTTTTTTTTTTCGTTTCACCTTTCCTGAAAAATCCAGAACAATGGAACACAGGGAAACCTGCACTCTGAAGTGAGATGCTGCACAATCCTTTGTATGCATCATGCCTTTTTCTCAAGACACGAGCGTTCCACCTTCTCCTCCAGGAAGACATGGGGCAAAAAAGAGAAGTATTCCAAGCTTGCCATGGTACCTGAAGGCTGGGTGTTGCTGAGGAGGTGCTGCTTCCTGGGGCTCTGCTGGGAGCAAGGACATCTTCACACAGAGGCATGAGGGGGTGCCAGGGCTCCGAGGTCACTGCTGCCAAGTGCTGGCCCCGAGCCAGCAGAGCACTCACACACCTGCCTGGCTGTAAGGTGAGCACGGATTTAAGTGTCCATGACACAAAGTGCTCAGTGTCTTACAGGGCTCCGTGCATATGGTTGTGAGGGAGATTTATTTTGTGATTCACAGACATCGCACAGTGCCCTCCTACTCTGCCTCCATGGCTGCTTGTGCAATTTTCAATGGCCACACTTGACCATGATAACTCAAACATTTCAAAATCTCTCCAGAAGAATTTTCCCTGCAGTTAATTGGTGTTTTATATTTACATGTTTGTACATATATGAAATGGTTGCTAAAATGGTTATTTTGAATACATTGTATAAACCCACCCAAAATTTTGTATAAAGTGTATTAAATGGTTATTTATATATAACATATATATATATATATATGTAGAAAATGCTATAAAAATGGTTATTTCCATGGTAATTATTATTTTTTAAAGCTAAGGACTTACTTGAATTATTTATCACTATTACATGTATTTTCTGCTATGATTTCTGTTATATAAAGCAATGAAACTAATTGTAAAGTTTAAAAAAAACTCTTGATATTTACATTCTTGAGGGTTTCTTTAAAAAAATACAATTTTAATTTTTTTTCAATGAGAAAAAGCAACCCATTTCAAGAATTCTGTTTTGTTGTTCAATGTTAATAAATATCTTCTGTGAGTACAACGTGAATTTTCCATTTGCTGCGTTATGCCTCGGTTTAAAAACACAACCTTAATTTTTTTATTTACATTACAAAATCAGTTACCCTGAAAAGACCTGAAATTAGCAATTATGAAGTGTGTGCAGTACAGGGTAACTCTCCCAGCCTTTTTGAAATGCCACTACAAAGTGAATCTCCATACTGGCTAAAAGGAGTTCCTTGACCTGCTGTAGTACCAAGGCACACAGGGACTGTCTCAGGCATCCTGAAGTCTTTAATAGTGTGTCTGGAGCAGACAGCCTTTGTGCAGAAAGGTCACCACTGAACACTGTTTACTGAGACTATAAATTACTAATTTTTTTTTAGCCTAACCAGATTCTACATGTCAAAAGCTGCACTAAGAAAATTGTGGTGAACCAATATGTGTTTCAGAATCCACATTTCAAAAACATCTTTTTCGATAACCATTGAGAAAAAGCCAGAAAAATTAACCAAGAACAAAAATTATAAACCCACAACAAATCCAAGTCACAGAGAAATGCTGAACAACACTGAATTACCTACAGTTTTCAAACTCCCTGTCATGAGGAAAATAATTGTACGACACCCAACAAATGTTAGGTCACTGTGTAGTTGTGCAGCACTCATTTGCTCACCTCACTGCTTCATCAGCACTTCTGGATGTATCATCTCCAAATTACACCATCACTAATTAAAATTCAGAGCAGAGCAAGTATCAGTTGAGTCTGGTCAGAAAAGGAAAGAGTTGGCAGGTTATAGACAATGTTACAGCTCTGTTTTGCTATGCCTTTCTGGTGTGGGGTTCTCTGCATTTAAGGATGAGACCCTAACATTTCCCTTATATCACTTGTGTTAGCAACACTTGCTTAATTGGTAAAGAATTGAATGGCCAATGTTTATTTGTAATTCATACTGGCTGAGCACTGTGTTGCTATTTAATACATAAAAAGCAGGGGGAATTGAAGTATAATAGACTTGGTATTTATTATTATAATTCCTTTCTGCCCCCAAGATTTTGTGAGCCTGTTATTAGTGGTCTCAAAATGATAAAACAATGGATTTGCCAGTAACTATAAATACACCATAAACCAGCATGTACATTTAAATAAAGTGATGAGATGTTCTTAAGGGCAATTGACAACAATAGGAAATTTTACTGGGAAGTCTCCAGTCACTACTGTTTCCATTGTTATGAATCCTGAGAGAGATTCCTTCAAAGTTCTGAAAATCTGCACAAGTTAAAAAAATAGAAATAAACTTAGCAAAATATGCCCATGCAAAAGGCTTAAAAGTAGGAATCTTTTCCTAAGGGATGTAGAAGGGAATAGACAGGAATTATTTTCTATTAATACCCAAAAATTCCGAGAGTCACACCAAAAGACTAAAAAGAATTATTATGGTGATTTACTAAGACATAAAAACTTATATTCTAGCTCCCTGGACATCCAGCATGAGGCCTTAAAAAAGCCTTAAGGAATACATGTAATTAGTTCTATGTTCCTTAGCCTTAATTTTTTCTCCTTTTCCACTCATTGTTTCTAAAATTTCCACAGTAAATATTTTCAATATTTTTTTATGAAATAATACTTTAATGCTGTTTTTCAGGTAATTTGCATTTTTTTAAAAACATGAGTGGGGAGGACTTGAGGTATGATTTAGGAATCTTTATTACACAGAAAAAGTCTTCCCAGACTGGGTTTATATCAAGACTTGCTGTGCTAATGCCTAAAATCTCTAGCAGTGTTCCACCCTTCTGGAAAAAGAGAGGGTCAGCAGTAAAGAAGGAAAACAAAAAGATCTAGCCCCTTTTTTTATATTGCTCTTTAACAATACTCATCTTTTTTATTAAAGTTCTTTGATGGTCACAAGAAATGCACCTGCAAAGATAACTGTCTGCTGCCTAATACAGTGAATTAACATCAGTCTAATCTTATCTAGTGACTACTGGCAATTAGTACCAGGAGAACAAATTAGAATCTGTTTTGTATATCAGATCATCACAGCATTTCAAAACACCTTTTCTGTTTAACAAACATTTCTTCATCTCTTACGATATGTTGGAATATCTTTAATTACAACACCATTAATTTGTAAAAGTCATATTGTCCATCTGGGGTCCTCCAACTATGGAAGAGTATTTGCAAAATTTTAGAAAAGTATTAATACCTGTCAGAACTCAAAAGGCCGGTTCAGCCTTCAATTGTCACAGATTTTTTTAAGACATAATGCAAAAATCTCAGCCCTGAGGCCTTCAGTGAGCAAAGCCCATTGAAGGAAGCCAAACAGTGGTGAGAACACTGCAAAAAAAGTGGTGTTAAAGTTAAAGCAGCCCAGGGTGGAAGCATTTTCTAGGGGTGTGGTACCACAACAGCAGCTTGCTGACATCAACCCAGCTCCTCATGGATGTCTGGTATCCCTGGCAAGGGCTGCTACCCCAGAAAAGGTGGGGAAAGGTGCAGGTCCTGAGAACTGCGACTCTGCTTTGTGCTTAGCTTGTCTCACTGGGGAGAATTAAGAGTAAACTTCACTGGAAAAAGGAAAATGGTAACTAGCAAAGAGATGGTGCAAATTCTACTGCACATTAGGGTTTAAAAATATCTTGGGAGATTTTTGTTTTAGGACAGAGAGGAGTTTTGAGATGTAACAACACTGACGTTCCTAAAAATCCTTTCTGCTGAGTACTCCTGGAAGGGGTCTACATTATTAGATACTCAAAAGATCCTATGCAGCTCCAAAATCGATGTTTAGATTATTTTCTAGAAGAATGAGAGCTCTGATGTTTACATCTAGTCCCCAAATTTCCTGGAAATATATTTGCATGTATTTCATAAGACAGGAAGATGAAAGCAATATCCAGTAGGTTCCTGCATCCATTCTATCCCAGAAGGTAACTCTGAAACTGAGCAACAAGGGGGCAAAAAAGAAAAGGAGGTACTGCAAAAGTTATTAAGCAGCTTTATAAACCAAAATAGTCCAGTTTACTTTGGGGAAAATGGTGATAGCTGCATTCTTCAGAGAAAATTGCTGAGCTTTTTGCTGAAGTACAAAAATCTCTATATTTCTTGTTGTATACAGAAGAAAAAAAAAAAAGAAAATTGTGCAAGTCCTAAAATCTGGAATCCAATGCTAAAGGATTTACTTTAAGCCACAGAATGCTTAGCTATTAGATGACCTATAAACATTTTTGTTTCATGAGTGAATGTTTAATCTAGCACAATACCGTTCCAAAGGAAACCATTAATGGCAACATTTTGTAGCAGTTGTGTGCATGTCCCCACTGGACCTCTAAATGAAGTCTGCATAAGGACTGTAAAGGTAGTAACCCTGCAGCTACAGCTATAATTATAAGGGTTTAATGGTGTTTATGAATGACTTGCTATGAGTCAAAGGATAATAATATGTCTTATTAAAAATTTATTCCAAGTTATTTTTATAAAACTTTACTCATTTACGTGTCACCAATGATTGTTCTTTTAAATGAAACAATAGAACAATAAGGAGCATTTAGACTTCAAGAGAAATCCTAGTACAGGGTCATAATATAATGACTCAGTATAAACAAACAAACAACACGTAATCTTTGTATTATAGCAATTAAAAATACTAGCCTAAAAGTGAATTAAAAAAATAAAATAAGCAAACCTAAATAATATACCTCTTAAAAAAAGACTTTTAGTGTCATATGAAAAAAATGCTTAACTCCAGTTCTGATTCACTAAGATAAATGACCATAGATCTTTTTAGCAGCTAATGACTAAACATGATCCAAATGGAACTGCAGCCAGATGGCACATGGGATTCATGGAACATAGCTATCAGATCAACCACAAACCTGAATGAGCTAATGTAGTTCAAGATGCATTAACTAATGATTAACTAATGATTCCCAGCAAACAAAAGAAACCCAAAGAATTTTTTTTTTTTTTTTTTTTTTTTTTTTTTACAAACTTAATAAAAATATACTCATGAGGAAAAAGAACTTCCTCATTCTAGGTCACAGAAAAGATAGATGGAGAATCAAGATCCTTTTCCAAATTTTTTTAGCTGGTTACTGGTTTAAATCCAACAGACCTCATTTACTCTGGTATTTCTGTACTCTATTCACTCCAAATTTTAGTTCCCAGCAGAATATTTAGACATTACCTAAATTTTAACAACAATAAGTAAGGATTTTTTATTCCAGAAAAGTCTACATGTTGCATTCTTTTAGCCCGTGGGTAAGAGAACCAGTGCTATTTAAAGTCCAGAAAACAACCATCAGGACTTCTCCACTCTGTACATATCGACCATTAATACAATGTCCAAGAAATTTAAAACTCACAGGAAAATGAAATATATTGATTATTCAAAAATATTCACAAATGTCTTTGAGTTGTCATGTCTTTAAAACCAACTTCCTAGAGAGCTGCTAATGAAACTCTGAGCCTCAGTCAAATACAGTGAGTTGGGAGGTCTGCTGTGTTTCCCTCTAATTGTCCCTCTCAGCCCACCAGCTCAATGCAACACATAAAACACTCTGCCTGTATTAATATTTTGGATTTCCCACTGGAACAAAGAGATTTAAGAATCAGCATTGCTTTAATAGGGATTGGTGAGGACAAACCAAGAAATGATTAAAGGATATGGAGAAAGAGGCAGCAGGTGCAGGGAAAGGAGAAGCAGTAAAAGGCAGAAGCAGTGAACTGTTACCCAATAGATGCCAGTAAAAGTACAAACACTCGTTTTTGCTTGACGAATATTTAAGTGCTTGTGATTAAAACATGCTTTTAAAAACAGTGTTATGAGGAAGAAAATCTGAAAAAAAGACAAAAATACACTCCAATCAAAAACAGTCTCAGCAAAAATGAATAACTGGAGACTTTTTAAACTCGTCACTCAGTTCTGATCCTTAGCTAACCCTCAAAAACGTTGTTGTAAAGGTTAATTAATTAAAGTGCACAGAAATTATTACTTGAGAGCTGCTAGGTAAGTGCAAAGTACTGTTACTATAGGTTAATATTTTGCTCTTAGGGCACAGCTCTGCTTGACATCAATGTACATTACATCCTGAGACAAACAGTTTCAAAGCTCAAGGCCTTCTTCTTTTCTTCTGCTGAAGTAAATGGGCATCATTCCGTGGGTGTCCAAGACCTTTGGATCCAGCTCTGAGGATACAGCTGTGTGGTATAAAGCCATCTCCTAGCTCCATTAGCATGTGCCTCTGGCTCAAGACAGCTAATCTGTTTTGCTTCTCAGGCAAGCTAATTAGATCAGCAGATAGAGCATAAAGCTTTTGAATCTTCATAGAAATTCCACTGCTTGGGATAGGAGTAAGCACAGGAGAGACAGGGAATTTGTATAAAGAACCGAGTTCAAAAGAGGTAAGTACTCACTGGTTCTCGTGGACATTATAGAAATACACAGATGCTCAACATCCCTGGCCACAGATCATCATTATCATGTGTTCTGTCTGGTCATAAGAGATTTGAGCCACTTTTGTTCACGGGATTTCACCAGATGCAAAGAACAATGTAAGAGTGTCTCATCTCCACACAAGTAGCTTGACCCCCTGCACACTCACCTGGGGTGAGATATGACACATAACCAAGAAGATATCCAAAACCAGCTGCAATTAGCAGAAGCAATTAGACTCATTTCCTCATTACATGGAACAGGACAGTCTACGGCTTTCTCTTTAAGGCCTATTAGACTCTAGAACTTCCCCCTTATAATTCAAAATATCCCACATTCACGGCCTCGTCTGTTTGCTGAGGGAGTCTGAAACGTGAAGGGATGGAAAGCAGTGGTAAGTTCCTTCAGAACTGAGTTCAGTTCTGTTAAGGTTAAATCTAATTTAATTGACCATATAATTAAAAAAGTTATGATTTAAGAGCCTTGGACAGGCACCTTTATCATTTTATACTTGAGCAAATAAATAAGTTCAGAGCTGAATTTGAAGCCAGATCTCAAAATTTAGGATTGCTTGGACTTAACTATTTCACACACCACAAAAACTTATTTGTAGAGCTTAACTGGTACAACTAAATTTTTCTCATAACTGCTGTAATAACAACTACACACAAAGTAAAACCTCAGATGGAATACGTGTACAGTAAAAATGCTGGTCCCTTTCACTGTGACAGGGATTGTTTGACCTGATGCAGCACACAGCAAGTTCATCTGCTGAATAAGATCCTGGAGCAGAATTTCCCAAATCTTGGGAGCTGATGTCCTCCATTCATTTCCTCTTTAAATCCTGCAAAAGGGCAGCATTGACATTCTGTTAAAATGAACAGAAGGGAGTTATCTATAAAAATGTTTATTTAAGGTATATTTGAAAAGAATTATAAATATTTCATCTGTCCTTTTCCATCAATGAACAAAAAAACATGAGGAGCTGCCTGATTCCTCAGGTACTATCTTCAAAGGAAAATCAGTGTGGTCCAGATGAAAATGTAAAAGAACAGTCTACAGTGTTTTCCCAGCTATTGTGTAGAACCACTTTATCAATTAATAGGAATTAATGGGAATTGTAAGAATTAAACATCTTCTAAAATAAGCAGCTTGGCACAACTGCATGGGCAATGTGTGTAAATTTGCATACACTCTATATGTTGTTTTTCCTCCCAGTATTTTCTATATTTGTAAATCAAAGATGTACAACAGAAAAAGGAAAATACAAAATATTGCAGTATATTAGAAACTTACATTTAATAATTGATTCATTACTTAATAATACTTGAAGCATACATTAAATTTAAATTATATCTTATATCTGTCAGAAAAGAAAGACTACCTAGATGTTATATGGGCACAAAATCTCCAGAGAGTGTCACAAATTCACTTGATGTCTCTAAGTAATTAATTTTCCATTTGGATCTCTGATTTAGCTGAAGGATGTGTAAAAGCACATGCAGACAAGCAGTCAGGAATGGAGAGTTCTCTACTGACTGCATCTGAGCACCTTCTCACTCACTGTGTATTCTAAAAAATGTAGTGAAATGTACTGTGCTGAAAAAATAGGTGCTTGTGTTTCCTACAATCATGTTCAAAAACTAGGCACACGAAGTCTTTCAGTAAAATCTTTCTTATTTTCTTCATCTATGTACACTGGCAGTTCAGCCACACAGATCTGATTTTTTTTTTTAAGATGAGCATCCCTAAGTATTTTGGTACAAGTTTGTGTTCTTGAGAAACATAAATTTGGACTGTATTCCAAACTTTTTTGTTTTTACAATACTTATAACCATGGTACCAGGGCCAGATGGTTAATTTCTTATATCAATTATTCCTGTGATCCTATTTTCAACATGGTTTTGTGAATTTTCATAAAATTTTCCTTGATTTCCTTTACCTAAAATTTTCCTAAAACATCTTCACTACAGTATCAATGCACACAATTATTATTCAATTTCTCATTTAAAAATTAATTTAAATTTATAAATTAAATAAATTTTAAATTTCTTTAAATTCATATAAATTCATTTATAATTTTCAAATGAAAATTATATATAAAACCAAAATATTTTCTATCTTAAAATTAATAAGTTTCTTCTATTTTAGCATTTCACAGATCAGCATTTTACAACACATTTTTCATTTTGTTTTTGTCTGAGTCCCTTTTCAAGTTCTTCATTTCAGCTGTTCATTTGTTCTGCATTTCCCTTCGTAACCAATTGCCATATAATTCCATTTCTATCACACAATTCCCTGTGTATTCTTTCCTAGGTGGGTACATATTGTCTCTGACTGGTCTAATGGAGTCTCTTGAAGTCACACTTGAATCCAGCCTCTTCTCACACTGAGGTTTCTCTGAAGCAATACTCAGAAGACCGAACCTTTGGTGAAGGGCAAAAACCAGCAGTGATTACTTGAGGAGATTCCCCCAGCCTTACAGAGTCAGGCACTCCTTTATCATTTACACCTGTGTTAGCTGATGGTTTTATTGTTTTGCCAGCAATTACCCATTTCATTCTCAGGAAGCCTTCCCTCCCCTCCTCTACTCCTGATATAAATAAAGGACATCACATTTTAGATGTTGATTCAGGCAGAGATGAAAATCTGTCTTTGACGTTGAGCTGCACATGGGAGCTCTGTTGCTCCCCCTGTGCTGGCAGCCAGGTCGCAGGACCAGCAGAGCTCTGGGAGTCACAGGGATCTTGGAAGGGAGAGGTGAGTTTGCCTTCTCCAGAGCTTGTGAAGCAGAAAAGCCCTCACACAAGCTTTTCAGTACAGCTCCTAGCAGATGTTACACGAGGACACACACGTCTCCTGGATTAGACCCTGAGCACAAAGCACAAGGTTTGGAGGGCTGGAGTGGATAAAACCATGAAAAGGAGAGGTTTATGCTACTCTTCATCCACCTCCTCCTGCTCATCTTGAGCCTTGACATAAGCAGGTGCAGACCAGAAACCTTGAGGCTTCTCAACCTGTCCATGGATGTTTCAGCCCTGGAAAGTGTTCATTTTTTAAATGCTGCTTATCAGGAACTAGACTGCACTACAAAACCAATATCCAAGCCAGATGAAGACAGAGAAATTCTCCTGAGCTCCAAGTGCTCCAACGGTGTCAATAACTAAAGCTTTTTTTCTCCTAGGGGGAACTAAGCAATTTCCCAGGTTTAGATCCACTTCACACCCATAGACAGGCAGGTGCCATGAACCTCTTACCTATTTGACTGAGCCATCTCTCTGTGGAAAGAGAGAAATCTCTGTCTCTCTCTCTCTTATCTATGTATTAGTTCTATTCTGTTATTCTGTGTAGTGCTGGATCATGAAAATTTGTTCTGTCCTACACTGAAAGGTTTTGCTTTAAGGTTGTCCCTGTCCCTCTGATTCAGACCCTGCTTTGAAGCAGGTTTGATTTGAAGATATTCACCTTGTATTTCATCACACTAAATTTTCTCCTATTTTGGCAGCCCAGTATTGAAAGAATAAAAATTTAAAAATTAGCTGAGCATTAGTTTGAGACAAATCAAAACGGAAAAGGCAACAGAGTTTTGGTTTTGTCAGTCTTCTTTTTATAAGAGCTCTACTTGCTCTATGACTTTGTTCACTGTGGCATTAACTTGTCTATAAAATAGGGATAATTACATTTTCTTCCTTGATAAAGTGATCTACAGTATTTGGATTGATAAGGTACATAAGTTATGCATTTTTAATAATGAGGGGATAGACCTGTAAACATTTCAAGCTTCTTAAGAATTAATGTATCTGTAATAATATAAACTGTTAGGGCCTAAAGCTGAAAGTAGTTATAAATGTTTTTAATGTATTATTTTTGGAATTCAATACAAAGCATCACAAGGTATTACATGTTTCCTGTTTGCAATCAAGGAAAATATTAGAAAATTAAAAAAAAAAACAAAAAAAAACAAAAAAAACAAACAAACCTTCACAGCCCATTCTGAAGGAAAAGTTCTTATTATGTGATTTTCTTGCAATGCAGATTATGGGTCAACTCATAGTTAATATTATTTATATGAAGGTAAATGTTCTCTGCTCTACAGAAAGAATAAGGGCTCTATTCATGAAAATGTTAGAGCGAGATTGTATCTGAACAACAAAGATATTTTTAAAGCAATAAAATATTAAACAGATGCCAGTGTTTTCTTAGATACATAAATGGCCTGATATGGAAGACAGTCAGGTAATAGCTTTGAGCTGTGAATGTTTGCAACAAAATGTGTAGTCATATAAATCTCACTTGGATTGCATTGCACTAGAAAATCAAAATACAGAACAGGCCTGTTGAAAGAGCTGTTAAAGTCCACAAATCTTTTCTGAAACCTAAGGTTGAGTTGATGTAGGCTGATTTATTAATTTGATTTCAAATTCTCGAAAATTCTGATTTTTGAGAGGTCTATGATTTAAAGAAGCACATAAATTAATGTCAAATTTTCAAAAATTCTATATAAAACAAATTTAGATCCCAAACTCATGTCAAAACGTTGCAAGTTCTTTTTAAGGAAATCTGATAATATAAAACTAACACATTTTGCCTATTTCTGGAGTCATTTCTGTGGCCAAATTGGTTTTAGTTATTAAATATATCAAAAGTGAGAACTGCAGAAACCCATGGGCCAAAACTCAAAATGTCTATAACCTGAATTTGTGTAGGTATCAACACATCCCAGTGCCTTTGCCTCTCCTGATAGGAGGAAATTCTTCACTCTGGGGGTGAGATACTGGACCAGTTGCCCAGGAGGTTGTGGATGCTCCAAACCTGTCAGTGTTCAAGGCCAGGATGGATAAAGCCTTGAGAAACCTGGTCTGGTGTCCCTGTGCATGGCAGGAGGGTTGGGATCAGATGATTTTTAAGGTCTACACCAAGCCCTTACCTATGATTCCATGATTTTTCACCTCCTGCTAAGGTAGATATGGTCAGCAGGCACATGTTCACAACCAGCTGTAGGAAATAACAATCACAGCTCCCCTGCCAGCTTCCAAATGACTCCACGATCCAGCAAATTCACTCAGAACCTCAGAGCAGGCTGGTCTTCTTACTCCATACCTCTGTGGGTTGACAGCCACAGGGAAAACCAAAATAGGATCTGAGAAAAAGAAAACAAAAGGCTGTTCAGTGCAGGCCATTCATCTGCAAAATGCCATGTTTCCCACAACACTTGGCTTCCATCAGCTGCAGCACTTCAGGGTGCTACACACTGATGGATCTGCTTTAGGACACAGCAAAGAATGACAGAACAGCCTGAATGGGAAGAGACCCACAAAGGTCATGAGTCCAACCCTTGTCCCTGCACAGACCCCCCAACAATCCCAGCCTGGGCATCCCTGGCAGTGCTGTCCAAATGTTCCCAGAGCTCCAGCAGCCTCAGGGCTGTGCCCAGTCCTGGGGAGCCCGGGCAGTGCCAGCACCCTCTGGGAGAAGAACCTTTTTCTAATATCCAACCTAACCCCTCCCCAACACAACTTCAGGCCATTCCCTCAGGTCCTATCAGCCTATCATTGGCCACCAATTTTTTTCTGAGTGTCATGACTTTTTTCCCCCTGAGTAGGCCCTAAAATATCTTTTCCAGAATGTTTCTTGTCTGTTTCAAAGTGATTTGGTTCCTCGCTTTTGGAAAGCTTCACTAATAACCCCCTGAAGATTTCCTCATCTCTCTAATTTGTGAATGGAGTAATATAGGATCTATGTGGATAGAGATTTCTGAAAAAGAAAAGGGTCTGCTTAGGATGCTATGACTCCTTATCAAGTATGTAGCAGAAATTATTTTAGAGGACCATTTAATTCTGCACTTAGGTGTTTCTCATTATCAGGCTCTCTAGCACTTGGATTAGTAGCAATTCTACTGTTCCAGAGCTTTTGTCATTAACAGCATCCCACCTCCAGCAACCTCTGCTAGTCAATAATAACAGCTTGTTTAAAAATAGCAGCATCAACTTGTTTGCACTGTTATTATCTGTGCATGGCTTATTTCCCCACAAGACTCTAGGATGGTGCATAACCTGCTCTCTGAGTGTTCTTTCACTTCCTTTCTCGAAACATGTTTTAAGATCAGGAGAGAAGACATATATATTTCTAGCAAATACTAGTAATTGCAATGCTGTTACACTCCCCAAAAGTAAAATACTGCAGTTAGAAGGAGCTGTACATTCATTAGTCAATAAAGTATTACCACACAATTTATTGAATTGTAACCCTATTTTTCCTTGATGAAGATGTTGTGCAGCTTTCACCTTCATATACATCTCAGTGATTAATTTAGCATTCAGAGCTGGAATAAGAAATCCAGGCCAAATTCCAATCCAACCTTCCAGCACCATGTCCTCGCTTCTCACTTCAGGCTCACACTCAGACATTCAATTTTATTATAACATAGTTTAAAAACTAAATATTGATGTGAATGGTGGATTTTGTAGGGCTGTATCTTCCCTACATGTCACTAATTCATTGTCTTTATCCCACAATCTGACAACTACTCCATTCAGGTAGATGCTCTTGTTTGTGAGTACAGAAGGTGATTCAAAAGGCATTGCTACATAGCATAAAGACAATTTATTATGCCAACATACTGTATCTTCCTCTGTAGATTAACATAAATAATTATTGTAATACTGCATCACACTGGAATATGCTTAAAGGTAATTGAATACAAAATGAATATACTTTTTATATTTCCTCATGAATTACAGTTAAGCCTTCTATTTTGTGACAGAAACCTAGAATTATAGCAGAAGAAACAATTAATGTTATAATTATGTGTTTCTAAACTTATATTCAAAAGCATTGGCAAATTATTGTCAGAATATTTGCATACAAGCTGAACAATTAAGTTGTCAGCTGATTCTATTTCTTCTTATTTTTCTTGTTTAACTGGTTAATTTTTAATCTATTTTGTTATCAGAGCCAGTCAGAACTTTCAACACTACTTCATTGCTTAATTTAAAATAGCATCAGTGGAGATACATTAGCAAAAGGAAGAAGAGAAATACACTGATATTTTTAGTATATTTCACTTACTTTCCAAGTACCTGACAGTTCTGGAAAGTGAATTAATAGCATACATGGCAAAAGAATGGTAGACCTACTGTCAGCTGAGAGCTGCAGTAAAACCTTGATTCAGTTATGTTGGAGGTGGGATTTTCATCACATTGTTATGCTGTATTTTTTCCTTAGCAGAACAAACTAATAACTCTTAGTTTATTACAAGTATCATTAAAAGTTTTCCTTTTTTAAATATGAAGAAACACTTGACCCAAAAGGGTAAATAGTTTGATTCTCATAAATAGAGGGTGAATTTCTCAGTGTTAGAAAAAAAATTAATGGTACAGCTCCTTTCAAAAGAAGAACCCTCTGAAAACAATATCCCAATTTCCTGCAGACACTGTCAAATTGAGATATGTCACACATGAAAATTCAAGCCCATTTCTTGTATAGTTTTACTTCTGCTTTGGCCATGACATTATCAGATTTAATGTCAGCAAAAAAAAAAAAATCATAATTTAATTTGTGCAATCCACTGACAAATACATATTTCTTTCTTTTTTTTTCTTTCTTTTTATTTTTTAACCTTGAGTTAAGCAATCAGATCTCTGAAAAACCTATATTTAGATTTTTTTTTTAATTGACCCATTATTTTGCTTGCTTTCACTGCCAAAACCCCCTACTGCAAACAAGGATAAGGATGCTACCTGGACTTCATTTGATGAATAGTTTTAATTAAAATATTCTGTACCATAAGTATTTTAATGTTACAGACAAACTAAAGGTATGCAGTAATAAATTAAATTATACATTTAAATTAATCTATAAATATGCTATAAAATTGACAGGATATTTTTAAGATAGAGAAAGAGACATGGATTGCTAATTATGACAATTAAATATCATGAGTAAAAATAAATTACAATCAATATCCTAGAACCATTTTGTAAAAAGAAAAAAGGGAGGAAATATAATATCATTTAGATGTCTATAAAGGTGAAAAATTATTAACAAGTTAGAGTCCTGATTTTTCTATTGTAATAAAATGATAAGCAGTAGAACATTATACTTTTCATCACTGCTAGCCATAAATACTGTGCATATACTGTACTGGCACAATCCATTATGGGATTCTTCTATTTGTGCCTATTATGTTCAGGATAATAACATGTTTAATTTTTCCTAATAAAATTTCCAGGGTTTCTGCTCACTCGGAGTCTGATCTAGAAGCCTGTGAACCTATTGGAAGCTTTTGCTTTGCATTTAATGAATTTTGGATCAGTCCCTACTTAAAAAAGAAAAAACAAAATAAAACAACACAAAAGCTCCCCCCAAAAACCCAAAGAAAAATCAACCAAACAGCAACAAATAAATGCAAGTTGCAGCAGTAGTTATGTACACACAATCAAGGCCTCAGCACCATTGGCTCTTTTTCTGTATGAAGAACCACCCAGGGTTCCTTCCTATTAGCAGATATCTGGCCCAAGCATTAGCTCACATGCCACAGGACACCCACCTGAATTTCTTTCCATAATTACTTCCTCACACCAGAAGAACATTAAGGCCAGCCAAAAGACAGCACTGCTTTGTCTGCAGTGCTGTGTTAGGTGTAGTAAATGTGTAAATTGGGTGGAAACCCATTAAATTACTGTCTCAAAATTATCTGGTTTAAAAATATTAATGTCCCAGCCATGATATGAATTTACAGTCCATCTTCTTCACGACCGTTTATCAAAATGGTAGCCGTAAAATAGTGAAGATAGGACTTTTTTTTTCATCCTGGAGATTTGGGCTGGTAGTCATTATTATATTCATATTAAACTCCTACTCCATGTCTTTCAATCATACATTTTTTCTTCTAATTAAGGCATATTCATTTTTTTTTGCTAATTAGGTATTCTTTGTTGCACAATGTTTGCTCTAATCTTTTGGAATCTCTCTCAATATCCAGTCATTGCCTTCATTACTGGCTCCCCTAGAATCCAACCAAAGTATGTTATTTTTTCTGCTAATTATATCCTCATTTACAGATTGTTGCCTTCTCTGATTGGCTCTTTAAACCAGTTGCTATGACTTCATTAGCAATGTCTTCTGACCCTGTTATTTCTTGTGACAGGATTTGCTCCACTTGTCCTGTAGCACTGTATCCCAGGGTCACTCCTCTCCCGGGTTGGAATAGTGTCAAACACGAAAGGTTTAGGGCAGAGAAAATCACTGCTGAAGTTGCTAATTACCACATGCAGCAACGGTACAAATTAATGCTTCTAGCAGTTTCAAAAAAAAAAAAAAAAAAAAAAAGAGTGTCTTAAAGGTGTCATTAACAGGTTAGTTTCATTCATATATGTGTTTGGCAAAAAAAAAAGTCATCATAGTGTGTTTTTGCTTTTACAATCCCTCCATCAAATAAGTGTTTTTAAATCATGTGGGATTTCTTACAATGCTGTGTGGCAATAAAATTACTGAATAAAGCATGCTTGAGCTCGATGATTTTAGAAGGCAAGTGTTTCTAAGCAGATTTTCCTACTGTTACTTGAATTTCAGAATCTTGTAGTGTATTAGGATTTGATTTCTAACCTGTCCTATAGAAATAGTGGTCTCCCTTAAAACAAGGATTAAATTTCCAGGCATTTAGAAAATATAAGTAATTATACAAGGACAACATATTAAGAGAAAATTAAAATATATGGAACTGCAGTGAAGTACTAATACAATGCTTATATTAAGCTGGAGAATGGCATGAGATTACAATTTTCATGGGGTACAAACTGCATATTGTGCTAATTGTGTTCCCCACTTTTAGTCTCGCAAATCTGAATAATCCATTACCAGAACCAGAGATTCAAGCACATAGCAGAGTTTAATACAAGTTAGTTAATATGAAAAACGCTGTATCTAGTTGTTTGCAAAATTACTTTTGTTGATTAAAAGGCTCTTCAGAACTTCCGGCTTGTGAAAGGGTTTTAAATTGTCTAATGCTGATTGTGATTGCTATGCAGAAAAAAGGCAATGCGAAGCAAACCATTATATCACTGAATCTTTGTTAAGCAGGCCTTGAAAGTGCTTGACAGCATAATTAATCTTGTGATATGAACAAAGAAACCAACTCAATAGTATTGAAGATGCTTATTAAAAATACTAAATACCTTTTTCCACTTAAAAACCTTTTGAAATACTGTGGAAAGTGCCATTACCTTTTTTGTTTTTGCACTACTTTAGTCTAAAATTGATACAAGAGACACATAGCATGAGAAAAAGAATAAACTGGATGACAATAAAAATTAGTTTGAAAAACAATACTCCCTGATTTGGGGTGCCAGCCAACAATCTCCAAGCATTACAAAAGCCCCCTGCATACACACACACAGTGTCCACTGCTGTTAACTTCAAAAGTTATTTAAAATAATCACTGGTTGTCAGTTATATTCCACTGTCAAAGTAAATCTTATTAAAATTATTTATATTTAAATGAATAGCATCAGTTTTAATTGTTGCTTCTGCCTTATGTGGTAACTGTATTGTATGATGCCATACCAGAACAAATCTTACACATAAGATTCCCTGATGCAGTGGGATGTGTTTGTGGTGTAAGTTAATCCCACCTATACTGAGGGGAGCAATACAGAGATATGGAGAGCGTACTATGACACGGGCTGGAAGAAAATTTATCCACACGTAATGTGAATGTTTGCAGCATGCAGAGACAGAGAGAACCAGGCTTTGCAGAGGGAAGCTGCTTTCAGCTGAATGTGCAGTCTGTTTTGAAAATTCATTAAAAAAATTATAATCACAGAAACTAATGTTTAGAAAAAACACCACTTTTGATGCCCCTCAATTTGTTAAGAACCCGATGCTGCAGCCAATGTTAACATTATCTCTTTAAGGCCAATTTATCTGTTTAATTCTGGAAAGTGTAATTATGCAACTAGGACTCGATCCTGCAAGACAAACAGAAGTAGGGAAAAAAAGAAGAAGCAGGCACTGTGGCAGATATAGCCCAGCAATCCTGTCCTTTTTAAGATAGAAGGTTGGTCAGAGTGAGCTAAATGACTGGTCCCACAGGCTGGCTGACTGGAGGCTGCTCCTTGCATACACCAGGAACCAGCTGAGGAGTCATTCTGGTAGGATCACAGGTTCAGAGAAGTGGCATCTCTGGTTTTGGTCTCTGTGGCCTCTTGATGCCATAAAATATGCTGTTCTTGTTTTCTAATAAGGTCAACTGTTCTGCATATCCAGATAAAGAACTGCAGAGTGGAGCAGGAAGAATACAATGAAATAACCAAAGCAGCAGCTCTGAACTTCCTTTTAAGAATATCTTCTTAAGCACTGTATGTTCACTATGCCTACTCATTACCCTGCCAATCTAAATTTTGTTTCCTGATTCCCAAGCACTGAAGGTGCTTTCTCTGAGCAGCAAAGTTCGTTGTGTTATGAAAAGAACCATACTGCACAGTTCTATCTCATGGAAAAGCCTCCAAACATAGACAAACACACTATTTTAGACTGTGTGATCTTTGGAGAGAACACTGCCTTATTTCCATTGAAATTATATATGTATATATATATATATATAAAATATACAGATACATATATATATGTAGCAGAGTGCAGCCCTGCTTCTGCTCCAGGGCTGCAGTCATTAGTTTAAATACATTTACCTGCCTCAGCAGTGAGAAATCAGCAAAGCTTGGTGCATCAAGCCCATGAACAGGAGCCTTCTTTTAAACTTTCCTGATGCTGGCTGTTGCAGTCCTCCATGAAAATGCCAAACCTATTGATTAAAATACAGGTTGAATTTGGAGGTAAATGCACCTTACCTTATCCTGCCTTCAAGTTTTTCAATACTCTCCAAAGACATCAAAAGCTGTGTTTCATTTTAATAACAGTGAATCATCTCTGAGGTTGATTGTCCTTGCTCAGGCAAGGCTTCCTGTGACATATGGCAATCTTGCCTGAGCACAGACAGTGTGGGAGGCTCTGATGGCAATCGTTACTGCAATTAGCAAACCACACTACCATATTCATGTTTTACTTTATAGTTCTGATTCTAAACACTGGACCTTTTCTTGAATCCTCTATGTACAGAACTCCCATTAATTAAAATCAAACAGCAAGAAATATATAAAAAAGTCAATGGTAGAATATGACTCATGTTATTTAATTAATGGGTAATTCCTCGTGTCAATATGCTGAGAAAGCTTGAACTTAACCTTTAGGATTAGAAAATTCACCATGTGAGAAAATTTGTTTTTTCCTAATCACATTTCTCCTCAACAGATTTTAAAAACACACATAAAATCTGTTGGTCAAAGTGTTTAACTACATACAATCCCTAAGATTGTAAGTAAACTCCTATTGCTATCCATATCAACTAAGAGAATTGCAGGAACAAAAAATACCTACAGGTGCACACGTACTGGAACACACAAAACACTGCAGAGCCTTCAAATGATCACAACATCAGCTCACCAGCTTCTACCTTTCTCCTCTTTCTGTCTTTCCTCAGCCTTTCTCTTCAAAATTACCACACAGGTGTCATTTGTTGAGCTAGGTTAAGTCTAGAAGCACATGGAGACAAAGTCTGTATTTCATAATAACTCAGCAATATGGATTTTGGCCTTAAGGGTACACTCAGTCAAACAAGAGAATAGTAGTAAAAAAGCCCATGAGCAAAATCTTAGAACCTCACAAAAGGAGATGTTCATTCAGGGGTGAACATTTTATTTCAAGTTTAATAAATTTCATTTTCAAGGAATTGCCAACTCACACAAATTTGTCACTAATCATCAAATCGGAGATCCTTTCTTTCCTACTCACAATGCTAGGAGTAGGCACTCCATTCCTCACTATCTGTTAAAATGGTTTACTTTCAGCTACCGCAGTTTTTCCTCAATTTAGATAGTTACTTCCTCCCCGTTCTTCCTGGAAGCAGTCAAAAGTCTTGCATCTACATTGTCCTAACTTACTAAAGGAAAAAAATCCCTCAACAGTTCATATTTCTTATCCACAGAGGTCTAAAGCATCACCAGTGGTGGAAGAATCATTAGGAAGCCTCAAGACAGCCTCGGAATCCTTACATGCCCTCTGAAGGACTCTGACTGGGGAGCCCAATGTCCAAAATCACCCTGGGCTCACAAAACCACAAGGTACGTAACATTTCCTGGTGATACCCCCCTAGTGTCGTTCTCTTTTTCTTTAAGAAATACTTATAAGAAGGCAGGATGTGGATCTGATTTTTCGGACCTTTTATAGTGGCCTAAGACACCAAAACAGACATTCTAGCAACTTACTCAAGCTGTATATTCTTCCTTTGGCACCAAGACATGCAGATTCACTGGGAGGGAGTAGTCAGATAACTGAAACTAAGGACTGCACCCTGACACTACACTGGACTCTATTAGATCCTTTCTAACCCATTTTAACCTCTTTTTTCTCTATTGCCAGGACTGGAGAATCATGGCAGAAAACCTGCCTTGTTGTGAATAGCAAGTATCCCTGGATAAGAAGAGGAGCTGTTGGATGCTAGACCTGGAAAAGGAACCACAGATAACAGATGAAGGGCAGAAGACTTTTTATTTTCATTTTTATTTCTATTTCATTTTTCCTTGAATCTTGTAGGGAAAGACAGAGTCCATATTCTTTTGTAGATTTTAGCACTGCCATTTACCAACCCAGAGGCAGGATTCTTTATCTAGGTATGAACAAGGGCGCCCAATTTTTTGTGCATATTTTTTCCACAGATACAGGCTGATGCAATGGGAGTGGACTCTGTTTCTCAGGTACTTTGAAGCAGAGCATGACCAGAACAGTCTGTGTTTACATTCCTCATCTTGAAGTATTTTGCACCAAATGATAGCTGTAAGAGGGTCAATGGATGTATGAAATCTGGACAAGCCTAAAGCATTCCAGATGCCCCCACTCCAGTCAGAGGGGCTGTGGCTATGCCAAGCTTTGTGCCCAGCCTGAGCTGGCTGCTATATCAGAGGGGCTGTGTGAAAATAACAGCTAGGAGTGAATTTTCACTGCTGTATGCTGACTCCAGTGAACTGAGATCTGTTATGTATTCTGAACACATCTTAACTAATATGTGCTAGCTTGTATGTAAATTTGTTTCCTGTTTGTTGTGTTTTGGGTTTGATTTTTTATTTTTTAATTCTCCTAATGGACTAGGCTGCCCTAGGAATGTCATTATATGCAGGACTACATGATCATCAGCATTGCTCTCATTGCAAGGCAATGCAGACTGTTTATACTTGACAATAAGAAGTTTGTACATTTAGGGCAAGCATTTTTGTGGTTTAGAGCACCTTTCTCAAAGTCCTTGGCGCCAACATTCCCTTCCTCTCTGAAAACTGAAGAGCAAGGCCACCCAACCACTCCCTGCTCCTGGCAAGAGGGATGTCAGAACATCTCCGTGCAAGACAAGAGTATTTCGTAAAATAAACCCTTTTCAGTCACAGTCCTCTCACACAGCAGAAATGAGGACAGGCAATAGCAGAGGATTCACAAGATGAGAGAAGGATGAAGAGAGTCAGTAAATCTTTCTCTGGTCAAACCCTGACATTTGTAAAGTATGCAGAGAAATAGTGTACCTCATCTTATTCTTCATATTCACCCTTCTTGGACCAAAAGCTGCAGCTGTAGCACAGTAAACACAGGAAGTTTGGATCAGATTGGCCAGGGAGAAGATACATTCCTGTTGTATGACTGCATCTTGCAACAGGAGAACTTTGTCATTAATGGCATATTCCAACCTGTATGACCAGAGCAGTACCTATTAGAGTACTGCTGGCAAGAAACTGCTCTTGGGAAGAATGACAGTAAGTTGGGGAGAAATTATTTTTAAAAAATTAAGTGAGGAGGAATGACAAACCTAAGGAAAAAGCAATTTAGTATTTCATGGCTTGTTAAAACAAAAAAAAAGGGGGTTAGGATCATAGATCTGGAGGATTAGGAGGATCAGGAATCCAAATCTGGGATGGGACCTTGGGAAGACAAAGAGAGTTGCAAATGGTGCTCTGGAACAAAAAAAGACAATTAAGAACAGAAACATAAACATAGCTGGAAATTGATAGAGTGTTGTAAGAGAAGCAGAGGTAAAATGAGAAGCAAGAAAGTAAGTAGTAATTCTGAAGATGAAAACTGAATGAAATTATAGCCTATGTTAACTGCCCAACCTTCCCTTTCTCCCTAATCACTTTTGGATTCATTGCCCTATGTGACACAGCATAATTGGAGGTAATTATAGCAATACAGATTTCATGAAAATTAGCTGTATGAAGAAAGCCCTCTCTAGCATCTCTACTATGTGTAGAAAAGCAGACACAACACTTTCTTCCATTTAGCAGAAATCAACTGGCCAGTCAGCTCCCATCTACTCCCAGCACTGCCAGGCCCTGCCCAGCCCTGGTGTGGTGAACAGAGAAAGATTTTGTGCCTGAGAGGTCAGGCTTCATTTGTTCTCTTTTTCATGAAAACATCATGATATTCTGTTTAAATCTGAAGACTTTTAAGTGAATTATGAGTTGAGAGCTTTACTTCACATGCAAACAATAATGAGAGCTCATTTGTTTGCCACTAGAATTCTAATTATTCTAATGATATGCTTTTTAGTTTACTATTGTAGACTAGAGATTATGAAAGGGAATTTACTCTTGATTAAGATGAGAATGAGATAACATGGTCTCAATGATTTATGTGCTTGCAGAGCTTGACAGAGTACACATTTACTGGTTTCCAAGAAATTTCAGTGTAACAGTTTTAGAATTCAAGATAATAGTGTGAATTCTCACTTAGAAATTAACCAATTCTTCAATTAATTACAAAACCTGAAAAAACTAAAATTCCTCTACATTCTTAGCTTTCTCCCCATGCAATAAAAAAAAGTATCAGGAGTGTCTAAAAATTACTTATAAATGCAAATCTAACAAATCCTGAAGGAGCAGTCTTACATAAGAACAAGATGAGCTTTTAAAAAGCCCATGATTAACAGCACAAAAACATGTGCAAAGATAGGAGACACATTTTTTTTCTACTCAAAATATAGCATATGCCATTTCTAGTGACAATGTTTGCCTGTTATCAGAAGTCAAAGCAATTAAGAGATTTTTCAAGATCACTGCTATGTACAGAATTAAATTTACACTGGAATGTATTTAAGATACCATTCTAACAATATCTTGAATTTTTCACTGAAAGATCAGCTGGTACATTTTGTCCACACCCAGAAAATCATAGGTCAGGTAGGATCTGAACTCAAATTGGGAAATTCTCAAGTACTGTCTTTTGATATTTGACAACAAGTCAGTAAAGAAGACCGACAGCTTTCCATGGGGGCAAGAAACACAGATTTAACCATTACATGATACCATGCATGGACACAGTGTGTTCTGAGTTACTATGAGTAAAATGAGCAGTATGGAATACGCATTGCAGTTAGATTGATTGCTGAGCAAAGTTTCTTGCCATTCATGTACACAGGTAGGAGCTGTTCACCATGGTTCAGATGTAAAAGAGGAAATTATGGACAAAAACATTTGATACATCCATAATGCAAACTCAGACATCATTTAGTTTTGCTGGACAGCTCAGGTTTTAGCCATTTAAATTAGTGTGACTGATTATACACTGATTATAAATTTAGAAGTTAGCTATCCAAATTTATAGATATTTTAACAGAAAAGCTCATCAAAAATCAGTATTCCAACACAGAAGCCCCCTGCTAGGAGTTCTGGCTGGTTGGTGAGCAGTCCAAGAGAAAACAAGCAGTTTACACCAGAGCTACCCAAAGATCTCAGTTGTTTACAGAAGAGATGATCTTCCCAGGTAACTGCCTGCACTCTCTATTTGAAATACATCTCCGTGGTAGAGCAACAGATTGAGTTTGATGGATATTCTTGTTGCATTCTGAGGTGTGAAGAAAAGGCCTGAACTGTGCATATGCTATAGAAGACAGTTTTCGCTATTACTTCTGGTGGCTCATTGTAGCTGTTACTGCTTTGTTCACAACCTTTGCACTCTGTGATGTCTCTTGAAAATACAGCATTTATTTCACTGGTTGCCTTCAATTAAAGTGGCATTTCTGCTCTGAAGAAAAATCTGCAAAATGCCATTTGTCTCAAGGGTTTTTTTGTGACTCCCAAACGAATGTGTTCATTTCATGTATGTAAATGTGAATGCCAGCTACACAGGCACAACCTGATAGTTGAGCTGGTTCTTCTCTTCCTTCTGTCTCTGTGATTGTGCTCTTAACTAATTCCTGGGCTGCCTCAATCTAGTTTCTTGTACACAGATATGCAGAAGGTGCAAAGAATGGATATAATCCATCTTACCCTACCTTAGTGGTTTTGTATCTGCACTTAAACAAGAATATAAACAAATTAAAAATAAAAACTTTGTCAGTTTGTGGGTTTTTTGGTGTTTTTTTTTTAATATATATATATATATATATATATATATATATATAAAATAAGCAGTTAGTTATGCAGGAATACATACACTTAGATAAAGGCTGTGCTAAAACAGTATTTGCATGATAGGTTTTTAACAGTTGAATTGCATTTTAAAGTCAGGAAGAATCACACAGTTCGTGAAAAGGTTGTCCATGAGTGTGAAACAGGGATTTTTTAATTATTTTTTTAAAAAAACTTTTTTAAATAGTTAAAATGCTGCAATACTCCCTCATACTGCAGATAGAAACTACTGCAAGCACCACTTAGTATAAGGAATATGAAAGCAATTTAAGGCAGAGAGGCTGGATAAAAGGTGGTTACATCTGTACCAAAGGCAGATTTGAACTGAAGTTCTCCAGAACACCTTCCTTTTCCTTCCATTTCAAGTTTTTCCCTGAGCAAAGAGCATTTCTGAAGAAAATCCCATCTAACCAGGGCTGATACATATCTTCACATTAATCAGTTGTGAAGAGATCATCCCACTTGGATGGCATGATAAATACTTCTGAAAATGAAAAAAAATCCAGTAGGAGTTTGAAAGGACAGCTTTTACACTTCTGATGTTTTCCCACACAAGCATAGAGAATCTTTATACCAAACTGTATTCAGTACTAGAATTTCTCAAAACCTAAACATGCTGACTTTATTTCTTAGAACAAACAGGGTTTCTTTTTAGAGCTGGTTTAAGGGTTTGATGTTCATGGGAGAGTTAGAATAGCAAGTCTATTTTAACTTCCTATTTGTACCCTCATAAAAAGCACTCAGTAGAAATGAAGAATACTTATTCAATTGAAAATCTATTCATGGCAGAAATAATTAAAAACAGAGTGGGTGGCATCATACATACTATACCTAATGCTGTGTGATATTACTTGTTACTTTTTCTCAGACACACATAATTTAAATATTTGAGAATCCAGTCCTCTAGTTTTTCACAATACAGTTTTTAGGGAAATTGGTGAAGTACACATTTTGTAAGTCTGAATCTAAACTTGGTTATTTTGGCATCCAGATACTCCATGCCAACAGTCACTAAATCTCTTAACCTCATAGATCAGTAATTTTTCCCTGTTTCTTATACATGCATTTTTATGTCTCTCCAACAATTTCCTTTATGGGTGAGCAAGACAAAACTGGCTGCCTAGAATATTGCTCAATGTGTATTGAGATTACAATAATTCAGTTAAGCACAGGTCCATATATCTACCATAGGATGCTCCTCCGGATGTTCTCGTATTACTTTCCAACACAGCAATTAAAGCAGCTTCAGGAAAATCTTGTCATATATTTACCTTGAATAGACTGAATTCTAATAGAGGTCAGCTGCAGCCATGAATTTTATGCCCACTGTATGAAAGAGCAATATCAGTCCATCTATGCTGGCTAAAACACTTCTCTGAGCAGATGGCTGATTCAGTGTCTTACAGATTCTTCATGGCCAACTTTTAAGCAGAGTGACTTGCCACTAATAAGACACAGGTGCTGCTGTAGAAGAACATGATGTCCTTTCGTATTTCAAAACAGCATTTCCACTCAAAAAAAATACCAGTAAACAGTTTCTGAGATGTTCAAAAAGAGTGTCAGCTGATCCAGAGGATTCAGCAATAGCAGTATAGGAAAGTTTTTGCTGTAATTCCCATAAGGATTTTAATTATACTGTTTTGTCTTTTCAATTTGAGACAGCATTTCCTATTGAACCGCTATTATAGTATTGACAGCTCAGGTGTTCAGCTTTATTCTTTTGCACTACGCAAGCAAATTACTTCATATTTATATCCTGAACTAATGTTTCAAGAAGCCATGAATGGATTGATGCTATTGTGGATATGTTACCAGCCCCTAGACTTCATTGTTGAACACACCACCAAAACCAGCAGCTGCCATTCATTTTCTGAGCTGCTCTAAGGATGAAATACATTCCCAAGGACATTTTAAATATGACTTACTATTATTTTGTCACATTAGAAAGCATTTTAGAGCAGGATTCATCTGCCCAAATATAGATGAAGCCATCTGCACCTGAGCTACTTGTGAGGGCTCCCTTTATAGACAGTGGAGAGAAACAGACAGTTTTAGAGTGCAATTGATCTTCTCTTAAGATTGACAGCTACACTGTAGACATCTAAAATTGGATGAGATTAATAGTGTCCCCAACATTTGTTAAATTATGCAAGATTCTATATAAATAGAAGACAAAGTCTCTTCCCTAAAGAGCTTTCATCTTCAGTCAATACATTCCCAGAACTGAGCATCTAAATTGCTTGTCTTTGTCAAGTGCCTCCCTTTGATGTTATTCCATAAGGTGTTCGCTGGCTTTCCTGGATAACCACAGCACTCACTTGAGAAAGCAATACATTCAGGACAGGGAGCAGAAGAATTACCAAGAGTAGCTCTGAGAGCTATTTTTCCAGAATAGTGATAGGTAACTTTTTGAGAAGTTTTTATTTCTCTTTTTAGAAGTGAGTTGTATTTTGTCAATTTTTACTGACAAGCTGGTAAGGCAAGTACTTCAAAGTAGAATGAAGAACAGTGTTTGCCTTCAAGAGCCCACTCTTCCCACATATGCTGATTCCTCTGGGAAGACAGCAAAGTGAATTAGTGGCTTCCTCCTCTTCACTAGTCTGTGACATGCATGCACATACACCAGCACAGAGATATATGGGAATTAGAAACATTTTCCAGGTCTTGGACAGAGCAGTGAAGAGGTCAGAATCCACAGGTAATTCAGACCTGGCAGAAGACTTAAGCTGAACATTATTGCCACTCCTTTTGTTAACAAAATTGTAGCTCAAGGGGAGGGCACAACTTGACTTTTCTGAGGTAAGCAGCTGATTTTAGAAGAGAACAAAAACAGCGTCTACACTTACATGGATCACACAAATAGAATACTGGAAAAATAAGTTTTTTGGTGCCTTGCTTTGTTATAACAAAATAGCAGGAAAGCTCCAGATATTTGTATCAAGCTTGTACAATCCAGTTTCTAAGCCAAAATCTTATTTTATATATTGCTATAATAGAGATCAAAGTGCTTGAGTGAAGTGAAAGCCAAATTCTGAATTGCAGCTCTGCACCACTGAAGTGTATATGAATATGGGAGATATTTATCTTAGATTTTTATTAAAGAAACACTAAAATACAGCCATCTATGTCCATATTTCTATGGAGTACATGAATGATTACAGGAATTGTTATAATTAACACTCAATGGGTGAGCTGAAGAGCTAAATATGCTTCTATGTAAGGATCAGAGAAAGCGAAATATTTCCAGTCCAGTAAAAGAAAAAACAACAAAACAAAACCAAAAACCAACCGACTAAAACTTTGTCTGTCTGATCCTAAATAATCAATCTCATTAGTCAAGAAAAATTTCACAACAGTGTGCAACTACTTCAATAAGATTTCTAATACACCACTCCCATTACAGTTGGACATAACTTTCAAAACAACACCAGACACAAGCTGTCCTTTTACAAAGTTTCACAACAGTCACCATTTTTTCTCCTGTATTTTTCCCATGCTCACTTCAATAAAGCTAAGCACAACTTACCTCAGAAATTTTTAATGAAATTTTTGTAAATACAAAAAAGCTTACCCTGCTAAACACGTGCATTAGAAGCCTATTAATATTTTGCTATAACAGCTGGGAAAGACATTTTCTTTAGTTCAAAGAACTACCTTTCTGATAGACATCTCAACCAGATTTACTAATGAGTTTACTAATGAGTTATGTACAGCAGACTGAAGCCTAACCTGTGGGAGAAATAAATAAACAAATCACAAAAGAGAAGTAACTTTGTCCAGAAGCACATCAGGTTTGTCAAGTCAGTTCAGAACAGATCTAATTTTCTGAGCTGGACTCTAGAAGAATTGGAAAGCCGATTATTCTACTGAATAAGAGATATCATAACTAAAATAAATAACTCAATAGTTTTAGTATTTACAATAACAACAGCAGGATAATGTGTATTTATAGTTGTCAGTAAGCAAGCTAAACCAAAGCCCCAGAATTTTAAAAGAATTTTTCATACTGCTCATATTCTGTCACTGGGCAACTAGTCTAAAGAGAACACTCTTGCTCAATGCCTATAATCTCTTGGATGCATATTTAACTATTCAAATTTAGCTAACATACTATTTTTACTAAAATATAAAGCAAAACAAGATCTCAGTCACAGCCACAAAATCTTTTTTAATGTATTCCTTGTGCTACTTCTGAATATTAATAAAAATTAATAATTAATTTTGCCTTTGGCATTGCAAGATATACTAGTTTTAATTAGTGTACTGTACTCCTATACAATTAAAAAATAATTGATGTCCACACTTATTGGCGGTCTCTGTGATCTCTTTTCCTGTTGTTGTCAACAAATGCCTCAAAAAACAAGTTCAAGAATGTTTTGCTGTCCACTTGATTTACACACCAAAAGTAACAGACAAATCTTTTATGATGAAACAGAACAGTTTTCTGTTTAAATTATACACAAGTATATTAACTAGAAAGAGAAAATTAAAAGCTGATGGCTCAAAGAAATAATGGAAAGACTATCAAAATGTTTAGTCTATCAAGGAATTTGCCTGGAATGTATCAGCAGACGACAGTATTTTAACTTAAATGCAGTGGCCATCTTGTATTTGTTACGTCAGTCTTATTGAGCGTTTAATGTTGATGTCCCTCTTGATCAGCTTCAGTTATTTAAATTCAGCATATCATGTTGCTGTTCTCCTACATCACATTAATTGTACCATGAATTATTTCATTATATAACACTAAGGTCTCTCTTTCTCTCAAGAATATGTCAAAGAATTAAAGTATAAATTCCCATAGGGAAAAAAATCTAACTTCCCTTCAATGTATTTGCATCAGGATCTTGAATAAATATAAGTGTTTTTTTTTTAATACAGACACTGAAACAAAGACATGGAATCCCAGATGTAAATTCTCCAGCACAGTTATGAAACAGAACAAAAAACTCATATGGCAAAGAAAATCCCAAATTCACTCCTCCTTATCTAAGCCAGAAGTCCATGCTTTTAATTTGAATCTGGGTCAGAAAACATATCCAGAAGAGTCATTTTGGGGCATTACAAAAAGCTAACTAAAAATTGCTGAGCTTTTCTTTTCAATATCGCAGGAATACATACCTCGAGTTTGACACAGGATAAGGGCCCGATAAACAAATAAGCAGAAGAGCAAAAAGGATCTAGACAACACAGGAGTATTTTTTTTTCTTCATCTAATCCACATGCTTGTAAAGTAGTGAACATGAAAATTCAGCAAATCAGATATTTATTTAATTAATGTTTTTATAATGATTAATGATCTCAGTAGTCATTTTAACTAAAAATGGATAGCAATTTAAGTAATGCATTTAAACAAATATTGCTGAAGAGCTGAGAGTATTACAAAGTCTTATTTCTGAGGATTTTTTAAAAGTTATTTCTCAACAACTTTTCTGGCATGGCACACAGAAGTCAATGGCCTCAAATGAGAGGAATTGAAGTGTGTCTTTGTGTGATGGGAGGAATGCCAAACCAGTGAAGTCCCTCTGAGGTGTGAGCTCTCTGAGGGACCCCCAGCTCCCAACATGGGCAGCCTGGAGAAGTTGGGGCTGGAACTGGATGATCTTTAAGGTCCTTTCCAACTCCATCCTTGCTGTGAGTCTCTGAGGCCCAAAGCACTGGGCTTGCTGCTGCTTCTCAAAGTGTGAACGCCTCCATTACCACCAAAAAACAAGATTTAGCGGAAGGTCTTATTACTGAAATAAAACAAACAAGGAAGCAACACAAACCAACAGATCAGAGAAACACAGACGTTCTCCTTCAAGGAATGACTGAGCAGCCTGATGTCCCTCACCACTGCTGCCATGCTGCCGAGCAGCTGACTGTGGGAAACACAGGACACCTGGAGCACCAGAAGCCTCCTGCCCCTCTGCCCCTGGACTGCCCAGCCCTGCATTGCCCAGGGATGTCCAGCACTGCACAGGGATATCCTGCACTGCCCAGGGATGGATGTCCTGCACTGCCCAGGGATGTCCAGCACTGCCCAGGGATGGATGTCCTGCACTGCCCAGGGATGGATGTCCTGCACTGCCCAGGGATGTCCAGCACTGCCCAGGGATGGATGTCCTGCACTACCTGGGGGCTCAGGCTGGCACTTGGCTCCATGGACACCCTGCACCTGAAGGAGAGGCCTGGCTCCCTGCAGCTCCCCAACACGTCTTCACAAAGCATTAACACTGAAGGAGCCTTTTGCCTTTTACACAAGTTTAGGCTCCTGCCTGATGGGGTTTTTTTCCCCTTGAATGTAGCTATTCAGGTAACAAATCCCCAAAATCACCAGAGCAGCCTCCTGGTTCTCAGAGATCGATTGCTTCCCCAAGATGCCTGATCGTTCACACAGACCCTCTGCGTGGCACAGAACTTGGACACTTCTCACTCACCTGTTCACTAGGCCTTTAGCTGAAAGCTTGGGGTGCCTTATAGGGCAAGATGAAACTACACAAAAGCTTCACACATTTTCCTTAAAAGCAGCCAACAGACTTCAAAACCTCTCCTGGCCATGCACACTCTGACACCAGCACACCATGGGCCAAGCTGCCTGCAAGCAGCCTGATCACAGATGCAAACTTTAAAAGTCTTAATGCTGTTGCATTATGTGGATTTGTGTTAAAACTGAATAAGTGGGGAATACTGCTTCCAAAATTCCACTTTCTGGTCAAATGCCTGGGGTCTCAAAGTATAGCTAAGTAATTCCGGCACTATTTCTGACCTGTTATTGCCACAGGTACTGCAGAGCAAGATTATCAAGCAGGAATTAAATAGCATGAGTGGGATTGAGAGGTTGTTATCAAGTTTGCTTGAACTTCCAAAATATATCAGAAATTTTAACTGGCTAAAAAGATTAAAGAAACATGGATATAAGTCACTAATTCACATCTGACCAGATAAAGTCAATAAAATGGTAAACCTTAGACATTTAAATTCTGCTTAACGTTAACACTTACATTCCTCTGAAATTTTCTTAGTATATGGATACTTTTAAAAATATTTTTCAACAATTTTAAGTTTCAGTTTTTGTAAGTTCTATTTGTATCATAGTATGATTACAAGTAATGCAATTCTGAACAATGAGCCCATAAGCACTAACAATAAACTTGCCTTTTTGCCCACCTCATTATCCTCAGTTCAGGGTGGACAAAGTAATAAATGTAATCCAAAGACAACTACTGCAGAAGGTCTCAGTATCCCAGCCAGAGATCTACTCCTAGAAGCTTTGATTATAAAACTCTTCTCTCCCTCTCATCATATATTTCTTCCCAATCTTTCCATAGAGGCAATACTGAACTGGATGCTTTTCCCTTTTTATTTATGTGAATTCTCATGATATGTCATGCACCACATTCACAGCAATCACTGGCAGATAGTTAAAGTTTCTAACTGGCTACAGGGGAAAACATTTTCCACCAACTGTTCTCCTACATGCCAGGATAAAATATATCTTGTGGACTAAATCTCTTCCCACTTGTATCCTGCCAAAAAGTATGGGTTTTGTTTTTTAAACGAGGCTTGAATGAAATTCCATTAGCTATTCCTGAGCCATGGCAGAATAACTACTCCAGCATTTAAAAAAAAAAAAAAAAAAAAAAAAAAAATCTAACTACAGATAATTGAACTTGTCTCAAACATGAGTTGTTTTCTGGAAACATGACATGGGAATAGACTTTAGTATAGTGGCAAAGTTATTTGTTTTGCACAATCTTCATTGAATCAAAACCAGTAAAAGACCACTTGAAACCATAAGGTATGTCAGTGTCTTAGAAAAATATTTTAGATCAGCTGAGATGCTTTAACCATAGAAGTTTTCTTCATGGATGGATGACTACATCCATTAGCTTGCATGCTTTACAATCCATCAGAACTCAGAAGTTATTCCAGAAATGCTATCATCACTTTTTAATTTGTGCTATGCTTTTTTAGTATAAGAAACAAAAATATTTAAAAATAAAATCAAAAGTAACATTTTTTTATCCACATTATGTTTTTTGTGATGTTTTATACTGTTTCTTTTGATTTGGAATGCTATAATGTAATATAATATATATAACAATATATAACATATTAATGTAAGCACTGAGGAGTGAGAGATTTTATATTTAATTTGCTGTAGATAATGAATGTAACTAGACAATACATGTTTTCACCCAGGCATGGTAAGAATTGCAGCATACTTCTTCTAAGCACTGAGCACCCAAAAATTTAGCCTTTTAATTGCTTTTGAATTGAGTTTAAGCCTTGAACAACTGAGGAAAAAAAATGAGGAATCTTAACCTGGCCACAGTAAATCCAAACTTTGTTGATGCTTGTTCTTGATGCATCCAAAGGTATATTCAGTATTCCAGTCCTCATGAACCCTGGAAGATCACAGTTCATGGTTTCCTACATGGCTTACCTTAATTCTTCACATATTTTTGCTACAGATACAATACTAGGGGTTGGGAAAGACAGGGGGTAGCAGCCTCAGCCTCCATACTTAACCATTGAAGATGACTCTGGGAAGAACAAAAACCACATGGATAACCATCCTACTACCCAAACTCAGCTCTGATCCCCCCTTCCCATAGCTTGGAAAGAAAACTGGATTTTCTCCAAGGCTAGACAGGTGGCAGGGAAATATTTTTTGGTTAATTACCTCAGAATGCTGGGAAAGGTGTGCTGCTACCTCATGTCTGCATTGCGCTGCCTCACACTGGTAATTAAGCTGATCAGTACTGGTACATCTACCCACCAATCAAAGCTGGATATAAGGGATATTTTGAGGAGACAAAGCATAAAACAGCATTGAATTAAGAGTTTGGGTAATCAAGATGGCACATGTTCTACTTGAAAAATAAGGCAAATCCTTCCAAAAGAGGGACAGCTGGCATGCTGAAAGTCAATCTTAACCACAAGAAATGTATTTCTTGCTTTAAGAGTCACAGTTGGAGCCTCCGTGCAGGCTTGTAGCTAATGAGTTGATAATGTCTCCTTCAGGAGAAGGGAAAAAGGCCACTACTCAAATTTCTCCTTGATTCCTCTTCATTTGGGATCCTGGCAAATCAAGGTTAGTTGTAATATTTTTATAATGACCAGTCTTGCCAATAGTGGACTCAGTGACAAGCACACTCAAGCCAGCCTCAAATTAAACATAGCTTTATAAATGAAAAAATGGAGACACCACTTAAGTGAAATTAGGGAAGCTGCGTGCTTTTACACAGCATGCATGTTTTCAACATTGCAAATGTCTCACTATTTCAGAACACTGGACTCACCCCTCACATTGTAACACTCTTGAACACATACAAATTTAACCACCCCTATTTTTAATGCGCTGTTTTCTGTAGGGAATACCATAGCAAAGTCGATTTTGCATCATTAACAAGAGAAAGATTTTTTGCTATCAGTGCTGCCAAAAAAATGCAGCCTCATGGATTTCTGTAAAGATAAGTATGAGAGATGTTCTCTGTATTTCTTAGAGTAAATAATGTGCTACCCTGCCAAATCCACACAAATATAAAAAAGATGCAAAGTTAGTGACTTCCTTAATATTTACCAGCTGAATAATTTGGCCTAGGCAGATATATGTGTGTGACACCCAAAGCTTACTTTACCTGCAATTTGCTGTAAGTCTCTGTAGAAGTATGTGTGCACAAGAGGAGCTAATTTAGTTTCCAGGCCTCACAAAGAACCAAGTCACATATTTTCAGTCATGTTTTTCCTGTAGTCTCCATACATAAAATTAACTAATTTGATAAAATTAGGCAGACAATTAAGCAAGCATGTTTTTATAAAACTGTCCTTTAACTTCACCTAACCTGACAATGCCTGGACTCATACATAATCTTACTATGTAAGATATTTCTACAAACATATTCCCAAGGGGCATAAAGCACAAAATGCAGCAGAATTTAAGACTAGTAAACAGTATTAATTGAAGTATTCATGGGAATTTTCAAAACATAAATCACATTAATAAATTGCACAATGTCTAAACTATTACTCCCAACAAACTTTATAAAATAATAATTGCTTACACTTCTTTTTAAAGACACATTCCTGCCAAATCTGTTCAGAATCAGTCTGAATGTTAAAAAAATAAGTAACTTCAGCATTTTTTTGAATTTAACTTTTAATATAAAAATGATAAAAAATGTAATATAAGTCTTAAGATGTCAAGAGTTCAATTTTGACATGCAAAGGTGATACAACTTGAAATGCTGCTAGGCCGATTTTCTAATAAAAAATGAACAATACAATCAAATAAATTATATGAGGTCATTAAAACTATTGAAGTCATTCATCAAAAGGAAAACAGATCTTTTGATTTTCAGGGAAATGTGAAGACTCCAAACATCCCTCTGCAAACTCTTTCATCATTTCAGTAATTTTCAACATGAGTCCATCCTTGTCTGGTTCTGCCGTGTGCTGCCTCTTGCTCCTCCCCCACTTCTCTAATAGTGTTCAGAGAGAACTTCAAGATGTGGGCTAATGGAGCTGGCATGAGTTGGAGTTTAATATTGCATGTACTTAACTTTTTGTGCAACTGACCAACATGACATGTCTAACTGTATAAATGGAAGTTTTATGGTGATAAGATCAGTAGTTACTGAGATATTTATGTGACATGCTGACAGATATAAAACTACAAAGCTTGCTTTTATGCCTTACATCCTCTAGAAAAAAATAAATACTAAGATGATGGGTCACTTTGAAGAGAATTTATTATCTAAATTACCTAATACCTGGCTAAGTTCTAATATGCAAGATGAGGTCTCAAAAATGCTATTAAAACCATGGACTTTAATTTCAGATGATCTTAGTATTCTCTGCCAAATGGGACAGAGTACAGCCGGTTTGCTTGTCTCACTCTCTCTCTAGATCACAGTGCTGTCATCCAACCAAAAAGAAGAACGATGACAAAAACCAGAAAAAGGCACAAGATAATCTCTCTCCAGTTTTTACACTCCATAGGTTCAGGTCTCTCAGGGAGATTCCCATCACTGCTAAGGTGGAGGAGGAAGACTATCTGAGAAGAGAGAAGGTCAGGGTTAAAGAAAATATATTATTTGTGTGTGTGTGTGTGTATATATATGAATCTATATGCACACACATATATAAGTACAATTTCTGGATGAAGTGGAGTCTCTTTCACATTTTGATCTGGGAAAACCAGCCTCAGAAATTCTTACAGAACAAGAAGACAACATTTCCTGCTGCTAGAAAGCAGCTCCCCCCAGCTGTGCCCACAGCCGAAGTTAAAAGCCTGCTCTACTTCCTTCTTTATTTGATGTGAATGGTACTTCACACACTGAGGAGGCAGCAGCCACAGCAGTAGGTGGAAGAAGGGGGAATAACCTGGTGGCAGCAGAGAAGGGAGAAAAATTAAAATATTTTTAAAAGGCTTAGAGACTTGTAGGGAAACACAAGGCCAGAAGGAAAGCAAAACTTCAGAAGACACAAGTATCTGCCAAAGATTACTGACCCCGAGAACAAGATAACTCCAAGGACAAAAGAATCAGCAGACTGGGAGAAATGCAAAACATTCAACTGTGCTGTTAATTCCCATGAGCTCAGACCCTTCCACAATTGAGAGGATTTTCAGTGCCCTTCATGCCTGCCTGGGGTATCCCCTACCCTAATTTGTTATTGTGCACACTTCCCAGATGGACGATGAGAGAAAGCCAAATACCTCTCTATCGTCTCAAGGAAAGCCCTGTAATCACCCCTCTAACCATCCCCATCCTTGTGACACTCCCTCCTGATGTGCCTCCCACATCCAGACATCAGAAGGAAGATTCACACACTCCTCCATACATCTGCCACAAACATCCCTGCTTTGTCTATCTCCAGACATGATAGACAGAGCAGTTAATCTCAGGTAGAGAAGACGTGTTTCATTTAGTTAATCCAGAACTTTTTTATTCTAATTTTCCACTAATCTCTCATTTTTCTCTGAAAGCCTTTCTGCCACAGCCTTCTCAAGAGCAGGTATTTTAAATCTTTGGCCTGCTTCTGGTCTTGCCTGAAACATCTGGTGGGAAGGAAGAAAAGTAGCAGTGGGATCCAAAGTGGGGTTTGGAACGGAGACACAGAAGGGCATTGATTTTTACTGTGCCCATAACAAGTGCACAGGACCACCACATCTGTGTGTAAACCATCAGGACATGTGAAGGGTCAGGACATGTTGGGAGAGGGACACTTAGCCTAGGCTTTGCCAGTTAGAGTTACGATGTTGGAAAAAAAGGGATGGATCTTTTTTGGCAGGGGAATACACTTACAAATCTTGGTAGACATATGGTATATATTTTTTTCATCTCTTTTATCTGCAACATTTAGGAGGTCAGAGTGAATTATCCCCTCAGCTCTAAAGCACCTATGCTTGCTATTGGAAGAACAAAATGGGCATTCTTCTAAGAATATTTAGACTTTGTTTAAAATTTAACAGTGTATAATGGCAAATCTTCCTATTAATCATCCATCTCAAAACTCCTCTTCAGATAAATCAGTGGCATTGTAAAAGCTCTGTAGTGATTTTTCTGACACCATTATTCCAAGTTTATTTTGGATTGTGTTAGGGGGACTTTGCTGGTTGTGCCAGCTGACCATGATGATTAATATATAATTAAGATTCTTGACCATTCCTCTTGTGTCAGCAGGAACACATCAATTCCTTTGTCTTCAGCCGATGCACACACCCAGGGCTGATTGCTCAGATATTGTTGGTGGCTCACATATGAACTATCACCTAATGATTAGATAGAGCGAACAGAAATCAAATTCTAATAGTTGCAAGAAACCTCATATTTTAATTCAAGCAAAAGTATTAAAAATATTGTTCAGTAGTCTTTGGGTTGTCATATCTCCAGTCAAAACCCAAAAGCTGGTGGCAGCCCCTAAGAACAAGACATATCATATTAATTACAATCTAATCTCATAACAGGGATGAAGTAACAGAAAAACAGTTCTGCTGTCATTGGAGAAATGTTGCTGTGAATAGCAGAGCAGAATCCAAGCACGAGCATCCTCTATATGGTGTACACCAAATATAGCCCAGGTTAAGCTGATTCACTGAAGAGAAGAGCAAAACAAGCACACAAAAAATCCCCAACCAAAAGAAGCTATCTGGCCTTTTCCCCTCCCATTCAACATCTTTCTTGCTCATTGCACAGTGCAATCTTCCTTTGTTAAAACAGTCTTGCAGCTTTGCCAGACAACAGGATATGTAAATGTGATTTTGTTTAGGGGACATTAAGGATGCATGTGACAAAAGGCTAGCAGCATATCAGCCATGAATTAAAATCCGTTACTGTATTTTAGTTTATTGATCCACTGTAAGCTTCTCAGCATTGTCTAATTTAAATAAAACTTCAATTTGTAACAATACTATAAATAGAAAGCAATATTGATCAGTGTGCCACCAGCCTGCTGAACTTTTGTTATCACTGAAGCCTGACCAGTTAATGTTGAATGTTACAATTTATTACACTGCAAAGTACAATACAACACAATAGCATTTAGATTTATAAACAAAGATATGCTGAACTACTGAAAGCAAGTTCAGTCAGCTCAGAACAAGAGGAGAGTTCTGATTTACTGGTGCACTACAGCATTATTTCCCTACCTCAGGCAATATTTCATTACCTCTCTGATATGAACACCTGTTAACTCTTCTGAAGATTGAATAATTTGATTTCTTTTAGACTCTTTTAAACCACAGAAAAAACATCTGATGTCCATCAGCAAAGATTCATTACTGTTGTGGTAGTTTTTTTGAGTTTTTTCAGGAACATTACTGGTTAAAATGGGCAAAGAATGTCCTAGGAGACAGAACCTTCATAACAAATAGTAGCAGATACCAACTCCTAACATTACTTCTTATCTTCCCCTCTTCCCTTTCACAGGAGTAAAAACTGAAGTAAATGGATGTAAAACATCACACTTACAGGCAAGTTCCATGTGAGGGGCTGTTGTTCGGCAGTGAGCAATAAAGCCTTCTCTAAACAAAGTATATTTCATTGCAGATCTTCCACTCCTGAAGGTATGTTGTTCCAGGGAAATTACTGAATTGCCTTAAAGCAATCTCAATGTCCCTGCATCATCAACCAGGAAAGCACTGGTACTGTCAGTCAGAAGACATGTGCTCACTTTTCATTCTAGGTGCAGAAGAGAAGGCTCCTTGCACTCTTCTTCAAGGGTAAGGCCACTGGGATAGCCTGCAAGACAGAAAAACATCAAAGAAAACAATTCTCTTGGTTTTACTTCAGAGCAGAGGAAAATCAACTTTCCCAGACAGGGCTTCTCAACCCCAGAGCTGTAAGTGTAATTTAAAAAAAAAACCAAAAAACTAAACCAGCACAATCCAGTGAGAAACATTTACTAGCTGTGCCTGGATGCAGCATTGATAAGTGAGACACAGTGGCCACCTGCACATGGGCTAGAGGAGTTCATTGACCAGTAAAGTATGGTACAATGTAGATTGCTCAGGCACTCCAGGAGGGAATTCCTGTGGCAGTGTTATAAGGAGAAGAGCCTCTGTCTCAAGGGTGGGAATCAAAACTAATGTGGAGGACTGATTCCCTGTGCAAATCCCAGAAATGTGATCCACCTGTTATTCCACTCAAACTCCTCTATGATGCAGGTGGGTGGAACTCTGGTATGAATCTGCCTGCAAGTGTTAAATGGGCAGAGCAGGGCTGTGAACTCATAAGTGGCTACATCGAAACACATCCCACAGGAGGGACACTTAGATGAGGCCCCTCATCTGTTTGTCTTTCCAGGCAGATCTCTTCTTTTGCCTCCCTCTGACAAGCAGCTTCTAACAATCTCCTGCCAGTCTTTCTCCTCATTCTCTGTCACAGCTCTACAGAGATGAGGTCCTACCCTGCCATCACATTGTCTTCTCAGGAGCTCTGAGCCTGTCCTGTGCCCCTGACTCCACACTCACACAGCAGCACAAGGGACTGGCTGCAACCCAGGCAATATAACCTGAGAAAAAACCCTCTGGTAGAGAACAACACACAAACATTGAGCTGAGTGTGCATCCAGGGCATGCCCAGCTTTCTCCAGGCAGAACTAAGGCAGGGGAAGCAGCCACAAGGGGAGCAGCCCCAATCCCTTCAGAGGGACAAGCAGAAATGCCCCAACACCCTCCATGGCCACAGCTGCTGGCAGGGGCTGCAAGAGCTTCCACTACAAAGCCATGCAGGGAAATCATGTACATAGCCCCAAAAGCAGCACTCTTATTTGAATTAGAAAACAATAATGTAAATAAAGTAATATCAGTATGCACATTTCCTGGGAGAATTTTCTCTCTAGAGCTCGATGTCTATTTCTATTAGCCTTCAGCCAAAATAAAGGTCACCAGACAGAAGATTCTTTCTTTTTTCCTTTAACAAAGAATGTAATCCAGTCTGACACCTTCAGACTGGGGAATTAATTTTTTAATTGGGAGCGGTAACTAAAACGTTGTTATCATAGAAACAATGTTAAGGTTTTAATTTTACTTATTTAAAACAAGACCAGGCATTTTGAAGTAGTTTCAGGTGAAGGGGATGCTCTTTAACCAGGAGGTTGTGGACAGAGTATGAAATTATCCAATTAGCCTTTTAGTCTTTCATTCAAAACTCAGCATGTCTCTAAGTACTTTTAATATTGTCAGGTTGGGGGGACACAGTCTTAATACATTTGCTATTTACATGTGCATGTACTCCTGATGGGCCCTAACCCACAAAAAATGTGCTGACACTCCCACCATGCAGGCACCCCTGCAAATGTGGTGCATTTCTCCTCAGTAAAGCAGCACAGCAAAGAAAACCCAAAACTCAACCCAGTCAAATACTTAAAGTTTTATTTTTGGTTAGCACAGATGCAAGGTACCAAACTTAGAGAGAGCAGGCAGTCTGCAAATTAGTAAGATAACTTGTTCAGGATTTTACAAGAATTTGGCAAAAATAACTGACATTTGGTCCATTCCGACTTAAAATGTCATTTGATGTGATAATATTTGGCAGTTCTTTAAATCTTTCTAGAAAAAAACAAATTCTAACTTCAAATTACACCTTAAATTAAATTTCAATTTCCTAACTATAATTATGAATTTTTAATTTTATACTGATGAAGTCTCCAATCTGCACAATTCCTAATTCTGTAATTCACCCAAGCCAGAAATTCAAATAATAACATTTTATATCCTTGCAAATGCCCAAGACAGTACAAAGCATGATTCCTAGTGTAAACTGTTACAAACATATCAAGAAAATGTTCAAATAAAATTCATAAATAATATTAACTAATAAATCACAGAATGTCTCAATCTGTTGCAGGAAACTTTTGAAAGCAGAAGAGGTTACTTTCAATGAATGTTTTGTTCATTAAAAAGTATTCACACCAGTCTAATCAAAAGTTTGGCTTTTGCATCCCCCTTTTCCTTTTCCAGCTGTCAAGTTCTGGTCTGAACACCACATTTGTTGACTTCTTCTGCCAAAGTCTTGTTTAGTTTATGGATTCACAACGTGGACAGAAGGAAGAAGGAAGGCCTGAGACAGGCTGAAAGATAGACAAGAGCAGAGTTGAATAAAGCCAGATCAGGTGAAAAGGAAATGAGATCTGGAAAAAATCAAAAGGCAGGAGGCCTAGGGAAGGACAAGAGCACATATGGGAGAGGATTTGCAGATTGAAGAATATAGTAATGGGGAACGGCAGCTAAGAGACAATGAAACCAGCAAACAGATGGAAAGAAAGAGAACAAGGAAAGAGAAATAAAGTTCATAAGTGCTAGAAGCAGAGCAGAAGCTATTTAACAGCAAATCAGGCAGACAGAAGGAAAGAAAGACAGAATGGAAAAGATTTGACTTTAAAAAAGCCCTTATATTAAAATCTTTATCACACTGGGTTTCACAGCAGGAAGTTATATTTCTTTTTTTTTTTCTTTTTCCAAGAAAGTCCAATATTTGGAACAGTTATAATGTAAAGGTAGAACTAATTTTAAAAGGAGTGTATAACTGAACTTTCAGTGCTAATAGTAGCCATATCTATTTAAAATCCTCCCACAAGTACTGACCGGATCCTTCAGAGCTGTCCTTTCTGTTTCTCTGTATATAAACAGAAAGAATTCCATAAGGCAAATAAACACCTCTTGCCATCTGCTGAGAAGCAAGCACTAGGAGTCTTTATGAGTTCAATTTAATGAAAAACTTTTCAGATATGCCTGGTATGTAACATGATCCATCAATGTTTCAGTTTCACAGCCTTTCTTAAGATAGTCACATACAAAATGTGGCAGATTCTCTGCTTTATGAGAATGATATATGAATTACAGAACACTTTAAAATGCATAGTAATTTCTATAAACCTTACTTAAAAGACCTTGGTAGTTAATATGGACCAATGTATATGCATATTAATATAAAACCTCACATATTTCAAAAACATACAGATTGCAATAGCTATTTTAAGCGGGTTTTTTACATAAATATTGTACATGCTAAGATATTTTAAAACCACATAGATTAAACTGTATGGGTTTTTCCATTTTGTTTGTTCTTGTTACTACCAAGGAACTACATATTTAGATGAAAAAAGCAACCAATGGAAAATATTACTGATTTTTTGCATAGAAAGACAACTTTAATCTCATATTTCTTGCCATTGACTCAAAGACTGGATAATCCCTGAAAACAAATGCAGATTAATAATAATTGCATTGATAATTCATTTTCTTTCCTGAATATAATAGTGCAACACAGGCCTTCATCCTGCAAGCAAGAATAGAAGAACCTTTACCCGTGCCAGCCCTTAGCTCCTAAAAATCAGCAAAGGCCCTTACACTCAGGAATGTCAGAACAGCACAGAACGTCTAAAGATTTGTCTCAGTGAAATCACTTTACCTGATCTGATGGGATCTGAAAGTCCTTTTCCGCATCCCAAGGAATGCTCATGCACTACTGTAGGACTTCCATATCCATTAAAATAAAATGAGACTGTCCTTCCTTCACCTTTCCTGAAAAGGAAAAATTTCTTATTTTCATTTGAGGACAACTCCGTGCAGAAGTGTAAGTTCCTCTGTGAGGGGGGCTTACACAGATGCAGCTAGCTGTACCTGACACACTCATTACAATCATCACATCATTCCCATGTCACTGGTACCCAATTCCTCAGTAGCTTGGGCATGAGGCACCTAAGAGTTGACAGAGAAGGACTTCTTATACACAGTCAAGAATATTTCAGCTACAAAGAAATGGTTAAATATTTAATCAACATTGCACCTGCTTGATAAATCACATCATTTTCTTGAATAAAAATGGCCATTGAATATGTGCCATACAAGTCAACTCTTTATTTGGGTTCTTTGTTGGGTTGTAGGTTCTGGGACTGGAGTATATTTTCATGGATATTTTGCTTAAAATAAAGCCCCAGGTCAGTCTTGGTGTAATTTTTTTTAGCTAGTCAAGTTATGAATGCCTGAAAAAAGGTGTTTTTAATGGAAAGGCTGACAACCCCTTAAGTGAAGTACTGTGAATGATGGCACCTTGATCAGAGTTGGAGAAAATGTTCAATGTGATATAAGCTACTGAACTAAGTTGTAAAATGACAAGGACTGAGTGAACAGTTTTTAATACAGATAATATTGTTCATGTAGTCTATAAATATAGAATTAAATGTTGACCTCCATCTCCCATGTCAAAAGTCAAAGTCAGTGTCAGCACATATTGTTTTTATTTGTTTCAAGAGAAAAATAGATCAACAACATTAACCTCACAATGAACAGAGAATTGAATGAATTAAAAAGCAGTACCCCATAAATCCCCTTCCTTTTATTGGCACAGTGATAAAAATGCCTAGGGCTTAGAGGAAAAGGGTAGTCTCAGACACTCGTCTGAGCTGCTCTATGTACACAGAGCTGTACATCACATGCTAAAACAGAGGAACAGAGATATTAAGATTTGTACAGTCTCATATAATGCACAATATCCATCAAATTGCATCATAGCATCCTGCAAAACAGGGCATGTCAGATATCCCTAAGACAAGTAGATTATCACTAGACTACTTTAAAGCATCTTTAGCTTTTCACCTACCTCTGAAAAACACATTTCACAAAAGATATTAAATACATGAAAAGAAGACTTTATTTAATACTGTCCATACTTGCAGTTCACCAGTATTTTAAGACATCACCTGGAAGAAACTCCATAGTGCTTAGAGAGTTCCAGCTTCATTGGTCGGGTATCTCTTTAAATTCTTGGCCCTTTGGGATAGGACTGAGGGGTATGACATTTTTCTCCTGTTTAAAAAGTAATTTTTTTCAAAACACCTCATAATAATAAAGGACCCTATTTCTCAACGCCATAATAAATTTGACAGTTAACTAAAATGAGCAGTTTCAATTGCAAATTCAGTTTAATTGCAATTTTTAGTGCTGCATAATTAAACTGAAAATGTTCTAAAAAGATTCACACAGTCAAAACTAGGACTGAAACAAAAGCATTCTCACAACATTGGTTTAGGGTTTTCTAATCAATTTCTAGAGAAACTGACAAAAAGTAGCATTTAAAAACAAATCAGTTTAACAAAAGAAAAGGAATGGTATCATCTGAAAAATTCAGCTGTTAGTTTTTGTTTACATTTTCTTATCCTCCTGCAGTGTGTAGGATATACACAAATTCTTTTGGTTTACTGCTCCAGTGATTATCTGCTGGCAATGTTGCATCATGTGAAAAACATTTTACAGCATTTGCACTGTGTACTAAACACACAAAAGCAACTAATTACAATGTTTGTCAAATCTGGAGTGTTTTCTGTGGACGCTTACTGGAACCAAAAGCCTTTTTTTTTTTCTTGAAATGGGCTGGCTGACTTTGAATTTCACCAGTAAAGTGTAGGCTTGGAGTGAAATCTTGACTCATACACAATGCTGAGGGCTGGTATGCTGAAGCTATTCTATATCTTGGTGAGAAAAGCCTTCTCAGGCTTGAACATTCACAGAGCTTGAAAGAATTTTACAGCTGGCTATAAAGAGCAACTTTTCTGCTCCACATGTATTCATGCAGCTTCTGGGCAGAACCAGTCATGGTGCTTTTCATAGCTGGATGATCAGAAGACTTCTCTATAACTTCTAGTAAAGAAGGAAAGACATGTATTTTATTATCCTAAAGGATTATTGGTGTGGAGGGCAATACTGAATAGCTGTATAAAGCAAATCACTGACGGCCTTGCTCAGCCTGTAAACTCAGTTATAGCTTCACACAGAGAAATAATGTCCAAACAGGGAGGGTACTTTCTAAAACACCTGGCTGATAAAATTAACTTCAGCCTTGTTTTTAAAAACTGCTTGTGACTTGAAGAATAGTCTACTACATGAAAAGGACGATGAATGTGTTGCAAGGGCTTAACAAAGAAATAAAGTATTTTTTTTCTTCATTTTATGATTTGAGTCCTTATCCCATTAAGCCAATTTTCATATTGGGAAGGTTAAAATTTTGTAGGTTTAAGGTTTAACTTCTGCAACAGTCAAGAAACAGAAGCATCAGCTCTCCAGCAAGAATAATATGTATGTTTATGGTTAGTGATGGTTCTCCACTGAGAGAAATGAGGTTTTTCATTCTGACCTGTGCCAAGGGGCCCAGCAGCAGTCTGGCAGCATGGACTGAGGCCAGTCTGCACTAGAGACTACCAGGATGGACAGCAGAGATGAATCTTTGTAGAGAAAGAACAGAAAAGAGTCACACAGCTACAGCAGCTGGGTCTTCAGGAATATCCCTGGAGACTGCACTGACTGGAGCTCTCAGGCAGGAGCTCAACAGCACAAGAAATATTTGAATGATGCTGCAGCCTCCTCTCATTCCATAAGAGCTATCCTTTAACTTGGGCTTCTCTCAATGCACTGAGAGGGTATTCTGAGGTTTGTTCTTCAATGCCAAACAGAAATAAGTTCACTGGTTATAAAATATCCTGGTTTTCATATATTTATAAAAACAATGATCACATTTGTTAAACAGGTAATCATACTGCTCAACATAATTCCAATACTAAAAAGACTCAAAACACAGACAACTTAAAACATTAACAGATTCAAGCATATGAACAGGAAGTACAAAAATGATCGACAGTGGCTGTTGATAACTAACTGATAAAAGCTAAGTTTATTTGTAAATAACAGTATCCCAACTCATAATAATTTACGTTTGAAGAAATTCAGCAATCAAGCCTGTAATGCGAATTTCCTGTTTGTCATTTTCTCCCACAGTTTGAAAGCATTCTTATGCTCGTTGTACAACTGGGAAAATTCTTCAACGTCACCCAAGAAGTCTGGCATCAAACCCATCATGATAGGTTGCACAGATATATTAAAGAAGTTAAATGAACTATTTCAAGTCCTGTTGTAGATACTGTTATAGATTACACATATCTTATCTATATGTTAGGAGTGTCTATGGTCAGCAGCACTTCTGAGTCAGTTTTGAAGTATGTAGATACCTATATAAAAGCACAGCAAAATTCACACAGGTTTTTTTTCTAACAAGGCTTTGGTGTTGAATGGCATTACTTTAGATTTATCAAAATAATGAAGATGTGTTCAGCTTATGCCATGATCTCCTACTTCAGTTGAGTGAACTCATAAAAAGAAACAGTTACTGTGTTTACTATTATTTATTGTTATTACTGTCATTATTTCAATAATAGGGAAACGCAGATAAGTATTTGGCTAGTTGAAATTTTAGCATGAGCTCCAAAAATTTCACACATATTTAGCATACTGATTCCAGACATGGAGAAAAAAATTAGCAGATAAGTATTGTAGTAATCATTAGTTAAAATTCTCTGATACAAGCTAGTGTCAGCTCCCACTTTCAGAGCCAAGGAAAATATTCATAAGCTTTTACTTCCTGTAATAGAGAATTCACTATTAACTAGGATTCAAGTCCCATGTGTTCAGTCTCCCTGCAAATGCAAGTCCTCTTTTAGGGACTCTATCAAAAAACTCTCACTGGTAACAAAAAAATAATAAATACACCACAATAAAATGTCTTTAATCAGAAGGAGATAAAGGTATGGAAAACTGCAACAGGAGCTGCAGAAAAAGAATAATCAGAAGTACAGCTGACCTTCATTTCTTGAAACCACAATCAACTGAGAATATGATTTTCTATTAAAATATAAAACACACAATTATTGATTCTTTTTGCATGTTTCTTACATCTTATATACCACACATTTTAGCACACCTATATTTTTAAACTTTCCATTAAAACATAGGTAGATGATAAAAAGGTAAGGTAGACCAATTTAAAACCTTGTAAGGCCATTAAGAACTCATTACAAGAAAAACAGAAGTTAACAGAAGAATTTATGCACCACACTTTCACATCTGGGCTTGCAAAAGTAGCTTTTGCAGCTCTTGTGCTTCTCTCTGTGTGCTCTTACTGTCAGCCTTTTGATCTGTTTGAAGAGAAATCAGGACAACCACAGAGTTACAAGTGTCACTCAAAGACACAAACATGTTCGGTGATATCCTGGAACTCTAAATAAGAGCAGTGACTTACTAATAAAGGGGAGGGCCTCATTCCTACTGCAGCAAAAACAGGCTACAAACCAGTGCACTGGAGCACATTTGGGGGATCTGGTTTACCACAGGTCACCTGGGAGACAAGAAAGGGACTCCAGAGCAATAAGTGCCAAATGAAACAAGTGCTCACAAGTTGCTTTGCTGATGCAGGAGAACAGAGCGGATGGGGTTTGTTACAGTCTGATATCTCCCAAATGTTGCTGCTGCAGTAGTTCTGCCCTTTCAGTGCAATCCGGAAAAAAAAAAAAAAAAAAAAAACAATACTTAGCCAAAGTTTTCTTGGGTTTTTTTTTTTTTTTGGGGGGGGGTGTGTGTTTATCCATTTATGGTTGCAGATTAATGAAATTACATGAGACTGAAGCCAATGACAACTGCTAATCTGTAAGCAACAACAAGCAAGGAAAAGCTGATAGGAGTACAGCTGTTTTATTTTAATTGAGGAATGATTTTATGTTGGAAGCACTCAATATTCACAGCAAATTAAAAATAATGAAGTGAATTGATACCAATGATATTTTTTTTACCTACTATCCCTTTGTAAATCTATTTCTTCACACAAATTGACATGTCTAATTGATACATACGCTATTATTCCTCATTAGTAGGCTGAATAAAATAATTCTTGATTAAATTTATTGCAATTTACAATCCAGCATAATGCTTGCAAGCCATAAAAGTCAATCAACAGGAAACAGAAAAAAACCAGATGACATTATTACTTCTCATATGTACACAATAATCTCATGTGTTTCGTGGAACCTTCCTAAGCACTTCGTTGTTCCTCAGGAGCTACAGGCTGTCTCCAACAGGTCACTTCATTTTTCATATGGCCATAAATATACTTCACTGCATACATTCTTCTGAGTTTTTCTGATAAATATCACCTCTAATAAGCAAATTATTTGCGTATTTAGCAATCTGTTAGAAGTTGTCTGGAAGAGTTAGTCTTCTACTAACACGCAAACAAAATTATGCAGAAGAGCAGATGATTTACTTTGTGTGGATTAGGATGTTTGATTTATATTGTGTTATCACTGCGTCAAAAAAGTTCAACAAGTAGCAAAACTTCAGCATTTCAGTGAAACAAAGAAAGTCAATAGTAAACCTGACAAGGAAAATATATGTTCTGTGAGGCAAAATTTCCAGCCAAAAAGAAAATGGAATCAATGGCAGGCCAGTTTGTTCTTTATAATTTTAACGTATTCCACATCTTGCACTGGCCTCCACTATTTTGTAGGAATTTTTTTGGCATTCTGAACCTAGCAGAGCAGCTATTATGTTACTCTCTTCTCTAATGGCAAAAAAAGGATGTTATGATCTGACTCTTTCTATGGCCTATTGCTCCTATTTCTCTGGAGAATGCTAGAAGCTGGCACAGGATTGCTCCCCTTGCTGATGCTGGGCTTCAGACTTGACAAATAATTTACCCAAAAATGCAGTATAGATGCTATAACTGAGTAACTTAATACAATTTCTTCTTGATGAAGAGCCTCTGATGCCCTGATTGTGTCTCTGCCTTGATTGTAGTCTGTGTCTCAACTTGTCCAGATAAGCAGAAAAAATTTGCTCAAGAAATCACACATTATTGTATAGGACCAGAGGACAAGAATTAAAACCTAAACTGTATTGGGAATGTTTTCCATTCTCATTACATATCACATTCTTTGTAAGACATTAGATAAAATCTTATTTAAAAAATTAATTTCTGGTACAAATCTAATTTCTATTTCTAGAACTAATGAATTAGAAAAAAGAAATACAGATGTCTACGGAGGTAACTGTAATTAAGGTACAGATTCTAAGAGTGCAATGTGACCATCTCCACTGAAAAATAATGTGGATTTATTCTAGAACTCTTTTGGATTCACAATTGCATTTTTATACAATATAATTCCAGTATTTCTTTTGTTGCTACTTACAAATTTTGATCAAATCTTTGTAAAAGGTGATATACCTCAATTAAGAAAGACCCCTGACAACTCAAAATCAAATTCTACGTTTCAAAAAATAGGAGGAAGAGGTACTATCAGAAGCAAACCCAGCTGTTTCAGGATTCATCTACTATTTGATATGTGTTACTCAGCACAGTAAACAACCAATCTGCCAGCAGCAAAAAATCAAAGAGCTCTGTGCTGGCTGAAGAGCATCTTTCAAAGAACTGAGGAAGTGGCCCAAAAAAGCAGCCTTAGAGGCAGGCAGAGGTTTTCTAGTGTTCCTGGGGGACCCTGCCATTCCAGCAAGTGCTGTCACCCAGACACACCTGTCACACCGTGCTCCATGTGTAAGATTATCTTTAGGGGTGACCAAAAGTATTTCCAGCAACAAAACTATCCACAACAGGGGGAAAAAAATCAGGAGCTATGGCCTTATTGAAACTGAATCCTAATGTAGGTGCTCCACATGCACTTAGCCTCCACTGCCAAAGGTGACTTAATTCATTAAATCTTTCCAGCCTACTTCTCTGGACAATAAATAAAACCAGCATGGTTATGCTGCTCATTCCTCTTGATCCATGGTGCTCTCCTGGTCTGCACACACCCAGAGACAGTGAAGGACCCTCAGCTGTGCCAGGCCATGGAAAAGGAGCCAGAGCAGGGCTGCAGGGACTGTGTGGCTGGAACAGCCCCCAGAGCAGCTCAGCTGGACAGAGCAGAGTGCTGAGAACACCCAGGGTTCCAAATATCCCTGTATGGGCTTATTTACCTAAGAGCTGGACTTGAGGATCAGTGTGGGTCCCTTCCAGCTCAGAATATTCTGTAAGTCACAAAGTGATGTGATGTCCCAGGGGGGCCAGCTCAGCCACCCCCCTTCTAGCAGCAGAGCCACAAAGCAAAGACCTTTATATTTCAACAGGCATTATCTTGTCATTGCTTTTAATCTTGAAAAACCATATTAAGAAAAACATGATGGCAAAGATTATGATCAGCCTTAAATACACCATTTTCATTCAGCTCCAACAAACTTAATAGGAAGACTATTTCATGAAAGAGCACAACAGATTGAAATTCAGTAGTTCAGTTAAGCCAAGCATATTGAAATAAAATTATACATATATATACACACACGTGTACGTGTGTGCAAAGTGAGGGAGTAGCTACTGCTTTCACGTACATACAATTTCTATTAAGCTCGACTAAGAAATGCAATATCACAGCTCTTTAAAGTTTAAGGGTATTCTGCTCAGAATGCTTCTAGCTGCAAACATAAAACCAAACCAATACATCTATAACAGATTCATACTTTTTAAATCTGAGTAACTTGTGAAATTAATAAAAAAAAAATCACTCAATTTATTATATTCATCACCACAGAAGAAAAAGGTATTATCCACTTGAGTCTATACCAAAAGGAAACACACACACACATTAGTATCTGCAATTTTGGTACACATTCCAAACACAAGAAGTAACAAATTTGGTGACAAAGCTGTCAAAATATGTTCTGCAAATACATTGGCAAGAGATCTGGACATACTAAAGAAATTCAGTGAAACAAAATAGGTGCCAAATGGGGATGTTTGACAGAGTGTTCAAAAATACATTTAGACCAAAGCAGGAACATATCCAACAGAGAGATTCTCTACATAAATTATCATGAAGCTATTAGAAATAATTGGCCAGTGATTTCAAAATATTACATATACTTTTAATGTTATCAAAGAGCTGTGTTGTGAACCATGTGTGATTTCTTGGCGGTTGAATTTTTGGCCGCACAACAGCGTTTTTAGGCGCAAGTGAAAATACTATATCCCATACTGTAAGTCAATCTGTAGTCTTTGAAATTACATCAAGCTTCCAAGTGCTTTGAAAGGCTGTTGGGAGAAATACCATAAAGTCTGGGTACTCTGGGAGGCTGCAGAGCACAGCTCTTGCAGGGGCTCTGCTGAACAGATGAAGGCTGAAGAGAGCCCACATGATACAGATGTCACAGCCGACCTCTCCAGCCAGTGTGGAGGTGTCTGTGGTCACAGTGCCCCAAGCCACCAGGTCAGTGCAGCCCTGGTCCCTGCAGCAGGTACCACTGTGCTGTCACAGGCCAGGAGGCAAAGAGGCACAGGAGGAGACACCTGTACATCTCTGCCAGGCTAAGAGCAGATTAATTTATACACAGAGCGGTATTACAGGAATTTCTCAATAAAATGAAGCCACCCAAATGCTTCCAAATCTATCTGAGAATGCTGATAACCCCTGCAGAGACACTGCAGGAGCAGCAACCCCTGCTCTGCACTTCAGTGGGATGCCTTGGAGAATGGAGGGGGTCAGAGGGTCTGCCCTTCAGAGCTACCTGTTCACACCATTCACAGGCATGAAATTCAAATCAAAATTGTTTAACAGTTCTTGAGAAGTAGAGGCCTTATAACAGAATAAAAGTGAGCAAGTCTGTCGTTTTGATTTTTTAAAGTTTTTCTTAGCCTTCTGATGCATACATTTTTGTAATGGAGTTTTTCACGCACTTTTATGTAAATAATGATTGTTTTGCATTTTTTTCTAGAGGAAGAGAAAATTGATGGATCCTTAATTTGACCAGTGTGGTTGAAGAGGTGGCAACTTCACCCTCCAATCCCTGGTCACCTTTAGAATTGTATATATAGTGAAATCACAAAATAAACTCTCTTTTTACCTCTTCCTTTGCCTAAATTTGCAAAGAGCATGTTTGTTCATTTTGTGTCATGTTACAACACAAGTCAGAATACCCAGAAAGCAGCCAGGGTGCCAGGGCAGCTTTCTTCAGCCCTGATGTGCAGCTCAGCTAAATGCTTACATCTTGAACATGCACTGAAATTTATGGAGGCTATTCAGATTTAAGGCTCAGAGTACCTGGGGTTAAAAATCTGGCCTCCCTGAAGTGTATGAAAATATATTCCCTGACTTCACTAGGACCTGTTATAATCTACAAAGGTTTCAACAGTTCATTGATCTGAGCCTCCCATTAGGGCACGGAGCCAAGTGAACTATATTTGTCATATATTTAGTCTCCAAAATTTGTGGTTGATTTTTAGAAAAACATTTTTATAAACACATTGTGGAATTCCCTCATTATTATCCTATATCAAAGAAAGACACTCTGAATTTCAGGCAGTACAAGGTGAGATTTGTGTTAACTTCTGGAAAGTTCATTCCCTACACTTGAAAGAAGCCTCTGAGAAAGCCCTCTCCCCCCACAGAACAGCTTTTTCCTACTCCAGAAAGATCCATTTTCCTGAACAACCACAAAGAAAAAGGCGCAGATATCACTTAAGTGGCCCATAACTCCATTTATTCCACTGAGATGAGAACTTTCCAGGAAAGTCTCATCCAGTGCTTGCTATCACTTCTCCTTATTCATTCTGACATCCTCAAGGGCTGCCTCCAGCTCTCTACATCCCTCCCCAGCTCTGTCCCAGGCTGTAGGTGGGCTTCTGTGGGTTTTGCACAGGAGTTCCAAACATTCCAGTTTTGGACATCAACCTGAAAAATAGATGCCAGCACAGATAAGGTTTTCTACTTCATATTGTAAGCACTGTTTCTGTCAGAAGATTGTGGGTTTCACCCATGAGCTACACCTTTTGGAGCTGGTTACAGAGCTTTCAGATAGGTATTTTTTTGTTGGACAAATGAATTTACTAAAAAATTACTATTGACAAGGCAGACTGAGCAACCTAAATGGGCATTTTTTTACCTTCTGTATGAGCTCTTTAAATTTAGCCTGCTTTTAAGCAGTATTAACTTTTAAGTTGCCATAAAATCAAATAATTGTATTTATTAATTTGTTTTAATTACCAAGCACAGATAAGCATATGTCCTACTTAGCCTGGGAAAATCTGAACGCACACCTGCTCCAACAAGCAGTCTGTAAAATGAGACGTGAGGAAAATATTTGAATTACATTTCCCTGTTCCAACATACCATTTTTAAAAAGCACTTTCAACACTGAACTAGGCCTTTACAGTTAAGGCATTTTACAAGATGATACTGAGCTATGTTTCCTGTCTATGAAGAAGGCACCAGCATATAAAATGGTAGTGAATTTGCATTACCTCCAATCCATCATTCTTTGAGTGCGCAGGAAAAACTGTGAGACCTGCTGCAACAAAGCACAGCCTTGTGTTGACAGATTCTTATTTAAGTGACTGTGAATACAACAATTCCACAAATAATTTGTCAAGTGTGTGGCTGAACTAGCTCTGAACCCTGATAAATACCAACTCTCCTCACTGCTACAAAGGCATGATGTTCTGTGTGCGGGCAGTGAGTAACAAGCACCAGGATTTAACAATCGATGCTACTATATTTCTCTTTTCTTTGTGGTTAAAAAAGCCTTGAAGGGTGGCTCTTTCAGCAGTGTTAAGTACTAGTGGTGGCTATGCCTTGCAAATCTAAGTAATACACTGCAGGCTGAGGTGAAAGGAAATAGCACACTGCGTCCATTTTTAGCTGCATTTAAAACATATGGTTTATGTTCTCTAGTGAAAAACAGTCTTTACTGTATAGTTAGCAGACTCTTGTTTAATACAGGCTATTATTAAATGGACCTCTTTCAAGTTATGATAATAGGACATCTACTTTGCTGCTTTTTGCATCCTAAGGCGTGCATTTGGGCTGGGGTAATTCAGGAGATGAGTGAGTCTCTTTTAGGAAAAAAATAACTCAAACTCTAGGGGAACACATGTACATACTAATAGGGGAAAAAACCCACTCCTCCCAGGTATTCAATTGAAATCAAGATTGCATTTTTCTATCATGCAGTGCATTCTAAAGGCATTATGGATGTACGAGAAAAAAATCATTTTTAAAGAAATGTAAATCTAATC
>CM031867.1:5358546-5388546 GCA_018697195.1 Certhia americana | reverse complement strand
TTTTTCACTCAGAGGTAAAATCACAGAGAGAGAATGGGAGGCAAAACCTGATAATAATAAAAAAATAATTAAAATTACAAATAAATTGTTAATTTATGAGACAGGGATACAAACCTTTAGCACAATCTTAGTCCTGGGTATAAAATTCCAGCAACAGTGTCCTTCTTTTCCAGAGAAGGGACACCTAACTTTTGTCTGTGCACCACTGCACAAACAAGTCACTGGACATACTAAGGGGTGGGATCCATCAGTATTTGAGAGCCTATGCTCTATGGATGAATTTAAAAAGGCTTTTAAAAGATACTTAGAACAGACCTTAGGAATAATTTTTTTCTGAATTTTCAAGTCAAATAAGACAGCAAGATAGTGTCCAAGACACTCAGGAAAACTTGATCAGCTTTTACAGGTGAACCAGGAACAAACAAAGAGATGCTTGAGCTCCCAGGGCTCTACTTCTCCCTGTACTCCATAGTAAATTGGACAGTAGGACAGGGTCAGGTTTCTTTTTCATTCCTGAAAAATGTTTCAATATTCTGTTAGCTCCAGTCAGTTTGCACTGCAGCTAAACCCAAGTCTGCAAGGGATGACGAAGAGGATATTATAGCTGCAATGTTTTGTCTTTGCTGGGGATAGAGAATGATGTATTTGGGATTCAGCTAGTGTATTTACAGTAGTTTTAGTAACCCATAAAACATTGGATCTATATTTTGAAATATTTACAAGAGTAGCAGTCAACAGTTCTTTATCTACAATACTTTTTAATACTGCTGTCTCCTCCTCTCTTGTCACCTTTTTTCATGCTGCCTTTTTGTTGGTTTTCATCTCTGATATTGTTTGCTGATTGTGACATTGTGCTAATGACTGTTCCTCAAGATGAAACACTGGGCATTCCTAAGTGCACTTTGTTCTTTTTATTTTACTAACAAAAGGAAAAATGAGATGCATCCAAATCACCCATGCACTAAATAAATTCCCACATTGAGGGGGAGAGCTCCAAGCTATAACAATGTCCATTTGGAGTCTGGTCTATCAATGACAGTACAACGAAAAAAGAGGGAGCACAGACCTTATAGGAACTTTTTTTTTAAATTTTTATCTTGGAATTAACAAACTGGGTCAATTACTTTTTCAGTCTGAAGTTTTCTTTAAAAAGGTAGATTCCTGGATCAGGAATAAAAACAACAATCACTGCCCCTCACCCAAGTTTTTCTCATTAGAAATGTCATTAATTAATTTTAAAAATTTGCTGTCTTCCTACTTGAACTTGCCAAGGAAAACAAGCCTTAGTTTCCAGCCTAAAATAACATATAGAATAAAATTCCAGAATAAACATCAGGTAAATAATTTCCTAAAACTAAAAACTGGAGCAGCACTCCGTTTCCTTCCTGTCAGTAGAAGTGGAGCTATTTTCTTGCTCAGACAAGCAGCTAAGGAAGAACAAAGAAATACAAAGAGAAGGATAGGTGGACTCTAAATTTCAGACATAATTCTCACTCCTTAACCTCAGAGATACAAAAGGAAAAGGCTGTCCAGTAAGAGAAAACAGCAAAACAATTCTTTGTCTCATTGGCCTTTTTGTTTTTCTCTCCCTGAGCAAGGCAGTCATTGCCTCCTCCTCAGATGGTGGAGTGGGAAGAGAAGGAATCAAAACCCAGAAATGATCTAAGCATTACTGAAAGGCAAGAGCAATCTTTTGTTGGAATTTTTTCCCCCTTTTGAAGCTCTTCTAACCTGGAAAGTTAAACAAATACACTTTAGCTAGAATAATTCAGCATCCAGTCCTGACAGCCTTTATCAGTTATATCTCCAAATTAGCCAGTCCTAGTTATACCCATGGGATAAAGGTAAATGAAGTCATGGGTACTTGTACTGGTTGTCTGTCATGGGTAACAGTGCAAAATGTCACCAAAACGCTGTATTCTATCACCATCTGAACAAACTGGGGTGTGTGGGGTGCTGGAATTGTCTGTCCGTGGCCAACTGTCAATAAACCTGCTGGGGCAGTTTTCTGATCTCTTCCACAGCCCAGCCTCCCTCCAGGCAGAGATCTTCTGCTGATGGGCCAGTGAGTGTCACTGAGAGAATTCCATCATCCCACTGGGAAATGCTCCAGCCAGGGGCAGAAGCCAAGTATTCCTACCTGGATACAAATCTGGGAGTTGGAACACCAAGGCAGCCTTTGCACTGGATTCTCAGAGGCAGACCAGACCCATCTCTCCCTACTGGACCTTCAGTGAAAAACTCCACTTTTCTCCAGGATCATCACTTCAGCAGAGCCACATCTGCCACTGGGACTGCAGCCACCATGGGATGGCACTGCCACCAACACCCTGACCCACAGGGGGCAGCTAGGATCCTGACTCTGGCACTGGGTTGGTTTGTTTGTTTGTTTTTCTCCACTGTAATACTGCATGTGTTTTTGTTTCATTGTTTATTTTAGTTCCCCTAATAAAGAACTGTTCTTCCTATTCCCATATCTTTGCCTGAGAGCCCCTTAAATTCAAAGTTATAATAATTGGGAGGGAGAGGGTTTAAATTCTCCATTCCAAGGGAGGCTCCTGCCTTCCTTAGCAGACACCTGATGTTCAAACCACAACGTAACCATAGATGGAACAGTTCCTGAACTGCCTTAGGCCCCATTTGCAATGGTACAGACCACAATGAGTAAAGGAACAGGAGCTCCTTCAGGAGCAGGGTAGATCTGGGTCCCAATGCCAGCTTCCCCTCCTCACTGCACAGAAGGACTCCCAGAATGGGGAGCACTGAGGGGCAGCTGCTCCTGCAGCCACAGCAGCAGTAGAAAAGCAATATTATATACAATATAATAGGTGATATTAATATATTATATTTTATACAATATAATAGGTGAGAAAGGGCTCCTGTGACATTCCCTACCTAGCACTGTGTCCAGACAGTGCACAACAGACACAGACCTCTCTCCCTGCTACCATATTCCTTTCATCCTGTATTTTGAAACTTTTGCAAGCAAGCAGCTTGAAGCTTCCACCCATTTAAGAAGGAGGCCTCAGAGCCTCCCCAGGGTCTCGGGTCCAGGACTGGCAGCAACTATCACAGCATTCCCAGTAAAATCGGGAAAGGGAGCAGTCCTGACTGCAGTGGCTGACAACTGTTTTAAGGCTGTATAATTATTTAGGGCAGGAAAGCCCTCAGGGAATGCCTTGAAGGAATGAAGAATCTTTTGCTCTTGCTTAGAGCTTTTTTCTAAGACAGAAATGCTGAGAAATGGAGAGTAAGGATATGTTTTATACTTGCAATTTCTCTGTCCTGTGCTGCATAGTAAAACTTCTAAGATTCCTATTAAACATTTTAGCCACAAGACTCTCTTTGTGCTGAGTTAAATTACTTAATTGCACAGCTCTCCCCAAATATCCATTGATATGGTTTATTTCTTTATAAAACCTGAAAATCATTAAATGTGTTACCTCTATGACAGTCACAGCAAGTGTCCACTTTTAGACCTAACAACAAATAGCAATACTTATTCAGCAATTTCCATGTAAGTATCCAAAATTAGTTTACAAACATTAATTAAATAAACCAAATAAGAGACAGGAAATTACAGATAAGCAAAAAGATTGAGAAAATCTAAACAACTCAGCCATGGCCTCATACAGAGTCAACGACAATGGCAGAAAAAGCCTCCATCTCTGTTTTCCACCACAAGATCACCTAGAATCAAAATAAGGTATTGATTTTGAATACATTTAATGTTGAAAATATGAGTATCCTTAATTATTTTGAATCAGTTTCTAAAAGCAAATGTATCTGTAGTAATAATAATAGCCAGAATGAAATTTTGCTGCTGAAATACATAAGCAAAAGAAACCTCAGAATTGTATACACTTGGTATTTGTAGGAATTAGGTTTCAAGGTGATCTCTGCATTTTATCAGAGATGCCTGTTTTTGGATGCAGTGTAGAAGAATAGAAACAGCAAATATACTGTGCCCAGAAAAGTTTGCATATATGCAAACCTAAATAAACAGGATGGATTGGCAAGTCATTGTAAAGGCAGCCTCTGTGTATTCTATTACTAATTCTTCATGCTACCTTCGTTTTTAAAAGCTAGATAAAATCCAAAAGATTTACCACAAAAGATTATGGCAGCTCTGGACTTGAACAATGCTACAGCATCCCTTTTAAAGTTAAATCATACTTGACTATTGTTATAACAGTGTCCATAAAAATACAAACAACATGAGGGTAGTTCAGCTGCTGAATGCCCACTGATAGTGCTTTTTATTGCATGGACAAGACCACAATTCATACACCAACCCCATTTTCCCAATTCCCCAAGTTTCATTCTGTCAGGATTTGGAAATGTTGTAGAATTTATACTTACAGCTGTAATGGGAGGAGGGAAACTACAAGGGCTGCCAGTACCAAATGCTTAAAGAATCTGAGCACTGTGGTGGAGCAGGACCTATCAATGGGAAACACCTGGTGGAGGCATTTTGTTCTGCTCCAGCAGGTGCAGCCAATCTGCAGGGCTAAACCCTGATTATGAAATTACTGCCCCTGGTTTTTGGAGAAGTCAGGATTTGCAGCAGCATCTTGGCATAGCCTGTTCAGACCAAAGGACACATAAGGAGATGGATGAAGAAAAAAGAAGTCAGATGCCAAGGCTGGAAAAAATGGAGATAACCTTAAAAATTAATGCTACTTTGGCTTTTAATGTAGAAAATAAAATATGTAATAGAAAGTTGTAATTGAGATATAACATAGCAATCAATGTATTTCTAGGGTATAGAATGTAATAAATTATGATCTAGAGAAAAATTATTATAGTTTCTATATAGCATAACTACGAAGCAAAATAACAAGAAGATCTAGAAATATTTCCTTATTTTCATATTTTCCTGATGTGGGGTTGTAGTTCCCAACATAAAAATCCAGTAAATTTTATGTTTTAATTTTGCTTCCAGCCTGTGAGGATCATAAGTGAGAATAGGAGTAGTACTCACCAGTCAGCTCTAGGCACCTGAGGATTTTATGGTGGAAGAGTTGGAAGATGGAAAGGAGAGAGGAAGTTGAAGGTGTTGGAGTGGAGGGGACACTGAAAGCCAAGCAGAAAATGAGGTCATTGCCATGGGCAGGGTGCAAAAGAGACAAGACACAAATCCGTAGATCACAGGTTGAATAATTTTGTATGCTTGTAGACCAACTTGTTTGTGTATTTCCTCAAATATTAGCCAGGAGCAAAATTGCTATGAAGAAGTTACAGATAACAGTAAAGTAACATAAATAAGAAAAAATATTGATAAAAAGAGAGAAACAGCAAAATGTGATTTTTAGAAGAGACAAAAAGTGCAATTTATATATACTTTCAAACTACTCACAGTTGGAAAGAAACAGAAGTTTTCTTTTGTCTAATATTTTCCTTTCTCTTCTGTAAAAATGATGGTAGGTCAATAATATACTCTAAGAGGGAACAAAGAAAACAAAAACAATAATTTGCAAATATGCTGAGAACGTGTTCATTCTCTATTATTAAACAGTTCAAGGGCAGATTCAGCTGAGCTTTAAATGCAATAAAGAAATGATTTCAAAGCAACACTATGAGCATCATACAGTAATTGAGAGTAGAAAAAGAAGTGTGATAAAACTGTCTTGTGTTATTGATGTTAGAGTTCATATATGATGCATTTCTGTGACGGGATTATCAGAGCACTGATGACAACGTGTACTTACTTATCAAACTAAACAAGGTGTCTCAAAAAGGAGAAATATTAAATTATGTGCAATCAGCCAGCTATACTATTCAGTAAAACTGCGTGTACATAGTATCTGCTCCATACATCTGTATTTCCACACGTGACCCTCACTAAACTACTCTGTCTCTCTATAGCGTTTGCATAAAGAAAATCCTTTGATCTTATAAGAAAAGTTTCCAAATGGACCCATCTTAGCAATAAATTAAATTGCATTAAAAAAAGGCAGAATAGTCTTGTGCAGGTTATCAGCCTTTCTCCTGCAATACTCTTTCTCTCTTCTTGTCACAGATTTGTTTTATTTTGCTGCAGCAATACATTATTACAACTTAAAATTCACATTCACCTGAAGAAAGCTGTGACATGCCTACCAAAAGAGACATACACTGCTTAACCTAAATTGACCCTTTTTTCCTTCTATTCTAATAGATCTTTTTTCTTTTTGTCACTCAAAATGAATGTCTGATGTACGAGCATAAATTGTTAAAAGCAGTTTTAGGTAAAGGAAGAGAGACTGAAGTGGAGTTTTCTCACAAAAGCCAACCTCAATTTATGTCAAAGAGGGTTAAAAGACCTTGGGATTAAAGCAATAAACTTGCTGCTGTCAAAGCTAAAACCCGCTAACAATTTAGTGCCAAACGCATGTTGTTCAATATCATTTCATATTATATTATGTCACAAGTGGGTGACAGTTCCGCATCAGACTGACAGGGCTGATTTACTCTGAAGAATTCATCGACATTTTGCAGAGTCAAAGCTGACTTCATTTTGTTTGGATGCAGGGTGGGAGATTTCTCCCTGAGTTGGAATATTTGGCTGGAAAACACGATTCATCCCTCAGCCCAGGGCTCCTCACCTTCCCCTGCCCTCAGCCACCTCCAGCCTTGCCCTTTGCGCAGCTACACTTTTTGATGTGGTTCCCCTTCCTGAAATTTTTAAAATATCTAACTGTCCTGGTCAATATTTGGATATATTTTTCTTTCTGAATTCGAGCTTTTATGCTTCTCTAAAATATACCTATTGTCAAGGGTTGAGATAAAAGACCATGTTAAGAAAATACTACTGGCACCTGCTTATATTTTAAGTAGGTAGTAATAACAGCTATTTTTCCAGGATGTTAACTAGATTCCCAAGGTCATGTGTGATGAGACCCTTCTAAGGCCAATAGCAAAAATACCATTTCTTTATATACAAATGTCTTTTGCAAGATATTCCCAGATGGCTTTTTTTAATATGGGTTCCAATTCAAATTTCTCCCAGGGCTCTGAGAAAATTCTGAATAAACATAATTCTTTGTTTTGTTCCAGATAATCTAATTAATTTGACTTCTCTGTCAAGGTTACAAAGCTTATTTATAAAGGGTGTCCGTTCTCCAAAATCCATTGTATTCTTCTACAGTCACTTGCATCCTTTTGTGATGTTCATTTCCTTCTCTTGTTGGATACTGCTATAAATATGGAACTACAACTCAGCTCCCAAGCTGAGGAACCAGGGAATCTGGCTTCCTCTGAACCAAGTAGAATTGTGCCACACTCAAAGTAGTCTTTTTATATGTGGGAACGGGAATATCCCTCCCTTCTTCCTGCTTCCTTTTTAATTGTGGAACAAACGTATCATAGTTTGCTCTTACCTTTATTTCTGAAAAAACAGCCAGCAACATTTGGGGTCTTTAAACACATATATCACTGTTTTTTCCATCTAAATACGGGGCATGGGTACATTAGTGTCTGTTCATTAACTTCTGTAAACCAAGTAGTAATTCTTCTGTGGGATTCTTTGGGCAGTGTTTGCTGTTCATCCAGGAAAACATTATTATTGCATGTAAAGTGGTCCCACCATCCAACACTGGTTTGTTTTTGCTGACCATCTGCTGGACAACTCCCAGGCAGCAAAGGGGTTACCTTGTCTATTATGCCAGGGAGCAGAACTTCTAGTGAATTGTTAGATGGGTTAGCAGATGGTTAATCTTATTTGACATTTAAAGCACTTGGAGGTAAATTTAGTGTTCACCTGCCTTGGAGTGTACAGCATGAATATGCTCCTGCATATCTATTCCTGTTTAGTAACTCTAATGGCTGGAGGATATGCAATGCCTGGCATAAAGAGATATTTCAGGGAAAAGGGAAAAAAAAAAGAACAGGTAAACACACATTCATGTTTTAAACATTTACAGTTTTCTCATATTGAAACAAAAATTCTATTATTTTTAGATGACTCCAAGAATCTCATCCTGACACTGACATACTCTTCATAACTTACACATTCTACTAGTAGATAAAATTCTAATATATTTGAATATTAATATTTCTGTGCTCTGTTTTCCACTGCCCAACAGTTATGGACATGACAGACAAATACACACATGTATCAATGTTTCACTGAGTACAAAGCCAAAGGTATCCTGTGATCCAGTGAGAAATCTAAAGGTGAATAAAGACATTTCTGAAGCCTTTTCCTCATAGACTGCCCCGCAAACCCACTGTGGTGGACACCACAGTCAAACCATCGAGGAATCAGTGAATTGCAACCCAAGATGAGGGATGAGCACAGAGCTGTGACACAGCCTGAGACTGCATCTGCTCTCTGCTGTTGGGAGCACAGGGGTTCTGGGCTCCCAGGCCCTTCTGCTGAGCTCCAGCAGAGCACAATCTCCCCTTCAGTCCCCCATACCTCCATGACACAGATCAGAACGAATTGTCATGTCTCTTTTAAGAGGAAAATACAACAGCCTCTCTCAATACAGGCTGTGACCTTTCAATTTATGCTATCAGTTTACTCAGTGCTTGCTCTGTGGTTCATGATTAACTGAAAGAGTTAGATCACACTCTCTCCTGGTCCTCAAGAAGGAACTTGTGTTGACTGTTAGAAATCCCTCATGCAATAAAGTGCATGTAGTATGGTTGTATAAGCTATCCTTCAAAGTTACAGCAGCACAGTAATGAGGTATCAATTCTTATCAAAAAGCTCCTAAAAATATTTCTACTCACTTTTTTTTCCTTTAAGGTACTATATATAGGAAGACAAAATGAAAAACAGCCACCTGGTTATTAATAAATACATCTGCTTTCATAAATTCCTTACCAAGGGTCACACAGCCCTCATACATTAATTAAACATTCTATGTATATCAAAAAAGATGGTTTCAATTCTAACTATAAAAGGTAAACTGAGATGAAGAGACAGTTATTCACACCTTCCTGCTGAGCCACAGAAACCCTCTCTCTCCTCCTGTAACTGTGGTTGTTCTAATGCTTCAATGTGTTCTAGAAAACAAAATTTTAAAAAAATTCACCAATATTTTCTTTTCAAAGTTCACCTGTAGACTTTCTCTATTAGTTTTTAGAAAAAAAAATTGGCAATTCTCTTAATCTTCCTTAGTAGGGTCCCTGGAAGGTGAGGTGGCTCGAGGAGCAAATGCTGGATTGAGGAGTTGCATCTCCTGCTGCCACTGAAAACCAGTGTCTGCTCAGGTCAGCAACATGGGGATTCCTTTTGTTATATACTATTATCCATCCCTCTGTACTTACAACCTCCTTGTACGGGGCAAGTGCATTCTTTCAAGTGTTGTTTTAGTTATCCACAGCTGTACATTTCCCTTCATTTAGCAATGAATATTGGGCAATGATGGGAAAATCCCTCCTTTGCTTCAACACAGGACTCCCCCAAATCAATTTCACACGCTAAGTTTCCAATGCAGTGGCAACTCAAGCTCATTTCAGCAAAATCAAATAGCTTTTATTATATTACTTGCATTTCACCTTTCCACTAGGGCAGGATGGAAATACAGAAGTGAGATAATTGCAGAGGTATAGCTAAACCAAACTGGAAGTTTTTAAGAACAGTCTGAGACTGTCACATATACATTCCTTACCAAGATGTTTCTAGGGATCTTTAACTCTCAGGACCTTAAAGTTTCTCACTGCCATCACAAGGCCTGCTTCTCACCTCACTGTAGTAAAACCTGACATAAGTGCTCACACTGTACACCTTGTTTTGTCTTACTTTCAAGAGAAAGCCCTTTTTATTGCTCTGCACTCAGGTCATTGAGACCCCTTTTTCTGTGCTCTGTTTCCCACCAGTACCACCAAGGGGTGCTCAATTCACCTCTCTAGGGTAAGAAAGTGAAGCTTTGAGCCAGACTGGCCCTGCTTCTTCCGTCTTTGACTTTTCCAGAGCCTTTAAAATTCTTCCTATAACCTGGAAGCCATCTGGGAACAAAGGTGTGCCAGCTGAGGTGTCTGTGTCCCAGAGGTGGGGACAGGATGGCATCAAAGGACAGTCCCAGTTGGCACCACCTGAGGCATCACATTCACTTAAGCAGGAGGAAGACTATACATCAAATACAGGTGTTGACCATGCGCCACAAACCTGGAAGAAAGGAGGGGTCAGTCTATATCAGAAACAAATAAATTGCAGAGTGTGCTGGAATTCAGGGACAGGAAAGTTCACCTAAACAGACCTTGATGATTAAACCCCACTTTAAGCACTGCAGTGGTCAGCACAGTGGTCAGATTTTTAATTTGTTATTTTAAATGAAGTGTCTTCATGGCTAATCCTTCACTTAGGAAAAAAAGAGCAGGTGTTATTCAGTGATATGACTCACCTGAAAAACAATACTTTCTGTGTTTGCATTTCCATGTGAAATTTCAGAGGCTGAAGAAATTACTTTATGCATTTGGAGTGCTACTATTGTCCTCACTTTTGAATTTTTCTTTTTATAATAACAGCCATCTACTGCTATTACTGTAGCTTCTTGTCCAGACCTCCCTTTGGAGACTTTCTGACTACTTAACACCATTTTTCAATTTCTCTACTTGTGCATTTACATCTTCAGTCCAGATATGAGAATTTGCTAATGGACTGCAACTTTTTTCCCAAGATTCCCATGTGTAGAATTTTACATAGACTGATCCAAAACCTAAACTCTGCTTGCCAATGTCTTGTGCTAAGAATATGCATGCTATAATGAAAATTATGCTACCATTTTGAAGTACAAATTTAATTTAAGGACAAAAGAGAGCAAAAAAGTGCCAGGTGGTTTATTTACAATAGCATTAAACTGTACATGCTGTCAAATGGGCAGAAAAAAAACAACCTGGTATGCATGAAAATGTGTCCCCCTCCTGCACATTTTCAGCTACAGATTGAAAAATAAATGGCACTGGTTAGAAAATGGAAAACATGTAGGCAGGCACAGCTATCTCCTGTTCCTGAGGTCACACCACTTTTGCATTTTGCCTACAACAAAGCAGATAATGCATCCATTTGGCTTTTTTCATTCATTGAAATAACTCTGTGACACTCTCTAGTGGAAGGCAGACATACACCACCTCAGCCAGGCTGTGTGCACGGAGCAGTCACACCACGAGAAGGGAAACTGGCTGAAACGGAGCTTGGGCACTGTTGCATGTGTTTTGCTGCACTCTTATTTTTTAACACCACAACCAAAACACTTACAGACAGGTCCCTTCTGTTTGAAGCCCAGAGGATAACGTGGTACTGAAGCATAAATAAAGAGTGCCACTAGCAAGGAGTAACTGGCAGCAGACAAAGCCCAAGCCAGCAAACTGTCATGATTGCTCTAGAGGGTTTATAAGCTTTATCAAATCTGTGCTAGCTAATTCACTTGCAGAAGTGTACTGATAACACTGCTTCTTTTTTTACCTTGCTTTTATTATGAACAAAAAGATAGACAGGTCCTAAGGACAGATCCTTTTCACAGCTCTGCTCTCTTCTGCCAGCACATGCCCTACCACTCACAGATTACCAGGTTTAACTAGGGATGTCTTTGAGCCAGAAGCATTTCGTGCAATAAAACCCAATATATTTCCAAAAAAGAAAAGCTTCCCCCTCCTTTCTAACACTTACATTGTGGTTGGAAGCAACATTTAAAAAAAAAGAAACCACATCCAATCTGGTGTTCCTTGTCTCTGTGAATTTGCAAGTGTCTGTTTCTTACCACTCCCAATAAACATACTGAAGTTAACATTTCTGTGTGTGGACAGAGGAATTAATAAATAAATAAATAAATATATATATATATATATACACACATACACAGATATACACACACACATCCATATCTGGGTGGAGTACCTGACTGCTTTCCCTGCTTCTCCCCTGCCAAGTTTAGATGCAGTTTTTTGCATATTGTTAAACCAATGCTACTTTATCAACAGCTATTGTTAAACAACAACTGCTATTAATCTAAATGACATAAATTAATACCACCTGCTGTAAATGCAGAGGAAGCTTGGCTTATACTTTCAACTGCAGCTTTTGAAGTATCCAGGACAGTATGCAGGTAGATCCATGGATTTCTATAATTTTCTCCCTCCATACATGTGACTGCTTGAAATGATGCCTTGGAGAGGAAAGGTTTGCAGAAGGGCTGCTGTGCTTTGAGCTCATTGCCTTGCTCTGTCATTTTCCTCCAGGTCTGGTCCATCCTTTCTGAAGGCTTCCTCAAAGCCTTATGGTGATCCTCCCAAGGAGATCCATGCACAGCAGCCTGTGGGAAGCTGACAAAACACTGGAAAATTCTGCCAAATAATTAACAAGCCAAGCCCATGGTTTTTTCCCAAACACATTTCCATGAATAACTGAGAAGACACTCATGTTATTTGTTAATTTACTGCATGTTTGTCTTTATGAGGTATTTTTAAAATAAAATATTTCACCCCCCTCCTGCCTCTTCTTAATTTGTCATGTCATTCAATTTCTGTAACTAATTTGAGGAGAATTCTCTAATGTTGCACCATACTGCCAAAGCATAGTTTTTGCTTGAAAGTAAGGCTGAACTATTTTAATAACAGGGAACATCAAAAATTACTCCATAACGTGGGATTATTCCTTGTGCTAATTTCGACAAGCACAAAGTGTAGACCGAATTCAGATTCCTGTTTCACACCAACACAAAGGGAGAAATTCTACCTGGACTCTGATCAACAAAGACATTCATGAAGTACCTCCATGTGAAGCTTTAAATGACATTTGGGTCAGTTTCTTTTCTGAGGAAAGTTCACTAAACAACAGTTTTGGGGTCAACAATCACAAAAGATGAACAAAGCCTTCACAGATTTCAACTTTGTGCACCTGGCTGGGTCAGTTGGTTTCTAGACTGAAGTGAGTGGAGAGAAATATCCTCTTGCAGATGCTCCAGAGCAGGATCTGAATGCAGGTTCTCCCAGTTATCTTCTGCAGGGGCTCCTTCCTCTATTGGCCACAGGTTGTGCTGAGAGAGACCTGTTTATATATGAGAGTAGGCATCTACAGTAAAAACAGCTTTTTATAAAAAAGTAAGTATTTTTAAAAAATAATAATTAAACAAAAAAAGAGCTTTTCAGTGTACAAGTGTTGCCACCTTACAAACTGAAAGCACAAGGATCATCAGGAAGCTCCTGTCAGTACTTAAATCTTGTGATATTGGACCTGGGGAAGGAAAAAAAAAAGGACCCCATGATCTGTCTTCTGCCTTTGGAAGACAAAATCAGTGCAGTGATGTGGAGGCAAAGATGCTGTCACAGGGTCATCACATCACTAGGCAGAACTAAGCTTTGTCACTTTAAAAATTCAAACCTTAAGACGTTTTCAGTTACTTATTTCAGGTGCACATGTAAGGAGAAATTAGGGCATTACCTTCACTTTGAGTTTTCTTCTCAGTCTCTCTAAAACATTTAATATTTTCAGAAGATATGAAGGCTTTCCAGAGACAATATGCTTGCTGGAGCCTACCATGTGTACTATGGAAATTACAGAAAATAAGACCAAATGTGCTAATTTATAGTTAAAAGGATGAAATTCTGAATGATCTGTTTTTCGAACAGGAAATAGCTGAAAATAGGGTTCAAAAAGTCTGATATTCTGCATGACCAAACACATAAACTGTATTCACTTTCACTTAACCCCCTAATTATTTTACCACTAAGAAAAATATCTCTAATTTTCACTGCTGTAAAATCATCAGGATTTAAGTGCTGTAAACAATATAATAAAACTTATACAGTACTTTTCACACTATAATGTCTCATGATTTTTTACACAAAATGAAATATTAAATCACAAAAAATTAATGAAAAACTACTAGAAGACATAGTTTAGCATTTTCACTGCTGAAATTTAGAATTTCTAATAACTGAAGATGACAAGATGCACAATTGAAAAGAAGAATAATAGAAGACTAAAATTAGAGGCTTTAAAACTGCACTGTAGTCAGTTATTCTAACACATAGACCGTGATCTTAGGCAACTGCTCAACAAATCTTGACAAAGGAACAACTTGGCTACTCTGACTCAGTGATAAATATCCAAAAAATAGTTACACTGCCCAAAATTTGGTTCAGTCTCTCTTTGGTCCAGAACAGCATTACATGAAGCAAGATAAGTGGCTAAAAAAAAATCTGCCTGTTGTTTTAAACCCCAATAATTACTTTAAAAGCTAGAAAATAATCAGAAATATGAGTTTCAAAACCTAGTCTTACTCTCCTGGAGTGTGCATTTTTCATATGACTTAGCAAAAATTAGGTCTAAAATTTACCTCTCATTCTGAATTTTAGCAATTTGATGAATATCATGACAGTTTTAAAAAAAGAAAAATGTAAATAACTGTTTAGGTTATAATAACTAAATAACTGTTCAGGTATCCACTCATTTTAGTCCCATCTCAAAGAAATTCTTACTCTCATGTTTGCATTTCAGTGTCCGTGACCATAAATATCTGCAGTAACCAAAGATGTATGATTACAAAAAGAAACAATTATTACATGAATGTGGTTCATACTAAGACAGAGACCTGTAAAAATTCTAAACCTGACTGTAGAAGAGCTTACAGATATAAAATATCATGGCATATTTAGTATAAATCTAAGGGATTCCACTGCAATTGGCAAAGAAATTAAAATTAAGCCAAAAAGATTTCAGCAGTTCAGGTGATCTCCATACAGAGAAGAAATGGGGTGGCAGCAGGAGAGAATGTGTGCACATGGCTCCACGTGTTAAAAATCCAGGAGAGTTTAAGGAAATTCCAGCCAGGCTAAGCAGGGGGAGTGTCACCAGAGATTTCTGCTTTAAGTAGTCAAAGTGCAGTGGTGAGTTTGAACTCCTAAGTGAAACTTGTCAGGCACAGCATTGGTATTAAGATAAATCTCAGGGGGAGAGCATAATTTACTTGTTGGATAATTTGGGAGATAATTCTTTCATAGACACCCACCCAAAATAGATAACCATGAGAGGAAAAAGAATTCCCCACAGTTCTCCTACAAACAATAACTCTGTACTCAGGGAAATACACCCACACGTGGCACAAAAAAAGCCCTGCACCTCCTTATCACATGCATTTCCACTGTGTTCAAAGCTACACTGTTCAAATGAAGAGTATTTCCTACAAATCCATGTTTAATAAAGAGGATTTAATGTGAATCTTTCTCAGTTAAGAACCAAAAATACTCACTTTATGGGCCATCTGGGAATGCTTCCCAAATCCAAATTTAGGGTCCTGTAATAAGTCCTACATATAGCCCTTGTGTGTGAACACTTACACTTCCTGTGTTGAATTTCCCTGCACTGGAGCCAAAATGACTCTGCACATGAAGGGAACAATGTGGGGGATCAGAAACCTGGCACAGCCAAATGCCAGAGATGGAGGGACCCAACCACTCTGCTCCACACCCTCTCTCTGTGGAGACTTCATCCACTCTCGGAGATGCTCATCTGCTCCAAACCAATTAGGGGGCAGGGGGGAAGCTGTGTTAAGAGCTTTCTTTTAAAAAAAATTATATCAAAGCTGAAGCCCTTATGGTTTGAGGATTTGTTGAAAAACAAAATTTGGCTACTCAAGTAAGGGCTCTTTAAAAGATAAAAAGCAATAAATGTAGCATTTGCTTCCCATCCCAGTGCTGTGTGAACTGTCAAACATTCCTGGGAATAAAAGTGAAAATATTTCATTTTTCTGCTTGTATAGGAATGAAGCATCTTTGCATCAACTTTAAAAATTTTGGCAAAAATCGCTAGGAATAATGCAGGAGTAATTTAATTAGAGGGGAAGTTATACAGAACCCTTTTCGGAACACCAAACTAAAGTCTTGAAAAACTGAGACTTAACCAAATTTTTTCAACTTCCTGAAGAAGAAAGTTGTTCTGAATTGTGAACATATGAAATTGTTTCTCTCTTCAGTGCAAGCCCCAAGTGTGTTTAATGGTTTTGCTAAATATGATTGAAAGAAAACCATGCCTGAGGGAAATGATACTTTACTGGATATGTATAAGAGTTGAAGCAGCTTGGTCAATGAGTGACCATAGTATATGAATCTAAAACTAATCTCAAAGAGCCTAAGGGCACCCAAAGCTAACCTAGTCAAGCAGTTATTTTTTCATTTGCTCTGAGCTAAATACACTGTCTGTAAAAGACTCCCTGTACACCTCACAGCAATTGTTTTATTTTCCTCACATTAAAAAAAGAAATTTTTTAAACAAGATGTTGTAGTGTGTACATAACAGCAAATTAAAAATAATTACATAAAAGAATAAGCAGCCTCTTAGTTGTCACTAAAATGAGATAGTTCTGAAAATTGCTCAGAGAAAAATTTGCCATGAGACAACTTCAGAGCTTAGATCTATCCCACATCATCTCAGATCCACCCTCAGAACATCTGGGGTGTTCATCTGTCAGCTTGTGACTTGTGATTCCCCACCTGGAACCCACGGTCTGTGGCTGCTGACCTTGGTCCTCCCGGTTCAAACAAGAGAGATGGATGAGGGACTGCTGCCCTCTCACCAGGGCAGGCCCCCTTTCCTTTGAAACTGCAGAAAGTCAGTTCAGAATACCAACCAATCTTTACAAAACTAAAGAGAACTCCTGTAAAAACAATCTATATTCCTTCAAACCTTAAGAAACGGATGGAACTGATTTTTCTGAGTAAAATATGGTAACAAACAAGTCCAGTTACATTTGGCAATAAAACTGCATGAGACAGAACAACTGCTCTGTAAACAAGGGCAAGGGATAGGGTGAGAAAATCACTGAAAAATATTAAGTCCCCTGAGCACCACGGGATGTGCAATTTTCATCGTGCTTCGAGACGTACTTGTGTGGCCTTGTTGCTTCTATTGATCACGGAGGTCTTTCCTAATAGAGTTACAAGGCATTTGCAGTTGCAGACTTGGAAACCTGTGGGAAATGGGATCCAATCATCTGGCTGCTGCATTCCTGTAAGGCCAGCTCTGTCTTGCTGCTACTGCTCTGCTGGGCTTTAAACACAATACCAGCACATCTAGGGCTGTGAAGCAGAGAGCAGGGATTGTGCCAGCACAGGTTATGAATTTCTATGAAGCAAGAACCAAGTCTTTGGGGCCATTTACAAAATTCAGTTAATTGTTAATTTTCTTCTCTTTTTTTCCCATTTTCTTTTGGGTTTTTTTGGTTGGTTTTTTTTTTTTTTTTTGTTTTTTGGTTTTTTTTTTTTTTTTTTTGGCTATTTTTTTGGGTTGGGTTTTTATTTGTTTGTTTGTTTTGTTTTGTTTTTGTTATGTAACGGCTTGTCTGATTTCCAAGGAGATTGTAAATGCAGGAAGTAAGTATGGGATTCTTCAAGAGGTATTTTATGCCCTTTCTGCACCCCAATAGGCAGTGAATATTCACTAGTAATCACTGACTAAAGAGCACTTGTGAATGTTATACTAAGGCAGAAGATATTGAAAATACTCAAATCTCAGTGAAAAAAAATAATACTTTAAACAAGAAACTCAAGGCACAGGGAATCCCACTAAAAAGAAATCTGTATTTTGGACTCTTGCATCAAAATAGAGACATTTGTACTTTGCTTATCAGATCTGCAATCAAAGATATTTAGAAAATAAGGGGAAATTTTTGCATTTGAGCATTTTCTACTGAAAACATTACACAAACTACCTACTACAATCTATGACTTAGAAACTGAAGCCTGTAATAAAATACAATCCTCTTTTCTCACATAATATTAGTAATGGCAATTTAAGACATTGAACTATTAAAAAAAGAAAGAAGTCTAGGAGAAATTCAAGGCAAAATCTACCCAGCCAAGCTGTGGAAAAATTTCAGCTTATATTCACATGATATAAAGTTTATGAAGACATCTTTCAGGATCAGGCCCATGGCTGCTCTCCAAGACTTCACAAGAATGACTGCTGGAGTTCCAGGGGAGCCAGCTCAGCACTCCCACAAGAGAGAAATGTCAGTGGGACACAAATTTGGGGGGGGGGGGGGGGGGGGGGACGACAAAGGGACTCTGTTACATGCACAATTGTGTTTATAGGTTTTCTGAGATGAAAAAAAAAAACAAAACAACAAAAAGCCAGCAAAAAACCCAAGATGTTTTCTGGCAGAATTTCTCTGGTCAAGAGCAACACAACAGTGGCCACAAGGAAAAAATACAGGCTCATCACTGAAGAACAGTAAAGAGGATCTGCTCTCTCCTTGCTTCTGTTCTATTCCCACCTGCAGTGTGCATCCTTCATCACATCAGCGTGACAGTTCTGAGATCAGTGGTACCCTGAAAAGCTAAAACACTTCCATGTTTGATTTCCTGTAACACTGAAACACTTCTGTGCTTGAGTTCATAGTCAAAATTTCTTCACCATTTCAGTGTACACCTAAGTATTGTATTATGGTCTGGAGGCCCTACCCAGGAAACAACACAATGCAGCCATATACATATAAAGTGCTCCTGTTTGCACCACTGTTACTAAATGATTACACTAGCTTTGGAGTTCACCAGAGGAAAAAGGGGTTCTGTGCTATGCATTCTCCTCTGCAAAACCTTATCTAAGAGAGACTGTACAAGCAAGAGAGTGTGGGGGGCAAAGAAGCAACACTCCAAACTGAAAGAGGATGAAACACAGCACAGAAGTACATATGAACATTTAACAGCTCAAAGAAGATGATATGGTCCATGAATACCTGCCCTCATAACCTCAGGAAATACAAATCAATCTGTGTTTCATCATCTGAAACTTGAACTTCTAGCTAGTAGCTCTGTACTCTTCCTCTGCTTTCTTCAAAAACTCCTCCTTGAGCTGATTTACACTATTTGCTTCTACTGCTGACTTCGGCAGTTTGTTCCAGACTGTATTTCAACTACCCTTTGTGTAAAACTGCTCTGTCTGAATATATCGGAGTCCCTAAATTCTGGTACACATATTGGAGTGGTTACAGGAGTAATTTTACTGTGGCTGGCAGCTGGCCTAACTCGTGCTCTGATCTCTCCTCCCCTCCCTCAACTGAACAGTTAATACTTTGCCATCAAAGTCAGGGCTGCTACAAAGAGAAGCTGCTGCAGCCAAGTGCCCAGGGGAACAGTGACTGAACTTGTCACACATTGGCAGGACACTGGCCAGAGCAGCCCTCCTAACCTTTAGAAGGGGACCAAAGCAGTGAAGAGCAAAGAGTAAGCAAATAGAGAGGAGCAGGACCCTATGTCTTACTGTATTAAAGAATTTTATCCTATTCACAGACCCTCTGTCTGCTTTCCCCAAACGTTTCCACAGGTAACTGTTGGTTAAAGGCAAAACAGAACAAAATATTGATACAAACAAACTGTAAAATAAAGTTGAATATAGCTATTTGTGAAAACTGAGCTTTGTTCTTTGCTTTTATTACATTTTGGATGAAAGAAGATACATTATTTATTGGGATCTTAACTGCAGCTGTACGTTGGCAATTATGTGTCTGGAAAGAAATGGGAGAGTGAATAGCAGCCTCCAGATCTTGAATAAATTGTCAGTTGATCTTAAACAGGAAGTACAGGATTCTTACTTTTGACTTCTGAGGATCTGTATTTTCTAAAAGATGATTACATGCCAGTGTATTTTTAAATCCACTTTTGTGCATGAACTAAGGTTAAGAAAGAGGCAGATAATCTATCAAGTGTGCCATAACTTTTAAATGAAGGTGACATATTTTTCCCAGTCTGAACAACTTTCATCAGGAATATTTTTGGAAATTTAGAAAATCTCTTTGATGTCAAAAAACTGTTCTCACATTCTTTTGAAGCAGACAAAAGGTCAATGTTAATTGCAATATGTTGTAAATCATATAGATTACTTTCAAGAAAATATTTAAGGGAGATATCTTATATGTGACATTCATTCTTCAGCAAGCCAGACATAGATGATGTTTAATTTATAAAGATTTAAAAGGGTGGAAGTCTCTTGTAAAATACAGAATTTAGTGAAATTCTTCTGTTTTGTTACTAATTTACAGATATCATCTCTTCTTATTTATGGAGAGAAATATATTAATCATCACATGCAGAGTTGAAAATTCAGCAGAAACATAAATTATCAGTCCTAAACCTCAAATTCTTTCAAAGGATCTGTAAAACTAAAAGTTTTGAATAGCCTGGCTAGAACAAATGGACAAGAAAAGATAATGCATCTTTTGAAACACAAACCTGCAGAGATGTTATGCTCAATTACTCTGACAAAAGATTTGGAAACCAACAATATCCCCTGTGGAATATCACTGCTAAACTGGAATGCTAAATCAAAAGCTCAAAGTTAAGCAAGAATAATATAGCATAAGTCACATTAAATGTGTGTCATCCCTAAAGCTAGAACACACTTGTATATTTATTAATAACTATTTCTACATTTTAGGGGATGAGGGAAGGCAGGGGGGAAGAGTTCAGATGAGCAAAATATTAGCAAAAATACCGCTCTGGATTTCACAAGGAGGAATGGTGGGACTGGGTAGGCTGCATCCCCCACTGAAAGACATCAGAGAGTTCAAAGCTTGTTTTAGCATCTAAGCAAAGGTTCAGAACACAGACCTTGCTTATTTTCAGAGACACCAGAAATCCTACTAAAACCTGAAGCAGAGAGGAGCTTGGAGGAGCTTGGAAGGGTTTTGGAGAAAGGAGCAATAACAGCTGTGATGGCCAACAATCAGCCAGTGGGTGCAGCCAAGGACTTGTAGCAAGCCACTGGAAAAAGGTGCTGCAGGAAGCTCAGCAGTGCCATACTGCAATGGTGTATGGAAAACAGGCTGGTTTTATTTCCAGGGAATGCTTTCAGCCAAGCCACACAAGGAGCAAGGTTCACATGCAAACAAAAGCTTCCATCTGCCCAGAGACACAGGGAAACATCCAGCCACCTCGTGTGGGGTCAGGGCAGGGGCACAGTGGGGAGAGAGGCTCTGCAGGCAGCTGATGCTCAACACCCCTGCATTGCTGTGCACGTTTGGGAAGCTGCCGTGCTCAGGACACATCCATCCCAACACTGAGAGTGAGCAACCAGGAATGGAATGTGGGCTGTTTCTGAGGGACAGCCATGACGATGCCAAAAACGCACTAAGAATACAAGTCCAATTTAGGCCAGTCAGATCTTATTATCTTCAGTGACATGGCAAGTCCATAATTCTGGCTGCACAAGAGAAAAAGGGATCATCTTTCTGGACTACAGGCCCGACATGCGGAGCTGCTGCTGGGGGAGGTGGGGGTCTGGAAGGGCCTTGGAACACAGCAGGTGGGAATCTTGAGTTCCTGTACTGGGACATAAGTGATAGGATTACAGACAAGTAAAGAACCTAGAAAAAATTAGATGAATTTCAGAATAAGTTTAACCTGTTCTGGATGTTACTTCTGAATATCCAAAGTCTGTGCCCTAGATAACAGGGGGTTGCTGCAGGATCAGTTCTGCTACATTCCTTGTTCTCCAGACAGATATGCCAGTCAGCAGGGGATCATTATTCACGTGGAAAAGTATGAATTTGTTGATTGATGTTAAAAGCTGATAGGAAAGTTGAAAGGACGACAAACAAGAAGAAATACAGAGCACACAACTGTGGTTTTAAAGTTAATGGGTTTTTCCCATCAGGTAATGCTGCATATGAAATAATAATGGTACTAACTAAAACATTAGTTACTACTTGATGATGACACTTTACATCTTTCTGTAAACCTCTTATTGACACTAGCAGAATCTCCTGTGAATAAGGGAGAATAATGTCCTACATCAATATCTGGCATATGTAATGTGTTTATATAATCCAGTCCTCTTCACGGAATTAATTTGATCTGTCTGGTTTGGAGCATGTACTGCTGGTTACCCGTGCTCCCTGTGTGCTTTTATTTCTTGAAGATGCAGCTTGTTCTGTTTTTCTGTCATCTTGGCTGCCTATTGAATGAGGGTAAGAGCACAGACTTAATGGCAATCTACTGACAATCACTGTTACCAAACCAGAGCTGTGTTTTTGAGGGATGCAAACAACAGCCACTCATCCTTCTATTTCAGAACACCAAATTGACAGGTAGCTCTTAGAGAAGTTTCAATTCTAAATTATTAAGTAAAAGAGAAAGAAAGAGAGGAAAAAAAAAAAAAAACTAAAAAATTAGAGACACATACTGAATTACTCCAGTGAACAATATTGATTGACAAATCCAGTCTTAAAATCAGAATTGAAATTAACTGCACTTACCGCGTCAGTCAGTCACATTGCAGAGTTTGAAAGTCTGGCATAAAAGATGAACAAATGCTGTGAAAGATAAAACCAAGATGCAATTACAATATAAAAAAATATTTGCCAGTTATATTTTATACAGGAGTAACACATCCTCACAAGTTTGAAAACTTAGCATTACCCAGAGGGAGTGAGTAATTGCTTATCTTGAAACTTTTTCAAAAAGTTCTAGTGCAAGGGGTTCAGCTATCAATCAAAATCAAATTAAAAGGGTTTACAGCAAATTAATCAAAGCAATACAATTTTATTTTTCTGATGAGATTTATTTACATAGTGAGATTAAAAATGTCTCAGATTTATGCACCCGCTCTAGGAACATGAATTTCCCGGATTTGAAACCTTTAATGCAATAACCTTTACCCTGCTTTGAGATAAGCCTGTGTCAGCATTTATAAAGTAAGGTCTTTCTAGCTGTTTGGTCCAGTATAAAAAACCACTGCCTCCTCCTGTGTTAAAAGATAACTTCTATTCCTTTAAGGCCCCTTTCTTTGAATCCAGCATTTCCATTCCATTTTCCTCCTCTACCTCCAGATCTAGAGTAATTCCAGGAAATTTTCCCAAGGGATTCCTCTAAGATAAACAAGAATATATCCCTAGAAACACTTAGAGGACTAAAAGACCTGACTGTAGTAAAATCAGTGGTTGCACTGCCTGGGATTACAGCAGAGAGTCAAAAGCAGCTTTACTCTGCTGCTGGACTGTGGGGTTCACCCTTTCAAGGCAGAGTGTTGTACCAAAGTACAAATTTGTGATGCTCATACATGCATGGAGGAACAAAAGCACAGAGAAACACATTTTCTTTGCTGGCTTCTGTCATCAAGACTATCTTTGTGGATTTAATTACTGGACACCCCAAAATATCAATCCTAAATAGCCGTCTCATTTACTGCCTACCTCTCAATTAATTTCATTTCTTCCAGACTTTGACCCAAAACCATTGTAAATTTTCCCTTAAGAGTAGCCATGGAAGTTTTGTTTCTAACCAGCCTAAAAAGGCTCACATTTGCTGTGCCTTCTTCTTTTAATAAAGTGCATTACGGATAAGACACAAAGAGAACACATACAGCTAGGTTAGAGTATTACAGAAAGGGCTCATGTGATATTTTCCACACAAATTTGTAAAAGTGTACAATTGCCCAGGACTGGGAAGCTGCTGAGCTGTGCGCAGTGTTCTCCTACAAATAAAATAAGTATCCAAGACACAGAAGAAGCACTTTATTCTTCATCTTAAGCACTGTGGCAGTTTCCCTGTGAAAACCTGAGAGGAGGAATTATTAGCAGGGCAGTGAAGGGACATGCTCAGTTAGTTAACAAACAAGGCACACTTTCTTCGTTAGGCCATGCCACACATGGATACCTGCTTCCTGCATCTCCATAATCACAGTGACAAGGAGCAGGACTTCTTCTGCTTGCTATGAGGCTTTCTGGATCACTGGAGATGATTTTCAGAGCCTTGCTGCGTAGATTCTGCCAATTTGTGTTCAGACTCCTCTACAGGCTGGAAAAAGCAGCTGAACAAGCACCTGGCATAGAAGACGAGTCTGAGTGCCCAGGCTGCACAGCACCCATGGCAAAACACAAATAATCAATAACCACAGTACAAGTGCCCAGGCTGCACAGCATCCATGGCAAAGCACAAATAATCAGTATCCAAATTCCCCAAAATTTACCATTGTGCTAAATAAGCAAACCAATAAATAAAGTAACCAACACAGCTGACCTAACGGTGGCCAGGGAAGAGCTGTGCTTGTTACAAACTTGTCGCAGGTTTATTCTTTGATCCTTTGTTTAATCTTATTCATTGCATTTTGTTCCCTCTCACACAAATCGAGTTCTTGTGACATGCAGAAAAAAGGAGCTGTGTAAGACAGGTGCCCGTTACAGCCTGAGGCACCGTGCAGCTGCCCAGGTAGGATATGATATTTGTGCCCTGTCCCATTGACCCTTTTCATCCAGGGCAATCAGAATATCAGGGACACCCAGCAGCAGCTCTGGCTCTTAGGTGCTGTTTTCCTCTGCACTTCCCGTGGCACCAGCCCTGGGCTCGTGCAGAGCTGATGGGCAGTGCACAAATGTCACATGTGCCACATATGCCATGCAAATCTGCTGCTCTTGGGTGGGCAGCACAGCTCCACCAGCTCAGGACTGTGCATCCAAGCATGAACAAAAGACTGGAGTTTCCAGCATATCCTGGATTTTAAAAATGTAGGTGAGCTGTCCTTGGCACAGCACACTTTACAGGTATTCTGGGGGGCCTGTGTATGTAACAGTGGATCTGATGAAGGCACAAGCTCTTGGGCAACAGGTGAGCGGAGACAGGGTGTGGCAATACCTTGAGATCAAAAGAATGTAAATAGCCTACTTAGCAATAAAGGTTGACCACTACAGTCCAAATAATTCAATTTAAAATTCTGCAAATCTACTCCTGCAGCATATAATATCATCATGAGTGCGTCTATTCTAACCCACTGATGACCTCAGGGAGTTTCCAAGAATATTACTTCTATTTTCTGTCCTTTCATCCCTAATGTATACAGGCAGACTTAGCTCTGTCTGCAACAAGAGAAGCCATTATGTCTTAAGAAAAAAAATGACCACTCCCATTATCTGAATGCCAAATTTCATATATTCAGTTCACCAATATCCCACACCAGCCTTTCAGAGTCAGTGAAATGAGATGGACACAGATCTCTAAAATCACCAGGATAGAAGCAACATTTTTGTCAACTGCAACATGAAACCATAGCAAGAAAAACACAGCTGACATGCTAAAATATGAAAAACTGCCATTATATTTAAGGTGTTTCTAAGAAAGAATATTACATTTATTCTTGTGAATAAATTCATAGATTTACTATACATCAGACATTAGGCTTTATTTTTCTGTATAAAATAAATATAGCTGGAGTACAAGATTATGACTTCACTATTATTTTGTAAAACCATTTCATTTAAGCAGATATGCCTATTCACCTGATATCATAAAACTGAAAACAGAACCATCAAATTATTGTACAGCACAAGCACATTGTACATGAAGACAACATAGGTAGACTTTCTTGTGAAACTGCAGGGTTTCATCATTGTTTAATGATTTGTTGCACTATTTATAGGATAAACAATAAATCTAACATGATTCATCATATTAGCCAATAAATCATGAGACAAATCATTAGGCAGAGTGATAAAATCAAGTGTTTTAGAAATAAGTTAATCTATGATGCCAATGCCTAATCTAAATAGTTGCTTAAAAACCCTATTTACTAATCATTTTTACATAAAGAAAGACTGATGATTATGTTGATTAAAAGTGTACTTATTCCTATAATCACATGTTCTGTGCTAGTCTGTTTAGAAAGGAAAAAAAAAGATTAAAAACGTCCACTGGAAAAAAAAAGAAAGGTAACACCATTTTGATTGTATTTGTATATTTATGAAGGGCTTTCTGCACCAATTTTGAGTCTGTCTTTGATTTTGGAGAAGAAATGGTTAATTAAAGCATGCTGCAAGGTTGCTGGACCGATATTATCTTCAACTATGAATTTCAGGATATCTTAATTAACAATTTCATTAAGATGTGATGGCTGGTTCTAATGCTTCTTCATTCTTCAGCCTGAATATAACCCTGTAGACTTTCTCATTTGTGACAACTGTGTTTATAGCTTCTCTACCCATAGAGCTTCGTGGCACTTTGAATTATGCTCAAGAGTATATGGGCATCACGTCACATTTGTGTGCCTGATATCATACATGACTCGCTGCGCTCCAGCCAGGGTCCTTAATGTACATTCTACAGATGGACTACCCTCTGAATGCTTAGCCAGATATTAAGTTAAATCTTTTTGGAGTCAAGCTTGTTTCACATCAGTTATACAAACATATTGGTTCCTTTAAAAGGACAAATGCACTGAGAATAAGACAGGGAATCTAGGTCGGAAATCCAGGAAAATCATTTTAAATTTCAGTTTAGCCTTTAAATTTGAAAATCTCTTCTGTGGGAATTATTGTTATCTGTAGAGGGTATTTTTTCCTTTACTTAATCCCAAAGAGAAGTAACTGAGCAATTTTTATCAAGAAGTAGATAAGCAGCATAGTTGGCTTAACATGAAAGAAACAAACAGCAAGGCAACCTCCATCCCTCTCACTTCCTATTTTGTATTAAAATGCAACAAATCTTAAAAGATAGTGACAAACCAACATGATGTTTTCTAGTTCAGGATTTTTCCTCAAAAAGAGGGGAAAAAAAAAATTAACGTTTGCTTGCCACAGCTGTCTATCTATTTATCACATTGTGACTATGTCATACCTACTGTACCTTCTCAATAAGGCTGAATACCTTGAGAGCAAGGTATTTTCCTCTAACTGAAAGAATATATTTGGGTAAAAAACAGAAAGCATCTGTAATTAGGTCTGTGACCAACTGTTTATTTGTCACATGGAGTCAGGTGGACAAACCCCTCCAGCTCACCAAGTACCCTGGGGAAGGGAAGAGGAGGGGCAAGTCCAGCCCTGGGAGAGGGGGGGCTGTGTCACAGAGGCTGAAGGGAGCAGAGGGGATAGTGTTGGGTTTGTTGTTTTCTCACTTTTTATCTCAATCCATACAGCATGTTTTGTAAAAATGTCTGAGACACGACTGGAGAAGTGAGAGCAATTTGATGCTTTGTGCAGTACAGGTGGGGATGGTTTGTTTGTGTCTTTGTTTGGTTTAAAATGTGCAGACACTCCATACATATAAAAATGTGATAACCAGGAGTACACCAGAATCATATGCCTGCAGTCCCTTGTTATTCTTTTAGAACCTGCTTATCTTCTGCTTCACTTTTACCTGATGACACTTAAGGTCAGATTTTTAAAGGCACTTGCCTCATTTTATTGAAATCAATGGGAGCTAGGTGCTTAAACACCTCTGAAGAACTAGCCCTTTAATGTTTATTAACAATGCCTCAGATGAGGGTACATCCCAGAAAACATAATAATTGCCTTCCCTTATTAACTGTGGTGTGTCAAGATAAGATAGAATCAAGCCCTCAGACTCATCTCCTCTCAATGATTTCCTAAATGAGATCAGTTCCCACTTACATCCTGAATGACCAAGGGTGACTAAATCAGAGCAATGAAGTATGTTTACGTCCTTGAAACTCAAATCATCTTGCAGACAACTTCTCCCAGTGTTGCTGATTCACATATTATCAAGTCTCAAAATGTTTGCTGTTTTTCTCCAACGCTCAGCTGTACCTGTTTTAACTTCAAGACAATATCTCCTTTTTCTCTTTAGGTAAAAAAGAAACTTTTATTTACCCTTGGGAGCTTACACTCTCATAAGTGAACAATGAAACTAAAGATAAACCAGACTAATTTCTTTGTATTTTTGCTGTCATAATTTTAGTCTGGTGGACTCACATATTCCTTGCTCATCAATGCAAGGTACAAAGCAGAGAAATCTCCAAGTCTGCCACAAGGAAACATCTCACATCTTTGGACAGGAAAATTATAAAATCGGGAACAAAACACTTCTAAAAGAGGCTTTTGGATGACTGATAAAGGAGAAGTAGGGAAGAGAAAGGGAGGGACTCTTTTCCTCATAGATCTTCAGTGTCAATGGCCAATCTTCAACCACTAGAATGGGCTTTGGACAAAGCCCTGAGCTGAACCTCCTAAGGCTCAAGCTAGGACATTCCAGCATTTCCCCATGTTCCTCTAAAGGCAGATTTACAACAGCACCTATTTCTACCTTCTGCTTAGCTATAGCACCTCTGGAGACTATATTCCTGGTGGGAATCCTCCTCCATTTTTGTCTCCTACAAGCACAGCAGTCACATACCAACTCTAGAAATCTCTCCTGAGGGTTACATACCTCATGTACCTCAAGAGGTGCCCAAGCTTTCATGAGGCAGCCACACCTATGCCTTTAAAGTCATTCAAATCTATTTTTGGTGCTGTGATTCTCTTTTTCACTGCTGTCTTTCTATTTTACTCTTCCTGTTTGATTCCCCTGTAGTGAGAGGCCAGCTGATCAGCACTCTGGGCAGTGAGCAGGGTATGTTAGTGCACCGTGAGATGTATTTAAAGCACCTACCAGAATGGTGGAGGTTTGAGATCAGGCTTAACTGGAAGAGACCCTCCCAACTTGTCACACTATTTCTCTCTAATCACCAAAAAACAACAAGGAAAAAACCCAAACCAACTAACCAAGACGCACACATTTTGGGATTTTTAATGTGTTTTTTTCACCTAATTTTCTTTTCTCTTTGTAAATCATCAGGTGATTTCTTGAAAGCCTTAGTCTGCACCTGAGATACCTGAAACATTATTTTTTAATCTGTCCAGAACTGCTAGGGAGAAGATTTGCTTTATGTTGTGTTTCTGCAGAAGCAGGTGACTCCTAGCCATGCCATCTCTCCAGGCTAACTGCCTCTAAAGCCTGCTAAATCAATTTTAACACTCTGCTGTTTAATAACAGTATAAAGCACAGCCCTTGCATGGATTTAATTAGAGCCATGCAATCGACACTGGGTGCACAGAACAGTGCTGCATTGAAAGAAAGCCACTCATTAGCTCAATAAATTTAAGACTGACTGGACAGGCACTTCTTAAAAATTAAATTTTTGAGGTATTATGATCAGCGAAACTACCCCAACAGTCGTTCACAGATAAAACTGCAATATTTCAAGTACCTCCCCTACCTACAACATCTGTTGATGTCAATAGACACCCTGTGTCCATTTATATGCAGGGCCAGGGCTATTTCATACATCAGCACTGATATGCTTTTTCCCATCACTAGTCACCCCAGATGTTTTCAAAGTGATAACCAGGTCATGTACGAACGGCATGGCTAAAAAATCTGAATAGTGAAACTATATTCCTGTGAGTTTTTGTATCTGTGGATTTTAGAGTCAGAATTTAAGAGGCTCCTAAGATATCCAAAATTATCTCAAAAGTAGTACTGCAAAAACATTTTACAGTGAATTACTTTTTAAAACATATCTTAAACAGAAACATATCACCATATTTTCTGTGGGCTTGGAAGCTTATGTTAAGTTTCCAAATAAGTCAATTCTACAAAGATAACATCTTTTCTTTGAAAAAAAAAAAAAGTGTTGCAAGCTAATACTGCACATAACAAATAAGCTTTAATTAAAATTTAAATTGAAATCTGTATTGGCTAATCACTCCTGAACAGGAAATATTTTAAGACAAGGTTTTCAGAAGCTCTCTGGTCAAATGTTTCGGTGCTCAGTACCTATAATTAGGGTAAAAATGTCAAATACTTCTGTTCACCAAAGTCTAAGTGAGATTTACTAAAGTGCTTGATGTCCATCTGTTCCTACTGTGACATTTACAGCTGAGTTGCTACACGAGCTCAGCACCCAAAATGCTGAAGTCCTCTGGGAATCTGGATGTGTTTTGACAAGCAGCATCTGAGCCCAGGTAGAATCTCTGCTGGTGTAAAATCTAGTTCCAGCTGCAGAGGATGGACTATGGCTGCAAATCTGTCCTGCAACCATTAGCATCACAATGCCATGTGCCTTTTCTTTCACACAGCTTTTCTGAGGGGTGTTGCAGTGTATATGATAACTTGCATTTGTATGAAAATTGCTTTTTTTTTTTTCCTCACAAAACTAATTTTATGATTACTTAGTTACTTATCTGACAAGTGTCCTACTCACAGAGACACTCAAATTACTTAGACCACAGGTGAAAGTCATCTCCAGATGAAGAGTGAGTGAAACCCATCCTGAGAGATCAGTGTCCAGTTGGATTTGCTGACCCATGAGCC
>CM031867.1:5271046-5351046 GCA_018697195.1 Certhia americana | reverse complement strand
ATTTTCAGTGGTTTTTCTTTCTTTGAAATAAATGGTTTGGGACTATCCCACAAACTAGACACACTTTACAAAGAACAATCTAAAAAAAAACCCCTTAATGTGCTGAAAGCTCTAACCCCAAACAGATGGGATGCCATTACTAAAAGGCAGGTCCTTAAAATCTATCATCATTATAAAAAGCTTGGACATTGTTAAACCTGGGATGCTGTGTGCCCAGCTGGATTAATTAATACCCACTACTCATTGACCTTTCACTGAGAATGTGGACAATCATTCCCCCAAAGACAGATGATTCTCTCTCTTGCCTTACATGGATGATGCATACAAAGCCTTTTGATGCAAAAAGAGGAAAGAAACCTAATAAAAGTACAATCTCAGCTCATGACATGTTTTCTTCTCTGTTAAAGAAATTTTATAACATATTCCAAGGACTGTGTGTCAGTAAAATTCCAGTGCAAAATTTAGAACACTACCTCATCAGGCTTATCTAGTCATTTATAATACACCAGACTCTTCACAGATCTAGACATGCAGCTCTGCTGGTTTCAACACAATTCACTGAGATTGTTGACCCTCCTTTAGTGCAAATTATAGCCAGTGTTTTATAGAACATACAACTGTTCACGTATCCTTTGCGCTCCTGTTATGTTCGAGAATTTTTGCAGCTTACTGTATTTGTTGTTTTAGACAAAGAAATTATCTTCATTGAATTTTTATCCACATGGAGTCTTTACAGTGCTATTCTCCAGTAAACCAGCAGGTTTACTGAAAGGGTGTAAAAGGAGGAAGGCTGAAAGGGTAACTGAAGTGGGAAAAAGGAACTTATCCAAGTCAAACTGCAGGAGGCCCATAAGCTGGAATTAGACCAGGACACCTGGGCTAATTTCCACTATCCTGTAATAAGTACACGATAACTTTAATGACCACAAATGGTCAAAATCCCAGTGTCATGTCTTATCCGACTGCATGCTGACAGCTCCAGTAAAGCTATCCATTAACACCATGCTTGTGTACTCAGCATTGGCTCTGGAGGCAAAGTACTGCCCACCAGAAAAAGGAAAGGCAAAGCTGTGGTTTCTTTTGTTGCCTTTTCTAAACAATCATTTATTTCCTGTGACCCTGAACCTGAAATAACAAGTTAAACAGATATGCTCGAGAAGTATTGAACCAGCACATGCCTAATTTTATTTATCATTGTAGCAACAGTGAACTCAGAGGAAAAAGAAAAAAAGTACATAAATGCTAATAAACTTTTTTATCCTTCCTCAGCTTCCACTCATTTATGGCTCAGGGATTTTCTGAAAAGATGGCATGTTTTTATTTAACAGCTTTGAATGGATTGAACTTGTTTGTTTCAGTTCTGAATCTATGTCAACTTTCAGCACCCTAATGACCTCTGAAATGGACTTCCATTACTTAAGATGTGAGTATGAAAAAAACATTCCTTTGTTTTGAGCTGCCCTATTAGTTTCACTTGATGCTCAGATCCTACATGTGAAGATAGTTATCTTCCACTTACCTTTTGCATGTCATTCCCAGTCCTGTAGATCTCTATCAAATTCTGTCAGTTGATTCTACTCCAGGCTGAAGATTGTCAAATTTCCTTCATCACATGGAAGCTGTTCCAGAAACCTGACCACCTTTATCACTCTTCACATATTCACTCTGAAATGGGAGCATAAGAATTACTCAAAGCACTGAAGGAAGACAATAAACTGGAGCTCTACGCAGTCATATTTTCCAACTTGTCTTCTATTTTTCTTGTAATAATTCCTATCTCAACTTCTGTGTGGTTTTTTTCCGACCGGTTCACCTGAAGTCAATGGAGTTGGGAATTACTCAACTTCTGTTATTTAACATTGTCCCCAGTTTTCCCCACAGCAACTACAGACACTGATCACATCAACACTGTGATACCTCTGGTTCTCTTAAAAGACATTGCCTGCTATTTGTGATTTTCAACTGTCCAGCTAAGTTTTCAAGACATTAATTTGACATAGAACATGATGCAAAACACTGCTATTTATCCAAGGATGAGTTGTCATCTAGTTCTGTCACTGTTTTCTGTAGGAAATAACAGCAGACCCTCACAGGAAAGCTTGGCGAAGTTTGCTGTTACCCAGAAAAACTGCGGCTAAAGCTACTTACTGTGGTCAAAAAAAAAAAAAAAACCCTTGGGACCTCAATGTAAGCAAAAATAGGTTTGTGTTCTGTCCAGACAAATACACAAAATCTCAAGCAATGGCTGATTCAACTTATCTCAAACGATTAGAGGAACTCTGAAACTGAGTGGAAACAGTGACTGAGGCATTTAGAACCCAGAAAAGTGAAATAGAGATTAGCTTCTCTCAACAGGCAAATCCACCAGAAGCATTGTGAATTTCACAAAAAAGCCCCAACACTGACTCAGTCAGCAATGCAGTTCTGCCAGCTGAACTGCAACATTGCCTCTATTGTCCAGCTCAGGTAAAATGTTAGCATTACAGGTAAGATTTCAAATATTCTTCATCCCACCTGGGGAAAAAAATAAGGTTGTACATGTGCTACAGAGAATGCAATCTAAATACAACAGGGCTTGTTCTGTGCCCATCAATGTCAAAAATCACCTGTAAAATCTCTATAACCAAAAGGAATTTCCAAGAATGAAAGAATGAACATTTGGTTTCCTCCAAGCCAGACAGGATTTTCAAGCACTGAAGAAGAAAAATAAACACCTCTAATCTAAATAGATTCAGAAATCAGTAAGTCTAAGAAAAAACATGACAACCTGGTTCTCCATAATCCAGGTAATGTAAACAAAAAAGTGTTCCAATAATTAATTTTTTTAAAAAAATCAATTAATAAAAGTTTTATTCAATGGATTATAAACTTCCTTTTACTTCCAGATTTATTTGTAGTCCTCAAATGCTTGTCAACAAGAGTTCATAAAGACTACTAGGACTGGGCAGAGAAAAGAGGCAGCAGCTCTTGTTTAGATTCATGAAGGTAATGCTCATATGCTGGAGCTGAATCTCATTTGGAAGCCATTCACAAGAATTAAGGTAGAGGATAGATATGCCATATATATATTTATAGAACATCAAGATATAGACATAAAATACATAACAAAAAGGCTGACATCAGGACAGATGGCTGGTTCCTACATTTTTTGCCAGGATACGGCTTCCTCTCCTCAATTACAACCAGATTTTTCAAGTTCTGATCGTGTATTGACATAAAATTGTTGCATCCAATCACATAATCAAAACTGTCTATTAATAAGAAAAATTACATATATTTATATATATACAAAATATACATATATACTTAAATTATATATATTATATATTATATACAAAATATACATATATGTACTTATTATATACAAAATACTCTTGCTACAAATCTTTATGCATTTCTATATGTATCTTCTGAAATTCAAAAGCAAGTCAGAAGAGCAGGGTGGGAATCTATATTTCTATACCTGCATAATCTGTGCAATAGACTCTCAGGCTGATTTTGAAAAGAGACAAATTATGATAGAAAGAAAACACGCTGTAAGTGAAGTAAAAAATATATTGTAAGTAAAAAAAGAATATAAAATTATTCCAAAGATAATAAATGCAAACAATAAACACCACATAGTTTCAATAAGAAATTGGAAATTACATAACATGAAAAATGCTATAATTCCTTGGTCTGCCACTAATTCCACACTGATATTAGTGATTATATAGAAGCCTACATAGCAAATACTATTTTCTTTTCTTCATGTTATATAAGAATAGCAACTACAGAAGTCCTGAAAATGGACTTCACCCTCCTCTCACAGTTAAATTTTATATATTCCCGGAAACATATTTAGGGAATAATAAGTCAGTTTTGAAAAATCTGCAAAGAAACACATAATTGGAGCACATTAAATTAGTTTGGTGGAGAGGATACCACAGGAGAACTCAAAGGTGGACACTTTTCTGAAGCTGAGTGACAAAGATGACAAGAAGGCATGAGTATATAGTTAACATTTACTCTTTCCATGTGAATTCCGTCCTATATTGTATCAGGAAAGCAAATGATAACATTTTTTAATTCTGTGTTATACTGCCCTTCTGAAAGCATTCTTCATATTCGATTGCACCATCTGGTTGGCAATTTGCCTATGTGTCCTTCCTGCTTTCTCGGAATCTAAGTGTGGATGTGCTTAGGAAAGAAATGGGAAACATTGCCCCTCAAAGAGTAAAACGCCTGCACCATTTTAATTCTTGCCCCTTTTCTTCCATGTCATCACCACTTTCCTGATTCCTGACCATCCCTGTGGCCATGGACTGAGTTGCTTCCAGTAGTGGTGATATCAAATGTTTAAATTTTTAATAGATTCCTAAAGAAATGTTTCCATGTATTCCCTCCACAAATAAAGGCATTTTAGGGTTGGTTTATGTGGCTGTATTTAAGGTGCACAGCAGCACTGTGTTTTAATATGTCTTGGTGTATCTGAACATGTGGTTATCCCCCCCCCCCCTCTTTCTGTCCATTTTTTTGAACAACTTGTATTTTGTAGCTAGGAAATAATTTTCCGCACATTTTTTATTTTTATCTATAAGGTCTTGGATCAAAACACTAGCCATTAAATATAAGGACATCATAATGACAAAGCACCAAAAATGTGCCCTTTTTAAAAATGTTATTTAAATCATGATAAAGTTATCAGCAAAAATGTGGCCCTGCTTCCTCTACAGCATTCCCTGTAACCATAAGGAAGTTGTGCTGGAGGGCTTTGTAGAACTAAGGACTTCATCCTTGGAATGCAGCTCACAGTTCATTTCCCTCTAACAGACCTTGGAATAACCCAGGTACTATTTTCCCTTGTCTTAGGCTTGCCATATCAGAGGCAATAACATTATCCAAGTATAACACAGATAAGTGAGAGATATCCAGGAATTCCAGCATTTTGGAGAGTAAACATAATGGGGAGCATGAAAGGTATGGTGTGCACATATCTGTTGCCATCTGTGTGGGTCATATATGGGCAAATAAACCTCTTATTCCAGCAGAAGTCAAGAGCTCTAGAAGACTTTGGTCTCAGAAACCACAGATATTAGAGAACTGATTTGATTAATGTATTAGTGAGGATCCAGATGCAGAGATTTTGCTGAAATATCTGTGTCTTCTAACCTAGGAACTAACTGCACATCTGGAAAGAGTTCTCCAGAGTAGCAAGAAGTTGTTTAAAGGCTTAAGGTTAAACCCTTAAGCCATTATAAGTCTTAGACAGGAGACAAGCACTAATACAGAATTCAAATCCTTCAGAATCTCAGCTCAATTAGCACCTAATCCCATAGTTTATAGGCCATAGCTGCCAACGTCACAGCCATCAGTGGTTCTTTCATGGAGACCTCCTTATGTACCTGAGGGTTTACATTTAGGCATGCCTGGATGCACTCCTTCTTCTCAGTGTGATAAACTCCGTGCTCTGGTCAGATCTTAATCCTCACTGGATTCACGAATATTCCTCTGCCTCCCACGCTGCCTTCACTGGATGTTCAATTAATTAGGCTCTCTACAAAATATGAAGTTGGAAGATCATGGGATGGTAGCACACCTTTGTGTTTTGAGCATCTACAAAAGACAGTTGTGATGTCCCCACCTTTGTGACTAATGAGTGCCAGCTGCTCATTCAGTATACATCGGTCAGCACACCATCCTTCTCTCTGTGCCTCCCCTTTCTTCCCACCTTCCCTTCAAATATTGCAATAAAAATTGCAACTCACAAGTCATACATAGAACCTATTTATTCCATTTAGAACACTAGAAGAATGTGGTGCTCTGTGAGGAGAGCAATTTGTGACGCTGACTTTAGTATGAGTAGGGAAATCCCTAAGATTATACAGTTCATCAGAGCAAGTTTTTTCCCCTTTCCTCACAAATGTCATCTTTGACCTCAACTTTATACATGATACTTTTACATCTCTGCACTTCTCGAATCTCCCTGCTCTCCTGCAGAACAAACTTAGTTGTTACTCTCTAACTGCTGCCTGCCTCAGCAGCAGACCCTTCTCTTTTCTGAGCTATTTATCACTTAATTTGGTGCCACAATATTTGCTGACTACTTCTCTAACCGTTTCCTTGATACCTTGACATATAATAATCTTTCAAAGTGGAAATTTTTAATGGGAAATGCCCCAGGTTTTCCATTAATGTGCTTTTGGTTATGCCAAAGTAATGCAACTGGCAATAACCAACACACTGAACATTGTTTTTTTGCAGAAAAAACAACGGTGAAAAGAGCTGGTGAAAGCTCTTATCAATACTGAAGGAATGTCAGTATTCTAAACAGGATGCAACATCTATATTTACATATGCAATAGTCCTTAAAAACCTTCTGAGCACAAACAAGTTTTCAGCATCAAAAACAAGTATTTACCATAGCTAAGATATCCATAGTGTCTTAAAGTAGAACCATTATTTTACATTCCAACTACTGAGACGTAATTCAGTATTCAATATACCAGTGCACTGTAACAGTTAGTAAATAATGACTTTTTAATGGGAAACCCTGTACATGTTAAAAATATGATACTGTACCTAATCCTATGTAACTAAAGGAATGTTATACAGATTATGAAGATTTAGAAACCTCTGAAAAACAGATGTGCCAAGCAGCTCACTAAAAGGGAGCATATATTGAACTTATTTATTTATACAGTGCCCATCTCAAAGCAGAGTCTGGAATCCTGTACAAAATTAAAATTAAATCAAACTGGGCTCAGAGCCAACAGAAATCAACTGTATTAATAAAATGGGTAGGGTAAAAGAAAACTATTCCAGAAAGATATATACATGAGTCCAGATCCTGTGATGTCTTAGTAGACACATCATAATATCAATACAGGAAGCAACAGAAATACAATTTACAGCAAGGATAGAAATATTCAAGAAAAAAAAAAAAAAGAGAGCAGTTATGACAGAGTTAATTTACAGCTATTGAAAGCCATAGTACAGAGGCAATTACAGTGGAGGAAATACAAACTGTGTAAATTTTTGAATGAAGATTGAGTACATACTGTTCACACAACATCTATAGGATTTCAGCTCCAACTATTGATCATATTGCATTTTATTCTTTGATTGAAATATTTAAACAGTAAGAAAACATTGCAGATGCTGTGGGAGAGCTTTTGGGTGAGTATTCCCTCACATATATGAACTCTTATTCTATTAATGTTCTCCTTCCTGTATTTTATTTATAACACATCAGGGTTTTTAGTCCTTTTTACAATTTTGATGACTTTGATGAAAAATGATGAGGTAGCTGCCTAAATACAGAGTTGCTATGAAGAAATGCCTCTGAAATCTAAGGAGAAAAGAGAAGGAAGCAGCACATTTTATGTTCAAAAGGCACAAAGACCAGACCACACAATTAAATTGGTATCTGGCTGTGTGTCCTCTCCCTATCACAAAACAGGTCAGGTTGGAAGGGACCACAGGGAGTCACTTGGTCAGACCTTCCTGCTCAAGCAGGGCCAGCCCAGGGCACAGGGTTGTGTCCAGGTGGGCTTTGAGTGCCTCCAGTGAGGGAGACCACACAAGGTCTCCGGGCAGTCTGCTCCTGTCACGCTGAAAGTGGAGTTTTTGCTGATATTCAGGTGGAAGGGTTATCCTGTGTTCTAGTTTCTACCCATTGCCTCTTGTCCTGTTCCTGGGCCCCACAGAGCAGAGCCTGCTCCATCCTCTGATGGACACAAAGAAGATCCCTGCTGAGTCTTCTCCAGGTTTAACAGGCCCAGCTCCCTCAGCCCAGAGCTGGACACAGGGCAGAGCAGAGGGTCAGGATCCCCTCCCTGATCATCTCTGCCATCAGTGCCCTTCCAGGTGTGCCCCAGGACCCCTGGCCTTGTCCCCCCAGGACACGCTGCTGCTCAGGGACACCTGGCTATCACCCCCCTTGACAGAGCTGCTTCCCAGCAGCTCGGCCCGCAGCCTGGACAGTGCTAAGTTCCCTCTGGAATTCCCTCTTTTGCTCCAGCACAGACACCTTTTGGCCTGGATACCCAGGGTGGGATCCATTGGTGGCAATAAGCCCTTGCCAGGCCCAGAGTGGCAGCATTGGCAGGAGCATGGAGGCCATGCGAGGGGAAGAGCTGCCACCAGCACCTGCTGATTTGGACTCTTGTTTTTCATTATTATTTTATTTTGCTCATACCACTGGCAGTGAGCCCTAAACCCATTTTTTTTTTCTGTCACCCTGACTCCTAGGACATCCCAGCATCACCCCTGCTGGTGACACACAGAATTTTACATGTTTATTCACTACAGGCCTTTTCAGTGACTCCCGTGCTCTCCAAGTCACTTTTTCAGAGTCTCTGTCTAAACAAACCTCTTCTTATAAAACTAATGAAAACTTCAGCAACAGGTTCAGATTCCTTTGCAAAGGGACAAGATTTCAAAGAGATTCAACAACCAAATCCCAGAGAAGGAAAAGGTTTTTCTTCCTTGCTTAGCGATTTTGAACTATTTATAAATAGGCAAAGTTTTACTGCAGGTAAGTGGTACAATATTACTTCTGAAAACATCAATGATGTTAAATCCCTGAGAAAATGTAAACACATTTGAGACATGAAAAAATTATATCTATAAATAGTTCTAAGGATGGATAGTAATCAATAGTGTGTGGGCCTAACTCAATTAACTCATCTTGTATTGCACATAATACCAATACACTGAGAAACATGATTCTGGAAAAACCAAAATTGCTTAAAAAACATAATTTAAAAAATATTTTCAATGCCTTTACACTTCATTTAGCATTTTGAAAATTGTTAACTAAATTATGTAGCAGTAAGACAAATTAATCCCTTACAAATACAATATAAAGAAATGTGCCATGTCAATGTTCTCCTTAAAAATTCTTATAAAAGTGTATGTCTAATTAGCAGATTAAGCAAAAATCTTTGACTGCATTACATAAAGCCCTCACAATTAACTTCATCTCTCATTTAAAATATTTCTATCTGGATCTAAATATTTATTTCAAACACTGTGTTTCCTTCCTTAATTATATGTTATATTTTCAGGGATGTGAGCTTCTCCTCATGCGTCTCCAGGCAGATACCTGCATGTCCATGAGCAAGAGAAGTACAAACCTTTTTTCCAGGGAAATTTTAGCAGAAAATCTCTTTAACGCCTATGATTAAAAAACATCTTCCTCTTCATTTTACTAGGAATCTCTTATTGATTTAGATCCTAGCTGAAGCTCCCAATCAGCTTTATCAGAAATGAAGCTCTTCAGGCTTCTAATTATAACACGGATTTCATTTACCCCTTAAGGAATTACAATGCATCAGGATACAATTTTCTCTCCTGAGTGTTTGCCTCCAAATTATTAGTACTTTCTCAAAGTCGCAGCCAAACCAGCTCATTTCAAAAATGCAACCAAGATGCTTTCCCAGGGTTAGCAAAACCTAGCAATGTATTCCTTTAAATGCTTTTGCACTCCCAAACTTGAGGGCAAAGGTATAAGAAACAGAGGCAGGGAGGGGAAGCTGAAATTGTAAAAGAAGGAAAGTAATGAAGGAAAGAACCTGAGGAAGAACTCTTTTCAATAAATCAAATTCGGCAAGTCCAAATCTGGAGAAAAAAAAAGAAAACCAATTCTCTAATACTTAACAGAAACTTACAAAGTTATAGCAGAGATCCCCAGCAATGCTCTCACAGAGCTGTGGCATCACTCAGGCTGGAAGGGACCTTGTTGGGCCTACAAAGGACACGGGCAGTCCAGGATCCAGATCAAATTTCTCATGGCTTTATCTCTTTGGGTCTTAAAATGCTATATAAACTGGAGAGTGCACAACTATGGAGGTCCAAAGCTTAATTACTCTCTTAGAAAATATATTTTTCCTTGAATCCAGGCATATCCTCCCCAGTCCCAGTTTGAGCATTACCTTTTTCCTGCCACTGTGAACATCAATATTTTCTCCTCCTCTTTTGCCTTCCAGGTTTTGGAAATAATGCCAAGATCAGACAATCTGCTGTGGAGAAAAAAAAAAAAAAAAAAAAAGGAAAAAGAAAAATGGACATTAAAACTGGATTACTGGAATTACATGAAATAAAATGCAGTAACAGTACTCCAATAAACAGTTGAGGTGAATACAGAGTGAATAAGCATGAGAATTGGGAGGCAAATTTAATAGGCTGGTGTCTCCAACACAAAACATGGTACAGCACTGTAAGTACAGACAAAGGAGATGAATTAAGGCTACTAATTTAATTCTTACTTTAATTACATTATTAACTTTCCAGCTGCAAGGCTTTCTTTTAATGCAGTTTTCTGTATGTAATAATGTAACTGTGCACCTATTTAACTGATTTTGATGCAAGACAACTGATAAATTTGAAGCACAGTCATGAAAACTCATGTCATACAAATTGTGATTATTGCTGTAGCATCTACCATAGTTTTCAGGTGTGAATTGCTCTTTAGTTACATTAATTTACCAATGTGTGACCATGTTTTCAGGCACTTTCTGAGACTGGTCTTTATATAAGTGGCTGAAACCTTTTTCATGCAGACCCTTTTCAGAATCTCATTACTGAAAATAGGAACAGTTCAACAGATGTGGATTGAAATCCTTGGACTTTGCAAGTACATCATATTTCGGAATGCATAAAGCTACAACTCAGCAGGTACTTAGGTATGTGCACACTAATTGCATTCTAATAGTACTTCTGATATCAGTAGAATTGACAATGTTTTTGAAATGAATCATCCACATACCCATAATGCCAAGTAAGAGATCAGACTAAGCTCAGAGAAAAAAGGGACATGAAAGGCCAGAAGTATGATAAGGACATTATTATCTAACAGGCATTGCAAACAAAATAAGGAGACAGAAGAATATTAGTAAGTGGTCATGAAAACACTTCAAGAACACATAATCAAGATGTACATAAAGCTATAGAAAGCTTTTCTTTCTCTTTTGCCCCAAAGATTCAGCAAGACCTTTTGTGCTTTTAGAACCGGTAGTTTACTGGCACATGTGGATCTTGCCTTTGAAGCAATTTATTAATTAATTAATCAATTAGAGAACAATTCAGTATCAGATCACACTCCTGAATGAAGTTGAAAGCAGTGGAAGAGAGGATCTGACATCTGCCTTTTTATTTTTTGGTAAGGAAGAATAGTGCACCATTTAACTCATGTTCCTTACTGGATGATCTGATGGGAAAAGGAGTTCCAGTTCATGCAGCAAAACCACAGCTGAAATCATTCTGACCAATGATGAAGCAGATGCATCAATATAATCCATCACATAAATGTTGGGACTAAGCTGGCAAAACCTCATTCATGTGAATAATCCCATCAATACAGAGTCTAGATTAAAGGATACACATCAAACCCCAGCAGAGTTAAGGTTTTAAGCTCACCGTTTTAGACAGAGATAATGCTCATATAAACATCCAAACTTCTGGGACATTCATTAGTATCAAAGTGCAAAGCTCTCAGGGTCTTACCATTAATATGCTGGCACACAGCAATCTCTGTGAGGCAATCAAGCTCTTTTCAAAATTATATGATCATCCCTACTTATACCCCACTTTTTAAATTTTTCAAAAGCTTTCTTGCTTATGATTTACTACTTTTCTTCTGGGGTTTATCAACTGCTTTTAGCTTCCTGGCACGCTCCCAAACTCATCTGGGTAGTAGCATGAACCCAGTGATATTGGCATCTAGAATTCTAACCTTAAAAAGCCAGGTACCTTTGTTAGTGTCACAGTCAGTTCAAGCTTTCACTGCATAAACTTGCTGTCTCCTGCAGAGCACACACACAGAAATCACCACGTTCCCAATGTAGCCCACACACCAGCAACCCGATTGCTTTGTGAGTGCTGTGTCACACTTAGCCTCAATGTCTTAAATCTGTGTTTCCTGTATCCAATGATAATTGTAAATGGCCTTCAACGGCACCTCAGAACACAATTATATTATATAATGATATCTGAGAATTAGCAAGACACCTTATCACCCTGTTTATCCGTAAATAACAGGGTATGATGAATGAGCAAACCTGATCCTAGCTAATGCCTTTCTGACCACCAAAATTCACTAAATGGATGATTCTAATTGCTTCCCAGTGCTTTTGAAACACTACATTTACAAAACTTTCCTCTTATAACCTATATAGATAGTCCTATTTAAAATAAAATCTACCTGTGTATGTTTCAGGCCGTACTTTAATGAAAGTCTTCCCTTACTGTAGATATGGCCACACAGAAATCATGGAAGTGGCATTATAGACCATGACATTCACTTATGGAAAACGTTTTTTTTAATGAAACCCTGACATTTTTCTAAAGTAATCAACCTCAAACTAATCAACAGGTAAAACACTAATCTCTTCTTTGCCAAACCCTGGGGATTGCACAACTGTGTATTCTTGTGTAAGTTTTCATTGAACTAATTTTCAGAAAATTCAAAGTATTCATGAACCTTGTGTAAAGCAGGACATATCTGTACTGTTTCACCTTTCTCTGTTAGATTTTATTTGGGGGTCCCAAAAAAACAATGAATGTTTTCCTATCCCAAAATCATAGGATGCTTTGGGTTGGAAGGGATTTTAAAGACCATCCAGACCCAAATCCTGCTCTGGGGAGGGAGAACTTCCACTATTCCAGGTTGCTTCAAGCCCCATCCAAGATGACCTTGGCCACTTCCAGGGACAGGGTAACCACAGTTTCTCTGGGCAACCTGTGCCAGTTCCCTCACAGGGAACAATTTCTTCCAACATCTAATCTAAACCTATTCTCTTCTCAGTATGCAAATACAATTTGTAGCTAAGATGCCTGCTAAAAGGCACTATAAACATTAATTTTTTAGTTCCTTTAACTGATAGAGGAACTGAATATCTTGAATATCTATCCCAGCTCTGATGAGCTCTCCTGTGCCTAGCATTCAGTTCCCCCAAAAAAATTCCCCCAAATAGCAGTTGGCAGTACTGTAGTGGTGCACAGACACAGAAGCACCAGTTTCCATGAAGATCAGCCATGTTAGTAAATCCACTGCCCTGGTCATTTTTCTATTTAACCTGTTTTTTCCTTACAAGAGTAAAGTCTGCTCCTCTCCCCTACCTTGAAGACACATGGATCTACAACTCTGCTGCATAATGAACAGGCCTGTTGTTGCCAAGGTTTGGAAAACATTTGGGCACAGGTGTCAGTTCCTTGTCAGCCTCCAGGGCCAATAATCAGAGTCTCAGTAATGTAAAATGAGACAATACATTCACAAAGTCATCATGTTTTCTCAGAATATGTGAAGCTCCAAAATAAATGCATTTCAAACATTATAGCGCTCCTGCATTCATAAGGTTTGTTACTGTTTTTAATTTTGTTTGCTGCCTATTTACTGTTTACTCTTTTGCTTTACTGCCCTGGTGAAATTGCAGTTAATTGATACTCCAAACGGAAAGAGAAAAGAAAAAAATGGAACACAATTCCAGAAATGCTTGGTCCCTAACTGATCCTGCCACAGACTCACTACTGCCAAGATGGCACCATATTAAAAGGTTAAAAGAACATCTTCCAAAATTTCTGTATCCTCTCTAATCTCTCTTGTCAATCTTTTAAAGTGGCTTTTTGGCAGTGAAAGTAGTCCTCTCCATTCTGTGACAAAACACTTTCAACAGAAGATGACCTTACAAGCAAATGTCTCTGTGATGATTGCAGCTGTCTTAGCAGGATTTCCACAGAAACAAAACCCCTCTAAATAATGAGAAATAATACATTTCCCTACAAAACATTTTATATCCCTCAAAACAGATAGGATTCCCAGCAGACTCTCACACATTAGTTTTCCAGGGAGCCCTTCCCACAACTGCCTAATAATTTTTGAATAGCATTCCCCAGGGGGACAGAGCCCCATTCCTTACATATACCACAGGCACTTGGCTCAGTTTTGTTCTGGTTAATGAATTGTAATCTACTGAGATGGAGAAATCTCTGTTGTCCCTTGAAAATCTCCCTGACTGTCCCTCAAGCTGCTTGCCTACCCCAGTGCCACCTGTATCTGCTTCCACTGATAATGGTACCACCTTACATCTAACCAGCTACAGAGAAGACAGTTTGCTCTTCAACAAAACCAGTCTGTTCCATGCATAACTTCATGAGGCTGAATCCCTGTATCTTATGATGGCTTAAAAGCTGATTATCTAGGCAAAGTTATCTGCAAATTTTCATAGGCTTTTGTGCATGCTGCATTGTGAATGTTGAATGTTTGCACTCATTTTAGTTCAGGCTCATTCCACTGCACAATATTTGCAGAAAACCATCTCTGGCAAAATTGTGCAGTAAAACAAGTAAAATCAGCTGAAAACAGTAAAGAATGGTGCACGGTTGTTCATTTCCTTAGCAAGAAAACAATCAATTTAGCAAAGCAACAAAATCAATTAAATATCAGCTATTCCCCAAGCTACTGCTTGCTTTCTCCCATCTGAACACTGGAGCCTTTCTTTCTGTGGTGGCAGAAATGACAAGAGGAAGATTGGAAACAATGGCCATGGTGCTCCTTCACCTTTCTCTCAGGATCAAGACCAGCAGAAAGGATTTCTAGGGAAAATGTCATACAAAAAACCGTCTTGTGTCTGAGGGAAATTTACATTTGAACCTTATTGATAATAAGAACGAATGATTAATTTCTTCTGTAAATAGCACACAATAGCTTGGGGTTTGGTACTGCATTTATCAATAGACAGTGGGAAAAACCTATCACAGTGTGTTCTACCAGGCAGCAATCTGATACCATCAGTGGAACTTACAGTACCTCATATTGCATATGAAACAGAAATTGACTGCTGAGTTATGACAACATTTTTGGCTTTATGATTAAAGACATGAAGTTCTAAGTGGCAAAACTCTGCTTTCTTTTGCCTGACAGAAAAAAATGCTCTATGAAGCCCATAACAGATAATTATTAAAGAAGCATGTATAAGTACTCATACACAGTCCAGGTGTGTGAAGAAATCTACAGGCCTACTTCATCTTTACCACAAGCATCCTGATATAATTAGCTAGGTTAGGTCTTAAAAGAAAGATATATCTATTGGCAGGTACCAAATAATTTTGTCTGAGATGCATCAGGATTTTTACATCCTGAAAGTCCTCAGTTATTTTTTAGTCTGTACCATAATCATACTAAAATTATAATTTTTTTATTGTTAATACAGTTATGAATATAATTTAATACAACAGCAATTTATATCAACATTAAATAAAAGGAAACTAATAGTTTTATTTTTTTCTGAAAATTTTCCTGTTAATGTAAGATATGATTTTCAGTACATTTTTAAATACACCAGTGATATCACTAGTACAATTTATTTTACAACAATTTTTTATCAAAAAAAATCCCACATTTTAGTAATAATCACCACCAGCTAACTATACTTTATGAATGGCTTATTTCTAGCAATTAATACTGCATTAATTTTTTTCAATTGGCTTTTAATTCTGTAGTTCTCAGTGAAAAGTCTTTCAGATTAGCTGATAAAAATAACAACTTTTTACAAGATTACCCATTACTTTGGAACCATTCAAATTAGTGAGATATGTTGTTCCTTGAGAAATAAAATGCAAAAGCCTTTTGAAGAAAACTTGCTATGTAAACTTTTGGTTTTTCACAGGGCTCCATCCTGCTCCATTAATGCTCACAGAAATTATTCCCCAGCTGCAATGAGATTGTGATATTGAAGCATTTAGAGCATCTTTCTAAACCATTTTTTATAAAAGGTTCTGAGCATGAAACTTTGAAAAATCCACATCAATGCTTTCTATGAATCCTTTCAGATTGGCAAAAATCACACATTATGCTGCTAAGAACAGTCTGAGAGCGTGAGGCAGAGAATGCAATGCTTTTTAACAACACATTTTCAGTTATTACTATAAAATTGTAATTAGATAGTAAATTACAATGTTAATATTCACTTTGAACAAATAAGTGTTTGTAGTTGTAGAACTGGGCATTATTATGGTAGCACAGGGACCTATTCACCAAGTAAGACATAGACTTCCTTCATAAAAGTTATTCTATTCTGTAGTTTTTCCTTATGAACTTGCATGAAATTCTGGCTTTTTATGTGCACTATTTGCTGAAGTCATCTTTGCCAACATCAAAATCTATATTTCTCTTTGGGGAAGTGCCAAAACAAGCATTTCTCTCATCTGGTTCCACTACTATCCAAAGAATATAAAGACATGAAGGAATCATTCCTCCCTGCACAGAAAAAAATATTATGTAAATGAGCTGACAAACAAACTCTAACCAGTTTTACAGAAACTTCAATTTTGCTATCTCTATTGTGAAAAAAAAGTTACTCGTATGTTTGCATGATACTGAAATATCTATCTAAAAACATATATAATATATGAAATTACACACATTACATAAACATTTTTATATAAATAATAACAATAAAATACTCTATTATACTTTAATGGACGTGAATATGCATAATAACTAATCTATCTGGAATATCAATACTAGTTAAAAAAATCTTACTAGACACTAGAAAATTCCTACTGTGTTTTAATTATTTTTATTGAGTTTTCCCCTTACCTTTCCCTCCTTCAGTAGTTTTTTTTTCTAGTTAAGGAATTTGTTTTGAAACATGTACAAAGTTCTTTTTCCAGTTTGCATACAAAGATTGAAAAAACCCTTTACTTATTATGTCAAATTATTTACAATAGGTTTTCCATAACCAATCTTTATACAAGTTGAAATTTGGTTTTAGAAAAGAGTCTCTGAAAGCACGTTAGAGCACAGCTCAGGGATAAACTTCTGCAAATTATGTCACAGGCATGTAAAATACAATTTAAACAATGATCCAGGAGAAAGTCTTCATTACACACAGAACTAGCTAGCTCCAGAGTAGGCACACACAGAGATGTCTCATTCCATGTATATAAGAAGTATCTTTCAGGAAGAGTGTGAGAAAGCAAAGCCTGTATTCCTTTGGAATGTTGGGAATCTCCACATTCCACAATCAAAAAGCCATTGACCATACCATGAACTGCTGCACAGAAACATGGCAAGAGCAACACTGGACAAGGCAAATATCCACCTGGCAAAAAGGGGACTAAATATTTCTAGGAGAATTTGATTTTAAAATTTCAGTGATTTATTGACTCTGCTCATAGGTTTCTCCATAAGTCCCAGGAGAGATGGATGAGCGAGCAGAGAGGAGGTAAAGCTGCCAAAAGGTGCATGATAAGTACATTTATCACGTGGGCTTGCAATTTATCTTATATGTCTCAAATTTTTCATATAGCCCCCATTTGTAATCACCATGTGAAAAATTAGGGAGGTATGTGATAAATTAAGTTGTGAATTGTGATTTCTAATAAGTTAATCATTTATCCATGCAATTTAAATTTAACTTCTAATCACATCTAGTCTTTCAGGACACAAAAGACCAAACAGAGGAAAACACACAAGACCAGAATGAGACAAAGACAGAAAATGTTTCATCAATGTAAATGCATTTTCATAACCTAGTTTCTGATCTATTATTTCTGAAAACAATAATTTCAACTTGTCAACTGAAAGGATTCCAGAATCTCAGACCACAGGAGGAATTTTGTGACCAAAAATGAAGTATCTCTAAAACTGCCTTTAGGTAGTACTATCACATTACTGGCCCATTAATCCATTTCCTCAGGACTTAACATATTCCAAAATGTCTTAGCCATTTCATTTTAAGACACCATCCAACAAAAAGTTTCTTTTTTTTCTTTTTTTTAACCACAGCTATCCTGGAATCATTAAGAATGCTTCCATCTATCTATCTATCTATCTATCTCAATTCATCTTGTTCTTAAACTTACACACTGGTATTAATTGCACACTAGCAACCCAGTATTTAGTTGAAAGTACTGTATCAAAAAAAAAAAAAAAAAAAAAAAAAGCTAAGTATTTAACTAGTTTGGATAAAATCCATTATTTTCATTAATGGATCTCATTTTTTATTTTATTGGGGTTTTTTTACTACCAGATTAAAAGCATATTTTTTATTGTTTTTCCTAATGCAATTCTGTGTGATGTGCTCAGAATGAACGGAATAGTTATTGGTTTCTTTTTTTTCCTTCTTGCTTTTTAATCCTGGTCCTATTCCCATTATTTACTGCTTTTCACATTAGTTTGATACCATTTATTGAGTACACAAGAGCACATACACTGAGTATGCCTATATATATAAACACCTTTGCATATATATATATACACACACATGTACATGCTTTTAAAAATCTCTTGTAACTTGCATGGTTTCTGCTGTTGGAAAGAAGCAGAGTTTTTCTAAACAGTAAACTGTTATTAAACAGTGATACAAGCTTTTGTAGTATTTACAAATTTTAAACTACCCTTCCCAACCCTAAATTATTGAGTCAATTTCATCAATGAAATTATGTAAACTCATATTCCAAATTGTAATAAGAATTTGAACTCCATCTGATACTTAAAAGACTGAAAAATATTAAAACCACTTGTTTAAATATTTGGGTCATGTAAATTCCAGGAGACTTAAGTGTAGACTTTCCAAGATAAATAGTCATGACTGTCATTCTTGTAGGTGAAAGCAATGTGTGGGATGATGGAGAGAAAAATCTTTAGAGCCAGGGACTGCTCTTGATTTCAACCTAATTTTTATGTGAGTGTTGCCATTCATTTCTGTGGAAAGATTCAAGCATAAAATCTATAAGGTGCAATGGATATTAATGTGATTTGCTTAATCAAGTAGTAGTTTATGGAATATAAAAGTTTCCTGTAATCCTTCTCTGCTGCATCTCCAAAAAGAGTGAGTTTTGTCCCTGAGCCTGATACCCAGGTACAGCTGTGAGTTGTGCAGACAATCACTAGTACATAGAGAAAAACATCTGTAGGGGAAAAAAAAATCTCAAATTACTGCCTACAAGGGCAAATTCTATGCTTCAGGAAGGTGGCTATAATTGCACACAAAACATGGAGCAGGGCCAGTCTATGCCAATTAAACATTTGGTCAGAGCTGCTTTTAGTAACTTTCCCATGACTACAATTTATATTTCTCTCATCATCATAACTAATTGAGAACAATACTTTGTATTCCTCAGAGGTTAAAAAAAAAACAAAAAAACTCTTAGTGAAAGTAAAAGTTATTATTCACAGCTAATAGAATACTCAGTATCACTAAATATTAATTACTGCTATTTTGAGGCCTTCTGAAAGACCAAGAAAATGATATGCACCGAGCACATACAAGGAAAACAAAGAATTAAAGATAGAATCAACATATTAACAGGTATTGTGACTCTTCCTATGAAATGGACAAATAATTATACCATTGTTTTCTACAAACTCATAACAATACTTCTCAGAGTTTAACTCCCGTGAATTGCTGATAGATTTTACTTACAGTATTCAAGGAATAAACAAGCAGAAGAAAGCAAATTGTTAGTTGCACTTAGAGACTGAGCACTTTGATAACATGGTGAATGCACTGTTAGTTAGGCAAACAGAAGGTTTTGTCTTTCCCCACACTTTCAGCCTCTATCAGTCTGCACAAAGTTGCATTATAATAATACATCATGATTAGACTTCCAGGATCAGAACTGCCAAAAGAGTTGAGCTGTGCAGCTGTTTAAACAGGAGCCCTCAACCCTGCTAATTTTGTCACCTCCAGGCACCATTTTTTAAAGCATGGTTCTTTCTCCCTTAGAGAGAAGCCAGGCTAGAAACTGAGCCTACCACCTTGCCGGCCACAAGATGTTATCTGGAATTCCTTTCTGAACTTGATAGTAGGCAACTCAACCTCCAAAGTCAAACAGTTCTACTTACAAGTTCAGCTTACTGCTTCTGCAGCTTGATTTATTTTTACCACATCCCAACCTACCAAAACATGGATTGTTTATTTGACAGAAAGAATAAGGCACTTGCTGTCTGTTCCTGTGCTTCTTAGAAGTTGCAAGCAACACCATCTGGAGCAGACTATTAGCTGGAAGGTTTCCAAAAGGTACTCCATTAGTTTTCTAGGGAAAGAGGTCTTGAGTCATGCACAAGATGTTTTGGCTGTATGGCAACCAATGAAATAAGATCTTATGCAGCCACTAAAATAAATGACAGTAGGATTTAAAAAAAAAAAAAAATCAGTATTCACCTCTTTGTCCACTAAAGACAAAGGGATTTCTATGACTGACACTATTTTGGCTAATATTGTGTGCATCTTGAAAATCTCACCCAAAAGACTTTATTGTACACTGTTGACAAAACTTAGAATAGAAACAATATTTTGAAGCTCAATTACATCTTTCCTGCTACAAACTGGCAGTGGAAACAGGTTTCTTAATATGCTCTGGCAGCAGGAAATCATGATCAGATTTCATCCCATAAAAGTGGTTTAAGGCAAACATTTTACAAGAGGAGAAATCCTAAGTCAGCATCATGCTGGTATGGTGATAGATGCTATAGGAAATGCACAGGTTAAGGTGTATTTTCATTTTTTTCTTGCTAAATAGAGAAATTATTCTTTCCCACTAATTTTGGAGATGTAATACAAACACCATGTGGTTTAACCCTTACCTAAAACCCCAGGTTTTCTTTAGGGACTATTTATCTCTCTTTGGAAATCTCATTTCAGACCCTTTGGCAAGTTCGGAAGCAGTTTTTCAATAAGATTATACTACACACACAGAGTCAACCCAGACCTATCTACAGAGCTAATCCACAAACCACTCCACCTCCAAGGAATGACTCCCTTCTAGCAGCACTGGTTTCCATAATAAGAGACAAAATATCAGTAACTCTTGTGTTGAAAGTCAACATTACAGGATATGAGTTTCTTTATCACTTTCTACGTACCCTTTGAGATGTCATGGAAAGGCTATATCTCTGAGAAAGCTGAGAGTTCAGGGAGCTGTGCCACTCTGGCCATACCTATAAAATTCCAGATATTTTTTCTTTTCTTTTTCTTCTTGTTTTTGAACCTGAGGGGGAAAAAAAGGTTCAGTGAGAGCTGGTATGCCTCTCTTTACTGTTGTTTACAGAGGAAATAAAGGGAAAAATTTCCTCAGTCTTTGTAAGAATTAATGACAGAAGAAATCTGTTTTGCTTTCTCTTATGAGCAAAGTGTAAGTATTATGAAACAGAAGACAACTGTGGATTTATAAAGCAAAAATGATCAGAAATGATCTTGGTGAATGTATAGATGCTGTAGAGATAGATGTCTGAATATTCTTGTTATGGACTGATCCTCAGATCTGGACTGCCAGATGATTCAAGTCTGGCAGAAGTTTCATCAGCTTCCTATATTTAAAAAACTACATCTAAATCCGCATGTCTGGTGCTCAACATGTAGGTATTCTAGCTTTAGGAAGCCGTGGCACCAATCAGTTTTACCATGTAACTCATGCTAATAGCTAAGATAGTCCAAATCCCACAGACAAATGATGGCACTATTTTCATTAAAAAACACCACCATAAAAAAAATCTAAACCAAACCCACCAAAACATAGCCTGAGTTCATAGTAAGATAATATGAATGGGGAAAATCCAAGCCTTTAGAAGTCAGGAGATACCAGAATTTAACTGGCTTATGTCATCTTGCTTCAGTTTGATGTGTTTGGACACAGCCTTCCATTTTGTAACCTCATGCTACTCTTCCACACTGTAGAGTGTCCAGGAGGTTGGTTTTGTACCAACTTTGTTATGTGCGATGTACACATATTGCATCTTCATGTTCTACATATTTAATAGCAGTTCTCATCTTCTAAGACATACTCATGGCTGAGTTGTTCATTAAGCAATTTTTAAAGAGTTTTATGGTCGTGTGAACAATAATTTTTTGTGGAAGCAGACTAAATTGTATGCTGTGATAATTACACCAAACTAATTGTAGGCAAAATTAGCAAGGGGTCGGACCAATTTAGTTTCACAAGAAAATATATGCTTTGCTTACACCTTAAATGATCTTTAGAAAATTAATCACATAAAACTGAATCTCCTTAAATCAACATATATAATTTTCTGTACCTTTGCTGTGAAACAGGAAGTTTTAACATTGCTTTGAAAAATGAAACTCACTAAATGTTTTTTTGATTATCATTTTTGTTCAAATTACCAATTAGCCTTACCCTAGAGAATCAAACAACATGAGTCTTTTATGCTTTACCGGTACATTAAAACCATACCCAAACATGGTGTGTAAGGAAGAAACATCAATAATACCAGTATGTTTTTTAAATCTCTTTTACTACCAGCTATAACATCAGGCCAATAATTGCCTCTAATATCATGATACTCACATACAATTTCTTTAAATTTCCTGACTCCAAAAAATGTGAAGTCCATTGTGGAGCTCTTACACTGAAGTCTTTGGTGTTTCAAGCATGTCATTCAGGTGGTGTTGGAGAGTTGTTGCTGCCATTTCAGTCACCAGTGGTGCAGCCTGACCCCCAGGCTCTCCTCCAGAAGTTTAGTTCACCTCTAAGACTCTGTGACAGAGACCTCACATCCAAGCAGGTGGACTGTACTCTCAATGGGCAAATTTCACACATAAAGAGGAATATGCTCCTCATTCTCTTTATTTGAGATCATTTCTGGTACTATCCTCACTGATACACATTCTTACTAATTTGAAAGTTTTATAAATGGTATTTTATGACTTTACAGAACAACACTTTGTACAGCCAGTGACAATTTATATTAGTGGTTGTTAAAGAGCTAGGAAACTACTCAGTAACTGGCTATTCAATTATTTCAATAGAAAAAAGGGAACTGTAGTTGTTACAAAATGACAATTTTTTTATTTCCTAGTAAAATATTATCCCATCAAAAAAAAATCACAAAGATATTGTTTATTCAGCAAACTTACTGTGATTCAAAGAGTTTCAGATTTTCTAGCATGTGAAATATTGAGTAGCACATGTAGTACTAACACTCACTAGTTGTAATACTTAGAATGTGCTGGAATTACTTAAAATAAATTTGCCAAAACAAAATAGCTGAAGCCAATTATTTTGATGCAGTGGTCCAGCAACATGTTAACTAAATCTAAGTTTTTCCCATAACAAAATTGTACACTTCAATTTTTCAGTACAAAAATTATTCCATCAGGTGCTTTTGATCAGCTACAGCAAATACCAGATTTTCCCTACATTATTTGAAAGGTACTTCCTTTTTACCTCAAGGACTTAAAAGATGAATACAGCAGAGTTTGTATTTTTTGCTGGTCATAAAGTATTTCTTCCATCTACTGACTGTTTTAACACAACTGTCTGCAAGTAAAAGCACCAAAAATATTGCATTCACAGTGACCCTGCTCAGCATTAAATGGTTCTTTTCTGTTTCATCACTTTTCAGTGATTTTGAAGCTAAAGCTCTTTTGCCATTCATAAAGAAGCCAATTTTTCTGCAAAATATAACAAGGCCAATCCAATCTACATTGTCTTTCACTGTTTTATGGATGCTTGCATGCCAATTTATAAAGGTTCCTGAGGAATTCAAAAGCTGGTTTGCAGGATGCTGGAGCTGCAGTCAAGAAAATTTACATGACCTTGAGTCCACTGTCTGCTGCGGGTGTTTTCCTTCCCCATATCCTAAGAAGCAAAAGACTCTTTTTAATGAATAATTCTGGGAGGTGCTATTTAACATTTGTGACTGTCAATGAGGTGTGCTAGAGACTCAGAACAGCTCTGTGAAGAGAACTGTACTGGAGAAAAAGTCACACAGGTGGGAGACAGCAGGACCCTCAGCACAGCCACTCTGATCTGCTGTGACAGAGGAGAAATGGGTGGAATTATTTTGCATTGTGGCAAAGAAACAGGTACCTCCTCACTGGAAAGGTCTGAGTACATTGATGATAACTATTTAACACTCCCGCTTTAACACACTCATAATATGGATAACACATTACATCAGCTTGAAATAAAAATGAATCATGGGCAAGGAATATATAGAGACAGATCCTGCACATCAAAACATGCCACTTAAAGTTTAAGGAGCAAAGATGATGCCACAAAGACACAAAGCATTTATAAAATCTTTAAACATTAGCTTCAGCAAAGTAGCTACAAGAAATGCCCTCAGAGATAGAATATCTAAGAAAAATAGTACTGGCATCTAATTACAGCAGTAGAGTTTGCTGCTTTTATCTGTAATTGGACTGTATAGTCTTTCATTCTAATTTACTTTACATCCAAACTGTGATAATCAAGACAAGCAGAACAGAATGGCTTGTAACTGGCTATACCACCGACACCAGTTAATGCCTAATTATAACAACTAAATTAAAGAGGGGACTGTAAGGAGGTTGAGTATCAGTTTGAAGCATTTAATTCTGTGGAAAGAAATAGAGATTTTAAATCCTAAGTAAAAAAATCAATATTATGGCTCATTATATTGGTATTGCTAAACAGATTAATGAAATTAAGTATTTTGTTTTTTAAAGAAAAGTTTTATCATGATGTAAAGATAGCTTTTAATGAAAGACCACACTCGAGAAGGAAATTCACATTCCAGACCAATTTATAAACCAATCTAATCTGGAAAAAAAGGGTAGGTAGAATTGACTTTCCCAGGATATCTCTAAGAGTTGCAGAACATGTTACATGCTGGTGGAATAACTGCAGCATACTGAAAAATTTACACACAGTACAAAACATCAAGAAAACCCAGGATCCCAGGAAACCTTTTGACATAAATCTAATTTTCAATTAAATTATTTTTTTGAATGCTCTAAGTACAAATTAATTATCTTTGAAAGACAGATTAACCAAAATGAATGTTGTTTCCTTCCAGAATCCATGCAAGCAAAGAAAAGGAATCAGAATGCTCAGTACTGGTGAACCATAACCAGCACAAAATCTAAACACACTGTTTTAGGCATTACAACATAAATTGGTCATCTACATGTTGAACTGACTGCATAAGAATTCATCTTCTGGGATTTGAAATAGGAGCAAGGGGAATAAAAATGGTTGCTGTTAACGATCTTGCTAAATTGACCTATAATATTCCAATGGTAGGTGGATAAAGAACTAGTTCGCATTCATGGGGCATGTAGCATAATTTGATCCATTCAGCATCTTTGATATAAAGCAGTAGAAAATATTGAGAAAAATTAAAATATTCACATTTTTAAGCTTATAAACTCAATGACAGTAGAATCCGCTTTCACATGACACTCATAATTATCTTGAGTCTTCATCATCTCTAGACAAAACCAAAGCTGGTGATTTTAAAATTCTAAAATACTTAAAGACTAAATATGTTCATCAGTTGGCTCATCTGTCCCTTCTCTCTGGCAGAATCCAGGGTGGGGAGGGGGTTACGATGATCACTTTTTTATCAGATGCAAAATGGGAATTATGGAAATTTCTTTCTAAGGTTTTAGAAATATTCCACTACCTCCTAAACTCACTAAGGCAGAGAACTCCCTCCTTAAAAAAGCAAGGCTTCTGCAATGACCTCTGCCCATCTTTGGCATACCACTGACCACTGCGCCTTTGGCCTATTTCAACCAAATTTGTAAAGTGGTGGAAGCCCTTCTCATTTCAACTGTCCCAGAAATGAAATCCAGCATGTTTTGAGAAGAGAGTGACTTCTCAGGGTGTCCTGGTGAATCTGAGGTAATTTTAGCTGGCAAATCAACCCTCATGTCAGACAACAACTTGTGAGTCATTCCAGATTGCTCCTGGCATTGTCTCCTGGAGATTCCCACAGGGCTGATTGCCAGGACAGGCACAGCACACATACAGATAGCAGGGCACGATACCAGAGCTCCAGTGACCACAGATTGGCACAGAGGTGCTGTCTGACTGGAGAAGGATGTGCAACCCTGAAATAAAAGGTATTATAACCACAAAGTAAGCAATTTCACAGGCCAGAAAATGAAATGTTCTTTGCATTGTTATTTCTGCTAAGTAGGGAACTACTTAGTAAGGTATATGATCTTCAGGACTCCTGCAGATTACTGAATCTTGCTTTAAGCAGAGGACCAAGAGATGAGGCTTCGATTTCTATTATTCTGATTACTAACAGGCAGATAAGGTCTTTCCATTATCTTCTCTTTTTTTTGGATTGTACATAAATCACAGAAGTAGTGAGGCAGAATTCCCAGAATTTTACATACTTGTGAAATATAAATGACAGAAAGATGGATACTCTAAAACTCTACATCCCAGTTCTGAACCATGGCCTGTGTTTTCAAGTTGGAAATTATCTCTATTGCATTTAATTACTATCAACATAGGAGGAAGTACATTCGCATTTGATGTTATCAGATCCTGTTGAAAGCCTAGTTTTGGTGCTGCAGTAGGAAGAGTGAACATTCAAAGTTATATGTCGGTATGTTAAAAACTAAAGGGAAAAACCTGCTACTATGAAGTTAGACATTCTTTTTTTCTTCCTCTTCCCTCCCAATTTCACCTTTGACTGCACCTGCAGAATTCTGTATCATGCACAGATGAAAAGACTGAATGGAATTTCATCGAAATTTATTAATGAAGATCGTTCCCAGGTGAATGGTAATATTATCCATCTTTTACAGGCAGGCAGATACAACAGTTTAAATTACTCAGAAAGAGTAGTTTAAAGACTCTTCTGGATTAAAGGTTTATTAGATTATGATATAGACCTGGATGTAAGTGCCAACCATTTCACACACCTGAAAAAGCACATGTTTAAGTACTTCCATAAATTTGGTAAGCAACTTCCTTTCCTTTGTGTCCAAACAAAACAAAAAAGATTCACCACTGAATTTTGTAAGACCCAAGACATTTGTACCAACACTTTCACACTTTAAAGAGCTCATAAACACGCCCTCCATTACACCCTTACTTTGAAGATAAAGATTTCCTCGAGAGGAACGGAAGCAGACTGAAATAGAGGATTCCTTCCAAATGCCCAGAAATTTATTTGAAACTTAAATCACCCAAAGACAAAAGTGTTTCTATTAGAGGGTGAAACATCAATGACATTTCCTGAATCATCACTCCTGTTCTCCTGCTGTAAGATTGAAACTCCAAATGTCTGAACCTCACAAATTTAAACCCAGAGTCCTAATCTAGAACTAGAATATTAAGGAAAGGGAATAGCTTTTTCTCCTGTTTGAAAATAAAGCAAAAGAAATTCTACATGATCAGCTTTGGAGATTCAACCTTTTAAAATCTGCAATGTAGAGAAAGCATATGTTCCACAGCAGAGGAGTGTGGTGATTAGTGGGCATTCCTTCAAGCATGTGAAATGAGACAAAGTCCTGCAAAAGCAGACTTTAAGGTAAAAAAAAGCTTCCTCTTCAATACCCAAGGTAATGAAACATCAAAGGAATTCAAACAATTATGACAGAAGGAAAAAAAGTCAGTCATTTGCTTTCTCAAGAGTGTGAAAAGAACAAAGTCACATCACCATTTTTCTCCCCAAATGTTGTGAATAAATCTGTTCTTTGACCCAAATGTTAATACTACCCAAACCCTACTATCAGCCAGATGTAAACTACTCATTTAATACCACTAAAAAGTGAAACACATACAAGTTGAAGCACTAAAAACTTCATCATTTGTTTTCAGTTAAACTTCTGACAAACAAGCTACTGATATTTGCTGCTTTAGATATTTGCTTTATTTTCCCACACCAAGCATTATGAGAACAAATTCAGATATATTTGTTGTGAGCTTAACAGGCTAGTTTGGGGACAGTCTGCCACTGACCTCCTCTGTGACAAGGAAAAAGATGGAAACATGATTTGGAAGTTTTACAGTTACCTGTCTTGTGTCACTGAGCAATGCACAGATCTTCTAGCACTCAGTACTTGTGTGACTGCATGTAGATGTGTGCAAGCAACACAAACTATTTAAAAGAATGCGAATTGACTGCTGAACATAAATAAAAACTTCTTATTTTCTAGCAGCATTTTACCACAGGCTCTGTTCTCAATATACTACCCTTAAAATAACAGATCAGATAAACTTTAGAATTAAAGGAACTTGATAAATAAACAATTTTCAGACCATCATACATTGCTTCTGTGGGCAAGCAGCCCCCAGTTAAACAGAACTGAGCTGCTGTGGGTAGCAAAACAGAAGGCCTAAGAAGGAAAGAATTTACCATGTTATACTGCAAAGGATATACCTGCAAGCTCAAATTTTATGTAAAACACACATATACACACAGAGTGCTCTACAAAGATTCACTTTTTGAGGTCTTGCAGACATACTGGTATCCCCAGTGCCAAAGTGATCCTGTTCAGCCCTAGGACTGCTGCTCAGCAGTCCATCAGTTAAGGTTCTGTATCAGAGCTTTGTTTTCTCAGCGGGGAGCACTGTCTAGCCAGATATGAGAAATAAAAGCAGTTTAAACTGCATTGTGCTGGTGGAGATGCCTGCTACGGCAACTTTAAGGACCAAGGTCTCTGCAAGACTCAGGAATTTGTGCCTATTCCTGCACATGCAGATTTAAGGAGGTACTGCTACAAACATCTCTGTTCAGGCTCTCCCAGGCTTCCAACAGATCCTCAGGCTTCCTCAGATCATGTCAGGGGCAGCACACCCCAGACCCCCTGAGCCACTCTGGCTCCTGATGGAGTCCAAACACAAGCTCCTGAGGGCTGGACCCAGCTAAACGGGAAGAGATACCATTCAGGATTAAAAGCTTTCTGGTTCTGTTGTAACCTGCAGAGCAATTTCACACACAGATTAACATATAAGACTAAACCAAATATTTTTTAGCAAGGATCCCACAGAGAAGAGCCAGAGGTTTCCAGGTCTGTTTGAAGATGCAGCAGCACCGTATTGCACCTCTGTAACTTCTGGGAAAGGGGACTGCTGGGAGGATGTTTCATGGCAGCTGCTGCATGTAGAAGAAGTAATAGTGGTACAAGAGGAATGGACTTTTTAAAGAACCTTCTGGCAGCCACAGCACCACAGAGCAGCAAGAGGCTGCAGAAAGAACCCTCCAGAATACTCACAGCTTCACTCACCTTCACCCAGTGTAGGAATTTTTCTGTAATTTTAGAAGCACATACACCTGTCTGACGTGCCAGACAATGCCACTGTCCAACACCTTTCCCAAGAGTTTTTATATCAGAGGTACCTGTGAAAAGATTTCCCAAGCAGATGTCAGTCTGGATTAACTTTATGTTGCAGAAGGAATTTCAGGTACTGCCAGGTGTCAGGGTTTTTTTCTTTTTTTGCCTTTTTTTTTTCCTTTTTACCTTTTTTCCCCTTAATTTATATGCTTAAAGAAAATAAACTAATATCTCAGTTTATTCATCAAATGAAGTTTGCCACGATTTTTTGCTATGCCCTTCGAAGTCCTTAGTTCAAATTGAACAATGAGAATGTCAATATTTTCAAATTTCATAACCATGCAGCAACTTTTGGGAAAACTACATCAGTGAAAGCAATGCCAGTAATTTAATCCCGCAATGTCCAAATAGTGGGCTGGAAGTCACTATATAAGAACCCAGCACATCTAACTCTGCTTGCCAAAACATGTCTAGTTCTGACAGCCACAAAATTCTGGCTTCTAAGAAATCAGCTGACATGATTATCATCATTTCACTTAACCCACCTTCAGCAGGGAAATGTTTTTACTTGAACTGTTGTGATTTTTTCTGTATTCACTAGCAACAAGAAAGTAAATATTAAATTGTTGGTCAGACTAATGTCATTTTCTGTTATGTATATTTTTATTTGCTACAATTTCTCACACGATCTACTCCTCATCAAAAATTCACCAGGAATTTTTGTGTGAAAACACAAAGTAAATTAAAAAAATCTAATTAGTTTCCAGAGCACACCAGTCAGGTTCCAATAAAATACTTCAATGACTCTAGATGGGATCAGAACATCAGCATAGGTTTTAGCAAATATTCCAACATATTTTTCATGTTTTTATTCCTCCAAACCAGGAATTTTCCAAATTCTTGAGAAATAAAATAATTCTAGGGGTTCAGGAATACTAATGGATAGCTTTGTAGCTCTGAGCAAAAGCAAAGCAAAATGTTTAGCAATATTAGCTTGAAAGACTTCTTTTTATTAGAGACTGTCTCTCATTATGGAACCGTAAAGCTGATCAAAATGAGATTTTGTCCCACTTTTCTGCATGAAAAATAATTTTGTATATGTGTTAAATAGAACTAAGGCGTGGCAGCAGATGTTGACACTGCTATATAATCCAACTCTAAACCACAGGCAAAGTAAAAAACAAAAACCTTGACAGCTGGCAAGAAAACTTTAAAATCCAACACAATACAGATCTACACATTCACATCTAGATAAATTGGATATATTGTGCCAGGTATTTTTGCAAGAAACAACATGACTTTTGTGTGTATATTATGTAAAACACGCGCAGGTACTATAGAAGAATATAAAACAGTACATACATAAAAGTCGCTCACATAAACTAGGACATTTCAGTTGAGGCAAAAAAAATCATCAGACTGCAAAGGAGGGGAAAGCCAATGTGAAAAAGAATAAATCACATTTTATTTTCCTATATAGTTATAGTGTTTATACAGAAGACCCACAGTTCCCTTTGACACTACGGATTGCCACAAGCAAAATGACTGGCAAACAACAAGCTGTTAACTCATGTAAAATAACAACACAGTCCTCTTGACTGCAAAATTTGCATCAAAAATAATTCTAAAAAGGCAGCATGCATGTAATCCACTTAAAAGTGTTAACAAGGTATAGCAGAGTCTTAGTTGTATTTCCAAACTCTGTTTTTAAATATAACCAGAATATAACAGTAAAAATTAACCTAAAGCTTAACGGCTTATGTAAGAATGCTTTAATAAAAAAATGCCACTGAGGTTATTGAACTGTACAATTAAACCCCTCCCACTAAATACTTTTCAGTGCAATTTCCATCTAAAGCTTATTCAGCAAACCAAAATGCCAATGCATTTCTTCAATTTCCACTTCTTTGAACCTGTTAATGTATGAATAAAAAAAGATTTATTTGTGTTATTTGCCACATATAACCCCCTTGTCTAAAAAGTAGCTTTAAATACAAAATTTCTGAGATACACATGAAACTACAAAATATTCTAAGGATCATTTTGATTTTTTTTCTGCAAGCTATGTTTGATTTACATCAATTAGATCTTTCACATAAGGTATCATATAACAGGAAGGCTAATAACCCAGAAATAACCTCATTAAAAAAGACAGCATATCGGTCTAAGCAGAATGAACTCTAAGCAGAAAAATTAGTGACCTGGAAAGTAGCAGGAAGAGGTAATAGCAATACAGAGAAAAAATACATTCCCATTAGCTAGTCAAAAGTAGAAATCACCAGCAATAAAGTAAAAATACAATAGATGCATAAGGAGAACACTTAAAAATATTTTTATCTTTTGAAAATCTGCAACAGAAAACATATTTCCCCAAACTAAGATGCTGTCTAAAATTATTTTATTACCATGAATTAGTCTGTGCTTTCTTTTTTTTTTTTTTTTTTCAGATGCTTAAAACAGTCCTTGGCAGAATATTATTAGCAAGTCTAATACATTTATATTAAATTATCAGTGTATGATTCCAGTGTCTGTGGATTCATCTATTTTAAGATTAATGGTTAATAATGGAAACTCAAGTTGGATTTACATAGTCTTTACATAGCCCTTGTCGAATGTTAGCTGCTTAGATTCAAAGGTTAGCCAAACTTTTTAAAATAATTCTTATTAGCGTATTGACAATATTTTCAGAAAGTAAATTTTTAGTTTTGATAAAATGACACCTTGTCTAATTTTTTTTAAATGGTTTATTAAATATGTAGGTCTTTCTACCTAATCCAGCTCAAACTTGTCAGTATAAATGTGAACAAAAGTACTTAAAACACCCTTAAATTGCAAAGTTTCTCTTGATTTTATTTGAAAAACTACCTATGTTTTACTTCAATTTCTAAAGCAAATTAAGTCGAACTACTGGGCATTGCATATATACAGAATTCAGTAGTTTTCTTTGCTTTTCAGTTTAATGGATTTGAAATCTGATGAGAGGAGGAAAAAAATCCTCGTATATATGAAGAAATAATTACAGGCAAACCTCCATTTTTTATTTTCTTTTACTTTACTTCACAATTTTTAATCCAGGTAAATAAACCCTTTTTTTTAGACATCCATCTCTGGGTCAACAATTCAGCTGCACAAAGACTCAATTAAACCATTTGGAATATTTTACTCCCCAAGTCTGTAGATTGTTTTGAGTCATGATTGCTCATTTCTGTCTCATTGCCTACAGAGCTACAGCAATTTTATTTCTACTGTGGCCATGTTTCCAGCAGCTGCTGCCATCACCAAGAGTTACTGATTCAGCTGATGCCAGGGGAGCCATGAAAACCTGAAACCTCTGAGATTGCAGAGTTGGGTTTAGCCAGACTTGGTCCAGAGCATGAGGGATTCATACTGCATGAATCCATCCTTTCTTCTGCTTTTCCATCCTTTCTCTGCAACAGCATCACACAATATACACCAGGAGACAGTGAGGTAAACAGACACGGGAGTGTGGGGCAGAAAATTCACCAGCAGGGGAGAGGAACAAAACATGCATGATTTTTATATTTTTTTGCTTTATGTCCTAAAGCAAACAGATAACTCCCCTGAACATTTCTAACTGGGATGGCCTCTCCAGCTTTAGACATCCAGGAGAAACCAGGGTGCCACCTTCTATAGACCTGCCCAAAACTGTTGCCCCTCTCTTTTTGATAACACTGCCTGGCTCCACTGCAAACCAGGCAAGAGACTGTGAATTTGTGGCATGCAAGAAACACTTCCAAGCATCACCAGTGCTCAGACCTTTTCCTTCCTTTTCCCAAGGCTGATTTCTCTAGCTCACTCTGGTAGGAGAGGCTGGCCCATGGAATATGTAGCTAAATGTGAAAACACTCTAGTAAGCAATAATAGACTTACCATGATCTGAAACAAGCATATTTACAGTCAAAGCAAACAAAACCCCTCATTTGGGGCTAATGGATATTGCTTCAAAGGCACACAGGGTGTGACCAGACAAGCAGAAAGATACATCTCTGCTCTCTGCAGCCACCTGCAAGGGCAAAGCCAGACTGGAAAAAGGAAAGCACCTACAGGTTTTGAATGCCCACATGAAGAAAAACACCACAGGGTCAGGCATGGGCACATCACCAAATAAAGATCTTCTCTGAGACAAAAAGCAGAGTGCAACATAGCAAATTTCTTGCTCCTAAAATCAAAATAAATTCAACCACTAGTTTTGAAGGCATCTGTGAGAAATCTTCTGGAAGATTTTCTCAAGCATCATCAAAAGTTAACAGGAGCTGGGCACTTAATTCCCCTTTATGACTTTCAAATAATACGTGGCCAGCTACTTTTAATTTATTAGGGAGCAGATTTGTAAAGACTTTTATTACAGAAGCAGTAAGGGGAGCTATTTTTCCATAAAATATATGTAAATATGATTTATGAAAGACACAAATATTACTGAAGTGAGGGATAAATTGTTTCAAAACTTCATGTTCATAAAAGCTAGGTAAAAGTACGTATTTCTTCAATATTTTTTCCCTCATATACATTGATATCTCATTCTCTGTATTCTGTTCACCTTACACTTGCATGTACAAAATCTTTACTGAAGGCACCTGCTATGAAATTACAAAAGGAACTGAGTCTGGAGCACATACTATTGCACAGTTACTGATCAGGCTGTTGCTTGAAGATTAAAAAAAAGAAACTACCAGTAGAAATAAGACTTGCAAACCTTAAAAGAGGTTTAAATTTACTGACTCTTAAGAGTTTAAAATTACTTAAATTTACTCCAGGAACCACCAAATCAGCATACAACTGCCATATGTAAGTGACTTCTGAAAATTTTATTAATTTTCTAAATAAAATGCTTCCTAGGAATAGCATTGCAGAAATAAATTTAATTTGGGATCTGTTAAGTGTAAAACAATTTACTTGAAATAGTCCTTCCCCAGTTTTTCCTTTTTTTTCTCTAGACTGACATGACAGGAAACAGATGAAATTTTACCATTAAGATCAAAGAGTCTGCAGAAAGAGAAGTTCAAAAAAGAGAAGAATGCTTTTCTCTCCCTGCACATTATGGTCAAGATGCCCATGAGCTCTCTGACATCTCTTGGTATCAGCTGTACACCAAAATCCAGAAAGAAACAAGACTGAGCATCTCAGCTCAGATATTCCAAGGGATTTCAGGCAAGTACCTAATCCCTTTGAAAGCCTCATTTTAACAGCTTGGTCAAAGATTATCATGAAATCCCCTTGAACTCCTCCCAGGTTCCTTCAGTTGAATCCAACATTTGCACTTTTAATTACACTGATTAGGAGGAAGGCAGATACATCTATGAGACAGTTCATATCTACTGGGCTTTGTTCTGAGGTCTTAGAGTACAGGTTCCAAGAAACAATCAGGACTGCTCACTTGAATAAGAACTCAACATCCACTTTATCTCAAAAAGGCTCTACTAAACAACACTGCTCTTGGGAGTCAGATTTTAACTTGGTAGTTTAATACATACTGGCCACCCTTGGGCCCTTACATTCACTCTGTACGAGCTCTGAAATAATTAAACTGTGATGAACACTTTGGAAAAGCCAGCTGAAAATTCACAGTAGAAGGTTTTCAATTGTCCAGTAAAGCAAACGAGAGCATGGCCATTACTTTTGCAGCCAGCACTTTGCTTTCAGGAGGATTTATTTTGCAGAAGACTGTGTGAGACTGTTCACTGCACTTGCCATGCAGACGAGCTGCTGGATGTTTACACAGAAGGAATGGGGTCTCTCTAATAAAAAGCACTATGTGCTGTAGTAGCTCCATTAATCTCCCATCACAGTCTTCCATAAAACTGTAAAATCTGAGCCCTAACAGTGCTCAGTGGAAACAGAGCCTTCCCTCTCCTTTCAGGGAGCTCAGCCTAGTAGGGACCAATCTGTGTCTGTCTGTCTGGGAGCTGGAATTTGGCAGTGGCTGCTGGGGCTGGGGATGCAGGGATGGACAATTCCCCTGGTCAAGTGGTTGTGCACACAGATCTGAGGGCAGCAGCTGAGCTGCTACCCCCAAAGTAGTTTTCATGTGTATTCTCTTGTGTAAAGCAGGGTTTGATCACCAACCTGAGGTGTTCATGTCTGCAGTTTTTGCAGCAAAGCAGTTCCTTCAAACACAAGCAGAGTTACATTAATACAAAGAAAAAAAAAAAAAAAAAAGGCTTTGGTCACTGATGACAGCAGAAGATGGAGCACTTTCTAACCATGACCTGGTACGTCTAAAGAAGATTTAAGAATATTTTTCTCACAATTGCTCAATGAGATATTTGGAACAGAGAGGAGGGGAAGGAGAAGGGGTGAAATGGCAACTGTCTAGTATGTCAGACATGACAGTCAAATGTTACTGGAACTCAATCCTGGAGAAATATGGACTTCACAGTAAAGGTTGCTTAAAACAAAAGCCCATTTATCTGACTACCAAAGACATTTAATCAATTAACATGAAGGATTTCAAAATTAGTCAGACTGTAATGAACTATGAAATACTGATTAATGAATTTTTGCAATGTTTGATTAGAAACTTAACATGTATGCTAGCACATTTTGCCATCACTGCATTTATAAAATAATATTTGTTTCTTGAAATTACCAGAGTATAAACAGTTCCTGGTTTATGGTGCTGAGCATGTTTACTATTTACCAAGCATTTTATTTCAGAAGTTATTTGTGAGAATTTTTAACTTACTAAAATCTCTTCCTAAATTCAATAAATAGCAAAAGGGTGTTTTCGTATTGGCCTCTTCCTTCTTTTTCTACACTGTTTACTACAACCTCTCTGATCTTAATAATAGCACATTAAGTAATCTCTCATCAGCCACTTAGGATCCCTTTTCTCATCTCCTACTCCGAGTGAACAAAAGGTCAATTTTTATTTAATAAATAACACTACATGTAACTTGTACACAGATATACAGAGTATATCTAGTATTTGTATTAAGTATATAGTGTTTAAAGTTTTGCAGAAATTCAGGCCATTGACCAAAAATTTTGCTGCCTATAAAGCAACCAAGGAAAACTGGGCCAGCTGTGTGAGGCCACAGCCAGTGGGAATTTTACTGTTGATTTCATAGGGAATCAAGAACAAACAAGAAGCAACAAAATAAATGCACCTCAAGACCATTTAATTCTGTGGCCAAAACAGAGCTTCCACAGGGTACTATTAAAATACCCTGCTTTCATATCTGCAGTGACAATGTTCACTTAGGTAGGAATCATGTTTAAATGCTTAGAAGTGCATATGAAGAAATTAGTTGTATGCAAAACATCCCCTCTATGAAAATGAAAAAGTTACTTAGCATATTTGTCTTTATTATTGTCATTATCTGATGCCAATATCAGATGCAAGTCTGATACCAATTAATGAGTTGGACTGACATCACTTTTTGCTGTGACACAGCGAGTCCCCATTAAGGAGGAGACCCAGAGAGTCCCTGCCTCACTGTCATATTTTGGTTAATTAGCCAACGTGGCCAGCTCTGGGACTCATAATGCTAACAAGTGAGAAATTAAGTTCTAGATATTGTCTCAGTCCCCATTTTTTAAATCACAGGTACTTCTGAAGACATTAATCGCTCATTCCCCCAGTCGTTATTTTTTGAAGCACATTTTTATATCACTTGAAAGTTTACTCTCAAAATATATTTCTTTTACTTGAATCACAGGTACCAGCTACCAGGTAAATTATGTTCTGAGCCCATCTTAATTTTATTTTTCTTATACTTTCTTAGAATAAGCATAATCTCATTAATTGGAGTCTCATAATCTGAGCAAGATAAAAAAAACCCTTCCTTTCCTGACAATATTATTCTAACTAAAAATTATAATTGGTAACAAAGTTAACAAACCTAGAATTAGATCACATACATCAGGAGGTCATTGAGTATAACAGAATGTCAGTGAATGATTTTTATAAAGTATTAGTATAACAATCTGGTTTCATAATTGGTGAGCTGTAGCTTCTTTTTATTGCATGTAAAATGAAGAGATCCCTTCATCCACAGTGAAAAATGGAAAATCATTCAGTTTGGGGTTTTTGGTTGCTAGTAGCAACAAATACTGGAATATTGCCATCTGGCCTCTTGTTTTAAATGAGATTTGAATAATCAATTTAATAATGGATAGAGTACATACTTAAAGAAATAATCACTTGTCATATCTTAAGAAAACTTTGGTATAAAAAAATCCATTGTATGAATTAGTGAAGAGCACATATCAAAAGAGATGAGGCAATTTTTATTCCAGTTCCTGTTGCCTCAAAACCCTAAGCTTACAAGGTTCTAAGTCATCCCATCAAACATCTAATAATGAGGGGAAACAACTAAGAACAATTGGTTTGTTACAGGCACTCAATCCCACCAGAGGAATTAAACCATAGAGAATGGCATTTTGAACACACTTGTAAGTCCTATGGTGTCCATAATAAAAGGAACAAAATTCAACAAAGCAGAGGAAAAAAAAGATGAAATAGGCAAAATATTCACGTTACTATTGCTGCTTCAGACAAGATAAACTAAGAGTTTGGAACATGGGAGCCCTGAAGTTACAGGTGTTTTCTTCATTTATAGGATGTTTTTATGGCTGGCAAGGTGTTCCCACACACTGTGATGAGACCAGGAACAGGCTGTGGGTGTTGATTCTGTCCTGGAAATCCTGGAGTCACAAAGATACCTTTTTCTGAATTTGCATATCAAACTGCCATCACAGGAGAAATAAATAGGATTCAGAGGCTCAACCATGGCTAATTAGGAAAAGATGCCACTCTGGAATAAACAAGATAAACGTCAATCACAGATTTTACAGGTGTTTATTTTGACTAGAAATCAAGGCAAGTGTTTTCAACTGACTTCACATGAGTTAAGCTCATCCCTTTAACGAGAAATGATTCTCTTGAAAAGCCTCACCCTTGAACTGTGCATTTATTGTAATAAATGCAATTTATGCATAGAAGCACTTCCACAGAAGTAAACAGAGACTGACTCCACTTACCCCTCTTTGGGAAAAAGGTGTTTCAAGCCAGACTGGCACCACCTTCCCTTCCCAAGTACCACAGACTTTCAGGTATAAACACAAGAAATGCCCAGGAATGAAGTACAGTTTGGGATTTGGTCAATTTTATAGAATTTGGGGCTTGTAAGTAAAACAGCCTTTACAAAACAGAATGGTGCCAACAATATCATCATTCCAACTGTGTTCTCACTGGTAAGCTGCCAGTGGACACCAACACTGCCACTCCAGAGGCAGTGATGGGCTCTGCATTCCGGGCAGGGCTCCACTGCCTGGCAGGGGGCATTTACCACTCCCAGTACCTCTGAAACTTTCTTTTTTTAATGACTTTCTCCCACAAATGGAGAGTACATTTTGATAATGGATGACGCCAATGTTCTAATGTATAAAAGTGTTGATATAACCTGAGCCACTGGACAGTGATACATATTTTTAGTGTGTGAAAATATAGAAGCATCAGATGGTCAGAAGTTAATACAAGCTCTATACAAGAGCTCTTTAGCTTGGTCAGGTAGGTCCACAAGTTGCAGTTTCACAGGGTGTGAATCACAAGGGGGAACTGGGAGAATTTTTTAAGCCTTTATTTCAACACTTATTACTGTTTACAGCAGTTCCTTGTGACCATTTATCTCTGACATTTATAAAACACTAATCACCATGGAAATGCTGAGTATATATCCCCATCAAGAAAGACAGAAAGTCACTGTCTCCTTTATTGTGTCTTTTACCAGAGAACTAATATCTGTAGGTGGCTTTTCCATGCAATATTCTATTTTAATATAAACTTCTTCCAGGAGCTAAACATATTTTAAAAAGCTTTAAATATGGAAAAGGACAGACTGCTAATTAACTTCCCCTAACACGCTTTTAAATCATGGGAGGCAAAAAAGAGCTGATAATGGGTCTTTCAGCAATCAAAAGGGGAAGGATTTTTCAACCAGGAAACATAGGAGAAACCACTCTGCCAAGGAACTTGAGAAAAAAGGCTTGCTCACCCAGAGAAGTTTACAACATAAAAATCCATAGGCTCCTAAGGACTAAATTTCAAACTTCATACATCTCATACTACTGAATTAAAGTTTTCCAACTGAGGGAAATAGTGTCTTGACAATTCTCAAAAAAGCTTGACAAGAATAACTGAGTTTATTAAAGAAAAAAAATTAAAAGGTATAAAACAAGAGAGTATATGATTTCTAGCTTATATCTGGGCTGGGAATTAAATGAAAGCTCACAGAATGGGCTGCTGCAGAGGCAGGAATCCAGGACTACCTAACTCCAAGGTTTATCATCCCTCAGCCACCTGGGTGTTGCTCTCAAGGCCCGTAACTCTGCCATACAGATTGTCTCGTGCCCCAAGAGCAGGCACATCACAGGAAGGAATTCTTTAGAAGAGCAGGTAACATTTTCCCTCACCTGATGGGACAGATTTCAATCAGAATAAAACCAAACACTAAAGATAAATGTTCAAAGAGTAAGGAAGAGCTCTGCCTGTGTGACTCCAGCACTGGTGCTCCCCGTGTCAGGCTGAGGTGCAGCAGTGAGCACGGGGCTCTGGGCTGAGTTTGGGCACAGCAGCTCCAGCTGCTGCCAGCACCCAGTACCAGCACCAGATATCAGACAGACAGCCCAGGGAGGCTTCTTGGGAGGTTTACTTGCACCACAGAACTGGGATCATTGTCAAGCCTTCTTTTTAAAAATGCCACTTTCTGTCTTCTATTGGAGAAAAGTGTTCAAACAGCATGAATGAAATGTTATCCATTTCTCACAAAATTAGGTTTTCTTTCCTATTGCTCAAGTTTGTATCTTTGGGTTACTAGCATTTAAGAAGGTACTCAAAAATAATTTCTATCAGGGCAAATCCTCATAAAGCCCTTTCATAGGCAAAGCACTGTTGCCTTGTTTTTGCTTGTTTCTTTTAGCCTTCTGATGTGAGTCAGTTTTCTTTTACACTTTTTTTGTAAACAATGATTGATTTTCATTCTTCTCTAGAGGAAGCAAAACTTGATGGACTGTTGGTTTGACCTGTGGGGATTAGAGAGGTTGTACTCTATTCTCCAATCATAGGTCACCTTCAGAGAACTATAAATATCAAGGTCCACAATAAACTTCCTCTTTTTTCTCCCCTTCTTTAAGAACTGTCGTGTATGTGTGGTTCATTTCTTGTTGAATAGAAACAAAGCACCTCAAAGAATATACTTTTTTTCTTTTTCTTCATTTTAGCAAGACAAGAGCATAGCATTACAATCAGGGAGAAAAGCTGTCCTTATTCGCTGACAATCATAACATTAGCAAGCCAGATGTTGTTTTCACCTGCACCTAGAGCAATCTATTTCTACCTCATTTAATAAAAACCACAATTGGAATTGAGACTCAGAAAACGCTAGGAAAATACAAAAATACAAAAAACAGATGTGCAAGAACAGTTATAGGTGTATGGACGCAGTAGAACTCTTGATTTCATAAGTCTTCTTGTGATTTGTAAGCTTCTCGTGTTATTTGAAGCCATGCATCATTCTTAAAAATTTTTTGTTCCCAAAATTTGTATAAACACTATTCCCCAAAAATATGTTCTTACAAAGTGTTCTGAAATTCTTTCTCTAAAGTTAATGGATTGAATTAGTTTTTACTAGAGAGAACTTCACTGAAATCTTCAGAGAATTAATGGAACATGAGATTATCAACACTGAAATCATCATTCATAGAAAAGTATTTGCATGGTAAAAGTGTTTACATGGTAGCAAGGAGAAAAGAGTCAAAAAAGTAAACCTCAGGATATTCCTTACAACATAACTCCTCAAAGATGATGGCCTGAAAGCTGACCCTGCATGCCTGAACAACACCCTGTGATGTCTCTTTGCACAGTACTTAGAAAGAAAAGAAAGTATGTAGAAAAAAGGGGAACCTCAAAATTCACCCTGCATAATGGAGAAATGCTCAACACAGCAAATACAAAGCATTGAAGAAAATTTGTAGTAATACTGAAATTGTTTCCAATTAGGAGTACTCTGAAACTGTCCACTAGCTCGATTTCATTTATCACTCTTTCAAGTGAGCAGGTTTATGAAACGTTCAAATCACCACCCAATGCCATCACATAGGGCAGGGCTGGGCATATTCCATGAAACAAAAATGCAAAGGTTTTTTCAAAAGTGGGTACAAACATAGACCTTACTTTTAGATCTTTTTTTTTCTTTTGGCACTCTTGTCACTTTGTTAATTTGAATGACAAACTTTACTAAAATCTGCTATTCAATCTAGTAATTGGCTCAGCATGTTTCCTGGTGCACATTCAAATGGTCCAGGGACGTTGTCACAGAGTAAAGGACTTTGCATGGCAAACGCTGAGTGACTCAGACTTTTAAAAAAGAACCTGGAAAACATCCCATGCAATGCATCTGCTCATGTACCATAAAATTCTGAGGCTAAGGTTTCCAAAGTAGGAGGGAACTATGATTATGTACTTGGCATCAATATGAACTATACCACATTCATTTTCTTCTGTGGAAAAACAGAGGGAGATGTGACCCTTCTGATTCTCCCACATAACTCTGTAAACTACAGAATATATGGCCTGCTCTAATAGGACAAGATTTGTAAAACTCCATGTGAGTTGTTGCTGATCCAGAGGCCATGCTGCTTGTGTCTGAAACATGGGACACAAGCACATGGAATGAAAATTCATGGGAAACAGGCCTGAACAAATGGCATGCAAGAAGGAATGCAGAGTGTGAATGCAAGCGGGGAATGCACTCTGCAAGCTGAAAGGGAAGGTGGAGTGAGAGTCTAAAAAAAAACCCAAACAAACATGTGAAGAAGGCTCACCTTCTTTTTCTGAAGTTTCATGTTTGGATTAGTAACTGACAAGGCTGTGGAAATCTGAGGGTTTTCCAGATGTTTTCATTATGGCTTTTTGTAACAGTCCCATGGCACATCTTCATTGCACACATTTTAAGTCTGCAGGAAAACAGAGATGCACCTTCACAGACTTCTCCCAGCAAATATGCTCCAAAACTTCTTTCTAGACTATAAGGAGGAAACTCTCAGGAAGCATTTTTACTCTTTCAGTGAAGCTGGAGAAAGTTTTGTGCCATGAAGGCCATTCTCTCAGGTTCTCATTTGTTAATCACAACACTCTCCTGGCATTAAATTACATAAAATATTAAAATTCACTGTTATTGACCTCCTATCCCCTCGTTTTGAGACACAAGGCAGACCAAGATGCTGTGCCCATCCTGTAAGGTGACAATTTGTGACACAGTGAAGAATTTGATGGGTTTCCTCTCAATTTGCCACCCACGGGCTGCACACATCTCGTTTGGGATGTTCTGTTGGTGGGTAGCAAAGGAAGACTGTGTGATTGCCTGGTTCCATAGCTTTATGTGCTCAGATTGAAGTCTGCGCAGAAGCTGGAAGTTTCCAGAAAAAAGAAGGCATCTGGCAACATCATGGATCCAACCTGAGGAGCTGAGTAAAAAAAAGAGATTTTCTAGAAATCAGAAAGACCTTGTGAAGTTTGGTTTAATCCAGAAGCCACTAAGCCAATGGACTGAAAAGCAAAATTGGAGAACTATCTCTTTACCAGCCTCTGGCAGGCAGGAGTAATTTATTTTAATCCCATTTTGTGGAGGTTTTCCCTCATTCAGCAGTTCTGTTTGTGCCTTGTTACAGAGTTAGTTTGCTTTCCATTATTATTAGTGTATTTTGATTCATACAGCTTAAAAAATGGGAAGCATTTTGGTTTGCTGATTTTAAAGGAAAGGGCAGGGGCAGATCCACCTCTGGTAGTCCCTGATTCCAGCTCACACTGGTTCTGCTGATGAAACCCAGTAATTAAATACAGCAGCTGGGTCTGTGTTTCTGCTATACTACAGTAACACTGGAAGTATGGATCCAACATCTGACATGAAGCAGCAGTGTTTTAAGTCTGTCATGAACCTAAGTGCACAGAACAGGTCTTGAATTTTCCATAACCAAAAATACTGTTTGGGACCTCAGAACAGAAGCATAAATTCAGAAGCACTGAGACAGAACAATGCATGCCCAGATAATCCCTGATCCATGCCAGAATCACTGGTGCAGCAGTCTTCTCTTGAGGTAGGTTTTCAGAGAAATAGCAATACATATTTGGGATCCACTAATAAGCTAACAAAATGGCCTTTTTTCCAATTCTCTTTCTTGTTAAATGTGTCAGTCAGCAAACAGGACACAAGATGATGAAAGAAAATCCACTATACTGCAGGTGCAAGTCTTTTTAGGGTAATGGAATAACTAGAAGTCTCTGGCAAGCTATTTTCTTCCTACAATAGTCACTATCCAAAATGATGGATTATGATTTCCAAGAAACACAAAATATAAGGGCTTAATTCCTTTAGAAGTCTAGGGCACATGAGAGATGGCTGAATTTGAGTAGTAAGGGTCAGTCAGTCTATTAATAAAGAATAGAATTGGGAGAAGCTTTAATGTCTCATGTATGCATAGATGTGCTTATAGAGACAGGACAGGTCGATACACCCAGAGAAGCCACAAGGAGGAAATGAGGAATATACTGCAGATAGAATTAGTACCTATTTGTATCCTAAATGCAATATGCAGAATACTTTTATAAGAAAAGTATTATGACACAGTAATTTGGCCATGAGAGGGTAATTGACTTAAGATATTCTGATAAAGATCGATTGCTAGGGTTTGGAGTTATGACACCAACAAAGTTACAATGACATTAGCACAAAGAGAGAGACACAAATCCATTATAAAGATACAATCAAATATTCAAAAAAGCCTGGCATGCTCATTACTTATTCATGCTAATACAAGTATATTAAGAAATCTAAACAGTGTTAGCATTCAATCACTCACAAACCAAATGAGGTTTTGCATTTATCAGCCACCAGTCATCAAGAATGTAACATTAGCTGTACAAAGGTGGTAATATGACATAACTGGAGATATTTATATCAGCCTACACAGACTGAGAGATACAGTAGGATTTATTAAAGTGAGTAATGCCTTCACATTCAGCACAGCAATAAAAGAAATAGCTGTGCACAAGTCATTTCCCCAGACAATAAGATTTACCTTCACAATCACTTAAAGAAGTTGTGTGTGCTTTCAAAGGTCTAAAACAATCTTCTCACCATTAATAAACAATTTGGACCTTAAGTTTGTAAATACAGAACTGAGTGCTGAAATTTTTAAAGCATACCTCAAAACCCAAGTGAGCAGACAGGGGAGTCTGTCTAGCTGGGGTTTAGCACTTTTTTTCCTGAGGCTGGTTAAAAAAACTCCAAGGTTAATTTAGGCTCAAATGGATGTATAGGTTTAATAAAACTCCCTCCATTTTGCACTTGAATGACAAATGGTTTCATCACCTGCTGGCCCCAACACCTTCAACTTTTCCAGGTGTCTATTTCTACACATTCCACTGCTTATTTCTGCAAAATTACACCAAATGCCTTTGCTTTTCTCATCAAGAGTTCAACCATTAACATTTTTAGGTGGGGGAGGAAGGAGAAATCAAACCCTGATCAACACAGCAACATCCAAACCATTGCAGAACTAAGCAAAAAGCTAAAGCTTGCAATATGGTGCATGACAGCTCCTGGTGTAAGGACACAGAGCATCTGCAGGGGATGTTCACACTTGCTCTACAGCTGCACTGGAGCAAGGCATTGCTCAGGTTTGATGCTGATGACATGCCATTTATAAACTGTGACTGATAAACCTAATGCCTCTGAAATCAGATAAAACTTTGATAAATGACTCCTTAATGAGCAGGCTGCAATAGCCACTTCTGCCCACGTTTAACCACGCTGCTGCAATCAGCACCATTTTGTTTAATCAAGGGTTCAGACAACAACACATTTGAAAGCTATCACACCATTAAGAGATGTGGAGATAATGTATCCTTCAGGAAAAGAGTGAGACAGAAAACTACAAAAACCAAACTCATTCTGTAACAGTTTTTATAGCATGAGTACTTGCTGGGAAAACCCACAGAATTTAAAACTGACTTTTATTCTGAGGGCTTTTCCCATATTCTGTGGTGACAAGACTTGAGAGACCCTGTAGCAGAATCAAACACACCTGGTAACAGTCATTTTCTCTTTCACAGGTAAATATAAAGACCACTGATGCTTTTACAGAAAGAACATATTATGCAAGAGTGGTTTAAATACCAAAATGATAAAAGGAGCCCTAGAAATATAACAGAGTAGGGAAAAACAGAATATTACAGCCAATGCGAAATAAAATTGTGCCAAGACTGCCAAAGCTGTGCCACTTCTTTTCTACAGCTTCCATAAAAATACAATATGAATTTATGGTGATGTCAAAAGGCATGAGGTGCAGAAGATAAAGTGAAGACTGATCTATTTATACCCTGAGCCCATCAGCCTGCTGGGCAGAATAAGCTAACAATTCATAGATCCTAAACACTGTCTATTTACCCCCTCCCTCCAGATTGTCTACACAGGGCACACGTGGCTGAGTGCAGAGGGATAACATTCTCACTTGATCTTCACCCAGTGGGACTAAACTTCCAGATTAGCATGTTATTTTTGACACAGACAGGTAGCATTGCGTTTTTTACTTTCTGAAGCTGGTCAGCAGCCACGTGAGGTAAATGATTTAATTTTAAGCAGAAATATTATTCATGTGTCAGTTTTTTTAATTTAACTCTTATCCTGAATAAGAGAGCATAACAGTGTTACAAGGCTTCCACAGCTGACAAAACCAGGAGACAAATCAACAGTTAGGAAGAGGGTGGATCAGCAATTACTTATCAAACATATAGCTCTCAATTATTAGAGGAAACTTGTTTACATCTGCAAGCACAGAGCAGATATATGTTCACCATGTTTTGGAAGGAAATAGCTTGACCATCCTCAGTGAGTGAGAAGCTAAACAGCAGCAGTATCCAGCAGCACTAATGAAATAATCTAGTGCAGGCACTGCTCTAGCAGTGATTATCTTACAACCAGGAGACTTAAGGGAAAGAATGTTTTCAAAGCTGAAGGATAGGATATGGATTTTAATGAATGGTCACAAAAACTTATTTTTCAGCCCTTTACATCCTCTGTGAGAAGAGGACAAAAGGACTAACAGTGAACTGTGAAGCAACTGGACTGTGCAGCAAAGAGTAACAATTAAAATCAAAATAAACAGAATTCCCAGGTAAGGGAAGTTAATGAAGCCAGGACATACACACCCCTACCCTGGCTTTCTCTTCACCTATGGTAAAAAACAGCCAAGTACAGAACACTGCAAAATTACTGGGTACAACTAATACCATCCTCAAAGACAACCACTGCTTTGTCTTTGGAAATTAAACAGGAAGCAGAATTATCCAGATAAAAGAAGATTTGGGTTGATCTAAATGAGCAACTTCACCTTGTCACAACAAATAACAAATTGCAAACTTCACCAAAATGTAGATGTATAAGTATATCCTGCTATTGAATGAAATAATTGGGACCAACACAGCACATGCAACATCAGTCCCATCACTGTGTCCCTGCCTGTGACCATTAATCTTTCCTTGCCCAGTTTCCACTTCATCTTGGAATGAGAACAAAATGATAAAGAGATAAATCTACCTTGTACAGTACACAGTATAATACACTTTTTCCTAATTTAACCCTTTACTTATGGTTTTATGCTTTTCAGTATTTCCAAACTACTACAAATATAAATGGTTAAGATATTAAGTGACTAAATTTTGGCTTTTTCTGACATTTACCCTCAGAGACTCATTAGACCCACCCTGAAAACAGTGGGACAACCCTACCACTGATCTCTACAGATTCATCAGATAATGATTTGACATTAGGGCTTTATGAGTTTCTGAGGAAAGAGTTCAGACTATTGTACATCAACAAGTCCCATGGTTACTGAGGGCTATATACATCAGCATTTGGCAACTGAGCCAGACATGCCTGAGTTGCTCCTAAAACTCAGTCTGACTTTTGTTTCACACTTGTCAAAGAAAGAATAGGAAAGAGTAGAAGGCAATGGAAGCAATAAAATCAACTAGAGAACAATATTTAATGCCTTTTTTCCCCCTAAGAAACTTAGAGTGAAATACGAGATTGCTTCTCTCCTAAAGACTTCTTGACCTAAGATTTCAGCCTCAACTAAACAGATCTGCTTTAGCACAGCACGCATTGTCCTGGATACACATCCAAGGGAAGGATTTTGCACAGGAAAGCGTGAGCCTGCAGTGCTGGGAGCATAAAGAGAGGAGGCATGAACTACTGTTCTGTCTTGTTCAAGAAATCCAGGCCTGAGTCATCCTGGTAAAGGAAAAGAAGTCAGGGACAGCATAAACTCTCCTTCAGCTTTGAATTCATTATGTGATCTCTTAAATAATGATTTAACTTGAAACTTTTTGACTTCTCCAAACATATTCAGAATGGGGAGGGAGGGTAGGTGGGGATGGGGCATGCTGAAGTTCTGCTCTGTACCAGAGCTTCATAAACCTTTCTGGTTTGGATTCATGAAACGTCTCAATATTGACAGCCACGAGTCAGCACAGCTTTGTTTTGAATTCTAAAAAACTCTATAAATCATGGGAAAGCCATGACCTCCACCCAACGAAATTTATCTTTCTTATCATTCTATCTGCTTTCTTCTGTAATCTGCAAACTTCCCTTTTAAATTTCCTCTTCTCGTCTTCATTTCTCTCGTGAATCCCACCTGACACCTCTCTTTCTCAAATCTGCTTATAAAAGGACAGTTCTCCTTCATGCAGTTACTCTGATGACCTCCTTTGTAGGTCTTATTTCAACACAAAATAAACTTCTGGTTGGACTCTTAACATTTCAAATGAGTACTTCTCACAAGAATCTGTAGGCTTAATGCAACATGGTCAGGAGAATAAAGTCACTAAAACTCACGTCTCAAGAACTAGCCAAAGAAAACACTATTAAAAGAAAAAAAGGTATTAAAATATCAGCTGGATATTTCTGAGTATTTTCTTTGCTTTTGTCCTATCCCCTGACACAGTACAGAAAATTTGGGCAAACAATCCAAATTTGATACAAATCAACTCATTGAGAAGCCAGAGTGTATGACAGCAAAAGATCTGCTCTGTACAGAACTGGCTTTCCCTGGAGAGGAAAGCCAATACGAAACTGGTAAAAGTTTAACATCATACATTAACTGTTAATTTGATTTCATAATTCAAAACGGTACTAAGCCCTTTTTAAAGACACAGGACAATCTTAGCTGAATGTCATATATGGTCCGTTCAGAGTTACTGAAATATGTCCATCAATGCTAGAGATGCTCCAAGGTGCATTCTGACTGTCTGTGGCAACTGAGAAAACTGGGAGCAATACAATATTGCTTGGTAATAGAAACAGCACAGAGGAGCACACAAATTCAGAAACATGATAATATTTCAACTAATGTTGATGAAATCCTGAGACAGACTAGGGAAACTTAAGATGTAGAACATGCATTACCCAAGTTCAAAAGAGTAAATGCTAAAACGTCTGGAATTTGGGAAGCAAGATTTCTGCCTAATGGAATCAGCTTTTGATTAAGCAATTGACTTTTATAGTAAATAACATTAAAATGAAGCACTTGAGTTTCATCAATATTATAACATTAAAATACAAAAACCACTAACTGCCATGGACAAATGTTTGCCATTATATTTAAAGAGAATAAGGAGTGGGTTCTGTGGGAATTTGACATTTATCATTCAAGTGAGAGGAGATCCGGTGAATCTCAAATAACACAGCTAAGAGCAAATTAAGTGACTTTTTTTTCCTCTCCCAGATGGAATAATGCTACATCTTCCTACAGCCCATCCTGTATTCTGTTTCAGCTGTGTGATGACATGCAGAGGTTTCAGGAGGAATGTGGAAAGCAGAAAACCTGCTGTCCTCCTGCAATCCTCACAGCAGACACCCAGTAAACCTGCAGAGTGGTGGCACTTACTCCCAGCTGACTCACACATCTTATGGCAAAAATAAAGGAGTTTTTCCATCCTCTGCACACAGACACACAGGCTTCCAATGTTTTATCATGCAATGCTGCCTGTCGCAAGTTCAGATTTCAAAATTTTCATAAAATATGACTTAAATGCACCCATATTTCATGAATAACTTCCAACTGAAACTAACCTATGGTTGTCAAAATAAGTAAATGAAGTATCCTTACTTAGTAATACAATAAACATTTCACTAGAGGTCTGCTGGTTCTTAATTTACAAAGTAACTCAGCCTCTAGATAATCCAGCTGAATACACATACCTTGTACCTTTTAAGACAATTTAACAAACAAACCATAGTAGCCCCCTGATTTCAGCCTCTGAAAATTTTATACCCACTTACAGCAAGCACTGTGCTTCTGCTATACAAGACTGCAAAAGAATAAAAGTGTCTCTTACTACAAGCAATGAAAGAAGACAGATATCATTTAAACTTCCCTTTCCATTTCTTAATTGCAAAGACATAGGATTGATCCAAATTGTTCTGAGTCTTGTTACTGAGAGTTTTCTAGCTCAGTAGTTATTTTTCCCTTGACATTTTTTATTCATGCCTGACCTGACCTCGACCTTGTATCAAAATTCATACAAGGGATTATCAGGGATACTTTAATTAAGAACCAACATTTTCAGGATTCTGTCCTTTGACAGAAACTTCCCTCCCTTGATTCCTGAAGGCATATAAAAATTCCTTCATACCAATATATGCAAAGATGATCAACTACAAGTTAGCAAACAGAAAATCAGATGGCTGCTCAGGGATCACTGACATTTACACCTTGGGCTTATTCATTGTCAGGTCTGACCATATCCAAGAGAGCCACTGCAAAGGAGTAGTGCTGTGAAAACTGAAAACCATGACACAAGACTGGCAGAAAATTCAAGTTCTGGAGTCAATAGAGGTGTTTGAAAGACTCCTGTATCAAGACTGACTGGAAATAAGTGGGGTTTACGTGGTTCTACCAGTATGTTAGAGCTATCACTGAAAACAGAAATGAAAGGCAAAGGCAACTGAAAAGATAAGGGAGTTTTAGTAGCTTAAGGAAAATAATATCCTCTTCCACTTTGCTTTGAATTACTGCCTCGTTTGGAAGTTAATTTTCACAAGTTTAGAAAAAACACCATTTTCATAATGGAAAAGTGCATCCATCCCCTGGAAGCACCAGGCCCTTTTTCCTGTATGGAACACTCAGGAGAGAACCATTCTTGACTAGGGCCAGCCCACTGGATACACACAGAGATCTATTTGTCAGTCAAAAGATTTTAAAAGAAACAGATAGGATGATTAAAAGGAAAAGATAAGATGACGCTATACAAAAACCTCTGTCAAGTTCTAGTCCTAGCTAAGGAAAAAAATGGACAAAAAGCATTTTGAAGTCAAAGTATTGTAAAGTGACCTTTTCTAGTCAGCTGTATGCAAAATATTTATTTCTTGTAAAATACTGGGTTTCAGTTTTCCTTTTTTTGAAAATAATTCAAGCAATTGAGAAGTATTTTCAATAAAAATGTATGTTTGATTGAAGCAGTATCAAATACATAAAGAATATCAGTAATTTCTCAACTAGTTTCTCTTTCTCACTCCTTCAGCAGTATCAAATACATAAAGAATATCAGTAATTTCTCAACTAGTATGGCTTCCTGCAAATCATTAATCAACTAAGTTGGCACAATTAGTTGGTCTGCTATTCAATCTAATCGGAAAAAGTTTCTTATTTAATGGTAAAAATCAGATTAGAATTGAAACCAAGCCATTTTATTTATAGAAAATCCAAGGTACGAACTTTTAGCACGTTTATTTTAAAAACAATTTAATAGCTAAATGATCTATGTTTTACCTGAACATGCATTCTCATTAAAAGCAAAGTAAATATCTCTGAATACAGACACATTCTATGCCATTCTCTTTATTACTTAATTTCCCAGGTATCCCAGCATGATCTGAATAAATTATGCTGACAATACAACAACATAAATGATAAATCAACAGCACAATTTTAGTGATATATAGCATGAAAAGTAAATAATAACCAGCACTGCTAATTGGCTCGCTACCTGGCAACAAATCAGTGAGCAAGCAACTCCACTGGTAATGCTTCAGCTGTGCACCACCCTAATCATTAAACATTTCTAGCTATTCTAAGTTGCTTCTACTGGTTTTTATACAAAACTGTACTGTATCATAAAAATAATGCCAGAAACTCTTGTTGAAAAAATTAAAAAGCAACCAACAAACTTGCAGATTGACAACTTCTGGATGTTATGAATCCACTCCTCCTACATTGTGTGGCTCAAGCATTCATCAATCCAGAATGTGTTTTACTTAAAAAGCTAAAATTGCATCCTGTTTAGAGACTGAGGTTATCTACCTGAAGAGTCTGTTGTCTTTACTTTGGGACTTTATTTATTGTCCCAAGACAAAAGATGAACATGTAAATGCAAACCCTAGTTTCCATCAAAGGCTAAAGGTTCCATGAGCTCTGATGGGGAGAAGAGAATCCTCCTTCAGTACAAGATTTCCACAGAGTTCCCTTGCTCTGGAGAGCAGGAGGGCAGAGCCAGCCTGTGGCACTGGGGCTCTGTACAGCCTGTCTTCCCTGCCCTAAACTGCACCCCCAAGACAGCCCCAGGCAGTGGAGGGAGAAATTACACAAATCACACGAGTGTGGGACCTAATTCAGCATCCCACTCCATTGCCTGTAGCAAACAGGTTCCAAAACCCAACAAAATCATTACTATCCCAAAGGAAGACAGACAATCTTGTCAAAGGATAAGCATTATCTTGTTCTTGCCTATTTTATTTCACTGCATTTCTGAGAACTGCCTTACAAACGTGGATGTCCACTTTTGTTTTCAAATCCAGCCACACTTTTCACTCCTTCAACTCTAAGTCCTATCCTACATACCATCAAAACCTCTTCCTTAATCAATTTTCAATTTGTTGGCACACTTCTGTTTGTTTCTTGGACAAAGCCAAGAAAGAAATCAGATTTACCTTGTGTAAATCATTCCTTTCTTACAAATCTTTACTTATCTTCTCACTCACTTAACATAAGCTCCTCTATTTTTAGTCTTTGCACATAAAATTCTTTATGTTTCTGGACATTTTTCATGACTATTGCTTTACTCTTCCTGTTTATGATGGATATTGTCAAGCAGAAAGGTATGAATTCAGCAGTGTATTCAAGGCAAGAGGATATCACTGGTAGGTATCATAATATTTGCAGTATTATTTTCCAACCCATTCTTTATTCACCCAACCATTTTGCTAGCTGCTCAGACCACCGCTGTGAACTGAGCAGCCTTTTCTATTGAGCTGTCTGCAGTAATGATGATCATGGGGAAACTCTTTCCCCACTGAAAGAAAAGGCAAAACTCCCAGAGACTTCAGTAGGATCTGAATTTCACTCAAGTCCTTTCTATCAGGTTATTGTAGCTAATGTAGAATTCACTCAATGGCTATGAATACTCCAAACAATTCGACAAAATTTACATTGCAGGAAATTTGTCAAAATTGAGCATATTTGGATTTCTGCTCCCTAATTGCCTAAATCAGTTAAATCTCCAGAATTCTTTGAAGGCTGCTATGGACTTGACTAAGCAAAAAATTGTTGTCATGTATATTTTTTGCATTTATTTTGCATTCCATACACACCTTCATTTGAGTCTTTACAATGCAAATAAATCCAAAAAATATACTGACTACATCACTGTGAATCCTGAGTCCCTGGAAGCACTGTTAACTTGTGCCTGTGCTGAACACTGGCCAGTTCTCCATTCTCTGTTATTTTTCCAGGGTAAAAATGAATTTCATTAAGGTGTTTTTTCTGTAACTACCCTTTCCTCAACAAATACAAATATTTCTAGCCTGAGAAGTATCATTTATGATCTCTCCATTCCTACCATATGTGCCCTCTTATAAGTATTTTTAAATTGTAAGTATTGTTGCTAGTGTTTTAAGTCCAGATATCTTTTCACCCCATTGCTGCTGAACCTAAATTCACAAACTGATGAAGATTTTCTGTTCCAGAAATGGAACAGAGAACAAAAGCTAAGTTGACAGCTAGAAAACTGGAAGTTGCAGTCCTCACTGCATATCTACAAGTGCATAGCCACGATTTACAATGCTGCTCTATGGCTCAGTCCCATAGCGTGTATTTAAGTTAATTTGAAAATACCATGCGTTTGCAGAAGTCTCTACCATCTGCTGCTTATCCAACCATCAGTTTCAGAATTAAGCAATGTAGGCAAAGGAGCAGAACACAATCTCTGTTCCAAAACCCTCAATAATATTAGTCTTTGGTAGCATTGCCAACACCATGTCTTGATGGGCCACGGTGAAGGTTTACACTGTGGCTGCCCCATCAGTGTGGGCCTCAGTCAGGGCACTAATTGTTTTTGGATGGTTTGCACAGTATCACATCAAAGGTACCAGCTTGGTAGCAAATGCACTGCAGTACACTAGGCAGGAAATCTGCATGTTGGTGTGTGCCTAAGTAAACAGGGAGCTGGGAGCCCTTAGGGGAACTATTTCAGTTATTCAGTATGGATCTTCCTTAGTCCTATCATCCTATGGGGGCTCTTCATTTCTTGAGTCTTCAATTTAATAAATCCACTAAAATTAACAAATCAGCAATTAATAAGGAATTAATGTGGTTCAGGCATGTTTAAAGTTAAATAAGCACTTAAATGTTTTACTAAACAGGAGTTTAAGACAATACATACCACTTTAGTTCCTCGAGGTCATGCTCTTGGTTTCAAATTGCTGAGGTGGCACTGGTACCCAAACTCAAACTCTGACAAATTTGGGATGAAACAGGTCTTTAGTGTTTAAAATATTCTTTGCTGTGACATTGACTCAGCAAGACAGCTGGGTTCCTGGAAGTGATAAGATCCCATCCAGTGAGGCAGCAATAATACAGATATCATGAAACATGATGCAATTATTTTCTTTTAAAAAAAAATTAAAAATAATAATAAAAAAAACAAAAGCAAGGGAAAAAATCACACAGAGAAGTATAAAATTGTTTCTTCATGCACCTAATATACTGTGGCTATGGTATCATAATTTCCCTATAAATATAAAACACAAAATATAGATGTGGTGCTATTTCTTTCACTTCCTTTTCCAGAGGAGAATGAAATGTGTATTTGAGGCCAGTGGGAAGTTGTGTCACTGTAAGTGGGGGAATGCAGAAACAGCTGTTACCTTCTCCTTTGCAGAGTGGTGAAGCTCTCACACACCTCTGCTGTCCCAGTGACATCTCCTTGCTTGAAGACATGCAAACATTCAGGAATGCACACAATACCTAGAAGCATATATGTCCTATAATTTCAATGACAACAGGTTTAATCCTATTTAAAATTTTTAATTGAAGTTAAAATGTTTTTGCATTTGGCATATGCTGGCAGCAAATAAAATGATCCTGATGAATGGCATAAAACTATTAATTATGTTTTGTTCACTCTATTCTTACTACATTGCTTGTGTGGTTAAAAATTTACTCTATGATCTCATTTAAAACAATACATGTGTCATTTCAGACATTCCTAAAAAGAATGCTTAGTAATAATAAATAAGTGTGCTTGTCAAGAGAAATTTGCTAACAAAGTGAATGCAAGCATCTTAAACAGATAAAAGAAAGAAACTACAAATTATGGCAGGATAATATTTTTTTTTATTTTTTTTAAAGATGCTCCTGTTTTTATTCATTGATGAACTTTTGATATGCAGATAAAGACAATAAATGTTTCACGATTATTATGAGCATTCCAGAATCCCCAGACAACCCTAAAGATTTCAATGTCTGGGAAAAGTGTCAGATTCTATCATACCATCTCCACTGTAAATACTAATAATATTGATAAGGATAATTTGAATGATTTTAAAGTAAAACTGTCAAAGTTATCCTTAACACATTGAAGTACACATCAGCACTTACTTTGAGGCTGGCAGAGCACTGCAGCAGTTCTCAGGGAGTTTGTGGAGCACGGCTCTCTCTGGAGATGTCCCAAACCCACCTGGACCTGGTCCTGTGTCACCTGCTCCAGGTGACCCTGCCTTGGCACAGGATGGACACAATGGTGTTCAGAGATCCCTTCCAGCCACAGCCATCCTCTGAGTCTCATCTCCAGGTGCAAAGGAAACAAGCAGGGCTTTGGAAGCCAAATTTGTAGCACATCTGCATTTTTCATGCATACGTACCTTTACACAAATAAACACACACATAACTTGGGTAAGTGTACAGTCATCCACTACAAGTGATACAGATGCAAACTTATATGGTTTCAAAAAAAAAAATTTGTCTTCACAACCTCAAAAACCTATTTTTAATATCTGGCCTTCTGAACTCACCTCTCTGCAGCATTGTCAATTAGGTTCTCCATGAGTACACATATTTTCCTGGACACAATGGATCTTCTTAATACTATGATCTAAAGATATAATACATTGTCAAAAAATATTTGTGCTTTATGAGGATGAATTTGCTTGAACATCTACTATACTTTCCCAAGCCAGATGAAATACCCTGCACAACCCCTCAAAAGCACTGCTTTCTTTTTTTTATGGGGGCTTTTTCTGTGTTTGTGTTGTTTCCTAGCAGTTTAAAAAAATTATGTAGCTTTAATTTTCATTAAGTATTTTTTTTCCTGCCCCATGATTATCTCTTTCTTCTTATGTACAAAATAAAAAAATTCATAACCACTTTGCATTCCCCAGTTTAGGAGACAGCAGAAGATACAAATTCAAGCCCAGTCCTCAAAAAAAAAAAAAAAAACAAAAATAAGAACACCATACTTACAGGCGGTGATAAGGCCTGGAACTGGGAGGAGGCTGTGAAGCAGTGGCTGCCTCAGAGGAGATTCCCAACATCCAACATGCTCCAAGTCAGTGGGTGCTGCATGACCCAGATCCCCTGCATGGTGTAGAACATCTGTCCTCCAGCACAAAGATTTGCCACAGCAGCCACGAGCAGCAAAGCTCTCAGAGGCACTATCTGGGCTGACACTGCATCTACAGGAAAATGTAAAATCTTCTTAGGCACTGCCAGGAAAGCTGTCATTGAATTGAACAGTGAGGGGGGGGGTGGGGAGAAACGTTATGGGCAGAAAATTTGTGATGCTTTTGTGAGGAAAGATACCATGTGAAAAGCCTTGACTAGAAATGAATTGCCCTTTGGAAATTACAAGCATTTACACTTTCATGTAATCCTAAAATTCTTGACAACATCCTTTTTAACTACTACAATTTTCAGGCTACATTTGCCTACTGATGGCTTGCTGCACTCTTTCAATACAGGCAAATCACTGCCTACCAAGAATTCACCACGGGTCTGTGCAGGGACAACAAAAAGGAAATAAAGCTTTGTGCCCAGAGGGCAATCAATTCACTTCTCTAAGATTTTGCACCAGCAGAAAAACCGCTGCCCAGACTTCTGATGTGATGTGGCAAGTGGGCAAAATTATTGGCAAAAGGAAGCAGGCAAAACACTCAGTGAGACAAGCCTGGCAACACTGGAAACACCTTCTCCAGGCCTCAGTGCACACAGCAGCTTTTACAGGACAGTGCCTTTCATGTGAATAATATACAGATGCCTTCTGAAATTGCAGGAAAAGGCTGGAGCTTTCCCTTTTTTCTTTCTTAAACAGCACAACTGCTTCCATCACCTTTTTGTAAATCCTTAATAGTGCATTATCATACTGTTTATGTGGGAAGGCAGTGCTGTGGCAAAACTTGTTACTGATCGTGGTTTAAATTGTCTGAGGAATTAGTATCTAAGTCTTATGAAAGAGCAATCTTTTATGCATAATATTATGAAAGAGCAATCTTTTATGCATAATATCCTTTTATTTTCCCACTTCATTCATTTTGGTAACCAAAATGTGTGTTTACACCTAACTACATAATGTTTTAGCACCTTTGAACTATTTTAAACAATCTTTTTGATTCATATATAGACATAGGAATGTTGGGAATGTAAAATATATATATAATTTTAGACAACTATCTGCCTAGTAAGTTAAATGTCTTGGATGCCCTAGAAAGTCAGATTTGAAAGAGAAACTGTATTTAAGAACCTCTGATCTACCCAATGATTCCTTGAAGTATAAACATGTCATTTTACATATCCAAACTGAAGCACACACCAGCAAATATGAGTAGAAAGCTTGGGGAATGTGATGGTTTACCTCAGAAACACTTAATTTAAAAAATCTAAGCAAACAAACACCCACATAAAGAAATAATAAGCTGCTTAAATTTAACATACAGGTATTTTTACTGTGGCTTTTGTTTAGCATTCTTGATCCTAATGAAATTACATCACCTTTGAAATGCAAGAGCATTTTTTGCTATAGTTCTGAAGTCATACTTACAGCTGTGTTGGTATTCAGGCATAGGTCTGAAGAACTGGCTTTAAAATTACCTCCTACTTCTCTCTGGTTTGAAAACACAGCTGCATTATCTCATCTGGATATGGTGATGAGTTTGATCTACACTAACTACTACAATGGCATTGTGCAAATCAATAAAGAAATGTGATAATCCTCTAGCAAAAATTAATTTATTAATGAAGTGAATAATTAAATCTGCTGAAAAACACATTTGCAGGAAGTTAAGCAAAGGTGTTTTGAATAAGAATGGGGCTTTTTCTTAAATCTATAAGTACAATAGACTTGCTAAAGTAAATAACCCCGTGAGTTACTTACCTCATAATGTATTTAGTTATAATATTAAATGGATAAAGTACTTGATCATCTCCCAGGATAATAAAGCTGGTGGTATGGAGAAAAGCCTCCATGGGATTAAGAGAGAGTTAAAACATTTCAAATATGCAATTAAAGGCATTCTAGCATGCCTGTGATCTCTGCTCTGGTTTCTTATTTACAGAGAAGGAAAACTGGCTCAGACCTCCTAGACGAAGACAAGGAAGTATGCAAAATCGAGCAGTCTCTGTGCCAGCTCTTGCTAATCCTTTTCAGTATGGTTTGCTGCTAATTTGTCATGGCACATATTTGCCTTATGTCTAATTAGCATCAAATTGCAAACTGCTATTTGCTAACAATTTGTTGCATCAATCTGCTTGAAAATCTATAGTTTAGAACTGGATTGCAGCTTATTCTGTCTATCAAAATTCTATTTCATACACATTACAGTAAACTATTTGCCTCTAAAAAAATTCATTGCAGTGCACTTCCATACAAAGAAACGTATGTTTTAAGAGTGCTTATGCAAAGTGGTGGTTTTTGTTCCATTGTTTCTCCCTCCATTGATATTTTGCTATAACTTGTTAATAACTGGAATTAAATAAAGAACAGCTTGCTCTTTGTTTAGAGTCAAATCTAGCTACAACTGCCTCACCCCTAAAATAGAATAGGTACATACAGTATTATTATCCATACTTTGGAGAATACAGGCAAGACCTTTACAACAAGAATTTGTGCTGCAATTGGCTCTCAAAATACAGGAAAAATTTCAGCCAAGGAATTTGCCAGGTTTAGGAACTGGCTAATCTCTTCTGTGTGACATCCACAGGTATTAAAATAAACAAATAGTTAAAAATATTTGTCAAAAACAAATACTGTTGCAGAGCTGTTCTTCAATGGAATCATAAGTGATGTGGGAGATGTTTATGCATAAGATTTCCTCCCCCGCTATGCCTCATTAGAAACAGATGGAATACTGCTGCCACATGCATTGCAGGGGATGGATGGAAATGTGTCAGTGCAGGGCCTGGCCTGTGGAATTCACTCCAGAGTGACACAGAATGTTCTAAGCAGTCTCCTCCCCTGTTCTCCAGGGATGGCACGGGGTCATCAAACACAGCCACATGCTGCTTCGCTGGAAGAAGAACTCCAACCCACAAATGATGAGGTTTCATATCTAGATGTAATACAGGTAGAAATGATGGTGGGTTGTTTGTTTTTTTTTTTTTTCCAAGCCACAAAGAATTTCAAAGTATTGCACCTGGAGAAAGCCCAGTTCGTAGAGCTGAGAGAGACATGGTGGGAGTAAAATAGAACATAAATAATCTGGGTCTCAAACTGCAGTTTCTTCTGCGTTTCCCTTTGTCATTTTGATCCAAAATTCCATACTGGGCACCAGACATGTTTTCTTCAAGTTTCAACAAAATCAGTACAATGTTTGCCTTTCTGTGAGTTGGTGTTTGCTATAGCAAACAAATGTAGCCAAATTTTCTGCCCACTTCTATGTAAAGTTTGCATACTTTCTCCTTGTGAGAGAATGAGCCAAGCTCAGTATAAATGTTGTCAAACAAAATGAAAGCTTTCAGAGCTGAGTGAGAATACAAGTCTGTCTTTGCTGTATCTCTACCCAATAAAAACTCTTCTAAGGTTGCAGGGAATTGAATGCAACCTTCACAGGCAGATTGGACAGACATTTAAGAAGTGACAACTATTAAGATGAACTCAGCTCCCCACAGCTTCAGTGAATGCAGAGTTAGAACCAAGTTCAGAATTTGAGAGTGCTGAAATAAGAACAGTCATAAACACTGACAGAGTAACTTGAGCTGGAGACTGACTGAGGTCAGACCCAAAGACTCTCTCCACCTGAATTATCCTCAGAACTGCCACCTTATTTGATCAATTTTTACTAATTCAGGGTTTTTTTCTGTATTCTTCATTGCTTTCTAATCTGAGCAAAGTCCAGTACAGATGGATGCTGGTGGCCACTGCTGCCTGCAGAAGCACACTGGAGGGTCTGAGGAGAAAACTGCTACACGTGATGAAACAGAGTTAAGAGAATTCCCTGTTTCCATTAAAATCATGGAACTTATTTGTGCCACAAGCAATAATAACATATTAATTACACCTAAGGGAAAGCTCTGACTGTCCTTTAAAAGCTAGCAATGTGGACAGGGGCTCACATTTCCCTGAAACCAGAAAAAAACAACACAGAAACATAACAGTGAACAGGCCATCTGCGTCACAAGTATGGACTTTCCCTCTACGGAAAAGGGCACCTGCTTTTCTACAAAAATAGTGCCCACATGAGCTGGACATGAATGGCAAAATGAATACTCACTGAAGGAATACAACTTTTCCTGAATTTGTTTTATGATTATTAACATGTCATACTTATTTTCAAATGCGTTAATTTCCCAAATTTTATAGAACTCCTGTTTAATTGTATCTCTAATGGACAATATTTTAGAGACTGCATTAATTTATCTCTGTTTCAAAATGATATAAATATAGTAAGGGCCAATTTTGTGCATAGAAGTGGGGACGCAATCTGGGCAGCTAAGCACCTCTTAATCTTCCAATCTGGAAAATTGAATTCAGGCTTTTTCATCTTGGCTGAAGGGAAACCAGTCTGTGTGCCCTGAATTCTCTCCAGATTTTATGGACATGGAATCAGCAGTATGTCCCATCAGTAGCCAAAAGAGCTCTGTATCATTCTGCAAGTTGGTACAGCTCCAGTGAGAAGTTTAGGAATAGTTTTTCACAGCTTCCTAAACTGAGAGTGATTTGAGGTCAGCAGAGCTCATGTATTTTACGAGCATGCAGAAAAAAAGATTCATTCATTGTCTTCTGTAAAACAATGTTGGTTTTTTTGAACAACTGAATTGCTGGTTTTCCATTTATACATTTGTTCATAGTCTCTGTAATATATACCCAAGATTTTCCTATCTTAGAAGAGCAAGGGTCAGACATTTTCAACCCCCTAAAAAGTATAAAGAAATACATGGCAAACCTTTTTTTCTGCCCTGGCCAGTTAAAAAGAAATAGAATAAATGTATTGGAAAAAAAAAAAAACAAACTATTTAAAAGTGTGAAAAGTGTGCAGCCTTGACATAATTAGATCTACCACATCTAGGTCAGCTAAGGATGCAGGATTCACACACCAATTATTTATTCAAAACTTTAGAACAGTGCATTTCAAGTGACAGCTCCTAGTTGTGACTCCTCCAAGAACTAGTAGAGCCACTGTGCTACATACACATTTTAGAGAGCTCAGATCCCCACCTCATTTGAAAAACTCCAAAGGCATTGGATATAAAGAAGAAGGTGCCATAATCCTAGTTATTAGTGACAGGTCTCTAGTTGAAATCAGTCCTGGGACTTCCTTGCCTGTGGCACCAGAGAAGAGGATTATCCATGAACAGATTGAAAAAGTTAGGTCTAAACCCACTAGGGAAGGAAGGAGTGGCAGTGTGTGTGTAAAACAAAGCTCCTTTCTGCCAGCAGGAGCCTGAATGACAACCTCCAGGGACTGCACAAATGAAAGGTGGCTTCACCAGCCTCCCAAAACACCACCCCTGCCATAAACTGTTTGTGGTTTAAAACCCCTAGAATTTAGAATAACATGGAAATGGAGCCCAAAGGTGAGGGACTGGCATATTGTTAAGTATATTCATATCAGTACCCTTGGAAATGTCTGGCACATACCATATGCATATTTCATCTTATGCTTTTGGATAATGCTTGTAAAATATGTTTTGCAGCACATGAAAGGGCTAATCCAAGTGCAGGGTAAAAGTCACTGCTGCTAGATAGCAGACTTCCTCCCTTGGCACAAACAAGCATTGAAGAGTTGTGTTTAGGTTCCCAAATTTAAACCATACTGATGCCTCAACGACAGACATTTTCTACCCTTCCTATTTCCTTCTTGAAGTAAACACAATTGCACATCTAGTAGAGTAGCTTGAAAAAACTATTGGAAATTCTAAGAAAATGTTTTAAGTCAGAACTAGGATTTGGGAACTAATAATGGAAATAAATTTGCTTTGAAAAAGAAACCCTACAGTTCATAACATTGTACAAGGCTCAAAATGTCACTGTAAATATATTTTAATCCTGATCCAATGACATACTCTATTCAGTGTACAAGGGGACCTATGTGCCTCTTTCCTAGTCTTCTAGAATGCTAAACAACAATATACTTAAACATAAAACATGTTGCTCTTGGTTACATACCATAAATTGCCATATATCCCCTTCTCTCTTCTCATTCAGATTCTAATGAATGCTGCTCCACTGGTCAACTATAACACAAGACAGAAAGTACTTTTCTCCTTGTCAAAGAGCACTCTATAAAAAATACCATTGGCTTCCTGATTTAGGATACATGGCTAGTAAGGAAAAAACAGCAGAGTTTGGTAAATAAAGTCTTGAGTGGGAATTTTCTCCCATGACTACCAGAAGAGAAATGAAATTTTCAGGCACAGCCCTTTCAAACTCCACAATACTGCATGTGTGGGATTTGGATACAATAAAATTAGGAACCTGAGAGGAAAGTTGTTTTTGCAGCCTCAATAATGAGAGCGAGCCTTGAAATGCTGGCAGTGGAGGAAGCATTTTCATTAGGTGTGTTTCACTTTCTTCCTTGGTGCAGCAATCCACTTACAGAAGCTGTGTGTTGTTACATGACACATTTCCACTTTCTTACAGAAGTGCCTGTGATTTTTTGAATGCTGTTTGTTGTTACTGCCTTTCTTCTCCGACACAATGCACCAATTTTTAACCTTTTCAGTAACCTAGTGACACCTCTGGGATATTACAGTATTCCTGTCAAAATGTCTGGTCTACAACAATAAACTTTACATTGATGTCTTGCTTTTTGGGAATAATTACACTGTTCCTTAAATGTTACCCTATTTACTATTTGTGCAAAAAGATGACAATAAAATCAATGCAACACAATTCCCAAATGTGCATCAAAGTCTTTTGCAATGTTAATGGATTAGTGTGTCCATAGAGGTGTAAGATCATTTTGTCTTGGTGCTTGGACTTGAGCGTTATATGCACTTACTCAAAGATAAACTTATTAACCCTTATCTGCTGAGCTCATCCCTTCAAAAAGTTAGTTTAATCTCCCTGCATTTGTCAGGATTCCTTTTTTCTTTCTCCTTTTTTTTTTTTTTTTTCCTTCTTTCTTTTTTCCCTCTCCCTTCTGCTGTAGCCCAGCCTGGGAATGCTGCCCATCGATCAATAGGTGTATGATGAAGGAACTTCGTCCTGCTACCTCTGACCAGCGGCGATGTTTTTCCAATGATTCCGCAGGAGTCAGAAACTCAACAAAGCGAATCGCGGATGCTGTAAAGGGAGCATGCTGCTCATGTCTGTGACCACTGTATGCAAAGCTTGGCATTAGTCACCGCCAGGCCGCCTCTGACAGCCCTGAAGTGAGGGAGATTAATGTGAGGCAGGGGCACTTTATTATTGTCATTCTGTTCTTTCACACTCTGCCTCTGACTTTCAATTTTGCTCCAGAATTAATTGTCTGCTCCCTACAGTATGACTGATGTAGAAGGATACAAGTAACATAGGCACCTGGTTCTGGCCTTGACAATCTGACTCGTTGTTGCAGGATGTATTGTGTACAGTCAAATTCAGGGACAGACGGGCATCTTTCAAAGAAATCAGCCAATGTTTCTTTTGACTTCAATCAGATTTGACTGTAGATTATCCTCCTCTAAGAACAATTTTTTTCTTGTAGAGATGCTAACAAAATGCCAGTGCCATTATTAAGTACCACTACACGATAGTATTGCTCTGTTTTATGCAGCCTCATATGAGGCCTTTCTCCCCAAGCTTTGCTTTTTATGTTGTAAGGCAGTAAATTAGTCATGTAGCAGTGTTTAATCCCTACCCTCTCAGAGTTAAGCATTGTTGTGAGAACATTATATATGGTATCTTAGACAATAAAAATACATGGCTGTGCAAGTCAGTATCATTTACTATTTATTGGGCTAAGAGTTCCAAAGCAAATTACACCCAAAGACAAATAGTTAAAGATCTTGTATCTAATAGAATATCTGACTGTATATCAGACTCAAAATGAACTGCTGTACTAAGAGATCAAAGAACATCTTTACTAGAGCATAGAGGATGAGAACAAAAATATCACTTTTCAGATGGAAAAAAAAATCATACAGAATCAGTCTTTGCACATGCACCTCTATCTATCAGTCTGCTTTTTCTCAGTTTAGCATCTGATGGTGACAAATGTAAAGGCACTTCTACACTGCAGCAAAACAACAGGTTTCACCTTTAAACAATAAGCATTTGCTGGTAGTCACAGACATTGCCACAGACATTCAGGCAGTAATATCAACATTTGCTGCTCTTGTAAGTATGGTGAACTGTGGTATATTTGCTTGAGGTTTAGGTTTTGAGACAAATATTCTCAAGTGCCTGTTAACACTTTCAGCTGGGTTTTATCATTTTTGATCAGACTTTGATCAGATAAACTTTTCAGAGCTACACAGCTGAGAAATTATCAGATGTATATAGCATGTATGAAAACAAGCAACACTAAATGTTTCACTGTTTAATGTTTTCCCCTTGGTACATAGGTGGGATTCCTCAAGAGGATCTTGGGAATTTCTTCACAAATATTCTCTCTGAATAGAACATGCAATATATTATTTTGATTTTAACTTATCTAGTCCTTCAATGTGACCATGTGTTAAAGGGTACTAAAATTTATAATATGCTGAATTGCCTTTATCCTGGATACCAGAAGGAAAATTACCACCATTCAATGAGGATGATCCCACTTCATTACATCAATAATTTACCACGATGATTAAAGCACAAAAAATATCTACCTACATTTATGAAGGAAGAAGCTTTTCCCACTTGCTCCAGTTTTCCCAGACCTCTGGGCAAAGTAAATTTCAGGATGCTTTTCAACTTCCTTGAAAGACAGAAAAAAGCAATGAGAAACTCTGCCTCTTTAAAAAGGTGTGCAAGTAAACGTTGTAATATCCTTCAAACCTGACATTAAGTATTCAAATGTTACTTAAGCAAAGTGTGAGCAATTAAATTAATCAATCTTCCCAGCCATGTACTGAACAGATGTTCAATAAATCCTCTCTGCTTACAGTGTGAGAGGAAGAAAGTCTACTTTTAGCTGTCCTTCAGTGATGACATCCCTCAGCCTGTCCTTTCTCTGGGCCTCATGGGCCACTGCCAGGCAGTTCTGCTGTGTTGTTGCTTTATTATAAATAACAACAGACCACCTGGACTACCTGCAGTACCTGGAAGCTGAGGTTTAATGATCCTTCAGGCTACATCCTCAGCTCTCTCCTGATCCCGGATAATGGGACTGATGGGAATGGCAGAGGAGTGACGGATGGCAGTGACGAATGACTCCAGACAAACATGTGCTGACAACGAGTGAATATGGGGCAGCCTTGCAGAAAGGTCAAGATAAAAGTATTTGCTTGACTTTCAAAGTTTCTCCGTGAAAAAACACTCGGAATCCTCAGACTCTTCACCACCAGATAACTTTGCCAGGCAGGTGTGTACAGCAAGGTATCAGTGTGTTACAAATCTGGCAAACAGCAGTGCAAGTGGGAACAAACACAACCCTTTGGTGAAAAGAAAAACCCCAAACAAACAAGAACAAAAAAAGCAAGAATGGCTGAATTGCATAGACATGCAAGAATCTGCATATTTGTAATTTTCAGTGCTAAGTTTACTAGCAGCTGCAGACACTGCCTCTTGCTTTTTAAGGTGTCTGCTCTGACCAGTTCCCACTCCAGCCACAGTCCTGTTCTGTCACTGCCCCTCTGGCACCAGGAAAAGCCACTGAGCCATCCCATCTTTCTGCCCAATTAAGCAGTGAGGTCTTTTCCTAGTAGGACTTATAAAGCTTGCCTGGAAGTTGTGTGATGTAAAATTTGATTGCTACAAGATGCTCACGTTGTCATCTCTACTTTAGAAACCTCAGATTTCAAAAATTAAGGGAAAAGCTTTTACATCCCACTCCCCAAACATTAAACAACAAATCCCATTGGTTATCAGGTGAATGCAATGCATCCCATCATCTCTACTTGTTACACATTAATATCAATTGTGATCAAATGAGTCGACTGACATTCAAATATAATGGTTAAAACCTCTGCACCACAGATATACAACTTCAACCTTTTGAATGCTGCCATTCCATATATGGACTTTACCCACATTTTAATGAGGCTTTAAAATCTCTGAGATTAAGCTAGTATTTTATATAGAACTGCCTGCTTTTTATGATATCCTGACATGTTGTACAACATTTGTGACTATATTGATCCTTATAAATCTAGCATCTATATATATTTCTGCAAAGCATCCCCTGCTCAGTCTGTAGCACAAACAACAGGGCAGGACACACAGAGGGGACAGTTCTTGAGCCTTTTGTGCAGCAGCAAACATACAGGTAAGGAATATTTTAGTAGCACAAAATATTTTAGTTGCATAACTCAGCCATAGTTAAAAAATAAATAAAATACCATCCTCAAAATACACAATAAAGAAACACCAGGGTTCTTTCTCAATTTTACCCTGTTTCATTCTCCTTCAGACAAACCCAGTTCAAATCCTGAGGGGGTAAACTGTACTGTTCTCCCACCTGGGACAGTTATACATCTTCATGCCCTCACCTTTGCCTGTCTGCAGAGACAAGCCTTCTTGTGTTTCCCCATGCAGTTTCACGCTTTTAATCTGAAACAAATGATTGCAGAAAAAAAAAAAAAAAAAAGCATTATCACCTTGGCGAGGCATCAGGAGTATACAGAAAAAAAGAAAGGGTCTGTGGGCAAATTCATCTTCCATTGCTACAATCAATCTCTCACCTGAAGAAATACACAATAACTAGGCAGGAAAGGGCCAAGATTTATGGCCTAGAAACATCTCCACTGACCAGCATACACCAAGCCTTCCTGGCTCCCTCCTTGCCAGAATGGCTCTTTCTAACAGTTACAATGATATACTGTCTCTCCCTACTGTTTTACAAGTACATTAGCTTTATTTAATGAGATCTCTGAGTAATTTAACAGATGTATATAGGACATAAGACTAGAAAAACTCTTGCTACTTGAACACTTTTGCCAGGGTATTCTAGGGCCAGCTAATCTCCACTACCATGTTATATTCCATGAAATACTGTTATTGGAATTTTGGGAAGGTTTTTAAAAATCATTTTAATAGGAATATTATATTATAATCTAATAGAATAGTGCCATATTCAACACTTGCTTGTACCAGGCCCATTAAAATAAGGTTAAAAGTGGTTACTTTAGTTCTTCAAAATTATTTATATATTAAAAGGAAGGCCTGAGAGAAATTCAAAAGCAGAGATGAATATATCTGTTAAATCTCACAACCTGTTCTTTCCTGTAGCTTCAACATCACATCCCAAGGGAAAAAAGACAGATTCTTCCCTTTTAAAAACATATATTCAGCTTTAAAGTGTACAATGATTGGATCACTCAATAAGAAAGCATTTCAAAGTACTGTATTCTGAGGTTTTGTTTAATATGTGAAGAATACCCAGTCATTAGTTTTAACACAATAGCTCTGCTTTCCATTATTTTATTATTTCTGTTTCTGAGCAACAGACAATGTTTTGGATGGCTGCTGTTATCCAGCAAAGTAGTTTTAAATAATAGTGATATACAATAAAGTATTAAATGAAAGAAAGCTGCAATAATAACTTTTTAAATAACTCTAATAAGCTACCAATTAATAATACAAGGTGGTGGCAATAACGAATTACCTGTTTAAAGTAACATTCAAACAATTTTTCTGAGTAAAAGAGATGGGCATAAACTTTATGCATTTGTCTGTGTTTCTTTCACAGCAGTGAATCAACAAAAATCCATACAGTGTGTTGCTGTTTTCTCATATATTATACTTTTAAAATTGATTAAAAAATAGAATATTGCCCCAGATTCAGTAATGACTTCAATGAACTACGTTAAAAAAAAAAAAAATTCAACAACTTCAGTTCTACCCAGTGGTGAGACCTGTACTAATTGAGTTTAGTGACATTTTTCTGTAAATAATGTATAGTCTCATTAAAGAAGGTTTATTTTAGTTTGAAAACATATTTCTTTTTAATTTTTTTTCTAAGCTGAAGGGGGAAAAATGGGGAAAAAAAGGATGAGAGTAATATTTACTCTTCTGGCAAAGTGTCCAACATCCTTCTGGCTTACAGAATATTGTGCTAACCTTGAATTAGAGCATAAAACACATGTCAAACACATTTATATATATTTATTCATAGAAATCTATGGAATTTACAACAAACACGCTGCAACATGTCTAATATTTAGAGAAAATCCCAGTTCTATCTGACCAAAGTAAATATTCCAACCCACCTCCCAGATGCACCACACCTTAGCCAAAGGCAAGGATTCCATGTTTTGAAAGCAGGAAACACCAAACTGTGAGCAGAAAACACAGATATGTCTTTAAATATCAGAAAACACTGACAAATCTCAGGGTGCAGAATTATGGACAGTCACTGTGTAAAATTACGCTTGAAATGAAGAATAAATAAAATTACTCTTGGAAAAAGGAATGGAGGAGAGAGAGGGAGAACAAGAGCAAATTCATCGCGTTAAATTTCATTTCTTGAGAGCTATACATCAAGGTGTATTTGTTTAATGAGGTTGACACCAGAAAGATGTATAGAACATGTCAGACACCCAGTACCAGAGCGTTCTGGGAAAAAGATAACATCTGAGGATCTGACCACTCACTTCGTCTTCGAGCCAGACTTCTCTATCTACTGGTTCTTCAGGGGATTATAAATGAGAGGGCAGGAGGAACAAGGAGCAAAATAATGAAAAACAGCACAAAAAAAGAAAAATTATAACATTGTAGAGCCATGTAAAGCCAAATTTATTGACCTCACAACTACATAATCAAGAGAAAGTTATCACTGTGGAAACTTTTACTAAAGCAGAATGATCTTAAATAACAAGGGAGTGCTATGAAATTTACAGCACTTTTAAGATATGCAAATTGAATGCAAGGTATAGACATAAGGGTAATTAATTGTAAATCTAAGAATAATGTTTCTTTGTCAGGGCTGTCTCCATGTTGTGGAATACATTCTAATGTGCCTTAACTCTGAATATTTCTTAAAGGCTGGTCTAATTATGAGATGTTCAGAATTTCAAAATAGTAGTTATTCTTATCATTTAATATAGCTGCTGTAAAGTTTCATAACAAAATTTACTGATTACATGAAAATATTTTATTTTAATTTTCAAGGATAAAGCACTTGTTTAAAAGTCTAGGCACTGAGTCTTTACCTTGGAAAAAATAATATGATGGAAACAGCTTTTGCCTAAAGCAGTGTTTTGTGGTGCTTTTCGTTTGGGTTTTTTTAAGAAGGAGAAAGGAAAGCAGCAAACAACATAAGTCCAAATGTAAATATATTTATATGCTGCCTTTTTGAAGTTATAATGTTGGCTTTCTAAGGACTTCATAGAATAATATAGAATCTTATAATTCCATTATTTACTTAATTGTAATTTACTTAATTTGTTTAATTGAAGTCATTCATGTGACAATAACTCAGGTTGACCTTTCACTGCCACAGGACTGTAAAAATTCACTTTCTCGTTTTAAAATCTGGCAAGGTAGGAAAGAAAATTTTCCAAGTTTGAAAGGAAATTTATATAAACTTATACAACATGTAAAACCTTTCACAGCAATAATTCTAGCCCCTGTCAGCTTCAGTAGCAGGCCCATATATGTGGCTGTGCTTCCTGACAGAAAACCCAATATTTGAGCTGCTTTTAGCATTTAATTCAGACAAATTAAAATGAAGCTTCTTTAGGGGGCAGCATAGTAAACAGTCTTCAGCAATAATGCCATAATAGCCAGGATGCCTTGGGTTTTCAGGAAAAAGATACTTTTTAATCCTTGTGTCTCAGCAGAGCTTGCTATAGACACATGGGAGAGTTAAGCAGTGTTGGAGGGAACAGCACGAGCAGCCACAGATCTCTGTGAGTCAGATGATTGAAAACCAAACACCAAGAGAAGCAGGTAAACCACCCTGGTTAAACCAAACCACAGCATTTGGGGAAATTATTCCAGATGGCAACTGAAGTTCCAACAAGAACTCTAATCACAGGCACTATCTCACAAAAAAATCTACATGGTTGGAAGTATGTAATTTAGATGCATGTGTAGTAGCACTGCAAAAATGTCCTTATTTTCACCTGTCATCAATTACACTCCTACCTGTGCAGGCATCCATCAAGGATGTAAGCCCCCCATCAAGGATGTGCTTTTCATACTCCAAAGGGAAAAGAGCAAGACACTTCAAAACCACCTATTTTACAAGAGGTGCAAGTGGGGTAGCTGGTCATGGGTGAGTGGTCATCTGGGAGGATTACAGCCCTTTGGGAAAACCATCATGTGGCATGGACTGGGAGCAGTGGGGGATCATCATGTGGGAGCAGAGGGAGAGAAAAGGGGGGAGTAGAGTGACAGTTCCTCATGCAGTTGGCATTTAACAGCAAAAAACCCCAAATCAAAAGTTAAAAATTTTGGCCAGCAGAATCAGTATATGCTATCTGCATGAGATGAAATGCATTTCAGAAATACATCAGACAAAGTCTTTGGGAGATAGGGAACAAAGAGAGAGGCTGAGCACCACTGTGGAATATAAAAGCAAATGCTAACACGACTTTGGAAAACATGCACATCATCACTTTGTGTCTGCTCTGCCTAAACAATTAAAATATTCTGTTAATAATTTTTACCTAAGCATAACATGGCATAACTTCAGCCCCCCTTCAGTGACAGTTTGTTCTTGGAAGTTCTGTTATAGTTTAAACAGAGAACTCAGGGAATTTTGAAATCATTGCCAGATATAGAGGCAGATTTCATAACATGAGTTAAATGCATCATATGCTTACATGAGAGGGTCTCTCCTATATAACACTTGCAGAAATTATAAATTCTCCATATGCCAGCAGAGCTAATAGCTTCCTTAAAGGAACTTTCAAAAATTATGCTTGCACAGGAGGAAGTTTCCAAAACTTTCTATAAGGAAACAGAAAACTAAGACACTTATTTAATGCTGGGTTGTAATTGGAACAAACTGAAATTTTCATCCTTCTTTTCATGACAGCTTTCCTACATAAGGCTTAAACTTTTAGGTACCTGAAGAAAGTGTCAGTGAGAATTCTGACTAATACCTGCTTCTCTAACTTCTGGAGACGACAGAAAACTTAGTGTGAAGTAATGAAAGTAATGAGAGAACAGTGAGAGAAGATGTGCCAAGGTTATGCAAAAATTTCTAAAGGCCACTTAAGGAGGAATCCTAGGAGACAAACTCCATGGTTTTGATGGAGATAAATGATATGAAGACAGATTTTTCCTTTCCTGCCCAGTGCAATGGAAATGGTATTACAGCACTGATAAAAGACCTGATCTGGAAACACAAGGCTCTTGTTTTCTCCAGCTGCCTTTCTATGACATGACAAATAAAGGCTATTGTCCTTTTGGAAGCATTTTTGTACATTATCATTTGAATTGGATTTCAAGTGGAGATTACAATTTCATTAGTAAAAGACTGTATATCTTAGGTGTGTTGCAGAGGTTAACCACAGCTATGTTTGACCCACATTAATTTTTCTCATTAATCTATGATATCTACCAGAAATTTTACATGCTGTTTTTGCAGGTTCAGTGAACTTTTCAAATTGTTATAATTTTGCCAAAACGTCTCATAGTCAAACTTGTGATTGACTGCCCAGAAAATGCAAAATGGCAGAAGAGCCCAACTCAGCTTACACAGTAACCTTGACTGAAGGGTTAGAGACAGAAAGTTATGCTAAGCCAGTTATTTTTGAAGCCATTAATCACCAAAAAATGCATTTATTTTCTGTTTCTTGTCACTCCAAACCTGCTCCTCCAATTCAATTACTGCCAAATTAAACCGCTGTGAAAACAAACTGTGGCACAACTTCTACTCTTGAATCTCCTCTATTCCCCAATCACCCACCATCTTTCTTCTAGCTTACAATTGAACAGAGTGAACATCCTCCTCACCTGGAAATAGCACTGGGAGGATCTGTGAACTAGACACCAATTACACATTGCACTGGGCCTTTTTCTTTCCCATTGAAATTATTTTTGTTTTCATTGAATTGATCAGTGGTGAGGTGAACTTTCACCACTTGGAAGTACAGCAGACTAATAAAAGAGCAGATCAGGAGAACCCATTGACAAAGTCCACTCCCACGTGGTGAAGCACCCTGACCTAAACCAGTCCCACCCATTTCAGTGGGACTCACTGACCAGTGAATATGCACAAGGCATGTGGTGGGACAGCACAACAGGCAAATGCAGCATCAAGTCTTCCACCCTCCTTGTTAGACAGACTTAGTTCTAATTACTGTGAGATGGATGGCCTTACAAAATACTCTTAATTCTTAAGGTCATTAAGAAAAGTGAAATTCTTCACCTTGTCCTTAAACTCAGTGGAAACTGCTCAGTTCACCTCTTTCACTTGGTGTGTTTAATTATTTGCACAGCTTGAATTAATACTAGGTCTATGTCTGAATGTCTCTGCTTGTCTTACTTGCTGCCAATCACTTCACAACACCCAGAATTTGAGGTTTTCTTGCTGCAGGAGTCATCAGGGAGCAAAATCAGATGAAAACACTTAAGTGAGATGACTGATATTTCCAAAGAACCCTTATTTGATTTTCCCCTTTTCCTACCATGAGAAGTCATTCCTAGACCATTAGAAGACAGGGAGAAATATCAGGCAAAATAATACACTGACTCTTCATATTACAATGGCTTGATGGATCTTTTGTGATTCAAACCAAATTTAGAGTAGCCACACTTACACTGCCTGTCTCCCCAATGCCTATAACTTTACATGCAGAATAGCTCCTAAATCAGAGCAACATGGACTGCAAAAAGGTTACTCAGAAGAGACAATCCAGATGCACAAAAAAAAGGCAAAACAACAAACAAAAAAACTGGCACATACCAGTTTAAGACTTTTCAATTTAAAGAAATGACACATTATTGTGCAATATTTTCAAGTGTAAAGCCTGCGTTTCCAAATGTGACCCAATACAAACCAGAGGCTACGTAAACAAGCACGTAGCTCTTTCTTCTTTTTAGTTTTTAATAAGTATTTCATGTAACATTTGAGATGCCAAGCAAGGGAGGGTGAAATGCTGCTATCCACAAACCAGCAATAAACAGTCACAAGGTTCCTCTGCAGGAGGATCGAGCCACACATAAACAAAAAAGAGAAAACAAAAAAATTAGAACAAAGCTAAATAAAAATAATAAAGCAAAAGCTAGAGATTAAATTCTTTCCTTCCTTATATCCGTTAGAGGCAGCACAAAGTCAATGCATTTGCACAGGATGTAAGTCAGGGCACAAATTGGCCCTTCAGCTCTGAGATTCCTCCAAGCTTTCCCAACAGCTTGCTGAGCGTAATTTGGGCTGGGTTATTTAAAGCTACCCAGGATAATACAGTACAAAGGCTGGTGTGAACAATAACTCTTGCACAATTTATCACGCAGAGAAGAGCTACTAATCTTTTTAGAAAACAAGGTATTCAAAATTATTTAATGCTAATATTTATGCATCAGAAAGCATTCTAAGCACAAAACAGCCCTCCTCCCCCTCCCCATCCACAACACGGATTTGTGAACATCTTCAGCTGCAATACACCATATTTTCAGAGAGTCTTGAAATTATCGTACTGTATGTTGGCATTTATGAAATTCTGTTATTAATGCCACTCTCATACAAAGATAAGCTGTGTTTACAATACTAATACCTTCCACAAATAATTAGGTATGTATAGCTACACATATAGCCTTCTATACCAGTGATGGCTCAAAACTGCAAATTTAAAGTGTATTATTGTAATAAACAGCAATAATAGCAATGATTATAAAAATCGGTTTGGCATGCTTCTGCCTAGCAGAATTCTGTACCACACTGTCAGTTAAAAACAGAAAACCAAGACACATACATCTTCTGACCTATTATTTTCCTAGCTCTTCTTTACAGTTTCTTTTTCTATTACATGCTATTATTTTTCAAAATAAAAAATGGAATTATAGCAAACTAAAGACAATTATGAAATTAGTCTAACTCTACTAACCAAGCAAATGGGTATCAATCTATGACTGCACTTGCATTGTAGATTGCTGCTACATTCTTTCAAAATTATAAGTTTTTAAAAGTACTGCTGTCTTTGAATAATATTCAAAGTATCTCATAAGAACAAGGTTTTCTTTACATGTCAATAGTCTAAAAGTGAAAATCATAAACTTTCATATATCAGATTGATTTTTTATTTTCAAGTATTCAACATAATTTTAAAAATATCTTGGCATAATTCTATTTCCACCTAGGAGAGCTGGATGCTTTGCCTCATTTAGTATATGTACAACAACTGATAAAAACCCCTTTTCTTTTTCTTTTGCATGCATTACAGGTCCCATATCCAACTCAGCACAGTATTTACCAGAGCAGTGAACTCCCTAGTTGAATTTTTTGCAACTCTTCTGCTGCAAGACACTAAGCTGGTGTTTGTTTTGAAGCAATGCTATGTCACAGCAGAGAACCAAGCACCTTCTACGTGACCTCCAGGTATAATGTTGCAGGAGGATAAGAAAGTTGCATATAATCAAGCAAAGTGGCTTTTGCAAATGTTTCCACATTTCATTTAAATCAAAACATCAAACCCCCAGAACCTCCCAGGTCACACATAGTAGGGGGAAAGTGGGCACTTGGCTAGCATTTACCTGGATTAAGGGGTGTAGGAAATTGCCCAATTATCTGTTAGATTTAGTAAGAGGGAAAAGGATTTGATAACTCTATCACATTCAAACACATACAAGTGCAACCAAAATTGATATAAATTAGTTGCAGAACCTTAGCCATCAGAGCATTCTCCCCTAAGTCAGCCTCTCCAGATTGCTTAATGCTAAGATCTATTAGACTGAAGCTCAATGTAGAGTTTTCCAGGGTGCTACTGCCCACACATTCCCTTTTTAACAAGTTTATGTTGAAGATAGTTTTCCTGAAGCAAAAGACTGGGTTTGGTAAAAAGAAATAGCACTATTATCAAACAAGAGGCTAAAGCAAAAGAACAGTTATCTGAAATTCCTCAAACTCTCTTTTCACAGCCCCTTTTAAGCTGTCTCAGATTTCATTCCTTATCTCTGCATGCTGAACCTCAATCTGAGTTTCTGCTTATTGGTCTTAGTTGCTCCAAGAAACCTCTGATGGTTCTTTAATGAAGCCATAAGATGAATATCCTCTGAGAAGCTGTGTTTTCACTGCTTTCTCATAAAATATGATTCTTTCCCCCCTTTCACTTCATCTTTTAATTCAAAACCAGCTCTAAACAGAACAACAGCAGTAACAGCAACCTGGCTCATCCCACTCCTGTGATTATGGAAATTCCTTCTATTGGCTTCTTCCATAACTGTAAATGTTTTCTATTACTTTAATCAAGACTTTTGGTGGCCCTAAGTTTCCAAAATATGCCATTTCTGTGAGGCGTTCTGCTAAGCCTATTTTCAAGGCAGATATTGGTAGATTCAGCTATATTGAAACTATACCAATTTCTGTCTCATTAAAAATACCACATAAAAGTATCTTTTGGGCCTTCCTCATACATTCTACAAGTACTTCTTTCTTATTATTTTCTGAAAGAGATCTACTGTTTTTTTTTTTACTTTCTCCTTCTCATTCTGTCCTGGATGTTTTTTGTAAGTCTTGTTCTGAACAAGTTGTGTTCTACTCAATATTCACTGTGCATTTGACAGATCCTGTGCTTCCACCTTTTTCTTTGCCATTTTTTGCTGAGGTTTTTACTATGTCTCAGAATTGCAACATGTATTCTCTCCTCCAGTTTTAGTAGAAATTTTCTAAAAATCTGTCTCCTGTGTTGTATCCCAAAGTGCAGAGCACTTCACCACGTTGTCTCCATCCTTTATTCTCTGCTGGCTGTCCCAAGCTGTTTAAGGGGCTTGTCTGTCCCCACTGGCACACACAGCTCACTGTCCCCCTCAGCTCTCTTGTTTGGGACACAATCCTTGTGCCACAGTTCTCTTTACACATCCCTCTGCTGCTTTTATACTGATCGTTTCTCCAGCTGAATTTTTTGCCTCTCTTTATTTTCTTTTTGTGTCTTTGGTTATCCTGCTTTATTGAGCTCTTCAGATGATGACCCCCTTTTTATTGTCCTTCAGTCTCCTATTTAACAGTCACATTTCAATGAATATTCAGCTCAGTGTAAGATGACTAGCAAGACTCCCAAAAGTAGGGTCAGGTGAAATCAATTGTCCAGAAGTTGTTGACTTCAGGCTTCCACAAATAGGTGGTTAATTAGAAAAAAAAACCAGGATCCTGCACCTGGAGATTTGGGAAAAAACAAGCACCTCAGAGTCCACCAGATCAGGTGGACTTCTCACCAGATCAGGTCTCTTCACTCTTTTCTAATCTGGCCATTAAAATAAAATCTGAAAACTATGAATTAACCATAAATTAGACACAGTTTATTTTCCACTTGTAGTAACTTCTTTTGTGTGTTCTGAAAAACCTGGTCTGTCTTTTAAATCTACACCATCCTTGCTGCCTGTGAAAGGAAGCCAGTGATCTGCATGACAACACACTTGATCTTCTTCCAACAGTCAAAGTCATCCTGAGCTTTCTCAGCAGCAATATCAAACTTCCTTTTGTGTGTGAGTGCATGTGATGGTTTTGGTTGGAATAGCTTCTTCATTATCAGAAGACAGTTGCTAAAGAATATGTTTAGCAATTTTTTTCTCATTTTCTTCATCAAATTAGCCAGTTGTTCCAGTTGAGGAATTCCAACTCAGTCTTGCTTTTCACGTTTTAAAAATCCCTCTTCATCCATAAAACATTTCTTCTTTAAAGATATTGACATTTTACCTAGCATCTCAAAAGAGTTTAGAAAATCCAGGTTGAGAGCAATGTATTGGAGTCTAGGCACTAGATTACAAATTGTGATTTTATCAAAATATAAGCCAGATAATTTACATGTTTCTTATTTAAATATAAAAGCTTTCCTATATTTAGAATAAAAAAATGCCTTGTAAGTGAATGAACAAATCAGAAAAGCATAACTAATACTGTGAGTGAGGTTACTTCAATGAGTACAAAGGAGGCTGATTCCTGGAGGGACAAAAAAGAAAAAAAAAGGACAAAAAAAGACTGAGTGTGAAAATGTAATCTAAAAAGGTGCTACTTTATGTACTACACATATCTGCACTGCAAGAGATGAATGCAAAGGCTGTCAAAAAAGCTTAAAACTTATAAACACCTCAAGATCATAAAGTTTTCAGCTTTAAAATTTTGATAGGAATGGCTGAACTCTCTACTCAGACCAAAGTTTCAAATAGAATCAAAAGATGTTGAACTTCATTACATTTGGTTAAAAGTGACAAAAGTGGCTGTAAAGGCTCAAAGCCCTGATTACAGGAGTCCCTCTCGTCTCTGCTGAGAGACAAGACAGATGTTCCTGCCAAGAGCTTGGTGTCAGCCCGACTGGAGAGAATTCCAGGGGGCTCTGCCTCTCCCTCCCCTGCCTGCAATGGCCAGGAAGCCGTGGCAGGATGACCAAGAAAAGAGTGCATTAGCATCAGTCTTTACAGTGACACCAGGTACCAAAAAAAATGCTTCCATTTCTCTGTGCAGGAGCTAGTTAACAGGCTCCTTTTGGACCAGCTTCAACAAAATAAGGAGCCTTTGTTTGAACATCCAAAGCATCAAGGTCAGGACAACAGCAAAGTACAACATCAAGCAACACATTTGAGGGGATGGCTCTGGAGCAGCTGGTTAGCTTCCATGATGAATGGGAATTACAGCAGTTTTCAAGAGACCAACAGAAGGCTGGCAGGGTCCTAATCAGCTATAACATCAGTAGTAAAGATCTAAGGAGACTAGAGCATTTCCAAAACTAGAAACTTCTCTGGGCTTTAGTTTCAATAATTATAGCTGTGACAGCTGGACGGTGTGGGTACATGACTGGAATGGGTTGGAGTTTTTGACATATGGTGCTATTGGAATCCTGTCTGTCAGGAAAGGAGCATAAAATTACCCCCCAACAACAGGGGCTGCAGTGCATGTCAGCCTGTCTCAAAGCAAAGGAGCAAAGATGGCATTTTTACAGGTTAACATTCAGCAAATGACAAAATGTCATTCAAGTAATGTTACAGCAGAACATCAGTGCAAAGCGCTGCAGGGTCACAGGGGCCACTGAAATTAACTGGAGGAAGCACATTGGCATGCTTGGTTTTCCCTCTGCTAACTAGATTTCTAGCTGCTCTTATCCTCCTGGAATAACCATTTGGTGCTGACGCTGCAGGAAGTGGCCTCATATGGCTTTAAAGGGGCTCCAGGTGTGCTGAACAATAATTTCAGATAGTTGCTTCTTCCCAAGTGTGCCTCTGATAAGATTTTTTTCCATCCTGCCTGTTTCAAACCTGTTTAAAACTCAGGCATACCCGGAGTGAGGGTAAGCTCTATCCTCCCCATAAATTGATAGTTCCATCAAAAAGCACCATGTAGTGGCCAGTAATTATTTTTTCTTTACATTCTACTTATTAAAAATGAATGTTAAAACTTTGAAGCAAAAGATGTTCAGTATAATGAAATGACACAGACCTGTTTGTCAGCCAGACCATCACTCTGCACAAGGCCTATTTCTGCTAGGGAGAATAGTTGAACTATAGGTTGTCAAGACAGAATTTTATCTCACTTTCCCTCAAGCTCTGAATTGTGCATGCTGAAATTAAACCCTTTCATTACCACTCCCCACTCCCTGTCATTCCTCTTTCTGTTGCCAAATTTGCCATTAAGGGCAGGTTTTTTCCTAGCACACGCACAGCAAATATATTTGCTTACCTTGCACTTGCCAGACCAGGACAAGAAACTATTTTTTTTTTCCCTTTCTTGGGATTCTTTTGTGGCACAAAACCTCCTCAAATCTGGAAGCAGGGCAGGAATTTGAGCAGGTGTGTCTGAAGGCCACCATATATAAGCAAGGAACTTCTGCTGATATAGAAAGGACACAGACACAAGGTGACAATGGGAATGTGTTACCAAGCAGGGATGTTGCTCAAAATGCAGAGATGGATCACAGAAATCAAGCTAAAACTACTGAGGGATGTTAGGAAGGGAAGGAAGTGTTTTCTTCAGTACAAGATCAACATAAGGTTGAAAAAAGTGTGGGCCCACAGATGAGAGGGCACAGGAGATTCAGGGACAAAGAGGGAGTGAAGGTACTGGGTGGTTTTTATTCTACTTTTACTCGGGTAGTCTGGACACAGGTTTTCACGTCCCTGGAACATAAGCTGTAACTTGGAAAAACTTCATTAAATTGTTTACTTACTTAACAAGAGGGCGAGCAAATACTGACCCAAGAACCCAGTGAAGCTCTGTCTTTGAAGCAAAGCAAAGCTGAGCAGGACATGGTCCTGGGCAGCTGGCCCTGCTTTGGGCTGACCTCCACACCTACATTCTGGTAGGATTCTGTACTGAAAACCAGCACATTTTAGAAAACACCGTGGTAACGTTTTTAATTGGTGCTAAAAGATGTGTTTGAAACCAGTAAAAAATTCAGAATTAAACCTGAAGTGTAGGGTTTTTCTGGATGCATGTATACCTTGAATGTATAAGGGCTTCCACAGCATGAAAAATTTTAGGTAATATACAACATTGACTCTGGTAACTCATGATTATTTTCTACCTTCCATGCCACAATATGAAATTCTGGCAATTAATGATGACTCAGAAGAAATAGGTGCCATTTAAAGGACAAATAGAAACCCACATATATTTTAATCCTGAAGTATCTTTTCAGATATCTTCTCACAAAAATTGTGGGCAAACTCTTTTCAAGCAGCACTTCTTCAGGTAAGCTCTATCTTAAATTCTAACGTTTTTCTGGTTTGAAGTACTGTGGTCCTCTCTTCTCACCATCCCCTGGTAATGTCCCCTCCTGGTCTTTGTTCCTGTCTCAGAGAGCTTTCCTCATGTTCATTATGTTTTAGAGGGAAAGATAGGATGAACCTCATTACAAGGTAACATGGTCATTTCACACACAAAAAAAAAAAAACCAAAATCAGAAAGCAACCAAAAAAAAAAAAAAAAAAAATAAAAAAAGCAGAGACAAGAGGAAAGGAAAGCGAACGAACACCAG
>CM031867.1:5253842-5271030 GCA_018697195.1 Certhia americana | reverse complement strand
AAAAAAAAAAAAAAAAAAAAAAAAAAAAAAAAAAAAAAGCAGAGAAAGAGGAATAGGAAAGAGAATGAAACCCAGAACTGTAAAACTAATAAGCAGGATAAGACAGAAATACAAGGGTCGACTTTTTGCACATTCTCTTGAGTGCTGAAACACAATGAACTTTGGTTTCCAGTACATTTAGAGCTCCATCTTAAGCAGGGCTCTCAAATGTGTTAAAAAATACCATATGGGGCTTAGTGTTTTTGATTAGAAATGCATTAATGTGGGACAACTGGCTTTTCCAGAAGAAAGAAATTTCTAACAGGAGAGGGCTGCTATTATTTATATGAGCTGAGATCATCCCATTTTTCTGATTCATTTAGACTGATGCCAACTAGAGCTGAAAACAAGCATTTCTTCTTAAAGAAATTATGAAATTACTGTAGACTTTGATCTAACATCACCCAAGTTCTCATTTACAGGGACTCACAGCACAAACATTAGTCAATGGAAATATGTACTACACTGCATATCTTACAATACAGAAAAGGAGAGAGAAGCCTATTTGATCAAAATATTTGGAACCATAATCTGAAGTCAGGTTTGACAGAACTAACTTCTGTTTTTTCTACTTCAGATACTTACATTAATTATTTTCTAATAGAAAGTGGATCATTCAGAAAGTAGCAAGGCTCTAAACACTCATATCCCCTTTGGCTTCTTTCCCACCATTGTAAAATATGTCTGTCCAAAGAGCTGCTTCTCAAAAATGCACACACATAGCTACACACTCAAATAGAGTGTGCATTTGTTTCTATTTGCAAATATTTGAACGGTGCTTTTCACTATCATATTTGGCATACAGTGTTTGCAGCTTAAAAATCTCCCCTTAGGCCTGTAAGGCTATCGTGGTTGAGGGGGAAAAAAAATTTAAAAATCAAAGAACAGTTGCCCTCAAGCCACATCATGCAATAATTAAATATGAAATAAATATAATACCAATAAAAGAAAAGCACAAAAAGTGGATTAACAAGATACTCAACTCCATCCAGTTTAACTGAAAGATGGTAAATCAGGGTAGTGGCTCAAAGTTGCTGTTATGAGTCACCAAAGGGTTACAATAATGGCCAAGACAAAAAGCTTATATTCTCAGAGCAGCTTGCTCTAAAAGAGAGCATGCTAGCATAGTTTGATGAAGAAATGTGAAATATAAAGTGTCAAACAGAAGAACATGCTATCAGTTCACTGATCCTACACTGAAGAATTAAAGAAGGCAATAGCCTTGAGGAATGAAGGCACCTCTGATCTTTCGCACAGCATGGGCTGCCTGTGTTCCCCTTGTCAAACAGTAAATAATCAAAATCAATGGGAGGTATAAGAAGACTGATAAACTCAAAGGAAAAATAATTTCCCAGATATACCAACAATAAAAGTCATTCCTGTGTTATATAATTCTAATTATTAGCAAAATAGAAAAGGCAGAGACCCAGACTAAATTTTTTATTCTGTATTTCACTGATATCTGCAAGGATTTGTGGTATTCTGGGGTTATATTTTCACATCAGTATGTTCTCTGACTGATCATTTGGGCAGAACTCATCTGCAGCCCCATGGGGAAACAAGTCCAACAACCCCCAGGAGAGCTCAGCTTGGGCAAAGGTACTGGGGGCACCAGCATCAATCCTAATACTTTGTGACCAAACACAACCAGGTTAATTTGAAGGCCAAAACTCTTGTCACACATCAAAAGGACGGATAAATTCTTGTGTATAAATCCAATGCAACAGGAGAATTTGCTACTGTGAAAAGGGAAACCCCTTTCAGTCCTCTGGATCCCTTTCCTCACCTCACCTTCTGCCTTCCAAATTTACAAGTTTAGGAAGAGGAGGCACAAGTTGTGACTACCACAGTGATGCCAGAGATCACAAATACCCCAAAGTCCCAGGCTTCTGAGTAAGGCAGACACACAGGACATAGCAGAGAGCACCAAGAAGACAAGTAGACACCTCAGTCCAAGTTAAAGGGACTGCTTCTTCACCTCACCTCCCTCCATATGGACTTGGGGTAGGAAAAACTTAAGCAAATTAATTCCTTGAAAGAAACATGTCCTTAATATTCACAGTGAGCCATGTTGGTGGGCTGGCTTAGACCATCACAAACTGACATGAAATTCAGGAGTAACTCTGTTCCCTGAAGTCAGCAAAAGTTTAGAGTATTGCTGAGACAATAACAGCTGGCAGTCTCTCAAGGGAAAGGCTTTGCTCGTGCTGCTCTTGAAATGAATGATGAATAACATTAGAAACAGCCTCACTGATACAGGCTGACAGTTGCCTTTATTTTCTAGAGCAAGGACTGCATCAGATATAGGACATGGCCCTGGAAAACACCATGGTTTGAGGCTGCATCGTGAGGCACTCACCATGTCAGGCAGCTTTACACAGAGCCTTAGAGTAATGGAAAGAAGGAAGTGGCTAATCCAAGAGGTCAAAAAGGTTCTCTCAGGACAGTTGTGTGGATCCTCAACAGCTCGCTGACTTTCTCCTCTCCAGGTCTCTCTGGAAGATGAGCCACTTGACTTGGGCAAGCCTTTGCTGTCAGTACACCACTCACTAATCATCCTGGGATTGCTGCACTTGTCTCTAACTGCATCTGGGCATCCTGGTAAGCGAATGAGGCAGAGCTCCTTACTAAATCTGTTAAGATAACTGGGCCTGATCCAAAACACCTAAATTAGGAAGCCACTTCTGCAGTGTCTACCCAGAGCACATGGCTCCTGAAATAGCATCTAGGAGGAGTCGGAATACTCCTGGATATTCTCAAAGTGGGAGAGCCTAGATACTAAATACAGCATTGGTGCTGGGGTCACACTGCCAGCTGGGACAATACAACTGTGTCATCACGTTTAATACCATCTACATTTCTGACACATCAGCTGAGCCCCTGGGTGATTTCAAAGAGGCTAATTATAACTACCTCTTCCTCTTACTAATGGTGTCACAAAAGAGTAATGACCACACTTGTTCAGCAGATCTGGCCTCTGGGGAACAGGACAGTCAGTGACTCAGCAGCTTCCTGCAGCCCTGTGTGTGCTCAGAACCTCCAACAGACAAGGACTGAGATCCCTGCTCAGTGCACTGTGAGCTGCTTCATGGGCCTCCAGTGCTTTCAGGGACAGGCAGACACAATAATCTGCCTTCCCAGAGCATGGGACCCCAGTTTAGATTATATCTACCTGCCCCCTGTGATTTACAGCATTTGTTTCAAAAAATGTATTTCCAGTGCGTACAGGAATAAAAACAAACAAACCCCCGATATTTCAAACCACTAAACAAAGCCTGTAGACAATCTTTTCAAAAGACCAGCATCAATATGCAGTTTGTAATTGTCCTGTCACATACTGTATACTGACTTTCATGACGTTTCCCACAGTATTTCAGAGGTTGTTATAAATGCCAACACAGAATGTGGGTGTTTCACTTCTGACTAATGGCAGCATTTACTAGCCTGAAGATCTCTTCTTATATCCATCTAATAAACTGGTTTGTCAGTATATAATACAAAATTCCATTTGACACACTTGAAAACTAAGTGCCAGACTCAGAGTATATTTCCATTTCAGTACACAAGACTTTATCCATGGAGCATCTATTAGCTTCAGTAACAGCATCCATGTGTTCCCCTCACATATCAAAGAGGGAGAAAGCCCACAGGAGAACACAGCCAAGACTTGGACAAGCCCCTCAGTAGAATAACTTCTAAGACAATCTTGGGATTTTTCTGCCTGTCTTTTCCTGCAAACACAATAGGCCTGGAAACTACTGAAGGTCTGTTGGACATATCAAAGGTGGGAGGAATTTGATTTTGCTGATCCTTTCAAAATGCCTCTGAGGTTTGTAAATATTCACTGTGGTGTTAGGGTTTTGAGAAAGCAGTTATACAGCAAATTTGAATGATTAATGATCCAAGACATTTTAACACATTATTTCTCTATTTTCAACATAAATACTGCGTAAAGGGTGTTGAAAACCTTAATGAATCGAACTATATGAGTAAATAATGTTAATCATTTTAATTGCCCAGTAGTCTGAAATTAGATTTAACAGTCTGATAATGTATAACTTTAAAGGAATACAACCCTGCTCTATAAAAAAAAACCCTTCCAAGCCAATTCTAATAATTTCTATTTATCTTTTATGACATTAACTGTTCTACCAGTCTGCCGACAGACAGCCTTACGCTCACATTTAGTTTAAATGCAGTGCAGTATAGTTTTTCATTATCATTAACGTGCTCCTGGTGGGCAGAGTGCAATGCAGTGGCACTGGTCACACTTCATTGCTTTATCTCATATGACAAAGAGAGATGATGTGCTTCAGCCCAGGCCAGAAGATGAAAGCGAAAGGTGGCCATGGCAAACTCCCCCTGCTGCCGAGGAACCGCGGCCAGGCTGCGTCGTGTGACTTGCTAACAGCACGAAGGGGCAGACAAATAGATTTTCCTCTATATTTATAACCAGCATCATTCTTCCTTTCAGGCCTTTCAGTGCAGGTAGCTGTTTTATATGAAATGAACAATCTTTATAGACGTACCAGAGCCATAACAAGGCTGATTTTCAGCGAGGCTGAGGTATATAACTCTTACAGAATTGTCAGGCTTCTTGCTCAACAAATCAAGCCTAACTTATGATGTTTGCAGTGTAATTTTTATTCCTGTTTGACTAGCCAACTACCCAGTGGTAATAGGATGTTAGAAAAGGGCAGTAGCAATGTTTGTACATGCCATGATTGATAGGCAAACTCTGCATTTTTCATTTATATCTCCTGATTCCAAATCAGTTAAGTTTAGGAAAAATGAAACAAAATGGCAAGAAAAATGCTTGCAGATTGCAGCCCAGCACTCTCGTAGATCTGAGTTCAGCCCACATCTGCTAGGATTGTCTGGAAACATTAAGATATCTAAATGAAAATCAATACTATATGTGCCAGCATTTACTACCAAGAACAAGTATCAAGAGACCTCAGCTAATCAGGCTTTCAAGCTTGTACTTGAGCCATAGTCTGAACCCCAGGGGTGTCCTAATTGGCCCAGACTAATCATAGAAGAGTTAAATTTATAACCAGCAAAGACATCTTGTTTTTCTTACCAGTCATCATTTTGAAAGGGAAAGCCTCACCTGTGTGGTGAGAGTCACTGGTCATGCAAGAACTGCTGCTCACCTGTCAGAGGTAAAGGAAAGACTAATTTACTGTCCTCCATAAAACCAGTCAGGCACATTTAAGCTTTTGGTGGGTATATAGTGCTATCAAACCTTTCACATGAACTGCATATTTTCTCAACTTAAAAGCTCTGCACTTAACACTCCTGCACTGGGAGACAGAAGGTTTATATTTCAGAGGTAAAAGACCCTCCATGCACTGTGATCTCCTAACCTAATTTTTTGAGCTAGCTAAATCAATGTGTTTCCAAATCAAATACTGCTCGTGGAACTTTGTTTCCTTTTTATTCTGCAGTGAATGCAGATGTGCACAGGAGTCAGTGCACAGCAGCTCAGTTCATAAGGTACAAACACGTGAATTATTTTTCTCTAATAATTTTCTCTACTAAAAAATAAACAACCCTTATTGTAAAATAAAAGCGCGCACAATATCTTCTGGAAGACTGTTAAGTTGTACTGTTAAAAATTATACTGCATCAAGGGATTGGGTTCCTAATATTTGTATTCGGGATGCCAAATGAGAGCAGATTTTATCCTATTTTCAACAAATTAAACACAAATATGAAAAATGTTTATAAAACTCAGTCCTCTATTTTTGGGCTTATTTTGAGCAACTTAATAATTCTGCATAGATTTCTTTAAATGGAACAAAATAAAATGATGAGTTAAGCCTAGAAATGGAAAACCTAATGGTTTTCAGCTTTCTTCAGAAGTATATGTAAACATCCCTGGAGATTCACATCTACCAGAAGTTTAATAACATTATTTAGATTCTTTGTGTCCCATACGTTAGATGTATTTTTAATGTCTACCTCTTAAAACAAAACAAAAAGTTGTCAGATATCGTATTCCTCCTCACCGCGGTTAATGGTTTCCTAGACAGTGCATTCATGGAGACATCCTGGCACGTTGTGATCAATGAAAGCTTGTTTTTCTCATGGCATGACGTTTCCCTTGGATTCTCATCTCCCACTAGTGCCTGCTGTGAATTTTTGTCAGTTCTTTCACCTCTGAGGAGCTCTCCTGTCCCCCATGCTGTAAGCCACTGCACTATCTTCCTGAATCAGTCTGCCTGTCTTTGCTGCTTCACCTCCCACTTCTTGTGGGACAAGGAGGCTATCTTCATCTTCTCCTTCAGTCCCTGCCTGATAACTCACTGCTCACACTCGGTGCAGCACAGAACAAGGTAGTGAACAAAATAAAGCAGATAGGGAATATCAGCCCCACCCACACACAGAAAGGCAAGCACAAGTCTCTCCTAAACAATTCTATTATCTCACTTTCTATTTCTAGCCTGGATGCCAGCCTGCAGGAAGGTACCAAAAACCATTCCTAACACAAAATTTGGTTCAAATATACATCTTTGCTGTACTACTTCCCCCCTCAAAAACAACTTCAATATTAAACAAAAATACTTAGTACTTCTTACTATCTTCAGAACACTTTTGGTACAAACTGTTGATTTCCCTTTACCCAAAACAAGAATTTATTCTCCTCATGTTTCAAACACTTTAGAAAAAAGCAATGACTCTTACATCAACAGAATTTTTCTCTTACACAAACCCACAGCTCTTACAACTCCACTTTCTGGCTCTGACTGACATTGGTTAATAAATCCTTTTGGAGTGGTTTAGGAGACTATCACTTCCAATTCTCCTCTCTGCTTCTCCACCACCAGTTGCCACGTATGTGACAACACAAAAATTTGTTCTGCAGCTGCTCCACTTCATTACCAATGGAGGATTTTTTTTGGGGTTTTTTGAATTAATGTGTTTGATTGTGAACTGAGAATAATTCAAGTGCAGAACCATTTAAGAGCGTCATCCAGTTTGGCAGTGGCCAATGCTCCCAGAGAGATGTTGAAGGGAGAGAGTGCAGGAAGAGCCTGCAGAACATGAGCCTGGGGAAGGGCCCTGCAGCAGGTGGCTGAGCTGCAGGAGGTGCTGGGAAGGATGCACCACATCAGGAAGGCTCAGGAGGAATTAGCTCATTCCAAGCACAGCCTGCAGTGGATGCCCAGCCCACAGCCAAAACCTCCACCAGGACATGCAAAAGGCAAGGGGACCAATAATGCAGGGGAATGGAAGCTTCCAACAGCAAGGACTGGCAGGAGGAAGAGACTTCCCCCAAAGCCAGAGGTGTCCTTGCAGAACTGCTTCACTGCTCTGCAGACTGAAGGCAACCTGTCACATCAGGAACAGTACTGGAGATGAGTAAGGCAATCCTTGTTTGTTTTTTTAAATTTTAATTTGGATGGCTTTTACTTTTGCCATCCATTGAATGCTGCTGCAAACTCCTGTGCTATCGGTAGTCTTATTCCAGGCGTGAAGAAAGACATTTCAGCCCCAGGAATCCATTACAAAAAAGATCTTACCTCCAGCTGACTTGCACTAAAATCCTAGTCCAAACAAATCCAACACTGAAAAGTCAAACTTATTTCAGTGGAATCAGGACTTTATTCCACGTTTATTCTGGTATTACTCTGGCTTGACCCCTCAGATAAACAGTAGGTGTAAAGAACCAGCCTTGTTCTTTCAAGCTGAAGTGAGCGGAAACTACACTGCTGCCAGTGGGGCTCTGTTTCATCCACAGACAGACACAGAGAAAGGAAAATTTAGATATTTGGATGAAAAAAAGAAGACAAACACCTCTAGATACTTACTGCATTACAATAAGGCAAAAAGTCAATTAATAACTCTGCTGTTGAAGGGTGCTTCCCCCCCTTTCTCCAGTTTTGCAGCTTTTGTTGAACTGACTGTTAGAGCTGACAAGAACAGTTTGATGCATGAGGAACAGACATGATTGCCCCAAGGCAACGGGGACCCTTTGCAGCAGCCTCTGTAACTCCAGAGAGGGTAAATCAGCCCCAGCAGATGGAGAGCTCAGTTGTAAAAGAGGAGCCCTGTACCAAACCTGCTGGAAGGAGAGTCTTCTGCAGCAGTTGAAAAAGGTGTACAAGTTCTCTGCAGAGCTGAGAGCAGGGCCCAAGTCACCTCAAACTCTCATTGAAAAGATGATTGATTCTGCTCTATTTTGCTTCTTCCAGCAAAACATTGCAGGATGTTTTCTCTGCTGCTTGCCTCCAAGTTTGCTGCATTTGTTTGCCAAGTCCTGGGGTTGTCAAACGAACATGAACTCCCCCTGACGGTGCACACCTATTTTCCTTGTGTTGCAAATCCTCCTTTTCACTAGCAGTGCACAGTACAAACACACATATAATTCTACTCATTTTCATGTGATTCTGAATGAAACGACTTAAAGCTTATGCCAAATTAACAATCTTTTCTTGGCAATTTCACACCAGGATTCTATGCCAACTTCTGTTTAACAAGCAATGTTATTAACAGAGAAAATAAGTTTTTTTGTTTCTGCTTTGATTTGCCTACTTGAATCTTCTGGTGTAGTGAACTTTCCTGTGCATGTGCATATCTAAAAAACCTGACAAGGGCAAACAGCTCTATTATTTCCATAAAAATTGCTACTGCACAGCAGTTCTAGAAAGTCTGGAGTTTTGGAGTTGTTCTAAATATATTAAAATCAGTATTCCAAACAGAGTTTCAGGCACAAGCTTCAGAGTCTCCTCTAAACTGCACTATCACACACTCCAAGAGCTGGGCTCTCTGTGAGGATCTCGCCTCTTCTTAGTGCTACTCAGGAAGTAGAGATGAATCAGAAATGAGATTTAACCAGCCAACAGATTACTCCCCTGGCACGGGGAACACAGTGCTGCTAACGTGCCAGCTCTCCTACTGCCACCCACCATCTCAGCATATGGGGTGTGTCAGGAGTAAAAAGGCAGCAGAACAGCTCCGTGCTGTATTCCCACCCCCTGCCCCCTCCAGCTCAGTGAAGTCGTCGGCACTACTGGCAGCTCTTAGAACTGCCAGCCAGCAGTGCAGAGAATACAAGGTCAGGCAGGAACACAAGAAGGGAATGACTCTCTCTTTTCTCCTGGGCTGAGCATCAGTGCCTGATTCAGACACTCCTCGTGAGCTCAAAAGAATACTTTATCCCGTATGCAATCAAAACCAAAATTTAAAAACATGCTTATGCCACTCATGCAGGAATGTACACCCAAATCACGAGTGATCTGACACCTTCTGCTTGCCCATTTCTTTCTTCAGCTTTGCTTCCAGTGCTGCTAAACTGAGCTAAACTTTTTTTACACTTTCATCTCTTTTGTTACTATTTTTACTACAGCAGAATCTTTAAGTATTCTGTGTGTATTTGGGGGTTTCCCAAGTTGTGCAGATGGGCTGTTCCTCTGAAATTAAATTATTTGGGCATTAAGAATGTCATTTCCCTCTGTGTGCATCTAAGACATCTTCTAGAGTCCCTCTCTACACTTTGTACAATACACCAAGTCTGAACATAGAGCACATTTTGTGGAGGCTCCACAGCTGAGCTCAGTGACCTAAAGCTGTTTGGTATCACTGGCCAAACTCTTTCAACAGCCCAGACTTCAACTTGCATTTAGAGCAGGTAGAGTTCATGTCACCTCTCAGTAAAGGCACTTCTAACTGCTTCTTTGCTTCTATTCAATGTCTTTTGAGCATAGAAAAGATTCTTTATGGCATATTAATATATTCAGTAATGAAGGCATTGTAAATCTGAAAGATTGCCAAACTTCATTAAATACAGTCCTAAAAGATAAAATAAGCATAAAATAGGAGGTTTATTCTGCTATTGTTTGCTAAAATCTGTGTTATTTTCAGTTTATACTGCCCTGAAAAGGAGGGTCATCTACTCAGGCCATGTAAAAAGTGGGCTCCCAAAAAGCTCTCAATAAAAGTCTCACTCTGTTTCTGAAGACAAGGAAGACATTTGTCTTTCCCAGCTCCTGGAGGCTGAGATGCATTATTAAAGAACAGATTACTAAAGTACCTGGCTGATTCTGCAAAAAGGACATGATATGACATAAAAAGGATAGTGTCAATTTAATATCATCATTAGGTTCCAGAGTTAACAATTCATTAATTAATTTTAAACAAGGTAATTCTGTACCGTTTTCCTTGGTGACCTAAGAGTAATCTGAATCTGAAACCTTTCCATAACAAAAGTACAGGAAAAAGAATAAAACCCTAGATACTTTTAATGGAAATCATGATTTTACAGAAGTTGGTATATAAAAAATGTTAGTTCCCTAACTGCAGTCTCAAAAGCTGACTTCTGGGGAAAAGCAAGTACTTGTACTTTTTCTTTCCTTTGAGGTTTTTAGTAAGGAGTGCAAATAGTGCTCTTTGTAATACTCTAGAAAGTTAATAGCAGCTATCATAGAATAATTTCGCATGTGACAGTAAACTAAAAGTAACTGAATGCCAAGCAGTAAATGTAGAGTGACAAGTTTGCTAGGATAATATGAATTTCTTACGTGTTCATATAACACTCACTCAAAAATGCTACAACTACTTTAAGAAAATCAATTTTACTCTGGATATTAGCTGCCACATGTTTTTGTTCTATTTCCTAGAATTTGCTTGAGTCTAAATATTATTTTGAGATTTTTGTCTCTACATCTCATAATTTCTTATAAATTCTTTTTTTTTTCCTTGTTCTTTACCTTAAAAAACAGTTCTTTGTCATTGGCTAAGCAAAGGCTCCACACCCAAGATTCAATTTTTTCAAAGCAATCCTTAGGCAGCTGAACTTTGCAAGTATCCAGTATTTCTGAAAATCAAATTCTTTCTTCTCCAGGCAATGCTTATATGATGTTACATCAATTTAATTTGCACAGTCTAATCACACTGATTTAGCTACCTATATATCAAAGTGAAGTGCAGCCACACCACTCTGCAGTGCCAGCAGAAGGCACTTGTGCTGTTAATCATTGCACACAGTCCTGGTTGGAAATACCCACTCAGTTACAGCCCATGGTGCAGCATTCCACTCCTCAGCCCTGCCCTCTGCTCAAGCAGATTGCTCACAGATTGCCTGTCCTTTTGTGGGTAACTGATGTCCTCCAGAATTTTCAGGTTCAGCAGTGGCGTCACTTGCAGAAATGTTTCTTTGGAGACAGCAGATAGGACAAGTCACCTTAAGTAATTCTCCTTTATTGTGCCTTGCTACCGACAGCAAGACTACCTCCCCTGCATTGTTTGATCATTCCAGACCTTGAAGAATCAACCATAAAGTGCTACAAAGAAGGAAAGGTCTTTTAATGGCTCATACAAATCCATGAAGTGTCTACTCACATATTTAAATAAATAAATAAATAAAAATCTTCCTGCCCCTGAGCATCTTCAGAAGATCTACAAAGAGAAGGGCAGAGCTGAATTAAGGGTGCTAAACTGCAGTTTGAAAAGTGGGGAAAAGCAACCATAAGGAATGAGACCCTGTGGATCAGAACAATGGAGTTACTTCAGTTCCAGGGAAGGTTATTCACAGCTGCCCAAGTTGTCTTTTAAGAGAAACTCTAATGTTTTATCTCTTTGCAGAGAACGTAGAATATTCTGGGCTTAAATGCCTGCAGACAGTTACATTCTGCGTTACAGAAGGAAAAAAAAAAAAAAGAAAAACAATAAAGACGAATAGCTTTGACCCCATCAAAATATTTTCTGCACTTCTCATATTACAATTGGCATCAAACACAAAATTACTAAGGCTTTTCATAGGTTTTTTTTTTTCTTTTCATTAAAAATGTCCTTGGCTGCATTGAGTTTAAAATATCACAATGCTGAAACAAACCAAAAATTTCTTAGTAATAGCAGCCTGAATGACAGAGTATTAGCACCTTTATCAGACGGGAAATTAACACAACACCGCATTGCACAGAGTTTTTAAAACAGATTTGACTAAGGAATCACTGTTCATTAAGTCAGTACCACAGGAGAAGTGTCTCCATGATTTTAAATGTAATTAAATAGTTGACAAGACATACACTTGAAGTACCCAGCACTGAAACTCACTGATTTCTGTATTTTTCTGATGATGTTTGGGGGTTTTGTATGCTCTGGTAAAAAAAGTCTAATGCCATTAGTCACTGGATGATTTTGTGTCACATTCACTAGGGCCATAATCTTCTTGTTCTGCCTTTGCACATCATCACAAGCATTTTACAGTAGTTTTATAATAGTCATCCAGTCAACCCTCTCAACCAGCACACTTTCTAAAAGGATGGTAGTCCTGATGTATTTATAACATGCAGCTGTGCCACAAAGATCCTGTGCAGCATACGGGGATTTCCTCTCATTGAAACGATCCCCTCAGAAACACTTGAAGAGGCCTTTAAAGTAACCTACATTTCCTTTTGAAAAGGGGGAGGGAAGAGAAAATGTCCACATTGTGGCTTCAGTCAGGCGGAGGACATGACTTGTGCAATCCTAATAAATCAGAGCATTCCCGTGTGGCAGAAGCAACAGGGGAATAGTGTAAGAGCAGTGCTGCATGTTGACCTAAGCAAGAGCTTATCGAGAAATGATGTCCTCTTAAACAGACTCCTGTAGAGATGTTCTGCATTTCCTCTGACAAATTGTAAGCGCTCTGACTGTAACATTCCTAACAAAATAGGGCTGATTTAGCCATGTACAAACTGCCCATTATCCTACTGCATAAAAAGGCCATTTAAAGCAAAGCCTTAGGACACTGCCCCACTGGAAACAGTACATCTGAAAAATTATCCCCATCTTGTGCCACCAAAGCTGTTAACTACCCTAGGGAATATACCTCATTTACAATACAGACAAATGTTAACTTTAATGAGTTTTAAAACTGCCATTTTTCTTGTTTGACTTTGATAACACTCAAAATCTTAAGCAAATACTTGGCTATTTTTTCACCTGGAATACCATCTAACTGATATTGCCACAGCATTTGTTTTTAGCTGCCCTTGTCTTTCCCCCACTCAAGTCATAATGCTGTGCAAAAGTGCAATTAAAAAGTACATCTACTCCAAAACAATTCTGGAAAGATTAAACAATCTATTTCAACAAACTGTCCCTGTCTGAAAACTTTGCATGCCAAGACTACTACTTGTCATTATCTTCCCAAGAGATGGAGTACCTTTTCTAAAAGTATCTCTAATGAGATCTACAAATCTATGTGCAAGACAGCTTACTTTATTGTGTTTATAATGATAAAAAATATTTTAAAAAGGTTATGGCTCTTGGGACTGATAAAAACACAATGGGGGTAAGGTCATTCGGAAATGCTAATAAAAGTTTTCGTAAAATATGATGACTCTCAAGAAGTAATGTTGGCCATGAAAAATAACTATGAAAGTCTATTTCCTGTGATGGTAAACACTCCATTTTTCTAGAGCTGGGTGACTCTCCAAATCCTTTATTTGTTCTGTCAGTGCATAGTTGTAGCTGCTGGATTACTCCACATATTCTGTCAGCTGGAGCAGAGTCTGTGCTGGAACTTCCCCCTCTCATTCAAGGAAAGAAGAACACACACCTGCTGTGGCCATTAAGATCATTTTAAGCTCCAAATCTCTCTGCCAGAGACATCCAACAAAGCCTCATCCTAACCATACAAGAGGAAAATCCACACAAACCCTTTCTTTTCACACGGCATGATTTTCATAACAAGAACTGTTGAGAAGTGCAGTAAGAGCAGGTGTTGTGCTTCCCTTCCATTCCTTGAAGCCAGTGTTCCCTTGCTCCAGACCAACAGCCAGGAGCTGAAAAGCTGCCTTTTTCCAAGGAGAATTTCTTAGACAACAAATCAGATTACCTTAACAAAATAAATATCAAATGGATTGTCATGTTCAGGCAAAGTACTTTGGAGAAAGCCAATGCTCGCTCTACCAAGTTTTCCCCACCTGCGACCAGCCTTTAAAAAACACAATTTAAACTTTGTATACAGTTAATGCAGACTATCAACACCCATGAAAATTCAATATAGACACATGCATGCTTGATTGTAGGCAAAATTTTGCCTTGAAAATTTATGATTTTAAATTCATTTGATGTCAGCTAACATTTTATCACAGTAAAAATAATAAATTAAATGGAGAAAAAAAAATTAGAGCATTAGCAACTGACAAGATGAGAGATTCTCAAAGTTGACTGAAAATACTCTGTGCTCAAATACATGAATTTAAAATAAAACGGTGACTGCTACATTAGTTTAAAACTCACAAAACTGATATTTTAAAACAAACTAAAGTTACACAAATAATTATAATGTTTTGGCTATGCATTTTACATACATAGTATATCTTTACCTTTGTTCCATGAAAAATAACACAACCCTATTTCGAAGAGAACAGACTTAAAATTAACTAGGCAAACATCACTTATTTCCTTCTAAAGAATCAGCAAAAATGAATCCAGAAACTAAAAATAGATATGTATTAAGGTTAATCAACCACAGACACAGAAGTGAAGAAATGCAGTTTATGGTGCATGTGCAGCTTTCAGTTTTTGATACATCTTTTCAGAAATAAAGGACAAAAAAAGTAAGCAATATAAATACTAATGTTTCACATTAATCTCAAATTTATTAGTAGTCAGCAGATAGTAATTGCTTGACTTATTCCAGTTACAGAGCCATTTACTTGGTCTGCATGCTTTTCCATAAATTCAGGTTTTATTCCCATGCTCAGGTGTTCTACCTATGTCCCTGCACAGAGACCAGGCAACTACTCAAAGATATATTTCATGGAAAAAGACTATAGAAATTGCACTGAGGGGAGGATTGGTTTTCCTGTATTTTTTTTTATTTATTTTTTTTAGAAGGCAGAAAAGGCAAGGTAAGGATCCTTATTTACTGTGTGTCAGCTTTGCCTCAAGCTACTTTGGGGTTCACTAAAGAAATTGTGATAGTGAAGGACACCAAAGGAAAAGGGAAGAGCAGTAGAAACAAGGGATTAGGAGAGCAAGAGCAAACAAGGCATTTGGACAAAATGGATAAAGGCTCATTGCAACAAAGATCTCTGTAAGCAAATTAGATGCCAGATTTTGCAGGCAGAAAAAGTACAATCAGTACAAAGATATCACAGAGTTGAGTTAAACCCGTCCCAGGTTCCTTCTGGTTTACCAATGAGGAGGAAATCCTCAAGTAAAAGGTTCTGTTGCCCTTCCCAAGCCATCACACGATGCAGCACCTCAGATACCTCAATTACTTGACAGTAAAAGCTGGATCACTGTCCTGAAAAACTTTCAGAGCACCAAACCACTACCAAACTCCACTACAAAGACAGCATCCGTGTTTTACACCATGATCAGCACATCCAGTCACATACTGAAAGTCAGGGCATGGACTTGAGGGAGCAGCATGGGAGTGCCATGTCCTGCTTTGCTGCCTCCTCACCTTTGAGGAGAGGCAGCCCTGAGTAATCCTCAATTATGTGCACATCCCCAGTCCCTGGGGATCCCATCTGTGCAGGCCTTTCTCTCTCAGCCAGCACAAAGTTTTTATGAACCATATTTCTGACTCCCCCACCTCTTGTAGACCATTCACATGCACCCCAGGGCCACTTCCAAAGAGCCTTTGCTCTTGAAGCCTGTGAAAACAAAATAGACAAACCCAAAAGCAATCCAAAGCAACCACTGGAAAGTCTAGTCCCACTTATTCCTACAGGCTCTGCAGTATCTTGCTAGACCTTTATCTTTTTTAAGCTCAAGGCTTTGCACGTCATTTCCTAATGTTTTCAAAATGACAAGACAGTACCTAAAGCAGCAGCACAGCAAATCCACAGTCACTGCTCCACCCATGTGTTTTGGAAGCACAGCTGCATTAGTCTGATCAGGTGCAACTTGAAGTCACATCAGCTCAAAGCTGCACCAGCTGCCAACAATCCACAGATGCTGATGGTGCCACTCCTAGACAGGTGGCACCTCCTCTAATCATGGGGCAGGAACCAGAGATAAAACAAACACATCTCCAACAGACCCAGAGGGGAGCCCCTGAAGCCCCCACAGGGCACATCTCACAGGAGTCCAACTTGTGAGCTGCTCAGTGCTCCTCTAACCTTCTCTCATCTCCAAATCCCCACCAGGCCTACCTGTGTGTTTCTCTTAGGATAATCTGCAAACACACAGTGTCACCAGGCTTCCTCTGCCTCTGACAAAACCCACCAGGATACAAATAAGAGAGAGAGATCCTCGGGGTAGGTGTTCATGCCATGGCAAACATGGGATAACTGGCCAGCCATAGCAGGCAGTGCAAGGGAAGATTTATTCTGGAACCCATAAGGGAGCTTTGAAACTGCCCTCAGAGCACAAGGTTGTTTTGCATAATTTGTTTTTCGAACAGAGACATGTAATATTTTGATATTAAAAAGGAGTTTTATGCTCTGTAACATAACACTGAGACATAGAAACTGGAGATTACTGACTGTTAGCCTGAAGATTTATAAAATTCAGAAATAAAAACTTCATGAAATAGGGTTACTTTTATATGCTTTGAGTCATTAATAAATTACCAGGATTTACTGGTTGAAATAGATCTCTGTAAGTGTCTGCTATCTTGTTTCATCCAATACTTGCTAGTAAAAGCTGACTAAAAATGTTACATACTAGTTTTGCTGGGATTTGAGAACAGCTGTTTGATGTTCTGGTTTATAGAAGAGGCCAAGAGAGAGTGTATTTGTTGTGGAATTAATTGGTCCAAATTAAGCACATACTGTTTTTCCAACTTATGGTAGGAATCTATGTGATTTAATAAATATGATAAATGGCTTGTGAGAATAACAAAGGATGATTCTGGGCCACCCCTGTAGTGCACAGACTGTCAGCAGAGTTTGGGTAACTATCATTTCAGCCAAGAAAGAAAGGGGAGATTCTGGCAGAGAAAATCTGAAATTTTATCTCAGCTGAAAAGAAAATCAGCCAAAACCATTCTGCAAAATTCTTTCCTCTGAAACAGCAACCTGAACCAAAGGCAGCATCTTTACCTCTTGAATAAAAAAACAAAACAATCAGCTGTCCAATAACAACACATTTTAACTTGTAATATTTAAATTGGTAATGAGGAAGGTGTTTTGTCTGAATTTCCATTTCTTTCAGGGCCTAATTATGAAAGACAGAAAAAAAATGTGCTATGCACTCT
>CM031867.1:5228842-5248842 GCA_018697195.1 Certhia americana | reverse complement strand
CAATGCTCTCGATTAATTTAAGAGAGACTTTTGAATGAATACTGCCTGTGATTAAGCAAGGAGCAGGTTGGAACTCTGGGATCTAGTCCCCATGATGCTCCTTAGGGATATAGCACTGCATTTGCTCCATGTGAAAAATTCCAATCAAGTTGATAAGGCTGTAGGAACATAGGTCATTACTCCGTGTGTTAGACAATTCAACATATTAAATTATATTTCACATATCCATAAGAGGGGAAAGTGAGAAAAGTATTATGAGAACCCCTTCGCTTGCGGGAAATAGAATGTGTTAAACACAATTTTATTTTTTCAAGGGAAAGAGGAGAGCAATTAGCCAGAGCAGGAGTCAAAAAGGGGGGGGGGAGAGGAAGGGGGAGAAAGTAAATAAATAAATAAATAAATAAATGTTTTGAGGTCATACCACAAAACCCTGAAGTGATGCACAATTTCTACTATCAATTTTCTAAGGGAAAGAAGGGAGCACAAAGAAAAATATGTATTAGTATTTTAAGGCTGCACAGAATTTGTGTTATATTTGCCCTTTAAAAAAACATAATGCCATGTAAGCATTTCTAGCTCACCTCTGGTAGGACAAAATAACAGAAATTGTCATCCAAAACCAAAAGTCCTTTGCCTCAGTCAAGCCTAGTTTCTAATATTTAATATGTGATGTGTGGTATTAGTTTTGTCTTCAAACAGAGAACACAATTTGCAGGATTTCTGAGGTTTCACATGTCCTAAAAAGCAAAGCACCCCATCAAAAGGGGGATTTCCAGAAGGAGATGCCAAACACCATTTGTCCTCTATATCATGAGCCTGGGGCTCCATCAGGTTACAGTAACTAAAACCTAGAGGTTACGGCCCAGAAGAAAACAACTGTAGAATACAGTGGCTTCACATATTTGTGAAGTTCACGTCTCAGCCAATGATGATACGTCACAGATGAAAATGTATGACCTTTCTTTGTGTAAGTGAAAGCCATGTTATATGCTACTGAATATTGCTACCAACCCAGAAATCCACTGTTGGTATTTATCATTCTGCCACCTTGTTTCATAGTCTCTGAAACACAGAGAAAACGCTTTTATCTGAGCAATCAGGGAAAGGTTAGAATTGCATTAACGGGTTAAGTGTATGAATGAATCATGAAATACGAATTACCACAAAACGCTAAAATAAAATCCTACACAAAACGCCTCTATGAAATGCAGATAACATGCATGCCTGGACCCCAGCGACAGCTGCTTTGATCTCCTTTACTATCTCAAATCCACAACTATATCATTCCAAATTTTGCATGGGGAAAAATCTAATGCTTCGTAGCATGCGTGCAACTGCCAAGTGCCATATCCACCTGCAATTTGCGTATCATGAACTACACAACTCCAGCACGAAAGTTGGCACGCCTTAATGCCACAAAACCTACATATCTGAACTCTGTGAACGACCTTAATTTTAGATGCAAACAACCACGGCTTTGCAGCTATCATTAGGAAAGTGAAACGTGCCAAATAATTAAACTGAGACAGGGCAGATTCCAGAGGTGAGCTCTCTGAACTCGAGGCCCAGAGCCAGCATACAGCTGCTGTGTTAAAGGGGCAGAGACAGCAAGCATTCAAGCCTGGAGTTCGAGTGACACTGGGGCATTTCTTAGGAAGAGTGACAAAGTAGAAAGTGATTAACTTTTTGGGGGTGTCCACTTTTCTACTCCTTAAGCTGAAAATCAGAGAAGACCAGAATTTGACTCTCACACAGTGCTGTCTAAATACAAATTCACAGTAAGGATTAAACTGTTCATCTCTTTCCAGCCACACCCTAAACAAGACCTCTGTCAACTTGGATTTTGTCAGATTGACTCGAGTAGGGCTGATTTCCTGAAGCAAGAAAGAGATCCAGCACCAGAAAACAAGCTCTTTGGCAGGAAGGCCTAGCTCCTTCTTAGGATTCAGTGAGAACACTACTAAATTTTGAGAGAGTGACAGGGGATTTATGGTAACCAGGGAGCAACACAAACACCTTCACTACAGCCATTCTGTGTGATCACACCCCACCTGTGCATCTCCACCCTATAACTTCTGAATCTACAAGCTCATTTCAACAAAGTCAGCAGAAGGGTGAAAAGGTCAAAGATAAGCAAGTTCCTACACAATTTTTGAGCATGCCATATCCACAAAGAAAAATCCTTTTACTGACCTTGGGAACACTCTCAGAGTGACCTCATACCTTATCAGATATCAAAGAATCTGTAGTGGTGTGATTAAAAACACTCGAAAAATACACAAAAGCTAGAGGACAAACAGCTTCTGGATATCAGCATCAAGTAAATGCATGGCAAACCAGATTTCAACAGCTTCAGTGAAACTACACATTTTGACATTTGTAAAAACTACTGAAGAATTATTTACCTCAAAGCATAGAGAAAGGAGATGAGAAGAGTCAATATCCCTGATTCAGTTATGCAGGGTATTTGATCATCTAGTTTGTATACTTAACAAAGGTTGCAAAACTTTATAATGTTCCCAGCATTACTCAACTCCACCAGCATGAATCTGTATTGTATTCCTCAACTATCCACGTTAGGCATTCCAGACGGATTTTCCTTGTTTTCAGACTGCCTGCATTCACAATGCAAAATTCCGTGTTAACATGAAGTATCCTCTCACACACACATAAATGTATGCATATTTATACCTACATAAAATCCAACTCTGTCACTTTAGTCAGTGACAGACTGTACAATAATTAGCATTGTCAATTACTAATTATAGCACGGCCACAGTACAGTTATGAAAATGCGGCAGAGTAACAGCTTTGATAATTTCAAAGAATTACACCTTTATTCTGTTGCATTTGAATATTTCTACTTTTATCTATTATAAATGCAGAAAACCAAGAACAATAGATAACATTTTCTAAGCCAAATTTAAGGACACACTGTTCAGACCTCTTATTGCTCAAAGAACATGTCCCACTCATTCTGTCTTTTTTTAAAAAATCAGTTAAATATAAACAAATTAACTTCTTATGCATGTTGCTTCTGAGAGAATTACTTTTCATTTTTAGAGTGGTTTTCCATCACTACAAACCTTTTCCTTTGCCTTATGCACCAGCAAACATACTGATACAATTTAAAGGTCATGTTCTTTTCAAACTGACAGGGCCCTCCAAAATTTTGACGAGAGTCCCTCCAAGAATCACACCATACAAAAGGAAAGGAATTAAGTAAAGCATCACTTGATGTAGGCTCAATCATGTGAACTGATTAGAAAATGTAACCATGGAGAGAGGTGATTCAAAGTGTGACGGACAACCTTTCAAAGAAAGGAGATGTCATGTTGATAATAATAAGCAAGTACCTGACATTGAAGGAGGGGGTGAACACAGAGGGTCAATAAAGATATAATTGCCTTCAGCTACTAAAAAAAACCTAACCAAAACAAACAAACAAACAAACCACAACAAAGCACCTACCAGAAACCCAAATCTCTCTTATAACTTTGGTATCTTCACACACCAAGAAAAATATTTAAAACTATCTGAGAATTTTATCTGTGTAGTTCAAGTTCAGTTTTAGACAAAAATTACTGAAAAATGTATTAATAATATTCCTGTTGTTTAGCTTGTTCTTTCACCCAGTAAAAAGGATACCTAGAAGTTCAAAGCCAAATACACAGAGTATGTCTTAAAGGTTATATTGATAGATATTGATCTGCATTACAAGTTAGATCATATTTAAGAAAATAGGACTGGCTTTGGATTGTAATACCCACATCATTCAAAGAAATGCTACAAGCAAAAAGTAAATGTGCTTTTGAAAGACACCGTTTATCAGGAAGATGATATACATTTTAAACAGAGTGAGTCAAAATCCTTGCAGGAGAGAGTACGAGCTGGGTTAGGACAAAAAAATCTCTCCACAAAATAAAAACAACAGTTACCATGTGTTCTCAACTTTAGATGAATCTGCAGCCCAAAAGAATACCCCTCCACTACATTTAATCAATAAAAAACTCAGCCCAACTCAAGAAACAGGAAAAAGGTGATTGAAAAATAACACATTCCTGTCCTCTTTTTGACAGTAAACAAAATTTAACTTATTTTTTTAATTATTTATTTCTCTCCAAGTTCTCTAACTGCTGCTCTTTCCTTTCCCGTCAGTTGCTATGATTTATGGCACTCAAAACAGATCCAGCATGTCATGAACTATTATGGTAACAATTTGAAAACATTACATCCAAGATCATTTTAATGATAAGACCTGTCTTCTCTTGTCGATATTAAAATGCTTATAATGTATACGAATAAATGGAATCTTAACTGATTTAGAGACTATATTCTTATTGATGTCAAAGAGGTCAGTGAGCACATCTAATGTTTTAGCCAACCATGGATTGAAGATTACAGTTACATAAAAAGTAGACGTGAAGCCTTTCTCCTGTAGCACAAATTCAGCCCAAATTTGCACCAGGTGGGGTAACTTAAATAGTTCAGGCAAAATAATTCAGAGGTACAACTCGAGTTCTTACTGGACAAATGCCCATTTCATCAAGGAGGTAATAAACCATGGCACCCATGACAAACTCTGACGCTATTTGCTTGACACACTGCCTGTTCAGGGCTTGTCCATGTGTTGCAGATTGAAAGCTGCAGGACACAACCAAGGTGACACCCCAGCCATACAATCTACTGCCTGTCTTGGAGAGAAACAAGGTTTTACTGCAATCTAGGTCTTTTGCAATTGCTCCCTGGACTGCTGGCTAATGAGGTCAGACAGTACTGTCCATTCTAGACATATTCTTTCCAGGGTATCATCTCTCCAAGAGACATTCCATGAGGACATACCCTTAAATATGCCATCAAAGCAAATTATAATGATAGAATTTATTAACATTTTTTATGAGGCAAAAAACATACTTCTAAAGAAACATGAAATAAAAATGAGACTAAATAGCAAATGAATTTCTGAAACTATGTAGTAGATGTTGTTTTGCCACTGGAAAGCTTTTTTTACATGCAAGGACAAAAGCTGAGGTTAAGACTTGCAGACACCCCTGACCAGAGATCTTAACCAGACCTCCTTTTTTCAGCATCCAAAAGCCTCTCCACACAAAGTGAGTGACCATGTCTCTGCAGTCAGATCTGTATGGGAGGACTGACTTTCCTTCTTTTTCTTTTAGTTCCATACCTCTTAACACTTCCTTCCTAAAATGGAAAGCTGAGGCTGACATCATTTAAATCAGTAAACGAACACACAATTCCTCAAACTGCATGATGGGTGGAGCCCCAGAGGTGCCCAGTTGTCTTTAATGCAATGTACACTCTGAAAAATAATGGCCATTGGGTTTGTGGCAAACACTGGCCAGCTCCACACTTGAAGGAAAATACAGAGACACAGACTGCAGCAACCTCCACTGGGGGAGGTCAGGGGTGAAGATAGAAAGAAAAAAAAAATAGAAAAGAGCAAGAGAGTGGAGAAAGGACGTGGGATTTATAATACATACAAATGAAACATCAGAAAGCAATAACACAGTAATATTTGGCTGTAGTGTCAGAGAGGTGTAACAGACAAAAGGTGTAACAAAGAGTTGCTCAGCCTCTGTTCAGACACATGGTCATGGCACTGGTCATAGACTCTACCTACACCAGCATTTCAGTCCAGAGCAGTGGTACAGCTTTGGGTGAATTTATTCCCTGTTATTGTAGTTGGCTTTGTTAATAAAACTGTTTTGATGACCTGGTTTCAGATTCCTTTTGTAGGCCAAAAAACAACAAAACAAAACAAAACAAAACAAAAAAAAAAATCAGAAGCTCTACCAGATGGGTACTGGGTGTGTTCCATTAGTCAATGTAAGTAAAAAGTGAAAATCAGCTGGTTTTTTTAGTCATCCCCAAATGTAGACAGGATGGGGATATTTGGTACCAGTGACAACACTAACCATAGCCTAAATTAAAAAAAATCCCAGAACTTACTTACTGTAGATATGAGGCCTCAGCCCAAATCAGTTTAAACTGAGGCATTTATAAGGAGCCTAATTCCTTGCCAACACAGAGAGTGCCTTAGAAAATGTAGGTGAAATAAAGATTTCAACCTCTGTCAGAGAAAGGTGACATACTTTTGGACACTGTTACTCGAGCACGTGCCAGATGACAAAGCCATTTAGAACATGAGACTTTATTTTCAAATTACATGTTTAATCTTCTTCCTCACAGAAGATTAAATTCTGATGCAAATGGAAGGGGATGGAGCCATCCCATCAATGCCTGATGTTCCCTGCTAAAAGAGAATGGTAAGGGCATAATGCAAAAAAAGGAGCCAAGCATTTAAGGGAGAAGACATAAAAGCAAAACCCAGGGGTTGCAAAATCCACATGAACTAAACCCATGACTCAAATTAGAATAATTGAAAACCATTAAGCTCAGCTCTGTTCAAGTAAAAATTAACTTTATAGTGACTATCATTATAAACTATTGCTTCATCAGGAAAATACATCATGGTTGTATTTTATAATTTTTATCCTCTCTTCCGTGTAGCTGCTAGAAGGCAGTTACAATGAGAACTGAGTCTTTCCAAAGTTGTTAACAAGACACATTCCTTTTGGTTCATGGCTAGTATTATGAGAGTTTCTGTCTTATGTCACTATTTCTGACATATGCTGGAGAGAGAACATCTTGGCTCAAAAAACACTGGACCATCATTTTATGGGAAGAGACTTTCTAGACCACAGAAGCAGATAGATTTACAACTGACAACACAGAGGTAATGATAACCTACCCCTTACATAGCCCAGAGTCTTACATACTGTAAACTCAATTAGCAATTCTTTTATCTTCACCCAGAACAGATACATTGAAAATTACAGATTGAGGGCTTTTCTCATATAGCTCTGACCACAAGGATAAATACTGCCTTACTTCAGCAGCATAATTTTTAGCCCTCTCATTTTTCATCCAGGTCAAGTTGTTTGATTCTAGGAGTCCATATTCCAGGCAGGCAGAGTACTCATTTATGAACACAACGCAGGCAAAACCTGCATTTGTTGGAGATGAAAGGCATGAGAGTTGCCCATAATTTTGCCACAAATAAACTCCTCCTTTGGTTTATGCTACATCATGCCCTTCCACGTGAATAGTTTTGATAAAGACCTGTGACTCCCTTTTCTTTCACTATACACAGTGTGGATACATTAGATAAACACTTTTATATGTTCCCGTCAAGGAGAAATATCCCACACAAAGAAGCAGACCTTGTGAAATAACATTTCACTTATCTGTTATGTCTTTCTGAACCTTCCCTAAGAACTATAATTCTCTAATCCCAGTATACAGCTGCATATAGTCTTGCTCCAAGAAATTTCTGTTCTCAAAGACCAGCAAACAAATGCAGACACACAGGTGAGGAAGGTTTCAACAGCAATGTGTACACTATTTTATAACTCCTTTTTCTTTCTTTTTCGTTACACCTAGAAGAGTTATTTTAATAACAGGCAATTTACAAGCACACACAGAATTTGAAGAGGTCTTCAAAATACTTTGGAGAAATAGATCATATACTCTAAGCCAAAGTATATATCATTTTTATCTATTAGGGGTTTTTACATTTTTACTGGGTCTCAGTGATTTACTAGTATAAAATAAAACACAGAGCTATACTCTTGTTACGAAAGCATGGCCAATATGAGAACAGAGAAAGCAGTAAAGTTTGAAACTACAGTGAATGCAGGGGATTTGAGCTAACACAGTACAACAATGAAGTTATTTTTCCAAACTTACCCGTATACTTGCAATAAATATGGTAATCAAGTAAATTAAAAACCTGTTGCGCTTACACACTTCTGTCCACACTTGTCAATCATTTTTCAACAGCAAATATTTCAAGACAGTGGTTATAACCTCTGCTAACAGAAAAGAACAGCCTGCTTTGGTGAAATAAAGTTGACATTTAATTTGCTCTTGTAATTTAAGTTGTTCATTCATTGCTTTTGTATGTTGACAGATAAGATTCCTTTAATGTTCTTGAGCAAAACAATAAATACAGTGTAGTTAAATTTTAGATGTGAAAACATTATGCTTTGTCTTGACAGCACCACAGTTAGGCATAAAGTTATAACGTTCAAATAGTCTCCTCTGAGACTCTCTCTGTCATAAACCATGTAGTCTTTCTAAGTGTATATGTCATTTGACTTTTCCTGAAATCAGAGATAGATGGGTGCATATCCTGATTCTTCACCTTCAGATCTGAATTGCTTTGTCCTTCAGTCCCAGCTCCATGCTATAAGTAGAGGTCTATCTGATAAAGCAGGAAACTTACTCTAACACAACTTCTGCAATTAGGACCCAGGCAGGCCCAAGCAATACCTTTGTGTCTGCTCATCCAGGAGCCACTCTCAGCCACTCCCCAACCACCCCAGACTGTCACTGCTGGGACTGAAGACCCTTCACTGGACAGCTCCAGCAGCCCAGCAGGTCCCACCAGAAAAGGCAAATTTCCTAGAGCAGGTGCTTTAAACAATGGAGTGACAGAGCAGTAATAAGAAACAGCCCAGGCTGGTGCCCCTGAGGAGGGACCACAAAAGAAGAACTGCTGGGTGTTTATCCCCTTGCAGTCAAAGGCTCTGTAATCTGGGATTTCCTGCTCAGCTCCTGCACTGGCTCTGGTGTCACTTACCCAGCTGTGCCACGGGTCCCTGGGCCCTTTGTCACACCCAGACTCTACCTGCAGCTGCCCCAGCCACCTGCTCTGAATGGATTCCTCAACAGCTGGTGGGCTGAGATTCTTGGTGGGGCTTTGTTGTTGTTGGAGGCTTTTTTGTTTTTTCAATAAAAGCATCAGTCCAGTGAACTTGTTTCAAAAAACCTAAATTCACTGCTCACAGGGCAATTTCTTCTTTTGGCCCTACTAACTCTGGTGATATTTCACCCAGTGGTCCAGGGGTTATTTCTCTCATAATGAAGAAACTGATACATCCATCACACTTTGGGCATATGAAGTAGATCAAATTCAGCTCCAAACTTCATATACATGTGAAGCTATTCTTTCTTGCATTAAAGACCTAATGTATCCATTGTTTCTTGTTTAGCCAAGAGATTAAGATCTTCATAATCATTCCATAATCATTGCAGGTAATCTCTCCCATTTCTTTCATTCTTGAACACTAATTGTTTAATATCCACATTTGGCAGATTCGTCGTGAAATAAAATTGCATATTCAAAAAAGGACTTGTATGATGAGAATACATTCAGTGATGTGGAAGCTACAAAGAAAACCCCAGATGGCTCAGACAATAATAAGATATAATATTAAATTTAGACCTTTCATCAAATGTCCTCGAATTCATACTAAGGTCTCTTTTCAGCTTTGTACTTTCCTCTTATTTTAAATGTTAATGGATTATCAAAATCATCAAATTCTGTCATATAATCCAGAATGTCTGCTTTTTTAACCACAGAAAATGAACCGCACGATTTCTGTACAGACAGAACACTATATCAAATTGATCTGCAAAGAAGCAGACACCCTCAGCAACTGCTGCAAAGGTACATATTAATTTTATGGTGCATTATTAGGACAGATACCTCAGCACGTTCATGATGGCCCTATTACTACATCCTCATTCTCTAAAAGCCATTGTGCTTATATAATCTGTTATTCAAACCTCTGCAGATTTCTAGTAAAAGGAGCAAGAGATGCTCTCAATCATCACAGCACACACCAAGGTGTTCAAGCCACCATCAACATCCAAAAATTAAATCAGCGATGCAAAAACTCACAGAACACTGCTGCAGAGCAGACAGAATTTCTTAGTTTAGGTACTGTACACTGCCTTTTTCCTCTCCAAACACTAGTCCAAAAAAGGTGTCATTGTAGAAGGAGGGTTCATAAATGACAGTGCCTCTCTGCTTTAAACACTATTGTTGAAAGAGGGCTTCAAGGTCAGTGACAGCAGAATTGAACTTGGAGAAAGTCACAGGAAGCAAGCACAAGAGGAGGAATGTGTGATATGTCAGAGGAGCTTGTTCCATCCAAGTTTAAGGGGAAAACAGACTAAATATCCTAATATTTCACAGGAAAGGGGAAAACAGAAAAAAAGTATCATTCTCCATGGCTCAGATGTTCTGTGCTTTTATGAGACCCCAGGGTTGCAGACTCCATAGTGGTCATCAGGCAGGCACAGCAGTTTCTCTACATTTCCACAGATTAGCACATGGATCATGCATGTAAAAGGGAAACTTGGCTCATGCTGTGTGATAACACAGACTGTTGACCAGTATTTCAGAGCTATGAACAGCCTCAAGCAAGCTGAGCAGGACTGGGTATTCTGTCAGCATTCCTTGCCCTTGAGTTCTTCCTACCAAAACCCATATCCCACACCCAGCAAATGAAAGCAATCGGATGCCCTGCAGCAAAATACTGCCTTCAGAAACCATGTTTGTGTCTAAAGTCTGAACAAAACTCTTAATGACCCAGACAGTCTGCAAGAATAAGAGGAAGAGCTCAAAAACATATGAACTTTTTTGTGCAAAAGTCAATGGGTTGGTTAACTAAAAGAGAAAGGAGCCAACTAAGTTATCCTCAGAGCTGCTATAATTCACCTCTAACATCAGAGAGCACTACAAGGCAATTTCCTCCCTCTGTTTAACCAAGACTCCCCTAAAAGATAATATTATTGCTAGTTCAAGATTCCTTAAACATACTTTGTTGCCACTAATATATTACATAGCAAGAATTACTGCAAAAAATGGTATGTTTTAAATTAAAGCCAAAGGATCTCAGATTCTGAACAGTAATTACTTATAGTTTAGTATAAATCAAAAGAAATAGCAAACAAAGTATTTTTGAACAATAGAAGAAGCCCTCTCTATTTCATCATAAATGTTGAACTTTCTTAGTGAGAGGCAGTATGTCTCTCCCTGAAACAGAAACTTTCTCACTGTGCTAGAGGAATATTAGGACAACAAGGAGGCTTTATCAAATCCTCCAACAAATCAAATATCTCCAACAAGAGAGAAATAAATAAATAAATAAAAATCCCAAAGGAAATCTTCCTTCCTGAGCATCTAAAGACTAGACCAAGAGGAAAGAACTAAGACAAAACTTGAAGGGTAGAAAATATGGCAGCTCTGTATCTCTACTCTGCATCTGTTTTCTTCTAATTAATGCCATGTGAAAAGGCAGGGTTCAAACTGAAAATACAGTTCGAGACACCAACTCTGTTCAATAATTTCTATTTTCATGATCAGTTTCCAGCACAGAACACAGACTCAAAACTCAAATTTTGTCATTGGTCCAGCCCAATGTAATCATACCCATTAACCCTTTTAATGCAAACCACGGCTGCCAGGAGTGCAGAGACACAATTACAAATTTCAGAAATGCTATCTTGGGAGATCTCTTCCTTCTTTTATCTGCTGAATATGAACCTGAAAATGCAGCAATTTCAATTAAAGTAAAATATAAAGCATATAAACATAGGCTAATGCCTGAATTTGAAATGCAGCATGTGCCCTAAGGCACTGTATCATGATTCAGTCTTGCTTTCGTTCTGTCTAAATGTGTATACTCACCTACAATAAAGGCAGGCTCTGCTTTGTCACACAGGTGGAATCCTTGTCTCTCCACACAGATTTGATCTATTCTACTTCAAAGCTGGCACATCGCAAAACTTTTTTTGCAAAGTTTCTGCAACTTCAACTTCAGCACAGCGTGACCTTATAACTACAACAGCTCTGAGCTCCTTGAGACATTGATCATGTCTACATCGATGTTTGTACAATACCCACTGTAACAGGGCATTGTCTGAGGCTGGGGACTCTGGGCAATATTGTAACATAAATATTAAATAATAATAAAGTTCTGTCAAGTCAGTGATCTGTGAACTACAGCAGGTTCACGTGATCATGTATTATGGCTCAAAGGCAGCCCTCAACAGCCATCATGTAAATCTCTATGGTCTAAAAAGTACTTAAACAATGATTCACACATAAGGCATAAAATTAATAGGAATTGCATATATTCCAAACTTGTACATACACCAAAATTTATATTTTTGCTGCAGTTAAGAAACTTCAAGGGCTCGTTTTTACTTTGTTGTTACAAAAACTATTTCTGTTTCAAACTCTGAAAATATTCAGGGATACATACCTAAAACAAATCAACAGCAGGGTATCAAAACATTGATAAAAGTTGGAAATACACTCTGAATTACCAGACAAGTATAGTTAGAAATTAATTTAAAGTAGTAAGAGGGTGCCACAAGGAGGTTCTCAAAATAGGGCTAAAATTGATTTTCCAGTTCATCCATTCCTAGTCAATAATTTTCACCCATGCCACAAGAGCTGTGTGGTGTGTTGGCATTAATATTCCTTTCTGGGAAAAATGCAAGTTGAGCTGCCTTACTTGGAAAATTGAGTTTGCACAGTGAGATAACAAACAAGGCGGAAAAAAAAGAAAACTAAAGTTCAATTCATAAAAACACTTATTTGGGTATCTCACTAGTGAACAGGGGGCAAGGGGGAAGAAAAAAAAAATGAGAAAACAAAACCAGAAGCACACTGCAAAATACCAAAATGTAAAACAAAAACTCAACACATTTCTGTCCTTCACTTGGCTGTGATGAGCCTTGTATATTTAAATGGCAACAAGACCTACTACTACAAAGCAAGTGAAAAAACACTCACTAAAACAGCCAAATGTACCATTACCTCTTTATAAGACTAAGCCAATTATGGTTAAACCTGCTGGTTTTTTATTTTCATGTTAAGTATAGACATTTCCATTAAGTATAAACAATTTAAATGGCTTTGGAACTGGGGGTACAAGCCTCACAGTAATCTAAGGTATATCCTACTTTTTCCCCAACTTAAATTCCAGAGGTAGGTACTATGCAGAGATTTATCTTGCATAATTCATCCTCCTTGTATGCAAAAAGACTCATATATATATATATAAAATATTTTTTAAAGTCACTTACACAAGACTACACAATTACCAAAGTGATACATAAAACCTACTTAGAGGCATACCTAGTTATCAGAAAAAAAATAAATTGACCTGTTTCTAACAGATACTTAACACAGATACAGGAGAAATACATGAAACTAGAGAGTTAAAAACCCTCTTGTAACTAATTGAAAGAATGAATTAAGCTCTAATTAGCTTAAAATCTGAGCAACTCACCTGAGAGACTTAAAGAAGGCTAAAGGAAAATCTGGATTTTTTAATACAAGTATGCTGAAGACCACATATTGGAAGAGAAAAAAAAAATCCAAATGCTTTAGATGTTTTATCTATGAGGAAAAGAAACCACCTCTCTAAAACATGCTCTGAAGAATGCTCTGAAAAAGCAGTAGATGCCAAAAGTATTTCAGATGAAACAGCTTCTCTATTTCATATGTTTCTTTCTATCATCATTAGGTATCTTTTATTTTTTCTTTATTGCTGAAAATAAAAAGTTACTTCTGCTGACATTAAAAGCTTGATTTTACAAACTATTTAATGCACTCTAAGGATACTGTTAAAAGACAGTGGCATGCTGATGTGAGTTGTACAAAGGTCAGTGATTTGGAGGCTCTTTCAGACAATTTGCCAGGATTTTGGCATTTTGTAAGCACACATAGGACAGCTCTCCAGCAAGCTGACCTTGACAGTGAATTGGATAAATAAACCTTCAATTTACCCCCTCCAGCTCGATGCTAGCCCAGCTGATCCCTCTGGAGCCTTCACCTGTCCATATCGTTCAACTGCCTGCAACTTTCAACTGACGAACATCCCCAGCTTTACAGGTTCTGTGACAAACACCATCTAAGAGATAAGGCTTCTGAAAAGTCAAAGTCAATAGTGTTTCCATTGAAAATTTAATGCTGCTTCCATCTTTACCCATCATTCTTCCTACTGTTGCACGTATCCCAGGAGGCACTTCAAGCAAAAGCACTACTCCATAACAGGTAATGACGTGGCATTTAATGATACTGTCCAAAGTGATCCAAGCCCATGGAAAGTAATGTGCACTCATGTACCAGATAAGCACAGCTGAATGTACTAGAACAGCAGTATCTCTCACTGCACTGTCACTAGATACAATGTGACATATGCTCTGCCATTGTACCTGGCTTTTCCTTTTACTTCACCATCAGAGGAAAAGAGCATTTTCAGATACAGAGCACCAAAGTGTTAAGGGAATTCAGTAAAAGGTAGGATGGCAACATATCCGTAATTAAGTATTCACAGCCTCTTTAATACTTCAGTGCTCTTGGATTCGCTACTAAAATCTGTGAATTATACCTCATTGAAGAATGTCCTTAATCGACTCTGACATGTTTTATTGGAGGCAGAAAAAATGTTTCAGTATGATAGATAAGGTTAAAAATGTTACTACTCTGATCATTTACTCTAGTGCCTTGCAAAAAACTCCAAAGCCAAAAACCATTTACATCATTCATCTGATGCAATGGAGAAAAAAAAAAGCATTATCTGACAACCCATTTCAGCTGATAGGACAAAGTGCACATTTTCAATTTTCTGACAAAGTTATGTTGTTTATGTAGATAAGAAAAAGAAGAAGGAGGAAAAAACCCCACGACTGCAACATTTCTACCGCATGCCATAAGGATCTGAAATTCGAGTTAAACAGCAAAGTACCTTGAGACCATGCAGAGCAGAGCATGACAAACAAAAATCATTTTTATGGTTTCAAACCAAATAATACATTACATGTTTTCTACCCTAATAGCAGCGCAGGGTTCTGAGGCAGCCCCAGAACGTTGCAGCAAAGCTCAGCATGACATCTCTATGCAAGTGAGAGAACACTTCTCTTGCTGCAGCGGGACCACAAGGTAGTTCAATACAAACTACTGAAATATTTTTAAATAAACACTTTAACCGAGCTTTTCTCGTATTAATTTTGATACTCTCCAGATATCAATGGCTTCTGCTTATACTACTCACTGCAAAAGGGACGAACAGGAAGGAATCTCATACATATTCAATGTCTATTATTAGTTTTAGTAGAGTGATCCATGACTACGTGGGAAAGTTAGCAAAGAAAAGAAATTGTTTAAGCTCACTGCCAGAGACTTCTCCATGGAACAACACTACACTGGCAGAAGGAGAAGGCTATGAATTTATATTCCTCAGGACGGGGCACATTAAGTTCTCAAATAAATAACCTTTGCATTTAAAACTTTCATGGACTGTCTATATAAGAGACGGCATGGTTTAACAGCCCTGTTTTGCTTTTTCACCACCAAAAAAATGCATTTTGTTTTTGGTCATGCCAATAAAGCAAATGACTAGAAGTGTTTTTAACTTACTGTGTAACTGACAAGATGATTATTTCAGCACAAATTAGGGAGAAACAGTGTTTACCACAAAAGTAAAGTAATCCCATTCCAGTTCATTTTACTACTCATACACCTAAAGGTAAGCACATGTTTACAGAACTGGCTCAATTACCTGAGGCTTTGTGGTACACACCTAAATTACTAAGACATCTATGAGCTGCACCATTACCCATTAGAAACCAAAATGAAAACTTTCAAATAATTGGCTAAGACTCTAATTCTACAGCATGGACAAGGCTTTAAATTAGTACCAGATGCTGGATTTTATTCTTTAAACAACAGTTCTAAGGACAGAGAAAGATTCATCTTCCAAGACTACTCCTGCCTGCAGACAATATGACCCATCTTAATGAGGCTGCTGAATGCTTTATGAGCAATTTCATCCACTAGTTACTCTATTCTGGCACCAAAATTGAAATATTCATTTTAAATCTTGCCATTAGGACAGTATTGCTTTCTGCCAAATTTCCAATGCCAATTCTTACATTCAATTGTGATTGAGTGTTTCTCCAGAACCAAAGAGATAACAGCAAGGTCTGCCCACGCATCCTGTGTCATAACCAGCTCATTAAGCTCCCTGTTCCCATAGACACTGCTTGGAAGAGAGACACTGGGAAAAGAGTTTTCCATGACCCAATTTCATCCATGCTATGCCTATCAGCTGACTGTATCTCTACTTATGTATTTAATCAGAAAAATCTTACTGAATACAATGGTCCCACCTCTGAGAAACAGAGAGGGGGGAGAGACAAGGAGAAAGGAGAATTCAGGGTTTATTCCAAAATTTTGAGGAAATACATGGCTACATGCTCAAGAAATTGTAAAAAAAATATGGTATAAGTACATTTGCATGTCATACTAGGGGCTGCCAGTCACAAACTTGTTTTACTGTAATACCATATGCAGGCCTGTGACCTGGGAGAAACATCAAAAATGGAAATTTTTTGAAAACCATGAATTTAAAAGAACACATAAAAAAGGACATTTTTTGGAAACCTATGATTTTAAAAGCACACATGAATTAGAGGTATTTGAAAAAAGCTTTCCTACTTAATTTTTTTTCTTGAAGCATGTGCTTTAGAAGATCACTTGCCACTCATGAGAATGCTTCACCAATTTTCAGTGCTGAGACTGTGATCATAGGAGATACCAGAGACCACAGCCAATCAAGTGTTCTCCAAATTAACTGTGGAGAGCAAAGCAAGAGGGTCTTTATCTCCTCTTCTCTGGAAAAAAAACCACTGACTCATAAGTAAGGTGGAATTTAATACAAAAGCAAAAACAAAAAACAAAACAAAACAAAAAAAAAAAAAAACAAAACAAAAACCAAAATAAACAAACAAACAAAACCTACCCCATAATAAAAAAAAGTTGAAGAACATGAAGTCAGATCTCATGATCTGGTCCTACCTGGGATATCTTATGAAAACATACAACAAAGTTACCATTAACCCCAGAATATTTGACTTGAAACCTTTGTATTCTCGATTAATTAATTGTTGCATATCAAATTTTTCACCACAAAAATTAATATATCATCTCTGTCCATGCATTACTGCCATGCACGGAGAAGCTCACTCTTCTGTGCATCAGTTTTTTGAATCCTTTGCCTCTGAAATTATTTATTACATTTTTTTTGCTGCATAATAATTGTTTCACTTTATACATTTTAAGGCTCAGGAGGAAGAAGGAAGGAGGGAAAGAAAGAAAGAAAAGGCACTTTCCTTGTTATTAATTTTCAGACTGCTTTTTTTTTATTTAAAGTAAGATGTTTTGTTTCCCAGGCAGTATGTAAGCCTCACTCTATGAAGTGCGAGGTGCAACTGCTGCCCTAGCTCTGTGTGTGGCTGTGGCCTTAGAAGTCAAGGATAAAAGAAACAAAACATTTTTTTTTGTAATTCTGAAGTGAAAAATCCATTTGATTTCTTTTTGTTTATTGCTGCATTACTTAGGTAATTGCTTGAGTTGAGTCAGACTGACGGCAGGGCTCTGGACCCTCTGACTCCAATCCTTTTGCTTTATTTATTAGTCTCACTTATTAAAAGAATGTCTTGGCTTATATGATGGGTACTATTCAAGCAGAAGTTAAATCACTTATATTTGCAATCTAAGTCACTGACTCACAAAGACTGAGTATACCATGTTAAGTATTCTCAAAAATGCTCTAAACCATGAAAATGATAAGCTCAGCCCTAAAAAATTAAATGGTTCAAAAAGGTCTGTGAAGATTTGTAAAACATTTAAGTGAACCAAGCCATAGTAACTTGTACACAAAAGTCATTCCACACCAAAAAAAAAAAAAAAAAAAAGCCAAAAAACCAAACATAGCATCAACAGACATAAAACCTGGCCAGGCTTGAGCAGCTCACATGCAATATGACCTAATTTATACAGTGAATCTTAGACAAAATTTAGCTTATCCTCCGCCTCTCAGAATGATCCAGAGACCTGGTATTTTAAACAGCACTGTTTTTTCAGTATTTTCTAACATTCTTTATAAAAATCAAGCTCCTGAAATTTTCTATTATGTGATGATTCCATGCAAAAGCAGAGATATTTCACTATCTGTTACTTCAAATAGTGCTGATGTCTTCTTCTAAAACTCAAGATGGTTAACAATGGACTCTTCCATGAAAATATTAGATTACAAGATAAGTTACAATTGGAAAGGACTTTTAGCCATTTTTTAAATTTTCACCGATGTTTTAACCTGATGGCCCAGGATAAAACTATGCACACAGAGTATTTAAGAAATTCATATGTCCAAACCTTTAACCTTGTCATAAAATTTCCCATTCTTTTCATCACTAATATTCAACCATATTTGTTTTAGCTAACTATTCACATCCCCAAAACCTTCAAAGACAAAGGAGCCGTGGTTAGAGCCATGTACTGAAAGACAAGACTTCTGGTTGATGTTCCTTGGTTCACATGTCCTTTCTGTCTTTGCCAGATTTCTAGGAATAACTTCCTCACTCAGATTTTTCCCACTTCTAGTGTTAGTTTCTCTGTAGCTGAGATACACGTGGCCCTGGCACAAAGTGAGGTGCATTCCTGTAAGCCATTAGGGATATTCTTAGTGCTGGGTTTTTTCCAGTCTATTAGTCTTTGTGCTAGTACTGTACTGGTTGCCTTTAGCAATGCACTGTTTTGGTGTATGACTTCTGTATTTGCTTGAGGCCACAACAGGATCAGTGTTCTGTGTCGTTTCCATTTTGTCTCAGGCAGCCCTTGCACTCACTTGAAATAAGTGTGGCCTTTTGCCACTGACAACTGAGAATGTTAGTCCCTATTATGCGAAAAACATGATCCACCTAGATGTTTAAAGCCAGTAAACTAAATGTTTCTTGGGAAAGCATGAAAGGAAGTGAGAGCCTGACTTAGTTTCAGGACCTCTATTATTAAACAGTGGTGTAGTTTATCAAGGTAAGTTAATCCAAAACCTTCTCTGTTCTTTTCGGATTTTTTTATTCTCACCAGACTGCCAGGAGAGCACACTAGAATTTCTTCTACAACTCTTCTGCTTCATTATAGAAGTGTTCAGAATTATCACACTCTTGATTTCATTTCCATTCTAATGACCATCAAACATTTCCCACAAAGCAAGTCTCTCAGCTTACACTTCCAAACTTCACAGCACCAATATTCTTCTTTCTCAACAATTAAGTTCTCCTGAAATGCTGATTTCCACTTGCACTGAGTGGTGTAGCATTTTCTAGTCTGCTCCTAGGCCCCAACCCAGATTATTTCCTCAGCACCACTAACTCTTCATCAGTTGCCTCTTCTCTTTTGGCTTCTCCTGCTGTTATTTCACACTTGATTGCCTTCTCTCTGGCATCTCATATAATGGATATTCTTCTGCTATATTTCATTTTACTTCTTCTACATTTTAGGATAATCAGAAAGGAGCATCAGCTGCTCACTGTCCACTAAGCCTGTCTTGTACCCTGAAATTATATCTGCACTGTCCATAACCCTGGCAGAAGCCTCCAGGCCCCATGCTGCCCTACAGCACAGGGTCACCTGCCCACCTGAGGTCAATGACATGTAAGATATGGACAAAACTTGTTCAGTTACAACACAAAGGATTCCTCTGCCTTTCTCAAAATAGCTTCACTGTGCAGCTCACTGGCCTTACAAGTATATTGAAAATTTCTGAGTGCGCTCCCTTCAAACTCCAATTACCATAATTTCATCTCATAATTAATAAAGTAAAAGTAGAAGCAGTAGTGCTGCTGATTTACATAATTAGTATAAAACCCATGCATGGTTCAAACAAAATACTGCAACCAAATTTTGAAACTTGATAGCATAAACCTAAGACCCTTAATCTATAATTAAATTTAAGATAGCTTGATTTTAAGGACACGGAATATTTTCATAACAGGTGGAAAATTTATGTGGAAAAAGAAAATCTATTAAAATACTGAGATACTACTGGAATAGAAACAAAATGTTCCTTACCCAAGTGTGACCATTTCCATTGGAAATGCACATAGAAAGCATTAATTAAATCCTCCTTTAGCATAACAAGTCCAAAAGAGAAAGCTTTGAAGAGGGGCTTCACAGGCTTTTCCTGAAAAAGCAAACAGAGAAAATAAAAAGTAAGTATATAAACAAATAAAACCTAAGCACACTCTTGCAAAACTGTAAAAGCCATTTT
>CM031867.1:5058164-5228773 GCA_018697195.1 Certhia americana | reverse complement strand
GTCTATTAAAAGGCTACATACAGCCATACTGCTTTTGAAAGATGGCTATGGCAATACTGCTGAAGAGCTATGGGGAATTTCTTGCACAATGCAGAATTTTCACAGGAGGGCCACATCAGTTTTACCAACCTAAATAGGCAAAGGTGCATTCAGTAGCAAAAAAGTATATTTCAATCCTTAAAAAGCATTATTCAAAACCACTAGTCATTATCGCACATCCAAAATATTTTGTTTCTGTTATAAAGAAATTTTAAAGTTGAGTCATTCACTGATAATTTTCTCCCCAGTGACAGCACCCAAATTTCTCTTCAAAATTACAGATGCTGAGCTACCATAGAATTCTTATTATTTTAATGTTACAATAACACAGACAGTCTTCTTAGCAGAAAGATAAAGAGATTACTGAATTCTAAACCTGAGATGGAAACAAATTTCTTACTTTACATTGTGTCACCCTCACTCCACAGAAATAGTGATTATAATCTGCAAGGGGGGGCAGTAAAGCCCTCCAGAAGCAAGCCTTTCATAACTTCACCATTTTTCACAGGCAAGTATAATTACAGTTTTGCATAACCATCTAATGAGAGGAAGTCCTTTCTTGCAGTGTTAATAAAGGACCTTGCATAACATGTTAACAAAGCAATGGCACTCTATGTAGGTAATGTCATTGTGTAATTAGCATGCTCATAAGATGACTTAAGATTACAGTTTATCTGAATCTAATAACTGCCTATCAGCTGCTTTACCATTCTGTCTTTTTCAATATATCTTTCCTCATGAATGGTTTGAGTATCCACCCGCTCGGTGCAGAGGCACAGAGGGAATAAAACAAGCCTGTAACGAAACAGAAACAAAAAACCTGAGTTTGGGAGCAATGAAATGAATAAACATGAGAAAAAAACAGCTTTCTCACATACCCAGACATGTATTTTAGGACATGGTATCACAACTACCAGTCTTTGCTATTCATTTCTAGATGGTACAATATTTGAAATTATATGAGAAAGGCTACTGGAAATTATACTGGTCACTTCATAGATGGCATAAAAGTGGACAGTGAGAAGAATTGGACAGTTCTCTAAGCCACTTAATAGGCTGCTTTCAGGAAACAGGCAACTACCCTTGGTTAGAACGCTCACATTCAGTATTTACCATCAGCCAGCATCAAGTCCTGGTTGCTTCTCCTGTTGTGTAGCCCCAGGCTCACAGGCAGAGTAAAGCAGAATTCATCAGAGTCTGAAAATACAGCTGGACTAGAACCACCCTTCCAGTTTCCAGTTCTGCAACTTGGACCTCAGAAAGTGACAATAAAGAAATAACCAGAAGTGCAAGAACTCGTCTTGGAACAAGGATTGATTCATAGACCCCCATAGAGAAAATCCCTTTCTATCCCTTTTTCTCTATCAAACTCAAGAAAGAAAGCCAAGTGAATAAAAAAATAGAGGATGACAGAAGGTAGGTTTTGGCTTGGCATGTTCTTTATAATGTGTACATTTCAGAGCTGGAAGGGAGAGAAGTCACAATTTTGGGGACTACAAATGTTCAAGCTCCTGAGAACAGTGAGGACCTCGATGAAGACAGAAATTAGGCAAAGAGCACTCTGTATCTCTCAACTTAAAAACCATTACAAAACAATAAAAAATTACACATAAAACTTTTCCTCTTAAAAAAAAAAAAAACATAAAAATGCATCTCCCTGCAGTAGCAACTGTAAAACAAATTAAGACATTTCCAAGTATTTGCTAACCTACTTACAGGCATCATTGCTCCCTTGGGCCTTTGTAGCCTTACACCTTCCTTAACGGACTAGCTGAATAGGTAAATGGGTTAGATCAGGCCAGGAAATCAATGTGTATACAGTGTTCTCAGCCCCAGATGAGCTTGTCGAAGCCATTTTATTATAGCTGGAGGAGCTGTATTGATCCCACTGTTAACTACTCGGAGGTGGCGAGCAATCCGATGAAGATGCGTCCTGCCGTCCATCCAAATGCTTTCTCCCCTCAATAGTCCTAACAGAGTTAAGTGTCTGCAGATTGAATTAATTTAATGTTTGCTTAATCAAAACTGACTGCACTGGAGCCTAAATTCTATTAATTACTAAAGGAATCACACTAATGCTGTAACATGACGTTAGGCTGGAAAGGGCTTTATTTTACTATGACAAGAGGGAAGAAGGGTCACAGGGATAAGTCAGGAGTTATTTTATAAAAATATTTATTTTTTCACATTCTCCAAACAGAGAGAGTTCAGACTTCTCTACTTTTTTGTGAAATGGGGTTATTGTCAGCCAGCAAAATTCCCCTTTAGTGAATTGACAGGCACAGCAACTACATACTTGACAATGAGGAAGAAAGAAGTTGCAACATCATCCCGATTTATTTATGCAAGAAAAGTCTTCTCTTGAATGAAACCAGATGAAACTTCTCTAATTTCTTATTTCTATTTAGTCCTAAGGTTAGTATAATGTTTTTCTTACAGAGATTCAGAAGTAATTTCTTCTTCACTGTTTAATAAGAAAAATAGTTTCCAGATTTTCCACATACAACAGAAATGGGCCATAAGTAAACAGAAACTGTAAAGTAAAACAAGTAAAATTTGAAACTAACTTAACTAAAATATTTTTAACAATATTATTTAGGCATCAGCCAAATGTGCTGGGTTCAAACGCTCATGGAACATTTACCAGAGAAGCACAGGTAAGGTTTCCAGGTAACTATTCCCTAGGAAAAACAAAGATAAGTGCATAGTATTTTGTTCTATCAGGTGTTCCTGATCATTTAAAAATCCATCACGTTAGTATTTCTCAGAGGGAAGAGCTCTCCCCCAAAATATGGAGCTGCACGTCATGGTGCTGCATTTTCTTAAGCTAATTTTGGTGTTAAATTACCTGCCTTCATTTGCAACACTAGGTGAGTTTTTCTTTTCCTCTTCCTAAATAGTCTATAGGTGAAAAGAGTAAGTGTTGTATGGGAGAAAAATTAAGTTGATTTGATTAATACAGCTGTATGCTTACAAAGCACACACTGGATGTTAAATAACCAACAGTAGCCAACTGCACAGGTTAGCTACATATGAAACATATGTCCTGGAACAATGATTTTATTTCAAAGAGAATAACAGTCTGTGCTCTTCTCTTATACCCTAACTTACCTTTTCAGTTATGCTGTAAAATGCATTCCTGATTACTATCGTTGTTATGAAAAAGTTTAAATTTTTTTCCTCACAGGCATAGAGAGACATCACAACAAAATAAGAAAAAAACATTCTCTCTTGCCTCTCATAGTCTTCATCACTATTATTTTAAATTAATGTCAGTCTTGACTTCAAATGTTTCTAAGGTACATTTTCATCTGAGCAGAGAAGTTTTGTGCAATCATATTAAACCAGTGAACTTATTTCATCCAAAAATAAAAATATTACCACAAGAAATATTGTTCAGTAAGTAAGACCAATTCCCCACTACCTGTAGTGAAAAGCTAAAGCAGATCCCAGAAAGGCAGCAACTTTCTAAAACTAAGCAGAAAGTAAAGAGAAAATGGGAACAAAGTGTGCAGACTTGGGCAGACAACATTCATTTTCCACTTCAAGACGAGTCATAAACTGTATTTGGAGAATTTAGAAATTAGTTTTCCCCCTTCTGTTACAAGTCTTTGTGATGACATTGGAAAGAGTTTTGCTGAAAAGATTTTGCTGTGGTTATTACCACTGTGTTTTACAGGAATTGAACCACGAATTCAAAACTACCTGGGTGCTAAACACTAGGCTAAAACAATCTGAAAGCCGAACTTATTCCCACAGAAAGGGATTCAACTTTAAATCATATTTGAAAAGGATGCCTTTGGAGTTGCTGAACTTTCTCCTGCATCAAATCTTCATTGCACACTGTGAAGCAGAAAAATTTTAAACATAGTCACAAAAAACTTAAATAAAAAAAGCCCAACAACCAACCTGCAATATATGACTGCCTCATATGAGAGCAAATGAGAGAATTAATTTTCTGCATCATGTACATATGAAGCATAATTTTTTCCCTCCATTCATTGCCTGTTACCAGGATTATTGATGTGGACAGTCCTTCAAGAACAGGATCTTTTTCAACTTAAAAACTATTATCTTAACAAATATCATAAACTAGTTTGAGAAAAAGAAAGCAACCCCTGTAGTTATTACAAGAATTATAACTGATGAGTGAAGGTGCTAAAAATGCTAAGATACATTTGAGGCTACTCTAAGCATTTATACTGTACTTAAATTTCAGCTCATATGTTTATTTAATACAAACCAAAATTCTCACCTTGCTTCTCAGGTAAGAATATTCCTTTTGCTAAGTGTTCATTTTCCATTGAAGTGTAATGTTTGAAATCTGCATTTCATGTCAGAGGTAGCTGATCTACAGAGGGAGCAGTGAAACCCAGTGTAATGAAATATTGTTTTTTACAAGCCATACTTTTGCACAACATCAAGATCATTCTGGGTTAAAACACCAATAAAATGAAAAATTCTCATTACAATTGATTCAAACATGTCAAAATGCATTTTACCTTAATCAAACTACCCTGCCCTTCACTTTTCAAACATTTCTAAAACATAAATTATATCTCACATTACAGAAAGAAACAAAACTGCCTGCTTTAAACCATAATCATTGCAAATTGCAGCATTGACACCTCTGAATTAAAATTGCAGGAGAATTCACATTTAGGCTGTTTGAACCACTATCTGCAGTCATTTGACATATTATAGAATCAGAAAAATTTTAAGACGAATATAATATTCTTCCCCATGTATTTCATTAGTGAGGATCATTTGGATAAAAACAGAGCTCTATTTTTGAAGTCCACTGACTTGCCAGAGATAACTGTTAAGAGTTCAGTGTTTGTGGCATAACAAGCTCTGAATGACAGTGTTCTCTCCTATTTCTCAAGAGTACAGCTTTGTCATCTACCACTGTGATCCCAACAAAGAAAAATCCAGATGTCTGCAAATTAAGGGAGAGCTGGATGACATTCTGCTGTTAATGCTCAGCATACATAAATCATTGTAATAAGAGAAGATTGTTATATTAACCTTTGTCATGCAATTTTCTTTTTCTCTGTAAGAAATAGGAAAAACAACAAATTAGGTGGCACAATAATTCTATTTTGAAGCAGAATGGTGCAAAGAACTTTTATCCCCTTGCCAGTCACATGATTCCCACTTACCTGGAATTTTATATGTGCCCTATAAGAATTTAATACTATGCACACAAACTTCACTTCAATTGGTATATCGCTAGGAAGATGGAAAACATCTTACAAATAAATCATCATTTTAAAGGAATAGATACTGGTAGACAGGAAGCCATGAAATTTAACCTTTGCCCTACCAAAAATCCATCTTATGGCCACTGAAATGCTTTAGTTCCTTCTGTCACTTATCATATGTGGGAAATGAGACGTTAAAAATTCCCTGTATTAAAAACAAATATACAATATTTGTGTCACTGCAGCAGCCCAGCTGCGGCAATGTACAAATGTAAGAATATTTTCACACAAGGGAGATGGAAGGATTTGAACACCCACTGCAGTGGAAGCCCAGGAAAGAGTTAATGTGTTCCATTGAAGAGACCCAGTAATATTTTAGGTCCCTGGTGTACAGAACACATATGCATAGTGCACAAGATTAATGCTGAAAGTCCATCCTCATGCCAGAGGCCTGCCATTCTTCCAAAATATTTCATTTTGAAAAGTTCCAATTATAAATAAATAACCAGTGGTCTAACCAAATAAACAACTGAGTAAATAGGTGCTTAAATGAGCTGCCTTAATTTAGGGACATGGTGTCATGTGAAACATCCTGTCAGCCACCCTGGCTCCTGGGTGTTCTGCTGCAAGTTTCATCATCCCCCCACAAGCTCTCATTTTCAAGAGCATAATACAGATGTGCTGTGGGTGAACAGAAAGGTTGAGGATTGAGCTTTCAAAGCTTAAGTAAGTATGTTCACAATCAAGTGGTTTCAAAGGAAGATTGAAACTGGTTTTGACCATTTCTGCAGTAGACAAGAGGATAATTAGAATACTAATGTGAAATAAACCAGGAAAATGTAATAATTTGGAATTATTTTTGCACCATTTCCGTACATCCATATTTCACAACGTACTTTAAAGTGAAAATAAATATTAAAAAAGCCATATAACCCAGTCCTCACAACAGAGTACAGATAGACAAAGCTAATGTATTATCAACAATCTAAAAAAAAACCCCAAGATATTGCTCTACCCTAGTTTATATTCCCGAGTTTGATTGACCTTAATTCCATTTTTTTTCATTATTTCAACTGCATCTTCTCCTTAATACAGTCACTTAGTAACTTCAAAAGTGTCCCAAAATTAAGATAGAAGTAAACTTTTTTTAAAATATAAGGGGGAAAGGCACCCTGGAAGACTCCTCCACTTATTTTTTTGCAACAGATTCTATTTTGCAACAGAAGCATCTAGGAATTTAAGTACATTTTCAGAAAATTAGACACACAGTTGATGGTTTCAGTATGTTTGGAAATAAGTTGCACATTTACAAGGAAATATGGGCTTTAATTGCGGACAATACTCTAGGCTACTGGGATGTCACACTAATTCCTCTGTGGAAAGGATGACAAAAGTCCTATGAGCATTCCCCTGCTGCAAAGGTTGCAGGATGGTTCTATACTACTGCACTAATATTTCTGTTGTCTTTCCCATATCAAAGATCCCAACTCCTAGGGAATATGACCAACTCCAAAATCAAACAGCTTCCCTCAAGTCAGAGTTCACACTCTTAAAGCACTGCCTGAGATGTTGCTGCGCCCAAAGCCCATAAAATTACTGTTTATATAATAATTATAGACCACTTTGATCCACACTTTTTCATTGTTTTGCTAGATTCTTTTTCTCTGACAAATAAAAGCAAAGGCAGTTATTTCAAGGAAATCAGGGAATATGTTTGAGATCCCACTCAATGCTGTCATCTATGGACAAAAACAAAAAAAACCCACACAACACCAACAACAGTACAAATAAGGAGTTGAGATAATGTTTTTAAATTTACCTTGATGGGTACTTTCCATATGGATGGTAAGCTGACAAGCAGCTGCAGTACAACAGGAGCCAGTGACAGTGTGCAAGCTCCCAATTCTGGCCTTAACTTTCCATAAAATAAATGTAAACAGGTTGGATACATCTGCTAAACTACACTGGAATTACTCTTTACTATTTTTTTACTGCATCCATGTTACAAAATAGTACAGTTTTGTGCGTATCTTCCAACTTTCTGACATATTTCCTTTTGAAATGTATTTTTTAAAGTATGAGTTGCGGCAATATTTTTTCCACTGTTTTATTTGCAGGAAGCATAATGTACTTTATTTTCACGATAAGGGAAATGGAGAGGGGAAAAAAATGAAAGAAAATAACAAAAAAAATATTTTTCTCACATGATCTTCCAGTGCTGCAACTTCTTGCTGCAGTCAGAAATTGCATCAGCAAGCTAGGCTTGCCTCTAAACTGTCCCTCTGGAGCCAGAAGGGGAAACAGCTGGAAAGGAGAGGAAAGAAAGAGCTGTGCAGCAACTCCACATGAGCAGGATTGCTCAATGCCATAGGAAAGGTGAACCTGCCAGCACCATAAAGTCATTCTCACTGAGTTTGGCATCCCAGGCTAGAGTGGTGGCAAGTATCAAGGTTTGATTTTCTAAAACCTCAAGATATTTTATCCTTTTCTTTCCATTCCCCAGTACACACCACTTCATGCTTTCATACACAAAAATAATCTAAGCTTTTTTATTCACCCAAGAGCAGAATTCTTCAGGAGCATCAGGGATGCATTCACCATAAGGGGGGACTTGCACACTGTTAAATTTCAGAAAATTCAGAAATTTCTATCTGCTAACTGATGTTTTCTAAGTAGAACAAAAGGCAGACCTTCAATTTTAAGCCTGTCATATTCTCACTGACTTTGAGGTTCCCAACATTTCAGCCCATGTTTTCATCTGCATTCCTGCAACTGAGAGGTAAAAGAGGCACCAATTAGGGAATAACAATGAATCTCAGAAAAAGAGATATTTGACTAAGAATTAGGTTGCTCTCTTGTAGTGTCTTTGTTGTTCTATTTAAAAATAATTGACAAAAATCAGCTGCGTGATTTCACAGTTATGATTATTAACTCAGAGAAGTATTTCAGCTCTGTGCTCAGCCCCACACACAAGTTCATTTAAAGTTCTGAACTCAGTTTGCAAAAGATCAGGCCTCTAAAACTGCAGACAGAAACCAGTAAATTTAATGAGACAAAATCAGCCCATGCAACCTCTCCCATGTTTTGGTTTGGTTTTCTTTTCGGTAACATTTATATCATTTTCATCATCACTCTCTATTTTTAAAAATGGCATTTCACTTCTGAAGGCACCTAACACTATCTGGAAATGTTTATCCTGGAAAATTCAATATAATCCAGAAGTACAATTAGCTTTTTTTTTAAATTATGTTTTTCTCAGTCTCCATCACTTCTCTGTGATAAAGTCATAAATAATGAAGATGAGTAAGAAAGAAAACTGCACTATTCAAGACTTGACAAAAAGGCAAACAAAACAGAGTTTGGGAACACAACCAAAACATCAGACTCCATTGCACTTAATTGTAGCCACACTCCTTAGTTTACTACAAGGCACAGGCCAGAGGAAGCCAACAGAACTGCAGGAGTTTGAGTTAATTCAAAAAAATTATCATTTATATATCTGATCCCACCATTTTAGTCCAGCCACTCAAAACTGCACATTCTGCCAGTTTGCAGTATACACATTTCTGCACAGTTCCCTACAGGACCAGCAAAGGAGAAACACCCTAGCATCATTTACCGTGACCTTCCCTTTAAACATAAAAATTCTCCTTTTTTTCTCTGCTACACATTAATTTATAATAGTGAGACAACAGCATCAGCTGTCCATTTAAGTTATTTTAGGTTAGTTTACAGCCTGGTCCTTGAAACTCTATCTTTTAAATATCTCAAACATGTATATACTGTGTTCTGAAGAGCTTTCATGGAGAATGTTTATTAGTCACTTTGATCTAATTCATCACAAAAGAAACCATCTTAAAGTACATAATGTTCTCCTAAGTGACACATGCTGAAGCTGTTACTCCACTTTTAACCCGTGCTTTCAACGATCTGAACCTGGCCTTTACGTTGTCTAAAGCTTAATTAAAAGAATGCTGTCAATATCAACGTCAAAGTAACTTGTCACCCTATGAATGAGAGCCTCAGTCGATTTTTCAAACTGTGCCAAACTTTCGAAGGGCTCTTTCACTTTATAAATCAACTAGCAGCTTAGAATATCCTGGCAGCACCTTCAAGGAACGAATCAAAATGACAGGAAAAGAGGGGATAACAATCAAAGCTTGACTGAATACAGGTGTTTGAGTTTACAGACGAACCACAAATGCCTGGATCTTTGACAGCTGTTGATGTTATCAGTTACGTGCAGCTATTATTGGCTCCGGTCTTAGGGGCTGTAAGGCCTTTCCCTTAGCAACATCTCTGTGGCTGATAACATTTGGCTGAACTTTCAGATCTTAACCTCCCTTCTGACTCTTTGCAGTCAAACCCGCCTAAACTGATCAGAGGAAGAGACACGCAGTGGGAAGACAAGTAAAATATTATTGACTGGACTGTTTCATGTCTATTAGGAAGAAAGAGCAAGGGAGGGGAGAGCTTTCCAACTTGACAGGCTTCAAGATAATCAGGGAAGGAATCAAGGCAACAGAGTAACCCTTAGAAAAGTAAGAAAGCAATGGCTCATGAGAGGTCATTGTTCTATACAAGGAACAAACATGGGGTGATATTTTATTAGGCTCCAATTTGAGTTCCCCCATTTTAGTACTTGCATTTTTTAGTGCTGCCACTTATTAGGCCCAGAGCAATTTTATGGCACATAATACAGTATTAGAGCTACTTAAGTCTTCAGTTTAACTTAAAGCATACACAGATGAGTAAATTGTCAAGATTCTCATCAGATCAAACTGTGCTCCTGAGCTTTTTCAGAAGAGCCATGTTTTTAAGCAGCTTTTTAATTCTGATTTGGGACTTGTTATCAGTGTTTTCCTGGGAAAACTTCACCCTGCTCCACTAGCAAAAGCCAGGCAAGAACAAACTTCAGCAAACAGTACGAACACACTTGTGAAGCTGTTTCACTGGCAATGGCAATTTTTCTGCACAGCTAGATGGACTATCCAAAATTCTCTGTGTTTTTCCCAAGTAAACACCAGGAAGTTCTCTACACATCTATACACATGTGAATCATCAATCTGCTGACCAGATCAAGCTCATCATTTTAAGATCAATAAATTACTAGCCCAGTGAATTAGCAATATAACACTTGGGGGCTCCCTGATCTCTTCCAGGGTTATAAAAGCAGCCCCAGAAACTTGCACAGCATCACACAAGATCATGGCTTGGACCCAATACTCCAAAAGATCTCACTCCTCAGTGGAGCAGCACTCAGGTGTGAACACTGCCCCTGAGCAGGAACACCTCATTTGTGCTCTTACAACTCCCTTCTCCTTTGGAAACCCTAGGTGGGTGCTACTTATGACACACTTACTTGGGGCTTTTTCAGGATTTTCACATTAAGTCTTTCTCAGTAAGCAATCCACCTTTTTGATAGTAAAAAGTTTTGATCTTTAATCTTTGCCAAACACGCTGTAAATCCCGCAGGAAAACCCTGCTGAACATGGTATGTGTTATTGTCATGCCACATCACACGGCACAGATCATTAAGTGACATCTATATGACAGTAACAATAACAATTAAACAATGGGAGGAAGAGTCAAAATTGAAGACAGTGCTGCAAAAACAAAAAAAAGGACTGAAGAAATACGCTGCACAATATGTACAAAAATAAAAATCCTTTTGATTAGTATCTTTTGAAACAAAACAGTGCTGTTTTACATGGGTTTCATCCCCAAATACAAACTCAGAGGTGTAGACTGCATCTATAGATCAGGCCCAGCTGCACAGAAATTATCAAAGGTGCCATGACCTAAATGAGCAGACTGACATTACACTTTTTTATTAATAAAAATCAAGAAATAATAAGTCCAGTTTACCTTTTTAAAGCAATTTTAGAACTTAAATAGTATTACAGTTAAAGTTTATAATTCTATTTTTAAAAATCGTGTTCAGCCATAAAGATGTCACCATTTTAACCATCAAGTAAAGGTCACATCGGCATTCAGGATACAACTTAACTATTCTTTTTCATGCCTTGACTCTGAATCTTTGCATCTGCACTTACTTGGAGGTAACTGCTAGAATCATAATCATATATTTAAATTAGTCACTAGGAGAAAATTAGAATGTTTTGGAAGAAAATTACAACTGAATGTTTCAAGAATCCATATTATTCCTTAGACATCTTTTCTTTTTTCACATGCATCTTCCTTATAATGCCTACAGGACCAACCCTCAGGAAGACATTCAGGGGTACACATATTAATAAATGCTATAACATTCAGTCAGAAAGCAAACTGGGAAGAGAGAAAAATCACACAAAATATTTACTGAATTGTGAACACCAAAAAAAAAAAAAAATCCACAAAAAAGCCACACAGAAATACTAGCCATAGAACCTAGAATAATGCTAATTAATGCAAATAGCACACATCTTCACAAGTTTACTGAAAATTCAAAAAGAAAAAAAAGAAAGCTTTAACATCCCTCTATATATGTATTTCAGAATATATTCTCAATATTAGCCACAATATATTATAACATTAAGAAAAAAACCAATTAAAAGCTCAACACAGCCAAGGAATTTATGGCAAACATCATAGACTCCACACCTCTGTAGCACAGCAATTGAGACAGAACCCTTAACCCACGTTCACATTCTTCCCAGATCCTGAAATTAACTGGATTTTCCAGTTTACCTACCACATTCAACAGCCCTTTATGCACCAGCCAGACCATGTGCTGCTCCTAAACCTGGTCTGTATCAGGATCCCACAGCAGCACCTTTTCCAACCCTTACCAGCCCCAAGCAGCCAACTCTAACGGGGGATGCTTTTGTCAAAAAGGGAAAAGCATATGGCAGACATTCAACTCTATTTCATTTGTCATCACTTTTGGTACCTTCCTTTCAGTGTTTGAAAATTTCAGATTGCAGTTAAACAGCTGATTTGGCTACAAAAAGTAGAATTTGGAAAAAGGAGTTCTGTCTCAGGAAACAGAAATTGTAACACCTATCTACGGTTCATGATAAATAAAAACTCTCCCTACTATCATTATATCATCATTCTGATAAAGTTACACGAAAATCTGAGCTCTTGCCTAGGAAAATGATATATTTTACAGGGCATCTTTTTTATCAAGAAACCCTTAAAGAACAACAGCCAATGACAAAATTGAAGTTCTTTTTAGGTTGGATTTGTGATATTATGAGACACATAGTTTTTGTGTTACTTGCAAAAAAAAATAATCCATATTTATGTGAGGAGAGCAAAATTTATGATGTTCACTTTTCCAATATATTTTTGTATTACTGATTTTTTGAATGCTGAATTTCTCCTTCACATCTTAAGAAAGGATTTATAGCCCATCAGAACATCTAAAAAGTCTAAAGAAAACAAGGTTTTCAATGTAAAGATGCACATACTTCTCCCTAGCTTCACTTAAACCATTTGGATTCTTTCCCCCACATTCTTTAAAAACAACTCTGTCCTTTCCTGGATGTCTTCAGTCCAAAAACTGCAGCATTGCTGCCTGCACCACCAGTTTTACTGATGATCAGCCTGGTGGTATTTCAAAATTCATTTGACCAATGAATTTTCTTAAACTTCAGTCCAAACACATCTTATTTCACATACAGACAACTACCCAGCCCTAACTATACCAGTTAAATTTGAATTTTAGTAGAGGATTCTGGTTACAACTGTAACTGCAGAGAGGCCATCCTCCCTTAGTACTTTTATCCTTAAGTCAGCAGCATTTAGGGCAGCACTTCTGGTTAGAGCTCATTTGTACACTGCAACATCGTTATGAAAGCCTTTTATCCTCAATCATTCAACCAATCCAAAAATGGAGAACCATCTTCAAGAAACAAGCCCTAATAAATCTCTTTCATTTCCTTTTAATTTTAGGCAGATAAATGTTGCACATCCTGATTTGAAGGCTCTCTGGACATGAAATCACTCTGTAAAAACTCTAATAGAATTTAACCCTATTGTAGCTAACTCAGCCCTCCTTTTGCATTCAGATGTTGTGTTGAAAAGCTCATTTTTAAGTTTAAAAAAGTTTAGTTTTAGTTTAATAGTTTAAAAAACTAAAATACACAGTATAATTAATGCCAGAATGAACTTGTAATATTTAAGAGAATTCATTTCATCCTCTTCTACTGCACATTGGAACAGTCTGACCTCTGACACAAGACATCTTCCCATTTATAAATTGCAAAAATCAATGAAAAAGTCTGTAGAAGTTACATTATTTTGGGAAGAATCTTGGCCAGTGAAGGAAGAGATGAGATTATCTCCTGAAAAGCTAAGATTATAGTGTAATGTCAACAGTAATATCCTTAAAAAATTGGGTCTTTGACCAAAAGAACTTCAGGAGACAGAGTGACCAAAGTAAATGTAACTACTGAAGATGTAATGCACAGTTCAAAGAAAAATGTTTTGTCCTGTCCTATAAAATATAATCATGCAATAGTAAGGTAACAGTGGTCCTAGAGTGAAACAATTTCCTTTTCCAATTTCATTCACTTTTCAGTGAAAAACAGAATAAACATTGTATTTTCTTTTTTAAATTTCAATGAAGGAACCAGGGAAACAACTCCATTTTTATGTTTCATTTTTGCTTTAGAAGTTGTTGAAAAAGGTTAAACAATGGAGGACAGCAGTATAGAAATCTTACTTTCTATTATTCCTCTATTCAATTTGCTCTTTCTAATGAAAGACAGGTAAAAATTATGATTGAATCTACAACTTTCACACGCTGTTCAAACTTAAATATTCCACCATTTCACACAGGTAACAGAAACACCTTTTTTACCTTATAGAAGGTAAGGTGATGAGGTATTGGTGCTGCCTGTGATGGTAGACTAATCTCTACCATCAGTTAAAGTGATTGCCATTAAAATCTTTATTAACAATTAGCATTACTGCTTGAGTTTCAGTTTTGCCTCCACTTACTGAAGAAAGTAGGGAAAGGCAGCAGCCCAGTGAATGCCACTGGATTTAAATGGAATATCAATTAAGAAAAAGGTAAACATTACAATGGCCCAACACTGTACATAGGAGCAGCAGCAAGTTAATGGTTAGGAAATCTGTAACTGAGAAAAAACTGGCCTACTGTGTTTTAAGGGGGGGAATTTTCTTCTACAACACTATTTTTCATTTCACTTCTACAATACACATTTTCTCTATTCATTTTCTCACCTCATGAAAGCTAATGTTGAATTCCCAAAGCTATGATCATCAGATACATGCAAAAAACCCCAAATCTCAGACCAATAAAGTCACCTTGCTACACATACCTGCCAGGTCTCATGGTTTCAAACCTTTGCAAAGTTCAAACGTAGTCTTCATGCGCACGAGCTAAATGGAATTATAGTTCTTATACTAAATACAGAAAAGTTACATCAGATCTAAAGGGACTGTTCTCTATGTCCATGGGTTAAAAAATATCATTGCAAGCTATTAGCATGTTGTTTAAAGTTAACTTGGGTCAGTTTTGGATTGTGCTTCATTGTCAAAAATATACATTTCTTGCAAGTTCACCTGCCTCAAAAGAGGAGTTTCTTCTTTTTTCTATATTCTATCCCTGTGCAAGATACACACACACCCTCACCAGGATGCACCATGTAGTTATTCCTAGTTTCAGAATTCCAGGTAGTGTTACAACATTGCATACTGCAATGGGAGAAATGAAGTCTACAGTTCCCAGCTGGTCTTATACAGAAATTCAAGCTACAGAATGTTCTGCTGGAATGACTGATGGAAAATAGGGCTCTTAGGATGGACTTTTTTATTCCTACACACACATTGACCTTCCTATGCAAACTGGGAATCTCCCAAGGGCTCTGAAGTTCTGCACTCTGTGGTCTCCAGGTGTGCCAAAGCTCAGGTCACACAAGTGCAACTGTACTTCAAACGGAAATTTTATATATAACTCTTTAAATGCAATTGATAACAAATAATTTGGATTTGCAAACAATAACTTTTATTCAGAAAAGCATGTTATTTATAACTTAAAGCTGCCGTAAAAATCTATTCTGAAATAATAACCAATTCTACACTTTTCTGTCCTCCAATTTTCTTCATGCCTATTGTAAATTTTAACACAGTTATGCAATCATCTGTCCAACACCACCCTCTGGATAGTAACAAGGTCCTTTCCAACCCTTTGGCTGCTATCAAGTATGCAGAAGTTAAATGCACAGATGAAAAAAATTTGTCTCAATTTCATATTTCTGCAAAATGGTAATTTTGTACTTAAAATGTACAAGATGGATGTTCAGAAATATAGGCTGAAAGCCTAAATTATACTTGGTCATAATTTATGTAGTACAGTCCCAAAGAGATACAAGAAAAGGCAGAGCATAATTTATCTGTTGGAATCAGAGATAGCTTTGCTAAAACTCCCATTTATTCTATCCCCCATAGTCTGAACCAGCCTTTGTCCTTAGGGCGCATTCTACTTAAGCTTTCCATACTGCTGTTTGATCACATATCGTAGCCTATAATTTCTCTATCATCTGGAGCAAATTTAGCTCACAAAAATTATGATCTTCATGATAGCAAACACTGCTTTTCTAAGATACAAAGTATTTATAGCAATACAAAACTATTTGCATGTAAAATGTCTGTCAGGGGAACACGCACTTTGATTTTGAGCACAATACTGTTAGAACAAAGGTACCCAATACTTTGAGAGCAGCTTCACTGTAAACAACCCAAAGAGAGAAATAGGATGTGATGAATATATCAGGCACAGTTCTCTCCATGGAAATCTCATGTAATCTCACCAAAGTCAACGGGACTAACCACAGCTCATGCCAAACCTGAATTTATGTTCATTTTTTAAAATATAATATTTCATTTATGACAATAAAGAAGTTTAAAAACAAGAATTAAATAGAAGCCTGGTGTGGTACATGTAGGAAAAGCCTGCAATTATTCTGTCTAGCAATAGCTTTTCCAAATACACTTTGATGTAGCAAATTAGCTGAAAATTCAAATCAGAAGCATCCATGTCAAGTAAGAAAAAACTCTTTAGCTCTAAATACTTCAGTCTTGGTTTTCTTACTCTGTCAGAACTGTTCAGGACCTCTTTGGATGGCTATGTAAAACATCTTCGTTCTGCACCAGCACTATTTTTTCCATATCCAGGGGTGGTTTCTACCTTGTTTGCACTGAACCAATGGCTGGGAATGTTAACAAACAATGTTGTTGCTGCAGCTGACAGTGCCAACCTTGCAGTGAGACAAACTGTGATTGCACTGACTTGGGCTCATTAAATATTTCCATGGTTCTTTTAATCACTAGTACTGCTATCATAAATATTCAGATGTTGACAATGTATTTTTCACAATAAACACTATTCAACTGTAGATTGGTTGAACTCCAATTAGAGCGCTGCTATTTTGCCTCCCAAATTTCCCCTGAAGAATACTCCTCTCTCTTTTCCTTTGCTTGAGAGTCATTTTATCCACTGTTTTATACCGGGTTTCTGGTGTACTACAGACAGGTTTGCATTTACATGATCTTATTTGTCACAGATTAATTTAAAACACGAAGCCTCTGAACTCTGGAAAACTTCTGCAGAGTCACAGTACATATGAAACGTGAACCAGCAGCTCACAGGCACCCCTGGGTTCAGTTCAGTCACTAAAAAGACATCTCCACTTTATATTTACAAGCCAAATTCTTTGCCACATTTGATGGAAAGCATTAGGAGTAATGGACAAGTACTTTACAAATTGTTTTGATTTGCTTAGGGGTGAAGGGGGTTGCTTTTTGATCATAAAGGAAATACAGTTTAATTTCAACTTAAATTGCTTCCATTTGGGATGTTTAACCAGAAGAATGAAAGTAAACTAAGCAATTTCACATTTGTGGTTAAAAATAGTTTTAAAACACTCAAAATATTTTTCTGGGTCTGTATTCAGCCAAGAACAGGAAGTCAATTATATGTACTGCTCTATTCATAAGTACCTAACACTATTCTGGACTAAACAGATGGCAATACCTCGATTTTTCCATCATTCTTGGTTTGCTGGGAGTTCTACCCGTATTAGTACAAGATGAGCTGAGCTCAGTTCTTCCCATCTTCCATATTTCTAGACTGAAAAACAGAAGTGTGCCTACAAAAAGGCTGCAGCATTTGAATTTGTTGCAGGTATTTGGGGAAAAGATAAAATGGACAAAGCCACAAAGTGATTGTCTGCTTGGCATCCCTGCCCAGGGTCCAGCTCACAGGGAAGCTTTGCCTTCATTGGGGTGTCAAGACTTGAATTTCATAGAATCCATCTAAAACTTAACCTTGTTTAGACCAACTAAAACCTGCCATTTCTACACACAAGAAGCTTGTTCAGCTGGTGCTCACACCTTGATTAACCCAACCATATTTCCCTAAAACTTCTTGATAATTCAGCTGTACAACAAATAGGGACAATACACACTGAGCAGCCACTACACTTGAAGGTTTTCAATTCTGAATCTCCCTAAAAGCAAAATAAAATTTAAAATACCAGTGACCTGCTAATAGTTTGCTGCCAATTGTTGTCTGACACTTACTCTTAGTGAAGTTGCTGCTTTCAGCAGCCCAGGGCATTTAGAAAAGGAAAGGGAGGATAGGCTAAGGATGTTCATGCAGAGTTAGGCATATAGGAGCATTGGAATAAATATGACTGCAGTTTTCCTCACATATTTAAAAATTAAAGGATTGTTTACAGATGATTTCTGAGCATAAAATCCTACGCTTATGGAAAATTTCAATAAAGAGACAAATGTGCAATAAAATTACAATTCATAGGAACGAGACAGGGATTTCAACAACTGTCACTTGTACAGGTATATGAGGAGCAGCAGCATCACAAAGTGATTTGTACAGTAGTTTCATCTCAGGGCTAAGTATTTTAAATGGAAAAATTCACTGCAAAATAATTTAGCTGTAACCAGAATTAGAAATTTGAGGACTGTAACTCATAAAACTAGATTGTGAATCATCTCACTTTCCTCACAAACTGCCCAACACACAAAAGCCATCCCTTTCTATACATTAATATCTGAACAGAAGAGGTAAATGCTACATTGGTCTGATACTTTTACATTCATGCCTGCCAGTGAAATATTGAAGTCCCCTCTGTGTGTGTGTTACTGGTACTTCTGACAGAAGCAAAAATGAACAAATGTAGGATATAAACTATACTGGAGATACTGTTTTCCTGTAGAAGAAACATGTTTTAGGTTTTAGTAATTTTCTCTTTTCATGGCAAGAATTTGGAGATACAAAAAGAAGCAGTTTGTGAGGGTTGTTCTTCGAGCGATCACTTATAATGAAGTTCAGCCAAACAAAAGTGTATCTGGAAAATTATGGATTTTCAAAGAGCTGAAATGTCACCAACCTGATTTAAGAAAGAACATCTTGAGTTTCAAAAATTTAATTTCGTGGTAATGAAGAACTGTCAATACTTTAATTGTCTGTGGGAACAATTCTTTTCCCACTTATCAGTGGGAAAAGAAGTCTGGACTTAGGACGTAAGCTTCTGAAACCTGAATTCCAGGTTTCATGACAAAATCAGAAAAAGATAAATAAAAAAAAAAGATCTAGACAGCCTATATTACGAGAATTCAGGCATGTGGGTCCTCCCAGATCTCCAGAAATGAAAAAAAAAAAAAAAAAAAAAAAAAAAAATGCAGACGAAACATCCACACAAAATCATATCTATTTCAGATTCTGAAATTGTTCCATTTTTAACAAGTACATGAATGTAAAGCAGCTTGGACTACATGGAAGTTGTGCCTGCTACATGCAGGACAGTAGCACAACCTTCTCAATTTGAATGCAAGAAACTGTGCCAGCCACTTCAGCTTTCTGACTCAGCTTCCTCCCTTTATAAATGGGTATTTCACACATTTCCTTGCAATAACATTTCATTGCCTTTCACAAACTGGGCAGGGCTGATCAGGGAATGGTACAATATTCACTATGATGAGGAGCCTTCAGTGGAAAAAGCTCTTTATGCTACAAAAACGCAAAAACCTAAGACCAACATAAGGAAGTCATTTCCCAACTCCAAGGCTGAACTTGTCTTTGAAGTGCAAAATCCTGCACTCGTCATCATCCTTCCTGTAAGAACTTCAACAGCTCATTTGTATATTTTTGGCATTAGATACCATGTACAATTTTTAGGGGATATTTTAATTTTTTTTCTTGTTTAGCATCAACTTTTCTTCATTTTAAGCTATCTTTATTTGGCATTAAATATTAAATGGAAATGGAAAAGGCTCATCTGAGCAGTGTGTTATAACTTTGGCTTCTCCACAAACAGTAGAATCCTCAAATTTCCCCAAATAACTTTGGCAAACAACCACATCCATTAGGATTCTCAGGGTTGCTTATTTCATGGGGATGGGGAGGAGGTCTGGGAGAGTTGAATCTATAAAAGCATTTTCCAGGTCCATTAAGCACCTACATTCTCCATGTCCTTTTTTTTTTTTTTTTTAGAATACAACAAGGGACTGAGAAATAATGTCCATATCAGAAATAAATATCCAGTGATAAACATTCAAATGTTTCCAATTGTATCCTTATTCTGTTTGTTTAGGAAAAGAAATAGCCATTCCACAAAGGTGTGACAAACCAGCTAACAGCTTTTTTTAATTCAAAAATGCTTATGGTAGGTAAATTGCTTAAAAATCTTTTATTTGACTAAACTATGGACTGGATTTTCACTAGTAGCAGCAATATGGGTCCTCTGCCTCAGAATTTCACTTTAAATGATTTTTCATTTGAAATTCCCTAGCAAAAACTCTTTTTCATTTAGCAGGCAAAGCATTTCAGATTTCCAGCTCTGATATACCAAGGAAAGGAAAAGTTGACAAGATTTTGAAACACGGAAAAGGCAACTATATCAATCCACCAAGAAGACACAAAAGTATAAAAGTTGCTATAGGGTCTGTCCAGAATACTGAGACAAAAGAGAAAGCCAGGCCTCAAAATGCAAGAAAAGGGGGGTCCTGCAAACTGCAATTATCCACCAAAATATCATAAATATCCAGCTGAGCCCAAATCCCAACAGGGACAGGGAAAACTCTTTGGAGAAAGGTTCTCACAGAGAACATTTACCTGCTCAGCATTATGCCCCCTTTACAAAGTAGGACTAGGATTTAGATACATAAGTAGGGAAGTCTCCAGATCACATTGTCTAAAACCTAGTTTTACTGCCTAAAACACCTTCTTATTTTCATACTTAAAAGCTATTTTCTAAGCATCTCATGGAATTAGCTTCTTTTGCCTCAAGAAACAATACAAATAAATCAACGGGTAAGCTTTGTCCACCCTGAAGACCTTCTACTGCTCATTCCTTTTAATCAAATTTCCCATATCCTTTGACTTTCTATCCTTCATTGCCTTGAGCTATGCATTGCAGCTACTGATGACATACAAATGTTAATTTTGTTCAAATTCAAACACAATAGAGAAGAGCCCATTTTAAAAACTACTTTGCAAACACCACACTTAAAAGAACCGAATTAGACTACAGAAAGGAAAAAAATAAATTCATTCAAGCGGATCCCTATGTTAGCTCTGTCAAATGATTTTCAGGCTCTTCAAGTCTAGGATAGTGATTTCTTTCCTTGAAAGTTTAACAGCTGCATATTCTATTAAAACATACATAGAAAGAACTCCTTTAAAAATAAACCAATTGTGAGGCATCCAAAGAACCAATGATGGCAAACTTCATCCATAGTAATTAAGGGTAATCCCCGTGACAGCAGACACACAGCAGCTGTGCAGCAGTTAATGATGCTTTTTGTTCATCTTTTGTCATTTTTAATATTTATTTTATTCAATTTCCCTTCCATGTTTTCAAAAGAAAAAAAACAAGTTGGGTGTAAATTAGAAGTGTAAATAGCTATTTTGTTGGAGAACAGAAGTAGCAAGAAGTACTGCACTTGTGTTCTGCCTCAGTGCTAAGATAAACTGTGTTCCACACTGAGTTTGCAATAAAAAGCTCAGGTTTTACTTTCTCTTAGATATGTGACCACTAATACTTTGCAGTCACTAATCCAAATACAGTATCATTGTGGTCATCATTTAACCAGAGATCTCCTGCTGGGTCTTGCTGCTTATGTCAGATTTGCAGCTACATAAAAACTCCTGGAAATCATATTGCAGGAACTTAAAAGAACATAAACAATATGGTAACTGCAGCAAGGTTTACCTTCTGAACAAGGTCTCCTCTATCTGACTCCTCAGGATCATTGCAATAATTCAGAAAGCAAACAAGGTGCAATGAGACCAGTTCCATCTGAGACAAAACAAAGTTCCCCCACATCTCAGCTCACAAATTGCCATCACTTAATCTGATCAAATAAAATTCTGTATTAAAAAAGCTTTTAATTCAAATTCCTTGGATCATTCAACATCATTTCTATGGAATGCTTCTACACTCACCACAGCAAGTCTGTTATTCTGAGAAGCCTCTCGTCACCTCATATTCTCTACACTGCTAATTTCACTTATTCACCTTATAACTGATTTATTAAACTTGCTTTGTTTCTTTTTCTTCTGTACTCTTCTTTTAACATCTTTCTAGAAACCTTTGCTTTTTCTGACATTGTGATTCACAGAGAACATACCTGTTCTTCCAAAACACGCATGCAGGCCCTCCAAGTGTGATTCTAATATTAAGAGGGTACTGCCAGAGAATAAACGTTGTCAACTGTGCATTATTTTAATATTTGTTCATTCTTGATGCCTCAAGGCACAAAATCTTCAGCCCTTTCTTTTCAAATAGCAAAGCAACTGGAATTTCCACCATTATCTACTAAAGTGGATCTATTATGATTTACTGCCAATCCACCTTTTCCAAGAAAGTAAAAGAAAGATCAAGTCCCTATATTAATTCATTTCAAACCCATTTCTAACATTGTCACTGGGCATCAAGGAATTATCAAGAGGAAAAGGCTTTCCTGGAAGTCACAAAGGTACTGTACATTTATTATAACTAGGAATGCGATCATCATAAATTAAGTATCAGTAATCATGACTTCTTTTTAATTGGTTTTGACTAATGCCAGTTTCCAAGGCATTCTCCAAGCACCTCCAATGGTTGACTGCATTGTTGGATACACAAGAAGAAAAATCAGAACTATGGTTGTAAGGGAGGAAAAATTACATGAATATTTAGAACTGATCTTGAAACAGTGGACCTGTTTCATACGGCTTACACAGCCTATCTTTTAACCCTGAACATGTTAAGTATCAGTTCTTCCTCTGGAGACTTGAAGATCTAGGGTTAACAGCCTTCTGTTTTAAAAATTCATTGAGGTACAAACAAATGGTATTGCTTCCAATGCATATGCATTGCAACAAGCCAAGGGAAAAAAAAAAAGCACGTTACCCCCTACAGGATACTTGGCAATTAACTCCAGCTATGTCAGCAATTTTTTGAAAAATTTCCTAAACATGAGGAAATCTCATCTTCACCGTATGAAAGACAAAGCTACTGCAGTGACTCTTCCATGCATTACAATGTGTGTGTCTTACTTCTTAACCAAGCCGCTAATCACGCAAATTATTGCAACTAATTACATCTGAAGGTCTAATTAATTCTTTCAGTACCACATCATTTAGTACGCATTCACAACACAGCACCTGTTTTGAAAATCCTTGCAGTTAATTTGTTTATAAACAAACACTATTTGCATAAAATGTTTAATGAATGGTTTAACAGTTAGTACAATACTCCAGCTTTGTCTTAGTAGATTTGAGGTCATCGAAGGCCATAATAAATTAATTTTAAACTATACAAATTAATTTAAATAGTATGTGTGAATTTCTCATTAATAAAGAAAACATTTCTAACATGTTAATTAATATCTCTGTAACAGGCCAATTACTGTCTGTACAAGTGCATCTTACAGTCAAACCCAAAAGATTTTATAGGGTTCTACTTTAGTGGAGTGAAATATTCCAACTCGCATATACATGGGACACATGAACAAGTCACAGTAGTATTCAGAACTTACTTTCAGAAGTCAGATAACTTTCTTTTATGCAATTCATTAGCATATTTCAATATTTTAATCAAGTATTTTAAGAACCACTTGGTCACAGTGGTATTCAAAACTTACTTTCAAAAGTCAGATAACTTGTTTTAATGCAAGAAATTAACATGTTTCAATATTTCTATTAAGTATTTTCAAAAACAGAAGACTGATAGTATGTATGTCACTTCTGTATGGAAGACAAGTAAAATCAACTGATTTAACTGCACTTTCTCTATTATCCCTTTATATTTGATAATGCTCTTTTCTTGCTTTATAAATAAATAATATTTCATATGTCATTATACGTTCACTAATAACAGGCCTTCTGATTAAAGGATTAAAGTTTGTGTGTAGGGCTCTGACTCAAATGTTATAATTCTCCATATACAATAATGTGTCAACCTGCTTCATGTAGAAACTAAAAGAGAACATTATTTCTTACTATCAAACATATTCTTTGCATGAACTATCATTGAAATATGTTTATAGTCCCAAAGTTTGTTTCTGATTTGCAAGCATTTTCACATTTGATAAGCACCTACTGTAAATTTACATTCACTCGTGAACTATTCTTATGATAGGAAGGCAAGAATTGTAAAATATATTTATATCCTTACCCTTGTGTAGTGTTGCCCCTTAATGCACGTTTTGATGAATTCACATCATTGTACTACACAGCACCAGGTACAGGAGTATCTGTTTCGATAGGGCAAATAAGGAACAAGGGGACTAAAGCCAGTGCTCATTTGCTTTTGAATGTGAAATTTACTGTGACTGTAATCACAGACCCACCTCAGCCAGATAGTCAACAACAAAATCACTCAGGGAGACCAACAGCCTGTATTTGCTTTCAAAAACACTCTTAAGTATGCATAATCTAATCTTTTTACAGCACAGTTTGCTGTTTCAGAAGTAAGAATTTGCCAACAAGTTTCAAAAGAAAAAACTGGAAGCGTGATCAAGAACATCATACTGTGAGAAACATCTATGGGTATATGACAATCTGAAAACATAAAGACTTATACTGGGTTACTGACCTAGCATTGGTTACTTAAGAATAATTCTAGCTCATTTCAACAGTAGGGTGTTGTTTGTTTATTTGTTTTTCAACAGACACTTTCACTTTTTTTACTCTTTAAAAAGTTTCCTAACCTGCAGCTATCACATGTCAAGTTCTAAAAACATGACTAAGAGACAGGATTTATTCCAATTCCTAACAAATACAAAATACTCAGTATGTTGACACCAACATCAACTATTACTTGCAGACCAAACCATCTCAGCCAGATCAGAATTTTAAGTGATTCAGACCAGTGATGTCAAAGGCACAAGAATTAGTTATACCAAGGAGAATGTGGCCCATTTGATTAATGTTCTACTAAGTGCTCCTCAATCCTATCCATTCTCCCCTCATGTCTCAGATTGTACAACGTATAGCTTGATTCAATTTAGCATGAGGTACTTTTAAGACTTATCAAACATGTCAAGTGAAAGAGCAGTTTTGATATGTACTGTACTTTGCTATTACACGTTTCTTTCCCTTTGCAGGACGCAAGTTGTGATTCACAGAAGCATTTAATGTCTTTTCATGAAAACAGCTTGTAAATAACTTTTCTAAGGAAATTCATAAAGTTTTTTACATCCTTCCCCCATATGCAAAGTCTCTTGCATTTCAGATCTCACTCCTGTAAGACACAGCCTGTTTTAATAACACCTAAACAACAATTAATTAAATCTACATTCTAAATATCCCATTCCCCTAACTCTGCACCTGTATAGAACAGAATAATACACACACAACTATTTTCAAAATACTGAAGGAAAATAATCTTGCTGGTTTAAATGAAAAGCTGAAGGGGATTACTGTTTGCTGATGAAGACAAACATTTTTGCCTACAGGGCTTGGTTACATTCTGTTCTACTGTTGTAAGAGTTAAAGAACCTTGAAGATTTGATATAAATAAGACAGAATTTTAAAGTCAAAGATAAGTTACTCAGGCAGCTGCTGAAGAAAACAAGGCCACAGCTAAACTACAAACAGTGTTAGTGCTGTGTCTAACTTAATAAGTTATTTGAAACATCCCATGCACTGATGTCCAAACTATTCCAAACAAACTTCCCTCCTTTTTCTCTTCTCCCAAAGCAATGGTTACACCGTACTCCTGAGATGGCTCTCCTAACACTAAGAATCACTGGTATTTCACAAATAATGGAGATCACCATGTGAAAAATTATCTTTTAAAATGGAGTTTAATTTGCATATAAGGAACAGGAGATTTATGACGAGCAACACAGCGCAGCACTGCATCTGCCTAGTATCAGTCGTAATTTAGATTGTTTGTGACCGATCTTAAATTCTAAAGCATGGAGAAGATGAAGTGCTCTGTTGCTGTGTTATTGTCAGGAGTCTAAGACTTACCAGAGATTTATTAGTAATCTTATCACAAACATGTCTCAAGTTTTTGCTTTTAATATGTGCCAAGCTCCTCTGAGGAATTTTCCTCACTGCAATTATATTTCTCAATGCATGCATTCTGAAGCTTAGTTGATTTCCTTCCCAAAATAAAGCGACCTATCATTACACTACAGTAGCTCTGCTACATTTTTCCTCTGCTACTTAATAATCAATGTATTCATCATTAAAATCTGAGCCCTGAAGCAATGGTTTTTAGCATATTCTAATGACTAGCGACTTGCAAATTACATTGACCTTTCATGTACATTCTGTAAGCACCTTGTTCTAATGTGTACTGTATTTATAGTTTGCCAATACAAACTAGCCAAAGATTGGATAATTACTGTAATCTATTAGCTCGATTGCTTTCCCTGCTCATTTGTAGCAGGTGCCATGTAGACCATTTTCAAAAGCTGGCCTATCTTTCATCTCCTGCAAGACCAGAAAGTAAGAAATGCTTCATCTTCACAATATATACACTTGATAATATGTGAAAAACACCCCATCTCAACTCAAGGATATTTCAGGAATAAAGAATCTTCTTTACTATTAGTGTCATAGTGCTATTTGTGACTGACAAAAAACACAGCTCACTGAGTGTCAACTTTGCTTGAAAAATGTCAGGCCAAGTTCCATTGTCTACCCCTTACCCTGATTTACAAACAGCATTTAATAGGAACTGCTTACCTTTTTTCTTAGAAAGATAAAATTACTTTTTTCTTCAAGCACAGAAGTTTTTAATTTTTTTTAAGCTATAAGTAAATGTTTCAAAGAACACTTTAAATATGTTTTATAAAAGCTCACAGTTGCAACTTAAGAAACACTACATGGAAGTATTAACTCGAGTCTCTTTCTGTTCTTTCTGTTGACAGTCTATTTCAAGACAGTTATGGATAGATAACATTACAGACACTGGTAATTAAAACAACACTAATTTTGTCTCAGTGGCTGCGCTTTGTTGTTTGAAATCATCTATCATGGCCTTCATGCTTCACACAATGAGAAGACATTTGTCTCGTCACATTCTGCATGGTCAACACTTTTGCTAATATCCCAGCATACCTGGGTGCTGCTGCACTGTTAAAGAGAAAGTGGGGTTTACCCCCCCCCAAAAAAAACCTTATTAAACTGCTTTGAATGCTTAGTTTGAGAAATTTGCTATTTTGTGTTACTATTTTGCAGAAATTATATTAATGCCTTTTCTTTAAAATGGTTTAAAGTATTATCTCTCTTCCTTGCCTATCAATTGAGACAGCATCAGTTTAGCACACAAACCTCTATGCAACCCAGGAAAAAAGAGAAATATATTGAATTATCAACATATATTTAGGGAAAAAAAAAAAAAAAAGAAATGCTTGAAATGCCTGGCCCCATAAAGTACTGATTATTTTGTATGCATTAGTTTAATTGATTTATGGACACTAAATTTTTCTTCCAAGTATTTCTTAATATTCTTAAACATCATTTATTTAAGTATTAAGAGAATTACAGTGCACAGATGCTTTATATTTTGACCATAAAAAAAAAAAAAGGCAGAGAAGACTCATAACTCATTAGGGAGGATGAAGGAATCAGACATTATTTTCAGATTAAACTTGAACACAGTAACAAAGTAAACCAAAGCAGTTAAGAGATATTTCAAAGGGTTGTTACTGAATGACACAAGACAAACAAGCAAGATCATTTAACATGAAACTGAATTCAGCAAGGCCACAAAACAAAGAACTGTTGTGTTGCAGATGAGGCCTGATGTTACAGAACTGGAAATGCAAAAAGGAGCCACATCCTGCAAACCCTTGCATGGATTAACCAGTGCACAGCTCTGGGTGCTTCTGCCTCAGCTCTCCATGCAGCCTAGAGTAAAGCTGCCACCACCACCTGACTGCAGAAAAATACAGCAGAAATTGAGTATTCTAAAAGTTAATTGAATATAAACTCAATTGTTTTCACCTTTTAAAGGCTTTTTCTTTAATTAAGGAATTTCACAGTGGCCCAGACAGTTTCAGAGAGGAGGTGAAATCACAGGAACCTGGTTGTTCTAGCTGCTCTCTCCAGGAGAGTGCGAAAAGTAGAGACAGACAGGCAGCTCCCAACTTAACACAGAAAGGAACCCTATTCCAATACTAAAAAGGTGGTATCACTAATTTTAATTTAAAATTGTAATTTTATCATTAATTTTACCATTGTTTTATATACATAAAACTTTTTTTTAAAAAAATCACTAATTTACAGCCTTTACAAAGAAGCCTAAAACAGCAAAAAGTTTGGCAATGGTTCCATCTGTAACAAAATGTAAATGTTCACATCCTAAAACTTTTTATATTCCTGTCAAAAAGTTACATGAGCACTGCATGAGGACAGAAACTATACAAGCACTTGGAAAAACAAAACAAATAAGTCAGAAAACATTGGCAAAATAATGATCACAGCCCAGTGACAATCCCTCAGATTTAACAGAGCTCAAATTATCTACCCACAGGGAAAGAGCAGGGACCCCTCAGGATTTAAGTTTCTACAGCTTTACAAAAAGGTTTTGCTGGCAGCAAGTGGTTCCCCACATCCCAGGGACAGAGCTGTCAGTCTGTAAGTTGGTCTGGTGGGAAGTGCAGGTTGTTCCCTGCATGCCTCAAGGCAGGAGAAGCCCTGGGCTCTTGGTTTCCCAAGGTACAATGGGCCAGATCTTGGTATAACTTCACTGCTCTTTACACTGGGAATTCCTCAAAAGGGTCAGCATTTTATTTTTATTGAATATTACTGCATTTTAAGTGCAGTATTTTATATGGGAAGGCTGCAGAAAGCCAGTGGCACATGAAGCACTATAAACTAGGAAGTGTCCCTCTAACAATAATGTGAAGTTTGTCCTTTATTCTAACTTTCAGATACTAGCAAAGCAACAGAAGCAAGCTGTATCGATAATATTTCAAAGACACACATGAAAAAAAATGAAATTATTTAAAGCAAGCTACATAGACCATGCATTCTTTCTTCATGTCCTTTTATAAACCCTCTAAAGACTGGCATTCAAAAGATAACTCCTCAATGGACACTTGCACGAGACAAAGTAAGCACAGGAGGAAAATGCCTGTTTCCAGTAACTATCCCTGTAATGAATGAAGCAGCACAATTCTTTTCACTTTCCATAACTCATTTGCATGAATTTACTTTTTTGCCTTAAGAGGTTGTTGTAATGTGTGTTAAAACACACAGTGCAATTTTAACTCCATAATACCGCAAAAGAAATACAGTGTTAGTAAAAAGTGTAAAAATATGAGTGCTGTTAAATCCTTTGAACAGAAACAACCGCACAGCACTGCTCAAAAGCACCACCCAAAGGCAGAAGGGATGTAAAGACATTTACAGAATTGTCTTCTTTTTTTTTTTTTTTTTTTTTAATTTCAGCAAAACCTGAATGTAAAAAATGACAGTGCAGAGAAACTTGACAGAGGCTTTTGATTGAAGTCACTGATTTCCAAAGCTGCACCTGTAGGAAATTGATGATAATGCTGTCTAAACCATTCATTATGATTTGGAACTTTACTCAAATGAGCACGGGATTTATAAATTTGCTAGACATGTGTTGTAGATAACATGACAAAGTACTGTTTTCAACTGAAAATTCCTTTGACCTAATTTTACAAAAATCATGCAAAACTAGGGAAGGGAATTTAATTCCAAAGCATTCTGAAACAGCTGAAGTTGTGTTTTTGGAAATGCATGCATGGAAGTAAATTATATTCATAGGAGAAATTCAGCTATCAATTATTATCTTCATTAGAATTATATATGGCTTATTCATATTGCCAAAAATCAATTGCTCCTTAGACAAAAAAATATTTCTCTGTCTGCTAATCATACTTGCAGTATTTCCAAGGCTGAAATAAGCAATAACACAGAATTTAAAAATACATATGAGCATAAACTTTGAGCATAAAACATGGGATGCTAATCATGAACTGTTAACTGGTCATATATTTTGATGGAATAATCATTTTAACAGCCCATTAGCCAGATAGTTTAAATGTGAGGAGTTTGATACACTCTTGTCCAAAATACAGCTTTACACTAATACAAAGCAAATTAACACATTATTTCTTTTAACTTTTACAAAAATACTCCAGATATAAGGAATCATAATGCTGCCACAGACGGGTTTTAAGTAGGGTAATTTGCTGAGGGATGGTTTTGCCCTTCTTACTGACATTCATTTCACAAAGAAAAGTTGAGAAACAGTGAAGCAAGAGAAGCACTGAAACACCAACTCACTGGAGCACAGATCAAGCACCAGAAATGTTAGGAAAGGCAGCACTTGGCACAGAATACAGATCTCTCACCTGCAGCCACAGCTACGCAAATACCTTCCACAGGAACATTTTTCTAACTAAAGTTGCCTTTGTCTGCGTAAGTGATTAGAGCCAAAAACATGCAGAATGATTATTTATTAATGCAGGAAGGATGCAGGGTAGAGTTCTCTGCATGCGTCTGTTGCAAGAATACAAAAATGAGCTAATTTACAAAACTCCCTCATCAAAGAAACAAGACTTGTAGTAATTCTGCTCTTGTAAAGTGTGCCTACACTGTGATTTTACCACCAACTGGATAATTTCTTCCTGTATTTTATTTCTCTTTGTTGAGGAAGCCAGTGAAATAACTAGTTATTAGGATAAACACAATGCTGAATAGCAAAATTGGGTTTTCACAAACATATTGTAACATAAAATCACATTTCAGCCTGAAAAATATAGTGAGGTTTGTTAAATCCACAAAGGATTCTTCAATATGCTCTCTTTTTCTTTAAGCCTTGGTACATTTCTGCAAAGCAAACTTACAGAGGGATTTTTAAGAATATTTGCTCAGTGTGATGTAAGGTGCCAGTACTTCAGATTTGACAGAACCTGCAAAATGGGAAGAGACTTCCTTTTGTCAAAGGAACTTAGCATTTTTAAGTGAAAATCCTCTATAAGGCAGGACATCTGCAGGCTGAGGAAAGCTCAGGGCCCTGGACTGCACCTGTAAGGATGCTAAAGGCTCACCCAGGACCTGCAGGAGGTCAGAGGCCCCTGAGCCTTCCCCCTCAATAGGAGCCCATGTCACCTTCCAAAAATATCTTTAACTGTGCAAAGGGGGGAAAAAAATGAGTACACCCCAAGCTCTTTCTGTCAAGAAAATTCCAGACAATAGAAGAGACCTTCCAGTACTGTGACATGACAACTCTCCCATCCATGCACATGGTGCAGGAGGCAGATCCTTGGTTCTCACTTTGTAGAGAAAGCAGCAACACTTCACTTTTAAATGCCACAGTCCCGTCCCACCTCCCTAAAACTTCAGCATATTCCACAAAAAGATGGCACAATTTTAGATCAAACAAGCTTTACAGACTCTATGAACATTACTTACAGGAAAGGATGCAAAAAGGAATACGCAGCTCCCCACATCTTCACTAGAATCAAGAGACTTGGCAGTGGGCATTTGGAGACTGCTTCAAAAGAATAAGTAATTCTTTAAAAAGCAGTAAACTACAGTTTGAAACAAGCACATAAATACAGACATGTTCTAGGATGCCACAGGTTTGCCCTCCCCATTAGACTGACCTTAACAGGGATCCTTCCTCAGGCAGACACCTCTCACTGCAAAGCACACACTCACTTTTCCTCAATTGTTACCCAATTTGTGCACCAAAAATCCCTTTTATATAGGATCATTAAGGAAATTCACAGGACAATGACCCTCTAGAGTATGTGGCAATTTCAGCCATTAGAAAAACAAATCAGTAATTAAATTACCTGCAATTTTCAGCTTTCTCACCCTTTGAAGGACAATATGCAGTTACAAAATGAAACAGTTCATATAGAGATTTCCACCAAACCTCAAGCCTGCTTGGAATTGTTACAATGTGGTCAGTCTTTTGTGATAAAGAGGTCAAATTCCCTGATAGAATTACCTAAGAAGTCACATTCCCATAGGATTTCAAGCAGACATTCACTTCAGTTCACTCATTTACAAAGTGTCATTCAGAAAACCTGGTTTGCCACTATTAATAGAATGGCTCAATATCTCACTACGTAGAAATCTGAGGTCCCCCTGCAACATATTTATTAAAAGTTAGCTTAAAATTTACTGGATTTGATAGTTTCAGTGTTCCTGAGCCTGGTTCTTCTTACCTGCCCTTTCCCTTTCTGGCTGACTCTTTAATTCAGAAGCTTTTTATTAGAAGTCGACCCAAACAGGAGCCACGCATCCAACTTGATGATGCTGATTCAAACCTACTTTGATTCCACACTTCCATGAGGAATGCTTTCAGTACTCCTACAGGATTTGACTAACAACTTCTGACAAACTCAAAGATTCAGCATCTGGGAGTTCATTTCCTACACCAACACACGAGCAGGAGCTCAGTGTAACACCCTTGTCTTTAGCTCTGAAAGAACACTCAAGCATGTCTAGCAGAAATAATTGAGACAGGAGATCATAATACCAGCACATATAAGCAGGTGAGTTAAAAAGATCATCTGGGCTCCCTCATGACTCCCTCTGTGATGGACCTTAGACAGTGGGGAGAACATCCTGTTCCTTAGTACAGGACAAGTGTCTCAGATGGCATCTCAGTCTTTGCCTTTTCACATCAGTGTTGGCACTTGACACTGGTACAGGTCTTGTGGTGTTCAACTTGGGGATCAGTGATTATTTCTCAGATCTCCTGTAAGTCACTCATTTGTTCTTAACAAGTTTGTGAATTGAGGATACCCAAGGCAGAACCATCCACACTAATTACAAGTGTGCATGAAAAGTTATGAGGCACTTGCTGAGAATTACTAAAGGTAAGACAGGCAGCAGATAAATTTTAAGTAAGAAAATGACAGGAACAAAATATTTTCAACTCCTGAAATAATAGAAAATTTAAATCTTTACTCTCTAACTGGGACATATTTGTCTTATTAAATAAAATTAGATAAGGCTGGGCAGCAGTCTTCAGCCAAAGCATATTTTCATCATCAACAACACCTAAATCTCATGGAACATGGTGCTGGAAGGAACTTGTATCAGCAGCCCTCCAACAGGAGAGAAAAGTAGGGTGAACACTTGTGGCTGTGCACTCATTCACATCTTTCATACACCTGCAAGAAAGCAGGCAGAGAAGAAAACCTCTAAATGTTAAATGGCTGTCATTAAAATGCCTTTCATGTTGAAACTCCACCAAGGAACTCCCAAGACTCTACTCCAATGGCTCTACCAGCCCTAATAACTTTAGAACCAAACTAACCTACACTGAGGGTTAATCAAGAAAAGAAATACAAATAAAATGCAAAAGGTGAAGAGGAAGAAAGGATAAAAGGAGGGCTTAAAAAAATAAAAAAGCTATTTCAGAGGAAGAGATGTTCTACCTCTCTAGAACCATGTAACCCAGGGGTAGACAAGAGTAAAAAAATTTCCACCCAACCGAGTCCAAAAAGATTCATGAGCATGAGTTCAGATGCTGAAGAATAAAAAAAGCAATACATACAAATTGATTGAAATTTCTCCCACTTTTCATTCAAGCATCTTTTTATCACAATTTCAAAATTGTGTTTTGTGAACTGCTTTTGAAAACTGGTGATGTTCCAGCTCACAAAGTAAATTTTACAAAATAAGATTATTATGTATTTTAAATTTTTTAATTCTTATCTCACTTGCACTGATTTTTTTGAAAATACAATTAAACTATGCGTTTGACCAAATAGACATAATGTTTTTTCTTCTTGAGTTCTGTAAACATGACAAAAAATAAATATGAGGCTAAGAATGTCTTCTCTATTAGCAATTAAGTAGCAAACTTTTTTTGCATAAATTAAAAATCGCAAAACCCAAAATCTCATTAAACAGATAAAAATCGCAGGGGCTTTATAAGCCAATAAATAAGATCAGAATGGGGTGATTTTTTTTTTATTATGTGCATCTTCTGTTCCCAACGTTTCACATGTTCACAATATTTTCCCCAGTGTATTGACATGAAATCACTCTGGCAGGGGGAGTGGAAGAGGTGTGAAGATTATTTCTACCATGTGTATGTGAGGGGGTAGCAACATACAAACAGTTCCCAGTCATCCAAGAGGACCAACACTTAGCATCATTTCTAAAATTAGTACAAACAAATGTCCCACAACGGATCACACACCACATACCCACAGCTCCTGTTTTACTGAGGAAAAACACAGCACACACTATTGCATGAGAAAAAACAACACAATTCTTTGAGATCCACCATTCCTGCAGTGTAGAGAAAGGACTTGAGATTTCTGATTTTATTTGAACCTGTGACTTGCAAAATCCATTGGCTCTCCTCGAGCTAAAAGCTGTGGATCTGCCCTTTTCTCCTCTGTACTTTTAACATAATAGGTATTATTACCCATAACTTTTTATTTAAAAAGAATTGTGCAGCCAGGAAAATGAATGAATTTAATTATCAATGCAGTGTGAAAAAAATCATTAGAGCAAGAGCCTGGAACACTACGTATTAAAAATAAACAAAGGCTATTAAAAACAGTTTTTAAAAGTGTCATTCTTTCTTCAATTCTTAAAATGTAAGTAATACAAACACAGAAACAACAGAACCATACGTAAACAACTCTGGTTACTGGCAAAAGATGGCCTAAGAAAATTCTAAATGACTGACTGGATCATTTAACTTTAAATCTATACTTTATGTGGCAATATGGAGAGGTCATTTGATTGCTATGCATAAAATATTTAGAATTCTAATATGATCTAAAAGTTTCACCTTCATAAGACAAAATTTTCATTATAAAATTGTATTTAGTGGAATTCATACATATCTGTCACCTCAGTTTTATAGTATTATATTTCTATGGGCTGTCAACTGGGCATTATAGAAATGACTATTTAAAAACAGAGTAGAACATTTTTCCTTTATACTTCACAAACTCTCTGGTTTGCTTCAGAATTGTAAAATGAAAACATGCAGGCTCAAATACAAACTGCAGGTTGTTGCACAGAATTATTTCACCACCCAGAAATCAGCATTTTCACCTGTATTTTTTTATCAGAAAGGTGTCCTCAAGCAACAAGCTTTAGGTTCCAATCACTGTATGTGGACATTTATACTGAATCATTATTCAGCTTTTGAGGATTTGGAGAGAGATTTTTGCATTTTCACTTATTTCACATAATGAATAATCTGGGCCAAATGTTCTCCTCTCCAGCAGCATGAAAAGCCTCCTCTATACTCGAGAGAAAAATTTAATCCAAAATTTGTGGCCTCTGAAAATGTGTTACTAGATGAAAAAAGTACATTACCTGTGTACTGTTGCTGTGAAAAAGCAAGTAAAAATTTTAACTCTAGATATATTTGAGCAGTCTCTAACAAAATTTACAAATGTGCATCGAGACATAATTTGGCCTTGCTGATAAAACTGTAATTTACTGAAGTCATGACTCAGAACTGCTTTTCAAAATACTCTCATTTACTTCAATATTTAGTTAAAACAGTATACTTGTAAAGTACTTCTTTTCTACGTATTTAATTTTTTTAAAAAATCCATAAGAAAGTTAGTAGATATGACAGCTACATAGCCACCAGGACAGCTGGTTGGCGACTGGGTTGGGAGGGAATGAAATAAAACCAATGCATGGGAAGTGGCCACAGAAGATTATAAGTGAGGACAGAGAACATTGCATAGAAGCTATCAAAGATCACACTTGATTTTCTCACGTGCTCTTGAAACAGGCACTGTATCAAAGTTGAAATATTTAAGCTGAGATTTTAACAAAGCCCCTGCTGATATTGTAAATAAAGACAACTAGAAAATCAAATAGTTTCCAAAATTACTTACTGTCTCACTTTCTGAACATAAGTTCATTAGTGGTTAGTTAAGATGGGGTTTCTTTTGGTTTGTTGGGTTTTTTTGTTTGGGGGTTTTTTGGTTTTTTTTTTTTTTTTTTTTTTTTTGGGGTTTTTTTTTTTTTTTTTTTTTTCCTGGTGATGCCCTTTGTAATGAAGTCATACAACATTCTGCAGTGTTTCCCAGCCTTAGGCTTTATTGTGTAAGACATCTTAGACTCTAACTTTACTGCTGGGAATGTTCCCTATTGATTTCAAAGGGATTACTTGTAGAAGTAACTACAAGCAGAAGGATTTGCAGAAGTGGAACCTCAGACATGCTTTCCCACCCTTTTCCATTGAAGGCATCAGAAGGGAATCTAAATTTTGAGAGACATCATGCAAGAGGGCTAAGATGTTACAGAGAACATGAATTTTAAGACAACCACACTGCATGCCAGGGAGTCGTCCCAAGTGCTGGGCTAGAAATTACAGAGCTTTATCAGGGAATAATGAGACAGCAAAGAGGTAAGAAAGATACAGCTTTTTTTCCACTCAGTGGAAAGTAAATGTGAACCAGATTTACCTCTAATGTTCAGCAGTCAAACTACTGAAGGATTTCATTTAACAGCATTACTGGCATTCCTGACAATAAAAACTTACACATCGCATTTGGCAGATTGCACAGGTTTCTTCTACAAAGGGGAAAATTCTCCTCCTGAGAGGACAACAGTCCAGAGTTTGTAATGGGGTTACTCCAAACAGATGTCAACAGAGCCTTCCCATCCCCAGACTCTCAAAGAAATCCAGGAAAAGACCATGTTTTATCCTAGAGAAGTCAGGAATATCCTGCACCACTGCCCTGTCTACTCTCCCCTGCAATTTCATAAATATTAAACCTCTCTAGAGAGCCTGGTGGAGCCTCCATTGTGAGAGTCCATGGCCTGTTCTGTGACCAATGCACCAAGGAATCTGTTCAGTTTACCAGGAATAAAATGGACACCAGGCTGCACCACATCCGCCACAACATCTCCTACCTGTTCTATTTTCTCAATCATTCAGTCAGAGTGGACACAAAATATTTGATTGGTTTCAGACTGTCAAGTCTTTATTTTACATATATTTTGCCTAAAATAAATTTCAGTTCTCTAAAGTGGGTGGGGCCCAAGAGTCAGGTTGCATGGGTTCAGTTTGCATTCCTGTGCAGGCTCACTGGAGCAGCTTTCCAGGAGATGTGTCCTCCTCCCCCTCCCAGTCAACGATGTTACACAAAGCCATCTTGCAAAGTATTTCAGACTCTTGGATGAAGGGCATTTATCAGAGGTTTTTTTCTCATATTAGTTGTGAGAAAATTAGCAGAATAAAGATGGTCCTTTCTCTTGCCCACTTGCAGCAGTGATTACAGAAAAGATGCACTTCATATGCCACAGTTCAAATCCATAGTGGGGCAGTGACAAAGAAACAACACCAAAGAAAATATTTTGGAGCATCATTAATTTTCATTATTTTATAGATAATGCCACCAAATCATAGTTCAATCTTATTTGCAAGTGAATAACCTCTATATAAAAGTACAATTCATATGTGAGCTGAAAAGAAAATGCCTGTCTTTAGCATTCCCACTATTAGGCAAGCAGATGGCTCAATCTAAATGACCATGTGAAAGAAAGGAAAAAAAAAAAAACAGCACAGATCAATATCCTCACCATGATTCCTGCATTCCAATAAATACCAAACCATCAAGAGCAAAAGCAGAGAGAAAAAGAGCGTCAAAATATCATTTTAGGAAAAACAGTAAATTACTGAAACCAATCTGAAAACAAACAGCCAACAGATTTAATAAGAAGAATGCAAACAAAAGCCACACAAGCTTCACTCTTAACATCAGTGCCTGCAGTTATCTTGAATGTAAGTAACAAAATAAACCACCCCAAACATCAGTGTATCACATACACACGCCACAGGGAGAAATATATATAAAAGAAAGAAAAATTATTATTTCTACATAAATTAATCACTGTATTTCTGTGTTTGGGTAGTTGTTTAGATTTTTTGTGGGATTTTGGTTTTGTTTGGATGATTTTCTTGGTTTGGGGTTTTTAATTACAGGCAAGAAATAAGAATTTCGTATTTTTCCAAGGGGCAAAATAGGAACACCATGATGATGTCAAAGAAATGCCAGATACTAAACAAATTACTGCTATCTCAGAAATGGGAAAAACACACGAGGCCAAGAGCTTTCAAAAACTGAGTAGCAAAGTTCCTTGCTGCACACAGAGCCCTCTCCTGGCCCTGGGTCACAGAGCTCCCTCCGTGGTGGCAGCAGGGAGCAGATCCATGGATTTCCCAGGATTTCCTGCTCAGAGGCACAGCCATTACCTGTGTGTGTTCAGTGGATTAAACACTATGAAACCTCCTCCTGTCCTCACCTAGGGCTGAACCCACACAAGGGAAAGGACCAGATGTCTCAAGCCAGGTCACAGGTGAGGTCACACCTGCAGACTGCACCTTCTGCAGCAGGAAAGTTTCTCTCCTGCAGCAGCTTCTGCCAAGTTCAGCTGATTTCTGCTCACTGCTCCTCTGCCCAGCTTGTTGAAACAGAGAACAAAGCCTGGGAAGTATCCTTCTCAAGTAAACAGCAGGAATCTCAGAGAGCTGCAAAATTATTTATACCTGCATAATAAGTATTAATCATTTACAGAGTACTTAGTTTCTGGGTGCAGATAAGTATCTGTCCTACAATGATAGCCAAGAGCATCTCACCTTCCTCAGCCTTTCCTCCTACAAGCTAAAGCCATGGAGTTGAACAACAAAATTCTCTTTGGAACGACTGATGAGGACCAATAACTCAGGACGTGCATCTGCTACACAGATTGGGTGTAGTCTAAGATATAATCCAGAAACTTAATTAAGCACATAAGTCATCCTCTAGTGGGATTTACTGGAAAACTTCACCTGACAAAGCATGAAGTTATGGGAAGATGAAAAGATTAATTTTAAAACACATTCAAAAGTATTTTATGTGGATATTTTGGGCCTGGGTACTTCCACTTGTCACTGTTCAGCACTCAGTAAGGAAATTTTAGTGGATGTGTCTTGCACTAAAAATGGTTTTCTTCCCACAACACTTAAGTGAAATTCTGCCAAGGAAAGCTGAATTGCAGAGTCCTAAAAAGGTTCCAAAGAAAAATCCTTGTTGATCAAGTTATTAAAGGTTGAATAATCATCTGGGCAGTCAAATAAACCAGTAGAAAGCATCTTAACTACTGGCTGTGCAAATCCTCCAAATTCTTGAGCAGTATATCAGATACCTGGGCTTGAAAGGCAACAGACCAAGAGGCACATCCAGAGATGCCAAAAAAGCTCTGTGCAACCCTGACAGAGCTGTCCTAGGTCATGCAGCATTTCAAACTAGAGCTTGCATACAGGATAACCACTAGAATAAGGTTGTCTGTACTTAGAACACAAGGGAAACTCTGTTGCTGAAAATTAATGGACTTTGGAACAGATACTTGATTAACCATTTCTATTTACTTTATATTTACATTATTAAAAGTGGAAAAAAAAAAAAAAAGCTTAACATTCTTTAAGAAATTTAAATTCTTACATTGCACTTTCAACCTTGTTTATTTGGCCACCTTCTTCTGGGAATTTATAGCTCTACAAACTGTACTCCATTCAGAGATCTGAGTGAACCAGTAATTCATAGAATTCAGTCTAATCCCAGAATGATCAGTACACCAAGATGAAACTTTTCCATTAAGATGCCTATGGATAGAAGTGTGAGCTGGCTGATGAACAAACTTGATCTTTCAATTTTCAAAAGCAGGACACTAACAGCATAAATTACATTATATTATAAAGAAATATGAGTAATTTAAAAGGCAGGTCAAGTATATACTATTCATAATTTCAGTCATTTAAACAAAGTTATCCTTTCAGGCATATTTAGTTTCCTGCTTAAAAAACCAAGCCTTCCAGCACACATTTCCATATCTCAAACTCTATTATTCTTTTTAAAAAAATCCCAAAAACCTCCATTAATAAAGCTAAGAAACAGAATTCCATCACGAAGCCAAAATGTAAAAAGAAATATACTCATCAGCCCACTGACTGATCAAATCACAGCTGAATATTTTAGTACTTTCTAGGACATTTGGCCATTAAAATTTTTGGGATCATATCTAGCCATTTAAAACAAGGACAGTTTGTAAAACATAAAAAAACAACAACAGACAGTATTACTAAACAAACACTTTGAAAAGCTCTTAGTGTAAAACATCCTGCAGATCCCACACACCCCAATACAAACATCTGAAAATAGCCCTGGCTCAATATCATCTAAATCTTTTCAAACCCATGGTTTTATAACCCTGTAAATTTTGCATTTTATTTTAGGACAACAGACAAATGGGTTGTATTTTTACTGTTATTTGCATTAAAAAAAAAAAATGGTCAAGAGAGCAAAAAGTGTATATTATGCCAAAAGTATAGAATTTACCAAATGGAAATTTTAACACTGCCAAAAAACAACAGTAAATTTCATTTTATAAACATGAAAATGGAACATAAAGTAAATTAGAGTGGATTAACCTGTTTTTTAGAATTGAGACATCACAGAGTTTTGGAGTTCACCAAACCACTCTTATGTGCAGTCTCTTTGGCTGCATTTAATCTGAAATGCAGAGACTCAAAAAGGCCTCAAAAGCTTACTTAAGTAAACTGAATTCTTTAAGTCTGAGAAGAACTTAAACCTGAACTATATTTGCTAGACAAAAAAAGACTCACGTTTCTAATTTTGTGCCAGCAGTTCATACACTATGTATAATATTTAAACATGCTCTAATTCTTATGTGTCAAAACAATCATGTTCATTAATATTTCCATTGCGCCTGCACTACTTTCGATGTATAATTTTATAAGAACCATTCCCCAGCTACTTAGTTCTCGTCAAGCAACTCAGAAGAAATGGGAATCAAAATTTGCAACCACCGTATCTGAATTACATATTGATATAAGCAGTGATTAACTAAACCTGTTCAGAGACTTGAGGTAGACAGAAAAAAAAAAAAAAAAAAAGGAGTAGATAGAAGAAAAAACTCCCCATTTTATATAGACAGGGAAAATATTTAAGAAGTGTGTGAAATATTGCTAATTTTTTTCCCAGCATGAGGAGAATCCATTTGTCATAAGCTCTCTTTTTCCCTCTCAGAAATAAAAACACCACCCCATCCCAGTTATGGCCCAATGCACTTCTAACTATTTCAAGGAAAAAAGGAAGTTTACAAGCTTTCCATTGACTTTTATGAAATCTTGCTCACTCTCTGTTCTCACCAGTTATATTAAATTAGGGACATTCTGGTTAAAAAAAACCTATACAGTAACTCTGAAAAAATTTAAAAAAAAAAAAATGGGCAACTAAACATTTCGCAAAGTACTAACCAGATATTTTCTAAGGAATTCTTCAAGCTTACTAACAACTGTTTTAAATTAGTCAATGCTACATATCTCCAAACTCACTGCATTTTACCTGAGAGGTGTTTACTATCATTCAACTTTACAACTTCATCAAAATAAACATTAAGATTAGGGGAATTATGGCAAATTGGAGTAAAAATTGCACCTTTTCAGCTAGATTTGTGAACAGACATTAGAGCAAACTCATCAATACAGAGAGCAAGTGAAAAGATTTACCTGAACCAGAGGCAGTTTAAACATGAGCTGTACATCTTGCACGTCCCAAAGAAACTCAGACAGTATACAAAGTACCTTGGCACTCACAGTGCAAAATCTCAGGAGTTCTGCACAGCTCTGGGGTGGTTTTTCCCTGAGGAAATACATGGATTTACAGACTCAACCAGCAATGAAACCAAGCACCATATGACAGAGACTGAAAGATGCAGAGCTACAGAACAGATTTGGGGATTTTTAGGGGAGCACTGTAAATGATTCTGGAACTCTGCTCTACAGATTAGAAGAAAAGATATGCTCTAGGAAATATATGTGGCTTAGATAAACTCCCCTGAAATACTGAATTTTAGGATTTGGGTTTTACACACACATACCCCAGATCTTCCAGCTGTTGGTTGTCAATACCTGTGGAGTGAAGCACTAACTGCTCTCTTTCCTGCCCTTTAACAGATAAGACAAAAGCCTTCAAGGCAAAGCGTGCTGATTTTGGCTGGGACAGAGTTAATTCTCTTCATAGCTACCATGGGGCTGTGGTTTGGATTTGTGCTGAAAACAGTCTTGATAAAGCCAAGATGATTTCATTACTGCTGGGCAGGGCTCACACAGTGGCAAGGCCATTTCTGCTGCTCCCAGCACCCAGGCTGGGGTGGACTGGGGTGTACCAGGAGATGGGAGGGGACACAGCTGGGACAGCTGACCCAACTGACCCAAGGTCTATTTCACACCATATAAAATCATTCAGGTTGGAAAAGACCGCTAAGATCATTGAGGTCTGCTCAATGGGGGTGAAAGAGGTGATAGAGAGAGGGGACAGAATGGGAAGGATTGTGTTTGCCTTCCCAAGTCCCTGCTGTGTGGGACGGAGTCCAGATTTCCTGGAGGAGGCTGAACACCTGCCTGCTGTCCATGGCACCTAGAGCATGAAATCCTTGCTTTGCTTGTGTGTATGTTTTTTTACTTCACCCTTTACACTGTCTTTACCCCCACCCATGAGCTCTCCCAATTTCCCTGTTGTGCTTTCTCTCCCTGTCCCACCAGCCAGGCAGGGAGGGAGCAGGTGGGTGGTGCCAAGCTTGGGTTAAACCATGACAACTTCTGATAAATGGTTTGCCACTGCAAAGTGAAACACACTGGAACTTGTCCATCCTGACCTGTCAGATTCCAAAATAAAAGAAAAAGAAAACCCAAAAATGAGACAGTGCCACATGGAGATTTAATTCTTCACCTCTGTCCCACAGTGGTCAGTACTGCACTCAGACTTCTGAGACAGCTTAAGAAGATTACCACAGCTCTTACTGTTTCTAGAAAGTCTTGTACTTATTCTCTCTCCTTCTCTGGAGGTTTTCAGTTGTTCATTCTTTAATCTAAAGGTGAAAATCATCCAGATTGAGAAGGTATTTTCTTCTGGAAGCACAATAGAGGCACGACCTTTGCTTGGGGGGTTTGCTACACACATTCCAGGCAGCTCTGATCATATTTCACTACCCTGGAAGTGATTGTGATGTCCAGAACACTGAATTATGTCATTAATTAAGGAATCAGGCAGGAGGTAGCTGATTATAAGGGAGAGAGAATCTGTACTTACACAAAACTATTTTCATAATCAGTGATGATAGAAAGGGAAATAAAGAAAAATTACCTTGTGTTTAATACAAGTGTCCTGGTACATTGTTTTTAAAAATTGTTCTGTGTGTAGAGGATGCTATTTAGCTTCAGGGGTTGGCCAAAAGCAAAGTGAAGGTTTAATCTTGCCTTAGCACAGAGAAAAGAAAAAGATACAATATTTTTACTTTGGATAGCAAGCTTCCAAATTTCTCTCAAAGTTCATATGAGAAAAAGGTAGGATAAGGGCCATAATCCATTTAAAATTCTTTTTTTTTAATGTTGATTTTACCTGAAACAAAATGTGCAGTATCCAAATGCAAGAATACCATTTACTAGAGTATCAAAGATCAGTTCATTAATGGGTTCAAGCAACTGGCCATGCATCAGCATAATATTCGAGGCTAACTGATTTTCCTCTGTAAGCCACTTACACAACTGAGCATTTGCAAATCATCTCAAGATGCATGTCAGAGAGAGATGACAGTGTTAAAGAAATACATTTTTCATTTTATTCTATTAGTAATACACACTACTGAATGTTACAGTGCAGACAACAAGAGATTTTTTTAAGCAGCTTGGCAAGCCAGGACACACATTACCTACAAGGTGTCTTTTTGCTGTAAGACATGACTCAAACAAGAGCTGAGCAATAGTCACTGAGTAATAACAGGATTTGGCAAAATGACAGTTTTGCCAAATTCCCTAGAGACTTATATTTAGATTTTTAGAGGCCTCTGATTTCTTTTTTAGCTGTGTTTAAAAAAATAAAAAACAAAAAAAACCAAAACAAACACATTAAAAAATTAAAAAAAAAAAAAAAAAAACAACCAAACACAAAAAGAAATTCATTGATGCAAAAAAAAAGCAGCCATAAGTGAGAATGTGCTTAAATACTTGACCAAGTCAGAGCCTTAAAATAAGGAAATTATGGAGATTACACAAAACCATCACTGCTGTGGCTTCTCCACACAAATGTCAGAGCAGTCGCTCACTGTGTAATGTACACAGACACCCTGTAGGATTTGTAAGTTCTCTCAGGTAAACTCACAAGGTTGCAAAACATTCATGTTTTCTAAAAACAGAGAAGTAAATAGGCTCCAGACAAGCAGAGTTTTCTGTCTCCCCCAGTATTTTTGCTCACATCAGGCACAGGAGAAATACACATGAGATTGCTGCAGCAACTTTTCATTCCCATATGAATGAAAATATCCCTTACCAGCCATCTCTCAGAAAGCTGAATTCCAAAGTGACCCAAAAGACAGCACTGACTGGCACTTTATCACTTATTCATAGAAAAAGCAGCTTGTGAATGCAGTCTTCACAAAGTAAAGATAAGCAACAGCAAGACCCATCAGGAGCAAGTGTCTAAAAGCTGCAGGTACTCAACTGTTCCTCTGCAAGGGCCAAACTAACCCAACTGGAGGCACATTAACTCTCAGACAAGACCAGAGACTACACCACATCCCCTAGTACATTATGGGAGTGTGTAAAAGCTCTGAATGTTAAATTTAAAAAAAAAAAATAAAAATCAATTTCTGCTCTTCTTACAGCAAAAATTAAGTGATGAATTAGTGTAGGTGTAAGTTATAACTAAGGGACAGTTCTCACAATTTGTAAGGGATATACACAAATGTACACCTTCCTACAAGGTCCCTAAACAATCAGTGAAATAGAGGGGGTACAAAGGGGTAGGAGCAGTCCTCTGGAGCAGGAGGTGAGTGTCCTCCACAATTACTCCTTTTCTAGAAATGAAAAATTTTATATTCCATAATGTGGTAACTGAAAAGGTCTTCCATTAATGGGAAGCATGAGCTTACATTTCCAAGGAAACTTTACAAGTAAAAAAACATAGAAATCTGCATTTTAAAAATCAGAGTCCAAATTCTCTTTTACAGGCACTTCAGATGCCAACCTGATGCTGAGAAAAGAACATCTCACATACCCAGGTTATCAATATTGAACAACCTCTCTGCTGGATTTCAACATTTATCATTTGGGATCTTTTGCCTTAGTCCACCTCAAAAACTTCTTTAGCTGTTTTTTTCTTGTTCTACTTGGAACTCATGGCTCTCTGAAGAGGGAGACTGACTGAAAAGTCTTTGATATCTCTGTGTTATCACCTGCAGTATGCACCAGCAGGGAGTGAGAGCACATGGCAGTGTGAGAGCCAGCTTGCAGCTCTGAGAATACCCACTGCCAAAACCCCCCAGCCGCGGTGATTTGGCAGCAAGTGCCGCGGTTCGACCGCTGCTGGGGCCAAGATGCTGATGCTCCCCAGCCCTCAGGTGGACGAGATCCCAGCTGACAGGCCCTCCTCTCATTCACTCTGACTCCTGTCATTTTTCTGGTGCCTCTTTTTAAGGTTATTCTTCAGCTATATTGCTCTTTCATGAGACGAATCCGCATTGAATCACTAAACGTTTTCATAGCTTAGTTTTCAGTTAAACTTGTTTTCTCTTTTCATTCCAAGACCATTTTGGCTCAGGAATTTTTCCTTCCATCTATGTTCTCAAGCAACTATGCCTATTTCTGTAAGGCTAAAAAGTAATATTTATCCATTTTTAAATACTTTCTTATTGACTATGGATTTAGGCTGTTTTCATTCCTTCTATCCCTCCACTACCACAGCTACAACCTAAGCAGCTGCAGATGAATTAAAAAATAATTAAATTGTTTTATATAGAAAGAAGAGAGTAGGACAGTAAAGAGAACTTTCTATTTCTCCCTTCAGCATCACTAGTTGTCAATTTACAGCTGCTCCCTCACGTAAAGAAATGAAAAGTTAAACTTAAAAAGTAACTGATGGCAGTTAAAAGTACACCCTGAAGAAATTTAATACACAAGACATATTTAAACCATTTTTCTATATACATCCACAATAAAGCATTGGGTTGTGTTTACTAATTTAGGAACAATTGTGCACATTAACAAAAAGAACTGTGATTGCTAAATTTCTAAATCCCACATAGCAGAACATGCAGGCATGCTTGCAGCAGAGGAATACATCACTTTTCCTCATATTACAGCAAGCTCTTCAAGGACTTCACTGGGAATCATGGCACACTTCTTTCTTGTGGTATTTTTTCTTGATGAGATTATACTAATCAAGCTTAAATTAACATTTATTCCGCATATACATGCAGAATTAATGTGCATGTACACATATGCAGGCTGGGGAGAGTCTTGCTGATCCAAGGAAAAATGTGCACATAGTGAAAAGCTCTTACCATTGAGAGAATTGGTATCAAGAAGTCCACAAATATGCCAGGAGATAAAAGTCACCACATATTACTGTGGTCTGTTTCAGGGACAAATAAAGCAGGCTATTATCTCATATACTATGGAACACACTGAACCACAAACAGAAGCGTTTCAAGTGTTTACATACAACATGAAAAATTCAGAATAAAATTAGACCAACAATTTTAGACAGCAGAATTGTTGATAATGATTATTTATGATCATTCAGAAGTGGCATCATTGTTAGAGTTTTCCTTCTAAATTTCTCTACAACACATCACTCCATAGCAACTCAAGGATCTATGTGGATGACTTACCAGCAGTTTAGGGCTCTAAAAGGTGTCTGACCAAGGCTGATGTTGCTACTGCTATAAACAGGAGTACAATATTTAATCAAAAATTTAAAGTAGGCAATTTGTGCTGAGCATCTCTCATGGAGAGCCATCAGGGCAGCAAGAAGCATTCACAACCCTGGGACACCTCTCCACTGCAAGCAATCCCCAAACTCATGAGCACAACCCATTCAGCCCATTGCTACCTGCTACGCTGAATATTTCATCAGGAATGACAAGATTTTTTTTCCTTCTCCCTCCCCTCCCAACCCTGCTTTCATATTTGCTCGCTTGACAACTTGTCACTGCCACATCACTGCCACGCTGGCTGTCCTTGAAACCTGACCTCTGTAGCTTTTTGCGCCCAGTGGTCGTTCCGTCCCTGTCTCACTCCAACCATTTCTGACAGGAGACATGCTGATCTCAACAGCAAGTCCTGGCACCTGAGACACACTGGGATTACACAGGTAAATCAGGGTATTCCGTGTTGTCTCCCAGCTAACAACAGAGGGAAAAACATGACATCTTGAACAACAGATCTTACATTCGCATATTCAAAAGATTCATCATGCTTTTACAAGCAGATGGGCAAGATTGTTTCCCCTTGCTCTGAGAGGGCAAATCACACATAAAATAAAATAAAGGAGGGGAACAAAAAAAAAAAGGGTGATTTTATCTTGGTTTTAATTTACACAGAATTAAAGGGTAGGTTACTGAGGAAGATGCTAGATAAAACAATGAATTAAAAATCAAGAAAGTGAACAGAAAGTCTTGTTCACCAATCTAAAACAGTTTCAATTACAAGTTTTATTAGAAGCATCTCAGTTTATTTACCTCCCATGTGAATCCTACATGCCTAGTAAGGTCTGTGATTTCATTCCACAATGGCACAATCTACTGAAAAGCAGGTACATCTGCAAAGAAAGGTAAGGTTTCCCTTTAAAATGGCATGTTTTTAACTTTTCTTGAAATGTCTGTGTAGAGAAGAACGTGAAGTATTTTGACTGAAATAAATGCTTTCATGGAAAACAGTGAGCCCTGGAGATTATGCCGATTCTTGAAGAACTTCATACTGTTTTAAGCAGGTGACAGTAATGTCATCGCCTGAGCTTTTTGCCTTCCACACTTGCACAACAACAAAAAAAAAAAACAACTGAGGAAAAAAAAAAAAAAAAAAAAGGAAGCTACCCATGCAGATAGCACCTTAGCAGAAGCTACAATTAACTTACACCAAGGCCAGGTGCACTACTGGTTCCTTCTGGCCAATACTGCCTTTTACTGAGAAAACAAAAAGTGAACACCACACCTAAAATGAGAAGCAGCCTGCATTTAATATATTTCCCTTGCAAGGACTATAAACATCTTGCACAACCCACAGCACAGCCATGCTGGACCAGGTAATTTGGTTATTCCCTGCACATCAGTGCTGTTAATTATCCCACAGGATATCATACATTGGATATGATAGTGTAAGACCAAATTTAAGAGAACCAAAATGTCCATGAGGATTGTATTTGAACATGTTTTCTGCACATTTGCAATTTTCTATCTCTCAGCTACCTTTTTTCATCAGTAAATAGCTATAGAAAGCCCCTGGATTCCTTCTTAAAACTCTTCCTGCCCTAAGTAATATAATATTATGCTTGGCAATGCTTCAAAGGTTAGTAGTAATTATCTGACCATACTTTAGTTTCAAAATTATTTTAAAAAATAATTCCAAAGCATACTAACAAATGCCCTTTATTTTTCCAAATCTCTACTCTGTGACAAATCACTGCCATAATCATACACTTTACATTTGACAATCACTTTTAATGAGCACAGGCTACATAGCATTTCTTCCCCATGTCTCATACTAACATTAGTATTCAATCATAAATTTGAGAGCCTTGTCAAATTCAAGTATCCCATATTATCTCCTTTGGAAGTTGTACACATTCAAGAGAGAGTACACCCTTTAGGCACTATTCACTGAAGAAACAAAGGGGGAATGATCACAAGAAGCATCTAATCTGGCTGTTTAACCTGTGTATGCTTCAGGCAAAGGAAAGTGAAATAATTCCCATTTTCACTTGTCACAGCTCCATTGCCTGAATTCGTAGCATTCCCTGGGTGTCACTTGGTTTAGGTGGGCACTTATCTACACTCCCATCAAACCAGCTCTAGAAGCACAGTAAACACTCCTAGTCAGCTGGAGAAACTATTTTTCAGTTTGAAACGTTAATGCACTCCTCAGTCTGAATAGGAAGATCCATCACATCCCCACAAGTTTACAGGCTCAGGGGTGAACAAACATCCAGACAGCTCCAGATGGGAACCCTGCTTTAAAGACAACCAGAGTGAGTACACACACGTGTAGCTGCATAATCCCAAACCTTCATTCAGGAGTGGTAGCCAGCAGAAGCCTTGGGCAAGTTCAGCCAGCCTGAGTTACCTTGCACCTGATCTTTCCTGAAGGAAAACTCATCTAAGGACAGCTCCAGTGTTGGCTCCCCTCCTACACTGCAGGAGGCAGCACTTGGTCAGGTGGTTTAGGAGTTCAAGAGAAATTCCGTTGTTAACATATGAAGGAGGTGTTTCCTTGGTTTTTTTTTTTCCTTTTGAACAAGGTCTCCTCTAATAAAGGAGGGGATTCTTACAAAGGAAACCCAGAGCAAATACAATCGAGCAGGCAAGATTCTATTAGCATATTTTACCATGCTCTCTTAGAACAGGCAGGAAAGAAATGATCAACTTCCTGAGCTAGGAGGAGTTCATAGCAAGTGAGAACAATCTAAAAAAAGGGCCTGTTTATGCTTGTGCCCAGAAAAACCTTTTCAAAATAGACAACACTCAGAGCAATCTGCTCCAATTGAACACTTAAAAAAAACCCAAACAGACCAAACAAACCATGACAACCTGTATTCTTTCAGAGTGTAATTATCTGTCCAATGAGCAGGGACACTTCAATCTTGCTTTGACTGAATCAACTGAGTGCCAATCAGTAGGAAAACTCAGAGTAAGAGAATTCTTGTAGAATTTAACCCTTGCTTGAAAGCCCCAAGGTGCAACTGAATTATCAGTGCGATGTAACTTAGCAACACTTAAGACAGTCATGCTTGAAAACATATGTAAGCAAGTAGCAGAAATGGTAGCACTTTTCTTTAAGAGAAATTTATGACATTTGTCACTTCTGTTCTCAAAGCCCATCTGTCTATCAGTGTGCTCTCTGAGCAAATGCAGCTGAGTGCTGTCTTCACAGCGTGTCGTGTTGTGCAGATTTAAGAAAACATACGTGCACTTTTAAAGTTCCTGTGCTTACCAGGCTTCTACTCAAACAGGATTTGGAGCCACTCATTTCACATGTCACATTGTTTTATAAATGAGAGTGCAAATTTTAAGCTTCTTTGTCCAGCAAAAAGAACACCTTTATTACCATTTGAATCTGCAAATTACATGCATAGTGTTGTGCAAGTAACAGCTAAGGAGGCTAAAGACTCTGAATTAAAAAATGAAATTAAAAAAAAAAATTTAAATCAGTCATTCAGGCCCAAGAACATATATTGTTTAAAATTAAAGAGGTCACAGGCATAAAAACCCATGTATAACTTATGCCTCAAAATATGATAACAAAAAGGATGTGGCTAAAATCGAAGTCCTCAAAATAGCACAGCCTCTGCCAAAGCAGCTGTAGTTAATTTTATTTGGCAGTAACGGGAACAAAAAAAAAAAAAAAAAAAAACCACAACACACAACAAAAAACCACACCTACACACAAAAAAAAACACCAAAACCAAAGTACAAAAAACAAAAAACAAACAAAAAAAACCAGGGCAGTAGGAGAGAAACAACACCCACACATTTAAGAAAAAAACCAACAAAAAACCCCAAAAAAAACCCCAAGAATCAAGCTATATATTCTGCCATGAAAGAAGTCTTATCCATTAAAGTTAAAAATCCAAAGCAGTATCATTAGGCTTCATAGTTTCCAATCCTTTTTGTGCTTCAGGAATATGTATCAACATTAAATTTAAAGGTAAATAGAGCCTAGATTTTCCAAACAGGTAGAATTTAAAATAAAGAAAAAATGCCAGAGAACTTCTGTCCAATGTATTTTGGAAGGTCATTATAAGATTCTCAAAGGAGGATTCCTGATTATCTCAGGGACTTGGGTTCCAGCAGATCTTGTTCTGTGTTTCTCTTTGTTTCCACAACAAACTTGCATTTCTTCACCTTTAATTAATGTTTGACATATTGAGTGCTGATCCCAGACTCTGCCTTTTCCATACCTTTACAATGTTCGTGCCTTTTGCAGCAGATCATAAAGTTCAAGGGCATAAGTAGATGTACTGTAATTCAGCCATATGATTCATATGAATTCTGCTTTGCTTAACATACTCAGGAGGCCCTCCTTCCCCCAAGAGAAAAAGAGTTCAATTCATAAAATACTAATAGGTTCATTATGCTCAGAGGCTGAGCTACACTGAGGAGCTGGAAATGGCAGAATTGGATCTGGCTGAAAACACTCACACGTTTGAAAGTCCAGCTTCAGAAACACTGTGACATCAGAGTCCCATTTGAAAAACAGATACGTCTATAGTTCTATATTCATTGAGAAATGAGAGAACATAGGTGCACTACCACATGAGCCTGCAAGCATAAAGTCTCAAAACAATAATTTTAATAGCTCTGAACTTAGTTTTAAAGTCTTCTGCCCAGAGGTCCCACAGTAGCAGCTGCACAGAGAAGTCTTAATAGCCACATTAAGCAGAAGTAATTGCAGAAAATCTGAGCTCCTGACCTCAGTTTCATGGTATCAAATTCAGCCACAGAACCTAGATACCTTTGCAGCCAAGACCTAAGCTAAACAATTTAGGTAGTGCTGGGTAGCCAGACCTCACAATTCTACAACCACCTTTCTACACCTCTCTGTGCAGAAATCACACACTGCTTTCTGTGTTTCAGTTCCACATGTCAAAACCTATGCACACATGGATTGGGCAGAGATCACTGCCCCACTGAAAGGCTGGCCCTCATCTTCACAGAACTGGTGATTCCAGCCTGCAGTTTTCAGGGCATTGGTAAAGAAGCAATGCAGGCACCAAACATCCATTGCTCTTGGTACCCACTCCTGGCCTCTGCTTTCCACCTCAAGTTTCTCCCCTGTTCCTTGGGGAAAAAGGGGAAGTGTTTGGAGCTCAAGCCCTTTTTTTGGATCTTATACTCCACTATTCTCACTGTGGCCATAGGTAGGAGCCTGGCCTGGAGGTGGAAGTTTGAGACTTCACTACCAGACCCAGACACCCACAGGACACAACCTCAGATGCTTTGTCTGCCCTCACACAGGGGAATGAAGGTGTGGAAAGTCAGAGGGACCTGCCATGGACAATTATTCACACACTGCACCCACTCCTACGAGCTGAGTATGAACATTTTGGGAAGAAAAAAGATTCTCCATAGTACTGCTGGCTTAAACTAGAACCAGACTTCCCATTGAAAAAAGAACATACTCTTGGACACAATCCAAAGCATACCTAAGTCAATGGAAAAGGTGCACATAAACAGAAACTGATCATATTTCAAGAAGAAATTACTTGCAAAAATATGGAAAATATTTCTGCAAAGCAGAATTTGCACTTGCAGACCAACTGCTTTCATCAGTTTCAAGCATATTGATGAGATGATATTGTTTACCACCAGGAATTACAGAAGCACTCACATTTAAGGCCACATCCCTCTAACTTCACAAAAGTGTACTTTACCTGATTTATGCTCTTGTAGTCAAAGTTATTACATATGCTTAGAAACTGAGAAGAAACAAATTTAATTGTAGATTACCTCCATATAAATTTTTTACAATGCATATAATACAAAGAAACTAAGTAAAATGTATGCTGCAATTTATTTCTTGCACTCCTTGCCCATAAGTGAATTATTATTTTTAATAGATGAACAATCATGCCAGGTTTTTAAGAACACTAAATTTAATTTGTCTATTTGAAGTCAACTCATTATTGCTACCCATTAAAGAAATCCATTCCAAAGTCTGCACATGAATGACTGCATTACAATCATATGTACATGATGCAACCCCAAATATTCAAATTCTAAATTAAGATGTGTACGTATGCCTGAATGCTCATTTTCACCACTCCACACCAAATGTAAAATGAACTGGAAGATACATCTGCACTGACTCCAATCTACTTCACGTTGATCAGTTGCTAATAATATTTCACTACAGAGATTTATCACGTTAATTAGCTCTGAAATTACTCATAGTAATTAAGTATATTGTTCTTAAACTCTTTAGAGATTGTTGAAACACTTTTGCTGCTACTTAAAGCAAACAAGTATCAAGGGAAAGCATTTTCCAGGAAAAAAACTTGTCTGTTAATGATCTTTTAATTCATTCAAGCTCTCCCACCCTTCCATTTGCCCTTCCCTGGACAGACTTTCTTCTAGCTACACTTCTTTCTGAAGCCTAACGTGACTAAAAAACTTTTAAAACCCTTCGCATATTTTGAACTGTGACTTACAGCTTGTCACGTTATCACCATGATCTTTGAACAATCTTTATTTATGCGAGCAGCAATCCCAAATGCAGAACAAAACATTTCTGGAGCTCAGATCCCCATGCCACAAGCACTCTAAATCCACAGAATTTCTGCAAAGGATTGCCAGGGATTCAGGAGGAACTCAAGGCTCTGTGGTGCCCCAGGATAAAATATATTAAAGGAGAAACTTAAATTTGCATGGTTTATTATCAAACACAAGGGAAGCATGCCTTAACCAAGAAAACCTTTTAGAAAGTGTAAAATCCAGCAGTACTGGATATCAGCCCCCCTCACTGCCCTGTGTTTTTTTTTTTTTTTAAGCAACAGCATGGTTTAAATTTCTCAGGCTTGACATCCCATTGGGCTGGTGCGTCGTGTCCCTTTTTGTCAGCCTGTCACGTCACACAGTGTAATGTGGCATTTCTGTGTAACGGACTGAGACACGTCATGCCAATGACATGTCAGCCTTGTGAATTTCAAAGAGACACAGTTCAATGAAAAACATGGTTTTCTAACTGCCCTGGAGGTTTTAAACCTTAAGAAAAATAAAAAAAGGCTTTTCTTCTCCAGTGATTTTGCCACTGAAAAGCACATGTTTTTTGGTGTTACCCATGTGTAGAGGCAGGTAGCAGATATCTGAATATTTGGACATCTTTATTGCTGAATCTTAAATTGCTGATTCAGTCTGATAATTAGGAAAGGTCCAGAGCACAAATTAATTCAGAGTAGCTACTGTTGTTTATTCTCACCAGACTACACGTGCAGTGACAAAACTTCTGCATTTAAGACAATTCTAAGCACTCAATTTCCATGAGTCACAACTCCATGATTCATTCCCAAAACCTTTAATGGACACATTTAATGGCTCTGAGACTGTACTGGCACATTTTTTGTCTGCTTAAACACCCCACAACAGGTGGGACAAGGGTCTTAAGCCTCACTCATCCCTTATGCTGATTTTAGATTAGCAAGACAAAAGCAGAATTGGTCTGCACCCCAAAGCACCTTAAGAAGTTTTTCAAGTCATGTTCTGTCAATATCCATTTCATGTATTCCAAAGTGGAAAACCAGCCAACTGAGGATAACACCTTCCTCCAAGGTGGTGCTTAGTCCTTACTCTCTGAACTTCCTTAATGCTCAAGCAAAACAGTGACTTCATGCTACACCCTAAAATGCTTTTGTCAACAATTTTTTTATTTTTAAATTTTTTTTTTTTAGTTCTGGGAAGAAGCAAATTAAGACCTTAATACGGAAATTATTATGCCAATACCTCATTAAATCAAACAAGTGGATGGCAGCATTTTTAAACAATGTCTTTGCTGATTCCAAAGCAGTGATGTTTTCCTAGATGGTCTGCTCTCAAATCACACCAACATCACACAGGAGCAGCTCTGAAAAGTGAGTGAGGGACTGGGAAGCCACTAATCCTGCTTGCAGAAAACCTGTGAAGTGTGCTCCTTGGCAGTTACCTGTCCTCAGCAGATAGATTTGGTGGGCACTGAAGTCATATCATGAGGAAGCCAATACCCTTTTTTGGTAGAGGAGCACAGAAGAGAATTGATCACACCTAAATATGCAAGAAGAGAAGAAAGCATCATCTATAATCACCACTGGTACTGCAGGTCACCTGCCCAGGCAGCACAATTCCTGCTGCTTGCACATATGCAAATGGCTGGAAATAAGAACAGACAAATTAAGACACCATAGTGTTCCTCAGTACAGTCTTCTCCACAGTCTCTAAATGGAAAATGTATCTGATTACATGATACAATTAATTACATTGTCTACAACAAAAAGAGGTGCTTAGGGAAACACACATGTCCTTGAAGTAAACCAAAACCTCCAAAAAAAATGAGCAACTTCTGTGGCATCATCCTGTCCTGATCTTCCACTCTAGCTTTAACCCGATAGCAAGACATGAATCAGTGACAAAGATTGATTCAAATATGCCAAATATTTAAATGTATCACTCTCACAAACTGGTATGTGTCTCAGTGTCACAGTAGTATCCCTATCTGGGGGATATTTTCACAACCTACCAGGTATTTTATCAACAAATTGAATGTTTTTGAAATCCCTAAATATAACAATGAAGGGAGAGTTCAGATAGCGTGCAGCAGTCAGAAGCTTTGCTGCCATCAGCACTGAGCCCCTTCTCACCCAGTGGGTGTTCAAGGATCCCACACTTATGTGTCCAAAGAAACAAAAATCTCCTTACAGGTGTACTAAGGATATCAGTGGGCAGATCATTGCTTGCACTTACAGAGGACTCGAGGTTACAAATAATTAAACATCTCTTTTCCCAGAAAAGAAAAATATTATTACCCTTGTGTTAAAATACAATCATCAGGCAGCATCTTTGGGTGGCTGATTAGTTACAAACTAATATTAAACTCTTTGGAAAAACTAGTTATATTCCATAGCACAGAATTTATCCAAAAGTTAGCAGAACTTATAAAAAAATTACTTTTGTTTTACTACTTCCACAACTTCACAAATTTTTCAGATATTACCACAACTATCCTCAAAGGTAGGATAAAATTATTTCAGCCTTTGGAATGGGTGTGTCAAATAAGTATGTTCTGGGTTTTTTTTAAATAATGGGTCTAGTCAAAAACATGGTGACAGATAGTAAAAAATAAAATAATATTCTTCATTACAAAAGAGCTTTATATGATAAAATATTTTCTTGTCAACAACAAAAAATAACTGGAAGTTTATAACTTTATTCTCCATCAAAATTCCACGCCAGTATTGCAAGTTGGCACTCTATGGTGAATTAAGAGCTGTGTTCCATTTTAACCTTCATAATTCCATGTGAGAGAAGGAGATGCCATTCTGCAGCTTAAATTTAGTTCTAGTAGGTACAAGATGAGATTACCTTCCTTGGAGTGCTTATCCCATCCTGGGAAACACAAAACACTTCCAATAGAATTCTTCAGTGCAAGAAATATACTAATTCTAGATATTTTTTCACATGTGCAATAAAACTCATAGTGTAAATGTATAATACAATGCTTCAGCACAGACCTGCTCACAGAGCTGTAACCAAAACCAGCAGAAAGTGTTCCATAAATTTCATGGTTTATAAATGGCTGAAATTTAAAGAAAATAAAGGCAAACCAAAATTTACATTAGCATCTATCATTACACAACTATATCTGCTTTTAACCACCAGTCCTGAACTGTTCTCTCCCACATGACCCCTCTCCTCCAGTCCAAGCATCCCTCGAACCTGCAAACAGCCCAGCACGAGTAGCCAAGGAGAAAGAGTTGGCCACAGTACAGGAATAAGAGACAACGTTTTATTCTCTTTTCCTAACATAGGGCTCATACACAGGCCTGCATTTATACATAGATAGATATATAGATTAGAGATAGAGCACCAAACAGATCTCCTGAAATATCCAGTTTCTACACATGTGCACAGAAATGCATCCTCTCTGCAGCACAGTACATTGGAATGGGTGAGGAGATGCCAGAAGCTGTCAGGAGAAACAAAGAATTTCTCTAAAGCCTCTTAAGATCAGAGTAAGTCTAAAACACGGGTTTTTCTTGTGTATTGATACTTTTGGATGCAGTGGGAAGGGGTTTTACTAGTAACTATTGAAAAAACAATTTTTAACATTTATGTGACTACATTGAAGATTTCTCATTTTGTAATTATGAGAAAAGAGTAAAAATTATTGCTACTGAAGATCAAAAGGACCAACAGTCGCCACAGGTAATTGTGGGTATTTAAATAGATGGGTCTGTTTGAAGGACATCGTTTCAGACAACACACTACATTATCTCTCTATAATACAAAACTGGTCTGGAACTTTACATCCTCAAAATCTGTCATGTTGTTTTTTCTCTTTAGAGAGAGATGTATATCTAACAGCTGCTAATTCTCATATTTCCATCTATAATTGAGAGCAACATCTCTGACAGCTAATCTGGACCGGAACCAAAAACCAGGACCATCATAAATAACTCCAAAAGATACAGGATAAGTAATTCTGTTGGAGAGGAATTGAAATGAACTATTTGATTTTTTAACTTACTTCTTTTGTTTCTTACATGGAAAGAAAAAACACGTGCATCTGCAGCGAGCCTATACCACAAATTCCACTATACTCCAAAATCCAATGCAAATCTTGCATGACAATACAAGACCTTCATATTTCCAAGTTCTGCTCCCACATATTAAATTCTTATGAGGTAATATTTAAAGACGCACAGAAAGATAATTGCCATCATGTAAGCCAAAGTAAATACAGGTAAACTCCACAATTTCTTTGGCATGATTTTAATTTTATCATTAGTTTTAATAAAGCAATTCCAGGGGGGCATCATTACCATTTCCAATAGACAGCTTTAAAGTTGATCACCCCTGTTTCTTCTCAGCTCAGAGTGTGGTTCTAGAGACAAATCAGAAGGAGCTGAGGGGCATTTGGCCTGGTATGCTCTCAATGTGCAAATCCCTTCTCCAAGGAGTCCTGAGCCATTTCTGCCCCATCCTTCCCCTCCTCTCACCAGCCATCATCCCCCACGTGCCAAGTCAGAGGTTTCCTTCCTGGAGTTCCCACTCCCACCAGGAATCCCAGAGCCCTCATTTTGCTCCAGCTAGGAACCAGCTCATTCCCATACCCTCCTATGAGCTTTCGGCAAGCCACTGCTATATTTACTTTTGTATTCTCAATTCCAGAGATGCTATTTAAGGCCTGCTAAGTACCTTAAGCTCCTTGGAAAATTGCCTTTAGAATATTAGTAGCAGTTTTGCTGCAGCTTCTTGATGGCAGCAAGGCAAAGCAGCACATCTGTGGAAAAGGGGGAGGCCTTGATTCATGGCTGCCCCAATCTCCTAAATAACTACTCTCAAAGAGACTTCGACCTCTGATCAAATGTCATGGGATTTTCAAAGCCATGGAGCTGCTTTTACAAGCCTCAGCCCAATTCAATTCTTACACTGTGCTTAATAAGATCTGCAGCCCTTCTTTGGTCATAAAGTACTTGTTAGTTGCCTTTTTTCTTGGCATTGAGATGGATGAAGTGTTTTTTAGTATGATAGAAGCACAAATACAAATCTAAAGAGAGAAACCCCTCAATCTCATTCTTATAGTTGAGTAACCATTAACCTTTCCCTCCTCTTCTCCCCAAAATGCCAATTTGTATATAAAAACAAGCTCCAGGACTTAGACCTTGGGTGGCAGTTTTAAGTCTAAAATCAATTTTTGAATTATAAACCCTCTGAAAATAGGGGTTTATAATGGAACCACTGACAGAGCCTTAACTACAGCGGCGCTAGCGGGCACCACTATAATATAAGAATAAAACTAAATTACATCACTTGTCATCATTAAGAAAAATTTTCATCTCAGTTCTTCATTTGAAAAGCACTATAGTTAATGAATGATTACTGAGCCATGACACCTAAATGACTAAAATATAGGAATTATACTGAGGTCAACTCAAGTATTTTTTAAACCATGAAATTAAAGGATCTATTGGCTGTGCTATAGGATACCAGTCCTGGCTGTTATGCTCCCTTGCAACACTGACTTTGAGCATAAGGGAATGGTATGTATTTCTATATGGGAGATTAAGGCCCCATGCAAATTTAAGAGGTGAACACATGATTGCCCAAGAGTGAACAAGTATGAGGTTCTTCTCTGGGTTCATACAACACCTGTTTTCTTTATGCTCTTCTGCAGGTAACAAACTTGAAAATAAAGACTATTGTATGGCAATAGAAAGCAGAAGCTTCTTTGAGAAATTATATTTAATTATTTAATTTTTAATTAATTATTCAACGGGAAGTCCAGTAACTTAAATTTAGTACACATTTAAGTGCACCAAATCTTTTTACCAAGACACGTAGAACAGCATTTAAAGGAGAGCTGACAGTACTGTACTGTCTTTGCAATGCTTTGACAGTGCTTAACCACATCCTTTACGTATTTTGTGATCTTGAATTAAGAACAAAAAAGGATTATTATCCATGTGCTTGGACATTTTAAAAGCAAACAGAAAAAAAACAACTATAAAAAAAAAACCAAACAGAAAAATGTAAACATTGCTTGCATATGCACAGCTTTCTAAATCTGAAGCCATTTTATTCATTCTTCTAACTAGGAAAATGGAGATGCTCATAAGAGCCAGAATTATTTCAATTGCTTATACAACACAAGGAAAGGAACTGGACTAGGTAAAGGTTTGAAACAATAGAAAAGGAGGCAATTTTCATCACTGCTATGCAAGGATTCCTCCTCTGTGATACCTCCCCAGTGCACCTACTTGCTCATGTTCTCACAGCACCAAGCCTGAGCCCTGCTGATCATGAAGATTTGTCTAACACTTGAAAAAAATGCCAAAACTATGAAGAAAGTATGCAGTGCTTGTGAGATTATAGCTATAGGGATATGCTGTCAGTCTTGCTCCTTAATCCCAGGACCCAGGCTTACCTAATGTTTCACTGAGCTTCAGGTAAATGAGGGTGTCTGAGTAACTTCAGACCTTCAAATGCTTCAAGCACAAGCAGTAGCAGCAGTCTTTATTATTTTAACCTCAATTCTTTCACCTTGTTGGGGGGAAAAGTGCAGGGGGACACACAGAGGACTGGAGGGTGTGGAGGGAAGGAAACACACAAGCAGAAAAAAAGCTATCCAGGGAATAGTGACTGAACAACTGCATTTATTTATTTCTTCCATATCAAATTTTAAATGCACACATTTCCCAATAAAGGATTTCCAAGTGCTACTTTAAGAATATTTTGTTTCCCAGTGAGGAAAACTCTTCCTAGGTCTTGGAGCTGTTGAAAGCATAAGCAGAAGTGAAGGTTACCAAATTGAAAACGATGAATGTAGACTGCATGTTAATTGTCACCGAGCTAGTTTGCTCATGTTGGTCACATGGCTAGTGACAGTCAGATGTTGATGGAGTCTGACCTGTTCTAAAAAGCTGGCATTTTCAAAAAAATGAGATAGAAGCTATCTCTGCAGTCTGTGGAAAAAGAAAAGGGGAGAAAGGGGCTCCTGACAGCTCAAGCAGAGGAGGAAAATTAGAAAGGAAAGCCAGTACCACTACCATATGGGCTCATAGCTCATCAGGACAGCTGGCAAGAAACATTGCTCTTCTCTTCTTTACTTCCAGGGCTGTGATACATTTCTTTATATGGCTATCAATAATGCTGAATGATTAATGCTAATGATTTATGTTAATTTCATTATAAGCTTTATTTGTTGCCCAGTGTTGAATTAAGCCTGTCAAATCATCCTTTTCCACGTTGCTAAAAGATTCTTAAAATGCAGAGCTAAATATAACATCTGATCATTAATATGTTAATACACCTGTTTCATATATAGACCAGGAAAACAAGAAAGTGGCTATTTTAAGATTATTCTGAGAGCAGTGGTTCAGGAATCTTACATCTACTTACTGCCAATTACTTACAGGAGAAAGTGACATTTAACATTTTTCTTCCTGCAACTCTTAAAAAAAACAGGACAAATATTATCCTCTGATAGCAGATTGCAAAGCACCATGTCACCATTCTTTAAACAGCAAATAATACATGTGTACCTTCTAGTGAGCAATCCAGCCCCTGCTGAGACACCCATTTGCTATCATTCCACAGAAAGTTACCCCTGGTTCTTCCAAACAAGTGAGAAGAGTAATATTCACAGGATAGTATTTAACAATGTTAAATCTATCCCTGGATCTACCCAGAAATACCTCTTGCAGCTCAGATTGTCCTTCCCTTTGTGTTCTTCTGCATTTTATGGAGGAAAACTGTCAGCCCCCAACGCTTCCTTTATTGTTCTCAGTCCAACAACATTCCAGAAATTCTAATCCCACTCCCTCTCTTCCTCTAAGTCTCTTTCAGTTAAAACCAGCTCATTTTACACTCCCAGAGATCCAGACACAGGCCCCACACCAAAGCATCCAGAGGTGCTAAATCACCCCTTTACTCCCCATAGGGCCCAAGCTGATCCTGTTATGCACAGAGGCAATCTTCCTAACCCCAGCAGGGACAGCAGCACTCACAACAGCCCAAGGAGCTCCTGGCACAGGAGGACCTATCACAAATGGCAAGGGCTAGAGCATCAAGGTTTAGATACCCTTCACTATGTGTTCAGCAAGGAAAGCCTGCACTGCACCCCCAAGAAACCTCTAGAGACCAGGGATACAGAAGCCAACAGCATCCTTTTCCTCATGGCATGAAGTCAGTCAGAAAATGGGGGGAAAGGGAAAGAAACTGGATTTTTTTCCCCTGTTTTAAGGCTCTGAACTATTTTTCAAAGTTGAAGCATGTCAGGTATAATTTTTCACTGTATTTTTCCTGCCATGTCTATTACAGTACTACCTTTCACCTGTGCAAGGACTGAATATCACTTCTCAAATAATGTTTTCTAGTCCTTAAATTTGGCTGGGTTTTTAAAGTACAAGTTTACCTACAATTTTTACATTATGACTTAATTTAACATATAGATAAATTTCTCTCATAAACAGCTTGAAATAAAGACAACAACTATAAAAATTTCTTTTAATTCAGTCTCCAGCACACACTGCAGCATGACTTTTGCAAATAGACTTGTTTATTCCTCTAAGGCTGGGCAAAAGAGAAGAGGTGGATGACTACAATTATTTAAATGGAAAATGTCCTCCATTTAAGTGGCTATCAAGTGCAAGAATTTGCACCTGAGCAAATTTTATATGGAATTTGAGAGGACAAGGAAATAGGTTTCGCAAAATCTAACACAGAATTTTGACCTAAATACTAGGAATTGAAATCTGAGTTCTAGATGTTTGCCTGAAACTTCATTGACTTTTGAGTGTGCTCTTGATGTTCTTGTCTCTACATATCTTTCATTAAATTGCACAGATCTTTAATGGAGGGTGGGTTTGGGGGGAACACAGAAAGGACTGCTCTCCTAGGTACCTGATTTATCAGAGACACTGATAAAAAACAGCTAGGCTGTAGTTTTATGAGATCTGAATCCTGTCAATCCCAAAGCCATAAAGTACAAGTTATATGTAGCTATATTCACAGACCTTAATTGCAAAACTTAAGAAAAATACATGTGAATTCTTAACAGTTTGAGCTTTTTTTTCCTCTCTCTTGAAATCTTCTACTTGCAGACTTAAAGCTACAGTATATCATTTTTGTACAAAAAGGAAATATTCTATTTGTTGCTCCTCCTTTCTATGATGAAACTACAGTTCTACCAGTTGGTCTGGGCTATACAGCTAACAAATGTCAAAACATATGGACCAAACCATTTATCAAATAATCTACTCTGAATAGATAGGCACTATCAGCAATCTGGTATTGATCTTTACAGGCTACTCTATTGTTCATCTGAGCATCCACAATGCCAGCAAGAATTAATGAAAGAAGCAAAACAATGCATACCAAGCACACAACTTCTTTTTTTACTTTTTTTTTCTTTTTGCTTTGAGTTTGGTAAAATTTATGTAGTTATCAGAAATACATTACTATAAACAAGTATGCAGGCAGGATAGGATATGTGATGGAAATATCACTTCCCAAGCATTAAATTCTCCAGACATCTAGTATATATACTTCTAGGTTAGTGTATCCTACTTACAGTTAAGGTCCAGCATGATAAATTCCTTGCAGTGTTACACTGGCATTCACTAGAGCTGCGACTGAGATGGCACTTTCATTAAAAGCTCCATTTCAGGGCATGTTTAATGTCTTGGACATTTCAAATTGCATCTGGCTGAATCTTGGCATACAGCTTGTCAGTCCAGATGCTCAGTTTTTGTTTGTTTTTCTTACAGAAAATCGTATAAATTGGTTGTGGCATCCATGAGTTCCATTGTGACTAAAAATATTAAACATGAGTATTTGGGGAACAGTTTTTTTAAAAAGAAAACACAAGCACTTACTCCTTTTTCAAATTAACCTACATGCTTGCTTCCACGCTACCTCCCATAACCTCTGCAAAAACCCACAGGCCAAGCACAAAATTCTCCTCCAAATTCTTCTTTGAAATTCTCTGCTGAGGAGATGCTATTTCATGTACTATGTTTTAATTTAGATTGCTAAGACTTGATACTATTAACCCACAATACATGATTTTAGATATTGATGTTACTGCTGTTTTCTAGTCACTGGCTGCTGTGTGAGTAGCACAACAGGGGAGATGGGAGAGAGCAAAGCTGTGACCAGACCTACAGCCAACAATTACGTCCAGTGGATCTCCTTCCAAACTAGTACAGCAAAACACAGCCACCACCTACACAGCACAGAGCAACCAAATAACATGCAAGAAATCCAGTCTTTTTTGCAGGACTCAGAAATTTAGGTCTGTTTCCCAAACCTCTGCCCCATGAAATCAAACCTCCTCTTCGATCTCCTAATTCTTACATTCCTTACCTTCCACCTCTCTTTTCAAAGGTATTTATTAGATGATCATGGCAGTGATTTTACCATGGAGAAAAGTAGGGTAGAAATATGAAGAAGCAAGGGGGATTCATACAGCAGACATGCCTGGAACTAAAAAATCACGGTTCTGGATATTGTCAGTGCAGCTTTTAGACTAGAAGACATTCTTTCCTGAGGTCCTACTCAAACAAACAAGATTGTAACAGCACTAATTTTGTTGACACTTTTGTATTAAAGAATCCATCACGTTGTTATTATGTATGAATGTTCCTCACCATGAGCTTCCAAGTTTGACAAGCTCAATTCCACAAAACACATACATGTTTGGGAAATAGCCAGGTGCTCTGAAGTACTCTCTGTGAAATTGAGGATAATGGCAAGTATGAGGAATAAACCAAAATATGATATTACTATTGACAGGGCCACTGCTAACACAGTGTTTTCTGAGGATCATGCATTTCTGAAATGTTTCCTGTTAATTAACTACAGGATACTTATGAGTTGCAGGTTTTGCCCAAGTTCTGTTTAAGATCTTACTAATTTTCAGTGATTAGCATTAAGTTTAAGTATGTCAGCATTTCCATTATAAACCACATTCTCAGGGGTTTATTAAATTATTGGAAAAAATTATTCTGAGGTAGAACTCAATACTTAGGGGTAAATTTTCAAAGTGCAGCATGCAGTTTTAGCTCCTGATCTCTGAACAAAGTCAATAAGAAGCTGCAAAGCTGCACCCCTAGTCAATGCTTTGAAATTTTACTTCAAAGTCTCACCCCAGGAACAAATTCTGTCACACACACACACAAAAATCAATTTGACCTCTTTAAATCTGAAGAATGCCTACTATTCATGTACTGTAGCTGCTAATCATAAAAATTTTCACCGTTTCCTAAACCTGCCCAGCCAATCATAAGCAACAGCTTTTGGGAAAGGGAAGAAGGCTCAGAAAGGGCCTAAATTCTATAAGGGCAAAAAAAAATTGCTGTTGCTTTAACCAGAAGCATAACCAAAGCACTCACAGACTGCCATGTTCCCAGCCAGCTCTAAACACAAAAAAGAAAAAGAGAAAAAGGTAGCAGTGCATTTCTTTAGACATCAGCATGACTATACTCAACTGAGCTTATTAAATGCAACATCAATAACCAAGAAAGATGATCCTTTTCTACTGCCAAGAAAATGACCAGGAAAATGACTCTAACCCAGTAAAATGGCAGACATCTTACACTGAAAGATTTGAAGGGGAATATGTTGAATATAAAGATGACTAGTGTTGTGGCATTGAAGAAAAAACATAATTTTTCATTGATGTAAGGCAGCAGAGCTGGAAAGAACACAAATACAACAGTAGATCCATTAACCATACGACAAGAAATAGTGTTCACATCGACTTGCTAAACTGTTTTTGATTCTTTAGTACCAACAAGCAGAACAATCCTTACATTATGTTGCCAAGGAAAACCTAGAATGCATTTATTTCATAATGCAGCTTTCTTCCATTATCATAATAGAGCCATCACAGTTGTTGCAAACACTGTATGGCCTCAAACACCTAAACACAGCCGTTAAATTGGACATTTTTTAAGAGGAGGACATTTTAAGCCTCCCTAGAGAATTGTGTTGCCTGGCAAACTCTCAGCAGGAACCATCTATTACTGCAAAACCTTGCTTACATGTGAGGGAGGAGGAAATGATCTCAGCTAAAAAAGGGGACATATTTGGAACCATGGCCAGAGAAGGCAGGTTACTCCAAGGCCACTAACACCATGCACTGACACAGGACCTCAGGAGGGCTTTAAGCTGAGCTATTGAGTTTAGGAAGTTTTTATCCACCCTTGGCAAGAGATTTTTGTCTTCTATGATGGCAAATTACAGTTTATCCTCTATTTTTATCTTGAAGCCCCATCTCACCTGCTCTCAGCATTTCAATTTTGCCCAAAGAGATGAAGGTTGCATTCAGAAAGGAAAATACAAGACAGTAGAACACCTAAGGCACCCAAAGCTTTGTAAGGTATTCCCCTCTCCAAATACAAAGGGTGCAAAACCAGACTTCTTTAATCACTGCTTTGCTTACTGATCACAGTAGCAAGTCAGAGACCGACACTTGATTTTTGGCTGAAAATCAGGAACAACTCCTTTATGCTCTATGTTGCATCACGCATGTTTAGCAAGTCTTTAGTTTGATGTTTCATTAACAGCATCCCTGCAGTGGTTACATGGCTGAAATATTACATGGTACTAACCCTGCCAAATACCTGCTAATCTATTAGAAAGAGCTCAGAAGGACTAACCAGGAGTTAAAGCTAATTCATATCCATTTAAAGTATTATTCACTTCATGATGATTTGTTTACATGTGTAATAAAACTGAAAAGCACAGAGACATCCTTCTTCCACCCATCTCTTTATATCAAAAAAGCCTTGAGACAATTAAATAAAATTATTAGTTGTGGATTAAAATATGGCAGTTGCATTGATCAGTGTGTTCCACCTTTTCAGTAAGTGTTTTTTATTCTCATCTGGACTACATCTTAGGATTCATAAAACCTGACAATCAATTCTCCTCGGAAAGAGTAATAAAAGAAATTGTTCTTCTAATTTCACCTAAACAATAATTGCACCAATATGCTGCTTGCACTGAATCTGCATAACCAATATTATAGTATCTCTTAGTGTAATTTGTACAAATAATTAAATATGAAAAGTGTGCCATGGTAAATCACATTATCACACGCAGTTCACAATTAACTCTATTAATGCTGACCCATCAGCAGTCCAGCATCTCACTGTTTGCTTGAAGTGGTAAATTAGTTACCAGAACCGTTAATTACAGTCTCTTGAAAAAACAGAATTATCTAACAATGAGAAACATGTTTTATTTCATTAAGAATTTAATATTTTTTTAGAATTTCTTAAAAGTCATTTTTCTTACTCTCAATATTATCTTCATCCCAAGGGACAGCACTGCTGCAGACTTTTGCAACATCAGAGCCTAATTAAATAAAAACACCTTTTCATTTGGGACAGAATAGGTTTTATGCCATGTCCCACCAGTCACTCCCAGCTAACTCAGCCGTGTGTTCCGGACCAACATCTTCACCATCAGCTCAGTAGTAACAGGAACAGAGACACCCTGACAGACCTCTGAGCTGCAAAACTCAGATTGAGATTGAGCAGAATCTGTACCCGATTAAGGAAGCATTATTTTATTTACTCTTAACATAAATATGCCCAAAAGCAATGCACAAAGATTATACACACATATTCCCTCAGTGTACATACACAGAACCTTTGTGGGAAAACACCCACACCATTGCTTCAAAAACCTAGCATATATGTTTTTAGATTAATAATACTTGTTATGACAACACCTGAAGCACAACTTTCATTTGTAAAATTACCTAGCACCACTATAAATACATGCATATATATATATATGTGTGTGTGTATATATGTAGGCACAATATTAATTTGACAGCATAGGGTAAGGACAGGGATGGTGTGGCTTAGTGCCTATTACAGTAGGCTTGGAAGTTTGTTATACAAAATATTGTACATTCAGTCTTTAGGAATAGAATTCAAATATCAGTCCTAAAGAACAGCTAGAAGAGGGAGCAGGTGCTCTCAACAGCCCTTAGCTGGGAAAAGCACACGCTCCTAGCTCAGATCTCTTATCCATGTGCTTGTATTGTACCAACAGCAGCAACATGGCATCAGGCATAGTGTGGTGGGTAATTTACATTTTAAAAAGTACAGGGCACAAAACTGCAGCCAAAAAAATTAAAAAAAAAAAAAAAAAAAAAAAAAAAGAAAACAAATCATGTGAGATAGGATTTTATGGTTTACTATTCAGCAAAAAAGGCAAAGCAAAAACCTCTTACAGAAGCTCTGAATTTACCAAATACATTGGATGAAGCCTGTGTGCAAGTTGATCCAGTCCACTGAGAGTTCCACCAGCAACTGTCTTTTCCAAGCTCCTGGAAAACATCAGAGGTGCTGCACTTCTTTCCATTATACTTTGCCATTCTTGGGAAAACTTCATTTTCCTCCTAATTCCCTCTCAGCCACAATAATCCTCAGTGTTCTGATAAACTGACCAGCTCTGTTTTCTGGGAGCCAGTCACTCCTTCTGTGTCTTTCTGCTAGAAATCAGATCATGAGCCCTCAATAAAGAAAGCCTTTGGAGACAATACACCCTCTACTTGGGAAGTTTTAAGAAGCCAAGTCACATGTGCAACGAAGCAGATATATTCCTTAACTGGTGATTTAGGTAGTGTACTGTAGTCTTCTATACAGGACAAAAAGAATGCAGTCACCTCCAAATGGAAATTTCTACTCCTTGACAACCATTTCTGCAGAAATGGAAGAGAAAACCCCATACAAGGCAGAGGAGTGGGGGCAGAGAAAGGGGAATAAATAATAGGGCCATTGACTCTCAAAGGGGTATCAGACATATTCTGCTGAAGTCAAAGAAAGCTTCACTGAGGTTTCCCAAATAATTAACAAGAATGACAAGAATGTTTTCATTTCCTCATCATCTAACTTACACTGGATAGAAAAAATAGAAGGGTTTATACTCAGTCTTTTTCATCTATGGCTGAAGAACAGGACAGGAAATAACATCAGACAAAAACAGTACACCTTTCTGTAGTCTGAAGTATTTTCTGTAACTGGGACTTCACAAAATGCAACCCGGTCTCAAAATACGTGGAAGGACTTAATATTTTAAAACATAGGTCTCTTTGGCTGACACAAGAACTCCAATCAAACCTCTACTATACAATATTTACAATCCTTTCACATGATTAAAAACTTGCTGTGCACTTCTTTGTTACTTTCAGCTATCACTGATCATTGTGTCCCTCCCAAAAATTGACCTCTTTATAGACAAGACCAGGGCCAATTTCATTATCACTTTGTCAGCAGTTTCAGTCATTATTTTACATATCTTCAACAATCTAGTAGTGAGCCAATTCTGAAACTAAGTAAATTGACAACAGGCAATATGGGAAATGCTTTTTAAATCTTATAAAGATATGTTTTGGAAGAGTTGATGACCAAAGTATGAATATCAGCAAACAATATCCTCATTGATTTTTTTACGATGGAAGATAAGAAACACACTTTCACAGTGGAAGAGAATTTTTTACTTTATATAACCAAAAGGCTGAAGGATCAAGCACCAAATTTCCTTGTAAGAAAAATTAGCCAAGTATTTTACTTGCAGGCTCTGGGGTTGACCCAGCTGTCAGGAGAGGGCAGTATATTCTGAGTTTTTACTCAGCATTATTCATCTCCCCTTTACACAGCTCTCACACAAATGGAAATATAAAGAGTTTACAAATGCAAAAAACAGCATGAACACATGCTGGAAAGGTCTGTGGCGGTTGTGAACTCTCTATACTTCTCAGGACCTGGTACAATAATAAATGGAATATGTTTCCTGGCACTCTTCAAGTCACCAACCACCCTTTATTTTCATTGGGCATTTAATGTTGTCTTGCACATACAATTTTGTTAAATGTGGCCTCAGTTCTGATATAAATATCACACCATTAACAGCTCCTTATGGTTTGATTGAACAAATCCTCTTCCACTGATTAGAAGTTGTCTGTATTATATAGGTTTGTCTTAGATTTGTTTCACTAAATCCAGGCTATAACAGCTTCTCTCACTCTGTTTCAATTCACAGTGCTTGATACTGCCTCATCAGCCTCTTAAAGGTTCTCCTCCTTCTAATCAAACCCCTAGAGGCACTTCAGCAGCTAACCTGGGTGATTACAGGCATTGCTGTTGTAATTTTCTAAATTGTAAATGCTTTTTCTTAGTCATCAGTTTCAATTGTGTAAAGTTGCCCAACTGTAATGGAAGTTGCATGCAGAAATATTGTTGAAACTTTAATTTGCATGCAAATCTGCCCACTTGCCATCCTTTATTGTGAAGTGTTAATGTAGTCACACAGTGCTGCACTCATGGATTACCAGGATTTTCAACCAGGCTCTGTGACTACAACTACTTGAATGTTCCATCCTGCCTTGCCCCCCAAACATTCCTATTTAGGTTCACCACCCACAGGCTCATGCTTGCACACATGAATTTCCAAAAGTGCACTGCTGACTATATACTCCTACATTTAGTCCAGCTCACAGGAGCTACAAAATTACTTCCAACCATTGCAGTTGTGCCAAAAATAAAATAGATATTTTAAATATCAACATCTTTACTTCATTGGCCTCCCTTCCCTTTATTTCTCTCAGTCAAACAAAAAAAAAAATAGCCCCACAATCTCTGGCTAGACTCTACAGTGAGTTTCATCCTGAGCCTTGGCCCCTGTCTGTTGTCAGAGGTGTTTCTGTCTCCCCTTACTCCTCCTTCATTCACCCAGACATTGAGAGAAAGGCAGCTGCTCCTGGGGCACCCTTATTACTGCAGGCTCCATCAGCAGGTGCCTGTCATTATCCCTACCAGCTTTCTCCACTGTGATTCATTGTACTAAGCAGTTGTAGCTGTAGGTAATTAAGGAGTACCACTCTTATGCTCTGATGTGACTAATAATCACCACACAACTCCTGTTACACTGGAAAAAAAGTCTCTTTCCTCCTCACTTCTCAAGCTTTGCTCAACACAAGCAACTGACTTGTTGCTTCTTTTAATTCCACATTCTACACTTGTAACACTCTGGCTCCAAACTAGTTTCAGTCATTTTTAATGTAGCACCTGTAGACAGTGCAGCTACATTCTAAGAAAATAATAAAAAATGTACACATACTTATTCACAAGTAAAAGTAATTCTCAACCTCAAGACAACTTCATCTTTGTTTCCAAAAGAACTGGTCTTCCACTTTTACCAACTTCATCTTTGTTTCCAAAAGAACTGGTCTTCCACTTTTACCAACACAAATGTCCAGAAGCACAAATGCCCATTCTAAACTTTGGCATCTTTACACCATAAGAAGTACAAAGTCCTCTCCTGTACATGGACAATTCACTGCAGTAACTTCTTCCAAAACCTGACTGAAAAAAAACCACAAATGGGAAAGAATCACATGTTTAGCATTTGTCTATGTGGGGTTTCAATCTAATAAGGGAGTGCTCCAACCTACTACTCTAAATTCCCTCTGCAGAATCCTGTTCTCTTTATGGAGAAAATATCCCCACCCCAGTGAGCAAGAACTGCATGGCAAGATGAAAGATAATCCAGACACATATTTCAGAAAATAACTAAAGATCTTAGACCCAAGATCTATCCCACTTCAGGGAAGGAAAAAACTTGTTCTAATAAACCAATAACCATATTATAAACATTCATACCTGTTTTAAAAGCTGAAAAAGAAGGGCCATTGCTAACAAAATACATGCACCCATTCTTCAGCTAGATACTAGAAAAGTGTTTATATGGTTCATTAGCTATTGTTACAAAAAAGAAGGCATTCCCAGTAGTTTAGTGACATAAGAGAAAGACCTTCTCAGAAACCCTTCCAGATTTTCTTGGAATCACAAGGATGAAACAAAACAGTTGTGTTTTCAGTTGTTGGGATTTTCTTTTTTATGTTTACCAAGAAAATTTACAGGCTCATTTATTAAATCACAGGATACAAGACACTGGAAATGGAATAGGTCACTAAGGGTCAAGTATTGTTTTTATACATAATTCAAGCATTGTCCCTGGAGTAGGTCTGAATGATATGTGAAACAGTCCAGTGATGAGTGTTATCACTTAATCTGGAATTCTTATTTGAAATTCTCTTCAAAGGCTTTCTGTGTGTTGAAATAACCAAAAATATCTTTGAAACATTCTATTACTACTATAACAAGCAATTTCAAACAAAAAAAATGTACTTTTTTTTCTGATAAATTTGCACTAATTGAGATACTGAAAGAAATTTTGGAACACCAGAAAAGAGAAAAATCAGTAAATATTTTAACTTTCACATAGAGATGCAAGGTAAGGCAGTTCAATTTTTTTAACTTGGACCTACACCTAACAGGATTTACAAGTTTAAACAAACATACTGCAATTCTGGTCTTTACAGTGCTCATTTCATTGAATACACACACTGAGAAAAATCTTTTAAAATAAATTCAAGATTGAAAATTTCACTGCAGTTCTGCTTCTCATTTCACAGCAAAATTCCACTGATAGGAGAACAATATTTACTGTTCTGACATACCTGGCCTTCAAACACGTTTAGAACTGAGCTGGGGCTACAGAAATAGAACTAACCAAAGACGAACAGAATGGTGTCTGAGTCTTGCAATATTGTTCATTTTGAAAGTTCTTATTCAAAACAACAACACACATCCCCAGTGCATCGTTATGTCATGCATTAACTTCATTTACTCAGAGGAGCTATTCCACCTCATCCCTGCTTTCAGGCAGAGGTCACTCCTATCAAAGAAGGCAAGAGTGCAGTTTACAAATCTTCAGTGCATTAAGGCACAAAGAAAAGAATATGAGCATGTGGATTTACTTCAAGTCCTTTGAACACAGTAAGAAGTATGGCTACAAGGCAGTAAGCTCAAAACAATTGATAAATTAGTAGGAGAGAGAAAAAGTTGTCTTTCACAGCAGTTTTCCAGTGACGTTAATTTTTAGATTCTTTGCATTTCTGGTCACAGAGTGTCTGGTCTGGCTCCAAGCCCATGGCTACCCTAGCTCAGCAAAGTAAATTTTACAAACTGGCTACCTGGACCCATCCCTACTTCCCATCAGGTGAGCTGGTCATAAAAGATCCTAATTATCTACAGGTGAAACTTATTCAGACAGTCCCAGTTCAGGGACAGTTGTTATGTACAAGCATTGTTGTGCTCTGGGTGTGGCTTGAACTTGATTTTTGTTAAGACCTGCTTTAAAAGATTTTTAAAAATCTTTCTTCAGTGAATTGTAATTTAAGATTTGTCGTACTGAAATACTTTTGCATATCACACTAGTCCATATACGAGCCCCCCACATAAAACAAACTACACATTAAGATCCAGTTCCAGCCTAACTTAGGATTTGGTGTTAGAAGGAACTCTACATAAAATAAAGACAGCTCCTCAGTCCTTTCCTCCACTAGTATAAAATCCCCAGGCTGTCTTTCCAGAGCAGAGTTCTCAAGATCTATCTGCTGTTCTAACACAGCAGAAATTGCCAAAACCTCCAACCTAGGGTTCAAACAAAATGATTCTGAACAGCTCCACATCCCTTCTCAGGGTGTTAGCTGTGGCCAGCCCCTTTCATTGCCTTCCTGTGCATTTTATCTGTGCCTTTATCTTTTCCTCCCTTTATTTTGCTTTATCTATTTTCGACAATAGTGACTAGCCCAGTATAACAGCATTATATAAGCTTTTTACAGTGCCATGTTTTGCTTTACAGAGTGAGCATAAATGAGGAAACACTAAGTTAAACCCTGACAGCCAATGCTGGATGTATCAGCTTGGCCTATAAATAAGCACTGATCACCTCCATTTTATTGAACTCATTTTCCAGGCAAGCAAAGACCACGAGATTCCTCTGCAAATTTTCCCTTTACACTCTCCAGCAGTGCTGCTGGTGTCAGCTCCGACAGATTTATGGCCTATTCATTCATGGGAACAAAAACCCTGCCAGGGCTGGTCATGGAACACGCAGTAGCAGTTAGTTCAGAAGATAACAGCTGCAATACCTCACTTCCTTATTCAGCACTCTATAGCACACACTACTTGGGAGATAATAAATGCTTCTTGTTTGTATTTCTTGAGTAATATCAGAGGAAAGGGTCCACATTACAACAGTATGAAGTGGCACTGCAACACAGGGGGATTAATCAGTGCTTTCAGTGTATTTATTCCTTCTCTGCCTGGTTTTTCCTTCTTCCTCTGGTTTTATAACTGACGTTAAAAAAAAGTTGCTCTGCACTGTTTTTATACACCGTCCCTTCCAGAGATAGTCAAATATTTAAATTTTTTAATTAGTGCTTGCTTAATTTAAAAGGTTGTTTTAAATTATTTTCAATTTTGAGGTCTTAGAGAATGTAGTTCAGTACCAAGAGACATACACTGTCAGAATTAACCAGTTATTTTCCCTTACACTCAAAGTCAAAAAAGTGCTTCAACTAGAGATTATTAAATCTGCCAGATTCTTGGCACTATTTTTAAAAAGAAAATGTAAATGTGGGATAACTTTTCAGATACTCTCTCGTCGCAGTAAGAAGCGGTATCAGAGAGAAGATGTTGGACTAAGATCAACATAGACAGTTTTGGAGGGGCTGCTCCCAGCTGTCAGTGTTGGGAGGGGTGCTCTCAGTTTGGGCTAAAAGCTCAATGTTTGAGGGATGCCCAGCTGCCTCATTGCAGGCAATCAAAACCTTCAACCTTCCCTCTAATGTGGCTGCTGCAACCACACCTCTCCTTCCTCTGCAGCACCCTCTCTGTCCCTCTAAAAAAAGCACCATGAAATTACAGCAGCTCTAATCAAAGCAGCATGGACTGAGAACAAAACCCATTTAGGTGCAATTAATGCATATGTTCATGGTCCTTTTGAAGGGAATACCTCTGTGACATGAAAACCAAAATGAACTTCAATCAGTTTGTGATTTTTCATCTTTTTGCCGCTCTCTACTCTGAAATAATGCCCAAATAAAGTCCTGAAATGAACTCTTAATTACATTAAAATCAGGTTTTACTAAGTACTTTTTAGCCTTGAGCATAATAGGCAGCTCTTACAGCTGGCTCAGGAGATCAGAACTTCTAATCTCTGAGAAAATTTTCAACTTCAGTCTTCTTTCAGAGCCACAGTGTCCAGAACTAAGTATATGGGGGTGGGTGCTTTTGCTTCAACTGAAAAAAATGCATAGCAATTTCTAAAATAGTGGCGCAGCTCAAAAGCATTTACCATTTGAATTTCCTACAAGCTTTTACTGAAGTCATGATCCACTGTCCCAATTTTCAGTTGGATCAAATGCTCCTAACATACCATGGCAAATAGAGGAGCAGATTTACTGTAAATGTGGGAAACATAGGAATAATTTAAAAAATAACTATAAAACAAACCATTGGTTGTCCTAATTAGAAATTCACCTCTCTACCAAATCTCATCTGCCTCAGCAGAAAAAGATATAAAGTGATTTCACCAGATCAGACCAAAGGCCTGGGCTGGAATCTGCAGCACCTGAGACTCCAACTGCAGACACAAATGCTCAGGAATAAAAAGATGCTCCAACCACACACAGCAGCACAGCCCATGAAAAATATCTCTGTGTGACCTCCTCCAAGGCAAGCACGTGCCCCAGTGGGCTCAGCCTCAGAGACTCAGCTCTGAATCTCCTTGTTTCAGTCTCCCTCAGCCCAGGGAATGCACAGAAAATATGGCATCTCTTCCTGTAACTACAGTCCTTGCTAATCAATCACATTTTATGGTGTGGCCTCTGGCTCAGCTCATAGTACTGGAGAAATGCAAGAGAAGCAATATAAAATTTTACCAATTTAATACTCTTTCTTAATTTGAAATGGTACAGGGGGGGGGGGAAAAAAAAAAAAAAAAAGGAAAAAGGAAAAAACTCAGCAACAACCCCAAACTCCACCTGTACAGAGGTTTAAAGCCTCTGTGCTTCTCCCATTGGGTAGGGAAGAAAAGGAGGGAGAAAATTGTTTCTGCATCAAAAATGGGGAAATGTAAAACTAACCACTCACATGATTCATCCTTGCATTGTCCTACTCTGGCAATATAAATCTAAATATACATACATATTTAATTGTACAGTATTTATAAAGAAGCTTTTATGAAGCAGGCTTATTTTATCTGCTGAAAATTAGCCACCCCCTGCTGTAAAAACTGGATTTTTTTTTCCCCACTCAACATAGGAATACATCCATTCTTATAATTGTTCTTTTCTTTCAAATCACCTAAAATAACAAATGCTAGAAGACATTATAGTGCATCTGCTAAGCAGCCTCTTTATGAGTTGAGGCTTCAATGCTTTAATGGGGAAATTGCCTGATTTAAGTAAATCATGTCACCTCCACCCAAGTAATCATATTTGTTGCAGACTTCTGCTGACCTCATCTCTCCAGCAAAAACAAAAACACATTTACATTTTCAGCTTGAGATATTTGGTTCAAATGATTTACAAATAGGTTGTAAAGAAAACTAATGTTAGCCTGCTCCAAAGATACTATTTAAGATCTCTGTTGATAGTGTTTACAGATATTCAATTATTGGTTACTGTCATTTAAACACAAGCAGCACATTTTTGCAAAGAACAAGTAACTTGCAAGATCATTTCTTTATAGGTTACTATATTTTGAAAATGTATGTTGCAGGGGAAGTAACTGAATATCTAAAAAGTTAAACAAAAGTTAAATGTATGTATTTTCTACAAAAAGAGGTTCCAGGGGGGTTCTGTATATATTGTTTTCCCCTCTGCCTAATGCAGGAAATCCTTTTGGAAGCAACTTCGCACAGCATTATCTGCATCATAACTTCTCCATGTGAAATGTTCCAAAAATGGCTATTTATCTAGTCTTTTGAAATTTCAGGCAGGTTTTAAACAGCAAAAAAGAAAACTAATTCTTTTTACACTAGTTATTTTTCCCGTATAGTGGCAAAAGCCATTCTGCTGCCACCATAAGGGCTGAGGTTGGAATTTCCAAGAACACAGCACAGAGACAACACAACAATGCACAGTACCCTCCAGACTATCAGCCTCACACAGTGAGGCTTACACATAAAATAAAAAAATTATTTTATTCATCATTCTTACTTTTCATTTGGCCATGTATTTGCCACAGCATGCAAACCCAACTTCTAACCTTCAGCTGACCTAAATTCCTCTATCTCAAATTCTGAAGCAAAAAAGAGAAATAGGGCAGGGGGCTGGAGGGAGAAACCTATGGAGAGAAATTACAACTTTCTTGTATGGTTGTAACTTGTGTGCAATTCTAGAGACATGAGACCACAGGAACTGTTCAATAATCCAACTTGATGGGATGCAACAGTGAGCAAAAATCCTCATTCAGCTACTTCCATTATACGAATACATCCCCAGTACTGTGAAGAGCCACAGAGACTCATTGAAATATGTATAAGTCTAGAGAACTTTACAGTTCTTTACAGATCCTAATAATTTCAATTAAAAAAAAAACATCTTAAAACCATTTACTTGTAATAAACAGAATATGGTTTTAAGTACTTATAGGCTGAAATTATTTGCCTTGGATTTATACTCCCCACATTTACTTTCAAATTTGAGGTACAAAGGTGAGATTTGAGGAAGTCAGACACTGTTTCCCTCAACATACAGGCCAAAGGAGACTCAGAGACCCAGTGGCTTTTATCCATTGTATTAGGAAAAACATGTTTGGATCATAATCCAATCTTTTCTTCCTTTTGAAACCAATTTTCTAGGTTTCAAAACAAACACACTTTTTGTGTACAGTATTTCACAGAGACATTGGCATACTCAATTTTTTATAAGACAAAAAAGCTAAATCTCTGCTATAAGAAACTCATAAGGCAAAATTTACACATTGCAGTCTGTAAATTTAAAGTGAAAGGATGATGCATAACCTCCCATTTACTCATATTGATGTTTAAAACGACCTAAATAAGTAGCATAGGGTCCTTCAGAAAGGTTTCCTTTATTTAATTCCTTCTTCAGCTAAAAGGATGAAGTCTCATGCATAGTTCCAGGGGATACTGTTTCTTCTCACTAAGAATATTCATTAGAAGAAAAAAGGAAACTAAAAAAGAGCAACTAAGCAAAACTCAACATTTTGCTTTAGCTTCATATCTTTTGTGCAGGGCTCTCTCCATTACAATTCCCTTTCAAGCACTTACAAAAAGATTGGCTTGTCCTGAGTTGTTACAGAAAAATCAAAAGAAGGGGCAGCGTGAAAAAGCTTCCACAGGCAGTAAACATAAAGGTGATAATAGAAGCAATATAAAGGTGATAATTGACCTCAGTGGTCAATTTAGCCTAATATTCTTTCCCTGGTAACTTGCCTTTACAAATCATTTCATGTTTATAAAATCTCTTAATATGTCATAATGTAATATAATAGAAAGAACTTTTTCCTAAGTATTTAATTATCTTCCAATGAGGAAGGATATCAAAAAATTTCTTGGAAATTTACAGTAACTCTAGGTCTTCTTGTTACCCACCTGCATGTCAAAAACATCCACTTAAACAATAGACCCACATGACTTCTGACATGGGTTCCTATAATTCTAATCTGTAATCCTAATTCTAGCAGAAAAGTTTTCATCCCATATTCCTCTCTCATTTTTTACTCTTTCCCAAATTCATTGCAAATCCTTGTTTCAGAACTCACACAACCACTGTGTCATTGCACCAGGAACCTTGAACAAACCTAAGGGCCTTTTCAATGTTGTTTTGCTGCATATTTTCTCAAATTCATACAACTTTCTATGAAATCCCTTCTTAGTGCTCTGAGTCCCTAAAAATATAGGTACAACACGTTTTTTAAAGAAGCGTTCCAAGTTTCCAATACAGTGTATCACTTTTAAAATACATTGTCCAATTAATTAAATTTGCCTGCTACCATTCTCTTTTCCTTAATTAACCTTTCTCCTAGGAATGACAGATTTTGCCCCATTTTCATAGGTACTATAAAGCTCTGTTCTTCAAAAGAAAACATATTAGTTACTTCACCTTTAGCAAAGAGCCTGCAAAGAGCTGCTTTTAACAACTTCATAAAAAACTAACCCCTGTAACTCACTCAGCATGTCTACACAGAAAGGTTGTTTTAATATTTTCCAGTAAAAAAACAACTTCAAAAGTCAAGCATGGGATTGAAGGATGTTAATAATAGAATAGCTTGGGTTGGAATAGACTTAAAGATCATCACACTCCACCCTCTGCCATGGGGAAGATTAGGGTTTAAATTTTGCACTGCCAAAAGGAAACATACTGGTTTTGATATTATTTTTGATATTATTTTCGTGCATTCTATGAGAAGGCTCTTGATGTTATTACTATTATTTCAGTTATGTGAAGTCCTCTGCAGTTCTTTTGCCATCTGTTTCAGGAGCTTTCCCTGCCTCCCTTCTTCATGGAGTTGTCTATAGCTGCCCTTTCACAACACATTCTTGTAAAGATGACAGTGAACCTCTCCTGCTCACCCAGGACGTTGTTGCTGACAATTACAATTAGTGTGTTTTCAGGAGCACTGGAGGTAAAACCATGCTACAGTCCCACCATGGGTTGTTGCCTCTTCAATTGCTTATACTGTTGTTCATGAGATCTTGTTAAAATTATACTTAATGACTGCTGTTTAGATTCGTTTATCATGAAACCTTATACACAGGTTATTCACCCATTTAGTTTGCCAACTTGCTTCTGTTATCCTTCTTTTCCATTAACTGCCTGTTAGCTGGAGTTTTGCCTGCACAAATAATTCATTTCTTACACTGGCATATCTTTATTACAGAAATATATATGTATATCACATCTATATCATGTGGTTTTTTGCTAATTTATGCCAGAAGAGTAGAGTTTGTGTTTCCTCGTTGTTTTTCTTCTCAATGATTTCAGGATATTGGCTGATCAATTGCCTTCTGATCAATAGAGAGATTAAATGGAAACACACGTTTCACCAATATATGTTTATTTGTGCTGTATAAGACAACTATCCCCTTTGAAATATTTTCAGTTTTGCTGGTTAGAATTAAGGGGAACATTCACAGTTTATTTTATATTCATTTTTCTAACTATTATGCACATAATTTAAAGAGAGCTGTGACTAATACTTACAAGTTGGCCTATCCATAGTCATTCTGTTACCCAAGAAGTAATTTCTCACACAAAAGCTCCAATCAAGCTGGCTTTACTGAGTTACTGAGTGGAGCAGAGGGGAGCACAGAATTCAGGGATAACACTCACCCCCATGTACATACAATTTCACTGATGCTCACTGTGTCCATGGCCAGCTGAAAGGCCTCTGGAGAACTGAGGTTTCACAATGCCAAACCTCAAAGAAACCACCCACTAAATGAATACTTTCACTTGATATCTTCTAAAATATCAAATTTTGTATACTATCCCTTCCCTTTAACTTTTGTCTATGCAAAAATCAAACAAAATGAAAGCCTCCCCAGTCAAACACACTGGCCTGTTCCCTTGCAATATTTTATCTGATTCAGTAAATCCTCAGAAGCTTTTTGCAACTACAAGCAGGTGTGATTGTCTAGTTTATTGATAAACTATGCCTCATTTTCTTCACATTGTATATCAAAGATACTGAACACTCCTCAGCTATAGCCAGGAACAAATTTCTGGGCATGACATCTTCCAGGCACACACCTCTTTTCACCCATACACGTACTAGACCACCACAAAGGGAACTGCTGCTTTGAACAGATGGCACCAGATTCACTCAAGGAGCTTTGCCATTGTCAGGCTGTGTGCTGATTTCGTTGCAGGCTTTTTTACAGCAGGTACTCACTCGAGAACTTCAATCTCCTGAATGTAAGATCATCATAAAAGCACTGCATGCGTGCAGGCAAAGAGGGTGCATTCAGATTAGCACTACCCATAAACCTCTCCCTTTAGAGACAGAACTATAAATAGACACAGAGGCTAGAGTTCTCCAGCTCTGAGCAGACAATAGTCCAGGGCTCACCCCCACAGGCTGTGGGCAGAGACCCTGCTTGGGGAATTCTGGCAGGTGGCACAGGCTGCCTCTGGCCTTGCAGCTACAGAGTCACTTTGCTTTTACTGCCCCCATCTCCCAACAAACCACCTCTGAGCATCTAAATGCTGTTTCTGAACAAAACTATATCACAACATAGAGGGAAACTGCCTAGAAACCCTCTCCTCTCCCTTATGCTGCCACAGTGAATTCCCTAAAAGCTGCAGCCTTCAGGTAATCTGTTTGCAGTGTCACTGAAAGCTCATGGGACAAGCAGGGCAGGGGACAGACTTTGGCTCCTCATACAAGCATGAGGAAAATCAATTTCAACACCCAAGGGAAGAAATTACTGCTAAAGAAAGTTACCCACCACTAAAAGTTGTTCCATTATCACGAAGTCTTGGAAGGTAAAGATTACAAAAATTAGGTAAGTGTGGAATATGAGCTGGTAATCAATAAATAACCTAGGGTAATGTAAAAGGTACAGAAATAAGAAACTTTAAACCAGGTAAGATCTACTCACATATATTTGTTCTGATAAAGAGATTAGGTAAGATATTGTTTGATACTAAAGGACAATAATTTGTACACTGCACAAACTGCAAAATTGAAACAATGCAAAGATGATTCATGTCAAGTTGAGATTGCTGCCAATGAAGGGTGGAGCAACTCCCTGAGGAAGAAGGTCCAATAGCCATTTACTGGAACTAAGAATATGCCTCTTTCCAGAAATCAGCATGTTCACTCAAAAGCAGCCCAATTTCCTATATAATTTTTATACCCAACACTGAAGCTCAGCTGACAAAAGGCACAGTCAATCCCAGACTCCAGCGTGTGCTGATGGCCTTGCAAGTAGAAGGGAAAGTGGCAGAGAAGCCACAACTCAAGAACAGCCCAACATTGGTGGTTCATTCATGTTGTATTTAACAGGTACACACCTAGATCAGCTGAGGAAAGTACTTCAGGGTGGACATTGTCCTTCTGTTTTGAATATCTTTGTTTTGAGAAAGACCAGCAGAAAAGTGCTAGGAGCCATCTGACTGTCCTTAGCAGGGATTTGGAGAAAGTAATTCCTTGTAAAACTCAGAATCAAATGTGGAAAGCAAAACAAGCAAAACAAGACTATAATTATATTGTAAAGTGTTAGCCCAGTCATATACAATGAAACACCCAGTAGTGAAAAGTATTACAAATACATTCCTAATTTCACAGTATTTCATGCCTTTTTTTCCCCCCAGTTTCTGGATAATACAACCCTATGGGGAAAAAATAGCAAAATCACAACTTGCTCATTTCCATAGTCTCAATTTAAAATCAGCTGCAGAGAAGTCAAGATTCCAGATGCACCTCTACATATACCAAAGCAAAAAAGAAAATAGTTTTGAGGCCTACTCATGATATATGAATACTTGGTGAAACTGAATATTCTAAATTAAGATTATAACTTGAAGTAAAGCAAAAATCAATAGTCTGTACAACAGGAATAGAAAATAGTAATAATGAAACAAAGAATAAAAAAAACCTTTGATGCAAATATTGAAATGAAACAAATTCCCAAGACATAGCATCCACATTAGCAACAGCCAAACTGCTGAAGTACTGGCATGATATCTGTAAAAACAGACTCCAGCTCTTTGAAGGAGGTTTGTTGTTAGTATTTTCTTACTTTTCCTGACACCCCAGCCCACAGTACACAGAAACTGAATCATGGCATGCTGAAAGATGACGAGACAGTGGAAGTAAAAGGACATCAGGTGCTCTCTCAATCCTTAGGAGCAGGGAACAAACTGACAGGGAATAGTGGATAAGGTCTTAAAGCAACTGGAGAAACACAGTGAAGCCAGTTGGAGAAAAGGCTGTATTAGGAAATTGAATAGTCTTAGTAGTAGGCAAAACGTACCTTTGAATAAAATTTCTACTTTGTGTTGGGCTGGTTTTGTGTAATTTAATTATAACAGCACTCTTTGCATGATAAATACTTTGTGAACTGTATTGAAGGACCAACTCCACTGCACAAAACCTGCAGAATGACAAGAAGCTGATAGAGTAGAGTAGACCCAGAGCTATTGTTGGCAAGAATCAAGGTTTAGGGACAAATCAAGTGCAAACAAACCCCACCCTCTCTACCTTACAACACCTGATAACATCTAAACATTTTTTTTAAAGATGTGCTGAAACAAAGTCACTTTTGTAAGAGGGGAAGGCAAACCACAGATGTCAGAAGTATCTTCAACAAACCACAAATGAGAAAGTAACCTATAAAATTAACCTAACAGCCAGTAAATTCAATTTTAGAGCACCTTACCATCACACCTATGAGTCTAGAACTTAAAAAAACTGCAAAAAAGTATTTTTGTCCAGATTTCCAAGAGCCTCCAGAATCACTTTTAAGATGGTAGCAATGTCAATGAGCATGGTAAACATGAGGTATGAGATAACAACATTGCAATTCAGTCCACTTCCAACAAAACTGCCACTTGAACAGGTCTGAAAAAAAAATGAGGCTATCCTAAGAGTAAGACCAAGCACAACAGCAATACAAACTACTTGATAGGCAGCATTAAAATTAATATGTTTATTTTAACTACCTGTGTTATATTTTCTTCTAAAAGATATTTCAGTTACTAGGTAAGAGGATTTCTAATTACAGTCCTCTGGTCAGTGTGTTATACAAAACACAAGGCCAAATTGAGTCAAGACTGTGACAAAATGGGTAGCACTATAGCCTGTGGATTCCATGTTATTCTACTTTCCTATTAAATATTTTAGTCACTGACCACGTATAGTTTGCCTTCTCTTGGGAAATTAACTATTTTTTCCATAGCTGCTACCACCAAATGGGGTGCACAAGACATATCAGAGAAGAATTTATGCAACCAACATCCCTCTGCAGCTCCACAATTTTTTTTGCACTATACATCACATTAAACCAGTGTCCCTGTAGTTCAGTGACAACAGAAAAACACAATCCCTAAAACTAATAGAAGTTTTTGCCAATGACTGTTCATACCCAGTTATGATTTTTGTATTCCACCCCAGATTAAAACAGAAGCAAGCCTAAGAGACTTCCTGGCTTCTGCCTTATATTCTTGAAACAGTACAGTAGCTATCTCTTTCTGGTGGTAAGAGGAAAAAAAAATCTGATATGACATTTTTGATTATTCAGACTTCTGTTTTTTAAGGTCAACTGAACTGAACCCAAGATTGAAGCCAATTCAGAAATATCCTCTCAGAAAGACACACTGACATTGAAAAAGTTATTAATCTGTTTTGAAGGTGTATGGGTTTTGCTATTGAGGCATATGATTTTTAGCATGCTCAATTTAAATATGAACTCGTGTCTATTTCAACTTTTCCTATTGCTAAATAATATTTCCTACATGCTAAATAATATATACAATTTCTTTATTTTGAAGGAATACCAATTTGATATCCACAGAAGTTCCAAAATGGTGCATTTTTTGGGTTTTCATAAAATACAAATAGAACTGCTTTTTAAATTATGTTATTACAATACTATATTGGCCATGTATATATTAAAATTTCAAATGAAAGACTCAGAATAAAAAAGTAATATACAGAATTCTTGCTTGAACATCAGTGAGGCTTTAGGACATAAAAATATGAAAAGATTACAAAGTCTCCAGGACTTGTTCTGAATATCTTTCAGACACTAACAGGTTAAAACCAATCATCTATACTATCCCCTCACAGGTTAATTCATGCATAGAGGACAGAATAATCTACTCACTTGCTCTCATGCAGCAAATTAATAGACCAAGCAGCAAGAGGCATTTGCATCTTCCCAGAACTAGCAGGCTGTTTGGCCAAAAGGATATATTCCTCTTGAGAAATCACCCAGATCAAAAGCACCTGATGAGAAATCCTCTGTGGTCTTACACTATTTCCTGGTCTCTCTCTGCTTCCAGGTCAGCAAGTCCATAACAGAACCCCTCTTTTCTGGTTTTGGTTCCAGTTAAGCTCCTGTAACCTCACCCCAGAGCCCTCCCCAGGAGCAAGGGAAGCTCAAGTTGTGTAAACCACTGTCTTTAAACTCCCTGACCATTCCCTATTCCTCCTCCACAAGGTGAACACCCACCCCACAGAACTCCTTGACCCCAGGGCAGAGAGGGGTCTTAAACCTTTGAAAGCACCTAAAGCAATTTTACCAGCATCAATCCATCTTTGTACGACAAAGGACAAATGTGACTGGGCATTGAATGTCTCTCTCCATGCCCGGGCAGGGCACAGGGCTTTACAACCCTTCCAAAGCACTGTAAGCATCCTCCCAGGGCTCAATCCTCCCAGCTGAACCACCCCACACATCCAGGACAATCACAGAATGCCTTTCTGCTCAGGTAATAGCCAAACCACATGTTGAATCCCAACTGGAATTCTGTAGCTTCTCACAAACAAGGCCCAGCTCCCATTTTCTCAGTCTAGCACAACACCATCATTTTACCACTCTCCATGTCAAACCTGATTTTTATACACATCACTGATCCAAGGGACCTCAAGAGTATCCCCTTCTGGAGATCAGCCCACTCTGAAGAACACAGGGCTCCAGAGGTAACACTTTCCTAACTATTTTATGATTTTTTCCCTGTGCCTCATATTTCTCTATCAATAACATACCAGATGCACAAGGCTACAAGAACCATCAAAAAAATTACATTCAGACAGCATGAAACTAAGCTCAGAACAAATTACTGAATATTTTTCCTCATTTATCAACATTCAATCCTATCTTTCAACCAAAGCACCAAAAAACCTCGCTGAACTGTGTTTTTTCTTCACAGAAAACTGTGTGTTTACTTCAAATGAAGTGAGGTAATCTCATCCTGGTGCCACCCACTATTATCTAGGACACCAAACATAGCATTTGTAGGGGAAACTTTAAAAGTTGCTTTTCAAATTTGAGTGTGATTATGCATACTCACTGCACACCTTACCTGGCAGTCATCCTAAGGCTAGAGAGGTCTGACGATATTGCTCTTATTGCAATCCAAATTGTGCCCTCAACTTTCTGTTTGTGGTTCTTGGACATTGGCCACCTGCACTAATGCACTTCCTCACCCTCTGCCCAACCCTCAGAGCAGCTGTGGCTGCCCCATCCCTGGAAGTGCCCAAGGCCAGGTTAGACAGAGCTCTGAGAATCCTGGTCTAGGGGGAGAAGTCTCCGTTTTGGGGCTGGGACTAGAATGATTTCTAAAGTCCCTTTCAACCCTTAACACTGATTCGATAATTCTGCCTATTTCTTTCCCCCTGTTAATTGTATGCTGTTCATTTCAGTGCCATTCCCATTTTACACATCAGCTGACCCCTTGTAGTCTACAAGTAACAAACATCAGCAGCCGCTCGCTGTTGTATCACCGCGAGCAGGTAAACCACCCACCTAAAGCTCTCATCTTTTAAAGCCCCTTTAATGCACTCAAGCACAATCCAAGTAATTTCAGATCCATAAAAGCCTCTGGAGACTGATGACATTCCTCAGGAAGATCTCCTGGCTGACAGAGGCAGAGCCAAAGTCTATACTTACCTCTGGTAGAAATAAACAGTTTATATTTGCTTCTGTGGGCACTGAAGCTTTTCAGCCTAACTCTGACAACTACAAACCCAAAGCTATCTTCTGAAAAATATCAGTGCTGCTCTCACCTATGAAAAGCAGTTCTTAAATACTATTTGTAATACAAAATATAATGCATCAGTGCTTCCTCCCAACCTTGGGATATCACCACGGTTACTTTCACTGTAATGGAATGATTTGGTGAAGTTGTTTTTCTTTCTGGTTTTTTATATTTATTATCATGAAAGTTAAAAATAATAGCTATATCTATATCAGAAAAGCAGTATAAACTTTCAATTAAAAAAAAAAAATGACGTTTCAAAAGTCAGCTACATTTGATCAGCCTAGATTTTAATCCACCTCTGTGCTGAAACAGAAAACAGAAGATGGAAAAGCTTTAAGTGGGGAGCTGGAGGGATGATGTATTTGCTAAAGTACAAACTAAGCACATATCATATGAAGTGAATTCAGAGAACCAGCTCTAGAGAAATTTCAGCTAAGATCTGCTCAAGTACACTCTAGGGAACACAGCCCACCTTGTGTAAGAAGTTACTCCCCAGAACAAAGGAGTTGTACTATACCCATACTTTTTATCTACTTAAGCCTTACCATGGTGCCAGAACTGCTCAGTTTTTAAGCACAATTAATCATAGCTTAGACATATTTGGTTCTACTGCATCAGTCCAGCTCTAGATTCAGAACTGGGCTTAACACTAGTGACATTAAAGAGCAAGTTTTGTCTTTAACCTTAATCATCAGAGGTTGTGTCTTAATGTCACTGTGTGCTGCCTCAAACCAGCAGCACAGCCAGGGAAAGAAACAGAAGTCCTAACTTGTAACAGCCACTGAAGAGTATTGCCAAGCAGGGCTTACAGGACAGCTCAGACTACAGTGGATATGAACTTTTGGACACTGGAAAATTAAATCTCTATGCAAACACTGTGAAACCTATCACTAGAACAATATCCAACCATGCCTGTAAAAACAGGCCACATGTTCCCCTTCTCTTTTCAAAGCTAAAACAGAGTGGTGATTTTTTTTTCCCACAATGTATTCATGTGAATAGATATTTCATCTCACAGATTTTACTTCCGTTCAGTCTATGCACATTTTAAATAAATTAAGATAAAATAAATCCATTTTATTGTATTATTTTGTGCCACCTCCATGAAATAACGCTCATCTTTGTATTTTGTAAGGGATGTTGTTGACATGCCCGAAAATGGTGCATGAAGTATAATCTTTGAGGATTGCACTGCTAGAAAAATAAATCTAAGCCTATGTTTCAAGCTCAGAATGGCACTGCTTTTGATTGAAATGCCTTTGAAACATTCACTCCAATGGAGCTCTGCTGTAAAATTCACACAATTGATTACTGGGGTAGCTGAAACAAAACTAGTGACTAGTAGCTTTGTTTTCTAAACATCTGTTCATCTCATGCAAGCAAAAAACATCGCCATGAAATAAATCACATTCAATCCTTCAGTTTCTGAAGGGAGAACTGCAAACTCACAGGAGGAAAAATCAGGTTACAAAGGTCTACTCACACAGGCCATGAACAAAACCAAAATTAAGTGTAAATGTTTATTAAAAGTGAGAAACTCTTCTTCTGGAGGAATTTATTCATCACAGGTCCCATCAAAGAAGTCTGAGGTACGTCATGCTTGATAGAACAGTTATATTTCTTCTCTTATTTCTTACCTGCATTCCTAGATCCAGGAAAACTGCCAGGCTGATAGAGCCTTAACAGGACAATGGAAAAAAGAGTGAGGTATCCTACAGGAGTATAACTGCTTCTTGCAATATCAAAGCCAAATTTTTAATGAAAAAGGTAAATGTGATCACTCAAGAAAGAAAATCAACTTTAAAGTCTTATTATCTAAACCCAAAATTAACAAATATCCTCTTTATTTATTGTTTTAAGATCAAAGCAACAAATCCTCCACATTTGTGGCAGAACAAGTAAGAAATATCTGTTCTGATGAATAAATTAAATCATATTTTGGAATACGAATTTATAATAGTTCTCAGCTTCAACCCTAGCAGCACATCAGTAACTCCAGAAATCATCAGAGCACAGAGAGGTAATAATAACACTTAGTGAAAAGGACAAGAGTATATTTAACTGTCAGCTTCCCAATAGCTGAACCAAGAAACTCCCTTGGCATTTTCTGGCACTAGTTCCATTTCCACTTTGAGTTCTTATCTCTAACAAAGAAAAATAGCTTTATGAATCAAGAATCAGCAGCTTTCCCCACAGACAGCATTCTACAACTGCCACTCAGAGCAACACCAGGAGGAGCCACGTTTTCAGCTGTGATCAATGCCATTTATAGTTCCTTTTATAATGACAGCACATACATTCAAGCAGGGGGAGGATTGGGCATGACCACCATATTAATCAAACTCCAACTACAGAAGAATTATTTGCTACGCCCCTTGTGATGAGCAGGCACAGAGAAAACCTTGTACTACAAGGGAAAAGTTACATTTAACCCAACATCTGCTTCTATTATGTCACTAGAACAAAACAGGAACACAATTAGAGTACCCAAATCAAAATCTTTGTCATAATTTACAGGCTTAAAATAGGACAATAAGAATCACAAGTTCTGTAGTCCATTCTCATTCAAGATGAGGCAAAGAAGATGAATACATCACAATTCTGATGAGAGCAACAAGCAACATGCCATCAAAAACCTAAACAAAAAAAGTTACTTAATCCTTCTTTCTAATCACACAACTTACAGGAGATACAGTTTATAACCCCAAACTTCCTTCATTAGTCTCAATTTTAGTTAACTTTTTATGTTAAAAATATAGTTAATCTTCATTTCTGGTCAGTTCTGCATGAGGTCACACAATGTGTGCAGCTCTTAGAAATGAAAAAATAATTGTGAATGCTCAAAAAATACCTGGGCATGAGTTTGTTTCCATTTCATTCCACTACTCAGCATCAAGGTTTCTGATGAATATGTTAAAAACGCAAGAAAAATATTCTCTGAGGAAAATCAGTTCCCCAAATCTCCTGTCCCGCTTCACTCCAGGTCTACCTTATTTTGGACTTTAGGAAGTGACATTTACGTGTACCCAGTGTTATGAAATATCTGTTCTGAATGCACCAGATCACAATGGCAGTGGCAGAGTCATCAGTTGCACTGTACTCCCTTTTATGAGGATTCTACCTCTTCAAACACAGCAGCCTGTGGTGGTTTTTCTGCCCAATATACTTAAAAGTCAGGTACACTTAGTCAATGCTTCTCAGGCTTTCAAAGAATGTGTGGCTGATTAAGTGAGAGGTTCAAGCAAGCAGCAGTCAATTACTCAGAGAACCCCAAAGGCCATGTCACCTTTAAATGTCTGGTTCTTTGTCAAGAATTTGTGTTTATTCAGCAGCTCAAGGATTCTAAAGGATTCTGACATTTTTACCACTCATGAAAAAAAGGTGATGGACATCTTCACCTCATCACAGAACAGCTCTCCTCTGCTTTTACTGAATATGGTCCAAAATTTGATGAAAGAGTATCCTTTGCCGTACAAGCATTTCCATGCAGTTGGTCCAAGAATTACACTCAGACAGCAAGAAAAATTTACTTAAAAATAAACGTCTACTTTTATGCCTTTCATCTACAATCACAGGTCTATAGCATTGGCAATTCAGTACTACAACTGAACTATCTCTGGAATTTGAGTAAGTGGCAAGCTACTCAGTGCCATAGAGGGGGAAAAAAAAAAAGAAAGCTACTTCATGAATATTAAAATTGGAGGGGGAAAAGAAAATAAGGTAATACATAGGCTAATAGGTCTGTCTAAAGTCAGTATAATCAAAGTACTTAAAGAGTATCTTCCTCTAATAAATATCCTCAAGCTAACACTCAGAGGCTGAAAGTAGTTTAAATCCAAAAACCTCTCTTTCTTTCTCTTAAGGATCCAGTACTCAACCTGCACTTCCTCAGAGTCAGGAAACACATCTGCCCACGTACATTTTTGATGCCATAGGGGATCAAGGACTGCAAGTCATTCCAAACACTACTTTCCACTCAGTTCTTCACTGAAGCCACTGTGGCCAATTCCTGACAGCTTACACCTGCTAGTTTGGGGTTTTTTTTTTCATTTCCCAGTACATTTAATTACTGATTTTGACACCAATGGTTCCAATTTAAATTGCAGTTCAAGTTGGCCCTATATTACATCCTGACCTAAGCCAGGAACATGTCATTAACTTCAACAAGGCCATAATTTCAGCCTTTTGTCCTCAAGATTTACCATACAGAGAACTATCAGAAAGCCACAAAAGTAGAAAGGAGGGCTTTTCTTTTTAGTAGTATCTGGTTAGGCAAAAATTTTTATAGTTAAATGTTGATTGTCCATGGCACATGTACTTATATCATAAGGTCTAATTAATTTAAGACCCATCACAAGTCTCCTGAGACCAGTTTTAAAAGCCAGTAAAAGTTCATAAGTACATTGGACACTTTTCAAAACTTTCACCATGAACACTGCTTCCAGTCTATAATGTGCACTGGGAACAAAATGTGCATCATCAACAGTGATTTTATTTACTCCTTTACATTTATATGGCAAATTCGAACTCTTTTATAATATTGCAGCCTTGCAAAGTACATTATCATATTTCATTATCTAACACATAGGTAAATGTGTCTTATGAACAATGCTCTATTATTTCAATGAATTCTGAATATCTAGCATAATATTGTCAACATTATAAAATAATGTAAAAGTAACTGCAAATGTCTACTACAAAGAAATGGAGTCTAACACTCACATTTTCATTCTGAAGTTTATCAATGAACTTAATATGTTTCAAGGAAAGTGTACTTCCATTAGGTCATTAGATTTTATTACACAAATAGTCAAAAAATGGAGGATAGCAATCCACTGATGCAGTTATGGTCCAATTAACTTTTGTACTTAAATAATGGATCCAAATAATTCTGATTTCAAAAGCTATTGAATGACTGTATTTTAAATAACTTATTTCTCAGAAGTAAGCATTAAATGTTAGTGTTCTTTCAAGTTCTTCTCAGATTTTAAAAGTTACACATGAGAACAGCAAAAACCTCTATAGTTATATTGACCTAATGTTGCAGTTTTGCAATTTATTTTTAAATCTTCAGCTGCAAGACAGAAGTGCAGATTTTCACAATCTGCAACTATAAAAATGAAAAAACAAAAGGTTATGGAAAGAAGATATAAAATAAAAAGCTACCAAAGAAAAATACTTTCCTCCACAGGTTAAAAATGTAACAATGCAATGTATTTAGAGGTTCCCATCCCTACCTTTGGGAGATCAACTCAAATCCATCTATCCTAGTCTCATAAAACTCTTGAGCATCTTAATCCAAGTAGTTGTGACTGCTGTCTACCCTCAATATTTTCTCATTTACCTCAAGAAGCAGCCTAGACCTTTTCATTTTGTCTCCCCCCACCAGCCAGAGATCTCACCATTTACAACACTAATAGCATTTTTCATAAAGTCTCTATTTGTAGAATTTAAAAGCAGTAATCAATTGGTTGTGGTCCTCATATTTATGAAAAAAGAAAATAAAGAAATAAAGAAATAAATATTTATAAAATGGCTTGATATTACACACTCCTAAAATCAAGAGTGCTCAGCCTCTATGAGCTTGAGTGGCATTTTGTATGTAGGCCACAGTTTCACAGCTAGAGTCATGTGTAAAATAAGAAAAATATAAGTACTATGTGAACAGGACTAATGGGAGAAGGATATAATTATTGAAGTGAGATGGAGAAAAATATTCACAACACATACCTGTACTGAATGAATTGGGAAATAATATTTCAAACCTGCATTTTAGCAAAAAAAAAAAAATTTAAGTATTTATTCTAGGATAATGAATTTCTTGAGAGAGACTATTTTATTAATAATGGATGTTCAGATGGAATCAGATACAGTAGGTGGAAATAACACAGAATCATGTCTTGTCAAATGTGTGATTAATTTTGCACTACAAGTATTGATTTGACAGAACACCTCTTTTTTTCACCTGTTCATAGCCATTTAAGCGTAATGGACTTCTTTATTATCCAAATGTTATTCCTTTGTTTAAGCTTTCCATTTGAAAGCACTTTGATGCATTTATAACTAGTTACCAATTCTCTGGATCTTTATATGTGCATTATGTTCTAAGTTTACTCCTTCTCTTTTCAAGTCTATTAGCGTCAATTAGGCTTGCAAAGACATGCAAGGCTGACAGGGAAACTTTGATAAAATGCTTGGGCTGATCAACCAAACAAAGACAACATTACAGCATTTGTTTCCAATAAATGATTGCATTTAATAAACATTTCCTTGAATTTTACTCATTTTCTTTTGCCATATTGGTGCATATAATTATTTTTATTAACATCATAAAACTACCATCCATTGTGATGTACACGTCACTTAAGTATCATTAATAGTTTGCATACACTGGTGAGTTAAAGCAGTGGTTGGATTCAGGAATAAACTGTACCTTTTAGAGCACAGACAATCGAGCCACATTTCAATACACAGCAGAACAGCACAGAGCTGTTCCTGCACAAGCACCTGTATTAGCAGAGGAGAATGGTGTGGCAGTATTTTGTGCTCACACTATACCCTGCAGTCATTTCAGAGAAACAGAATTTTCACCTCTCAGCTCACACCTTTCTTCCCGAATTAAAATAAACATTTTCTGAAACAGCTCCTCCTACTTTTACTAAGGCTACAATAGTATCTTACTTCACACAAATAAACCCATTAAATTCCTCAGTAAGAGCAAGCTGGAACACACCTGACACTTCATTTGGTTCTACCTACTTACAGCTACCATCCCTCAGGTGAACAATTTCCATCCACCTTTGAGAAAAGACATACAAAGTGAGGAAGAAATATTTGTGAAAGCATCAGAGTCAGATCCTGGATTTATGGAGCTCTGGGGTAATTGGTAACCAGGTAAATACTAACCAGTAACTGCAGCTGCCATGCATGTGGAAATACAGCCAAGAAGAGAGGAATTCCAGCTCTAAACAGCCTTTAAAAGATAAACACACACATTTCAAAATAGCTTTTATTTCTTGGTAAGAAATTAAATGATCCTGTGTGTGAAAACCTGCTAAACTATTTGTTTTAAAAGAAAAAAAAAGGTAACTGGCTCTTAAAGACATTTTAATACCTGTTTTCTGCAGTTCACGTTTTTTCATTCCACCTCCATAATGATGGAGAAAAATAAATAAAATTCAGATGCACCACTGTAAATATCTGGCATTCCTACAGCTCCAAATTTCAAACACCAAAACAGCATTACTACAGTAACTCATTGCCTTAGTACACTCACTGCTCTTTCAAAAATAATTTTGCATTGGAGCATTAATTCCTGAGATAACTAAACAACAGCACTCCTTCTGCAATCACATTTTGAAAACCTAAGAGATAATACATTTTAAATATTCATTGGGCAGTTTTTAGCAGTGTGCCAGTCACAGGGCAACATTTCCTTACAAATTTATGATATTCTAAGTTATTTTTATTTTCTAAATTGGAATATATCTCCTGCTCAATTGTTAATAAATGCAACTGAGTGATATAAGCAGGAGAAGATAAGGCAAGTCTTAAACAACAGATGCAACAACCAAACATTTTTGCAGTTCCACAATACAGATATTTTTGGTAACAACCAGGTGAAGGGACCCACTGCAGTAAACTAGAAATTTAAGTGAAAACAGATATAGTATTATAAATACCATACAGCACACTATATAAATACCACATACACACATTATAAATACCAGCGCACTAGTATTAAAAGGGAAGGATGCCAAAGACTCGTTTGAGGTGACAAACAATTTACCAGATTAGAGTTTATCCATATCAGAATTTAGACTATAGCTTTTCTTTTCAATTTCTTTCAAATTTTAGTCCTACTTAAGCTTTAAATAAAAATATCAGTTCATGTGAGCATGTTCACATTCATAGGCTACCATATTATTTTTCAATGACTGAAAATTTTTCTGAAATTCTAGAATTAATTGTAAAACAGTCAAATATAGAGTGAGATTACAAAGAGAGAGCAGAGTTTACCACTTTATTAAAATTGTGATTGTTCACATAAAGACTCAACCAGGTCACATATTAATAATTATCACTGACAATCTTTAACATCAGACTAAACCCACAAGTGAAGCAATATTACATCTCTCTCTCTCATTTATCTTTACTGCTTATGGCCCCTCTGTGGTCAGCATGCTGTGAGCTTCGTGGACATTTAATTATGAACACATCATAAATGTGGCTGACAAGGCAGAAGCTGGGTTCAGATGCTCCTGGGATGAAGGAAACATCGTTGAAACCACTTAGACTTGCAGTACTTTCATTCTGTTACAATAAACAGTGTTCTGGCTTACCATATACACACTGAATATAAAGCTCCCTCCCTTTCTCATTACACATTTTCATTTCATCAAATAGTACAGCAAAAACATGAGAAGGCATTGTTCACAACCCTATAAAAATACTCTATTCACCTCTCACTAGTAAATTTACAGTGGTGCAATACCAGAGTAACAAGGGCCAAACACTGAATTTTGCTACCAATGTCACACAGATTCCTGGGAAAAGGGAAAGAAATGCAACACCTGGGTAATATCTCTGTGAAGCGCTTTGGTTGTGCCAGGAAACAGGACAGATGCCTCAGAGAGAGCTCAGGCAAAAGAAGAGCAGCAGATATAATTTTTGCTATGACTACCAATAATTATTACTTCTCCCTATGAATTCATGGGTATCAGCAGATACAGACTAGTCTGACCTAATGGTTTTGATTGCTGACAAAATTCTGATACATCATTTGCCCTAGAAAAGAAGTAACAAAAATAACGCACACCACACACCCCCAGGAATTTTCCAAGAGTCAAGCACAGCAGCTCCCAGATATTGCATGTTTGAAATTAAATTTTGGCAATAGAACTACATGGACATTTGGTCTTGAAAACACCCACAGTAAACAAGGCCAAGGCATGCAGATTTGGTACAATAAAATAGGAAATCGTGGATAGAGTAGTTTATGTGCTGGACAGCCAAACTAGCATAAAATAAGCTCAAGATTAGAATTGGGACAATGAGGAAAAGAAAGTTATATTTTGAACTCAAATTAGCATCACTTCCCTACCAAAGCTGCTTTTCACCATCCTCTCCATACCAGCTTTGGTTTTGGATTTTGTCCATCAGGGCAATGAAAACCCACACAGCAAATAATAGAACACCACGACAGTACTGAGATTCCTGAAACACCACTGTTGTAAAATGCCCTGAATCCTCATCACTTATAAGCTTTACTAATAAGAACACTTTTCTAATAAAGCAGCCAATATTGACCACAAAGCTGTTAAAAAAACAGCACAAAGATGATACCTTTAAGGTGATTTTTTTTCTTCTTCTTATGGAATAATGTTCAGAATGCTAAGAATTAATATGTGAACAAAGAACAAATCTTGCAAGCTACCCTGATGCTTAAACACCTAAGTAAGAAAAAAATGTGCACGCAAAAAAATTAACCAGTGCCATGTTTCAAAGCAACTGTCCTCTGTAGTGCTGAGGTACATATTTCTATACCTCCCCAACAGACTAGAAATAGAAAAGACAAAGCATATAATAAAGCCAAGCACAATGAAAGAGCTCTGAAGAGAGAGCTGAAAAGTAGCTATCATGTTGGCAGATAAATTCTACACACAATTATTCATTCCTAGCCTCTTGACATGTAGATTAATGAGTTTGATAACCCAGGCTTCTAAGAAGTAGATTCAACTCTGTTTCACTAGCTTCCTTCTCCTCTTCTAACTACGAACAACACTTTGGTCTATTGAGGGGGGAAGAAAAAACACAAATCAATACATTTGCACTGGTCATCAACACTTTTGCAATTGAAGTCCTATGTCAAAATATGATATCTGCTGTGGGACAAAGCTCTTTACTGGCCCTGTCAGGAATTCACAGGGGCTCATGTGATCACTGGAGGGAGGAGTTCTTGCTCCAGCAGCCTGTGTTTCTATGCCAAGTTCAAAGTCATATAGCAGCCAAGCCAAAAAAAAAAAAAAAAAAAAAAAAAAAAAAAAAAAAAAAAAAAAAAAGAAAAAACCACAACAGCTATTCTCATAGTTATAATGACCCTGTACTCACTGCAATGTGTTCTGTACATAAAATTTTCCATTTCCTCCCTGAGGCCAAATGACCTTTTGTCGACACTTTGGTTAATGTTCACTGATCAAAGTGGATTTTAAAGTGAGTGCTGTATCAGATTCCAGCCACGAGTGTACAAGGGGTTGTGTTTGCCTTAAACCACTGCACAGTGATGCACACTTTGGGGGGGACACAACATGGTTAATGATTTACAGATTTATTCTCTATCGGGGCAACTCTTGCAGAGTGGAAATGTTTCATTCTTGATTGGTGAGCAGCTTTGAGCCCTTTTTTTCATCTCAAATGTTACGAGTTCAAATTCTCTTGAGTAATAACAGTCATACACAGCTGCTTAGGATTTAGCAGGAGGCTTAAGGGATGGGGACAGGATGTGCATTTTCTTGATGCTACCACCTTTTTCAGGGATAATCACAAGGTGAAAAGGAGTCTTTGGCTCTTAAAAACGAAGAAAGCCCATGCTGCAAAGATTATTCCTTAGATAATCACAATTTCAGAAACCTGTCTAGTGTAATTATAACATTTTTCTTATTATCAGCAACTAGAAAGGAAATCAAGATTACAGAGGGCAGTCAACGCCTGCGAATGGGCTCACCCAGAGGGAGGAAGTTGCAACAATCCCAGAACTGGACACAGGCTATGCCAGAGTAGGAACACCAAAACAATAATGACATTCCACAGCATCCAAGTGTAATTTACCTGTTCAGGCACAGAGTGATATTTTTCACAGCCCACAACAGATATTTCTGCTGAAAACACCATAACAATTACTAATCTTTTTTTTCTATCTTTGCACGGCTCTCTAATGATCTGAGCAAGTAATCAATGTGTTTGAACAATTTTGTGCTAATGGCAATGCAACATTTTTTTCACCTATACCTGAAAGAAGGTTGGATTATTGGATTGTTTGTTATTTTCTTTACCTTATTCAGGAAGAACTAAGTTGCAATGGCAAAATTTTAAGAAGGTTTTCTTTAAATATTGTTTCAACCTGATTGTCTAAATTTAAATGTTGTGGATGTTTTGGCTGACTAATTTGGTTGTGATTTCATTGGGGCTCTTTTCACTTAAGAAAAACCCAAAGCAAAACCAAACAAATGTTTTAAAAAATTAACAAAAATTTTAGAAGTGCTTTATTGTAGAATGAGATACCTGGCACTCACAGGGCAAAAGGCATGCTCCAGTAATATCTCACATTTTATCTACAAGCTTTATGATCCTGCAGCATGAGGCACACCCCCCTCACACATCCCAACTGTAAATCTACTGCATGAGAGGTTATTTAGAGATACAAATTACTGTTATGCACAATCTCCTTTATAATCAAATATATCTTCAGTTTAGCATTCACTTTAGAGAGGTCTCACTCCTTTGATGCTCTTAAAGCCAACCTACTGAAACAAGTTCTGGAAGGAGAGTGTTATTCTTCAAAGTAAATCATAAGCAGGCAAGGCTTTTTCTGAAAGATCTTACAAATAGCTCATGCTGATGCTTCCAAATATTAATTCTCAGAAATATTGACACTAAGTGAACCCTATATGTATCTAATATATTGAGCAATTGTCATGCAGACCTATCTTTCCCACTACAGCAGCTCAGGATCTGCATGCAGCCAGAGTATCTAATCTCCAAGCATCTCATCTTCAAGGACAGACATTTCTGCAGATTGAGGGGAGAGGAACCAACAGGGATAAAATATGAGGCTGTTTATTAAGATGATTGTACACAGAAATGTGTTTTTTCTGCACCTCCCAAAACTCTGAATCTGAGCACTGAGATTTAGCCCAATCATTTCAGTTACGGGTTTGTGAGAAGGACAGGGGCTTTAAGTAGAAGCTGGGTTTTCGAGATCAGCCCAGTTCCTTTCATTTGCCACTCCTGTTGAGCTACACATGTCTCTCAAGCCACGCTGAGCATTATGAATCCATATTCCATGATCATATTGGCACATTCTCCACGGACACTGCTCCAAACACCCCCAGCAGCTGACTGCCAGTGTTGACCTACAGCAGCATAGCCACTATTCTCTAGACCTGTTACTCAGCAGCAAGAGTCAAATGGCTCAAACTGCTATAGCCACAGGCATTCCAAGCAGATATGCAAAAGACCAACTTTCCTATCATTGGAATGTAGCAGTACTGAAATTCTCAAAACCAACACAAACAGCCTGAGCACAATGGTGACTCACCATTATGTTTGTATCTACAGTCTTCAGACAGAGCATCAACAAGTATGCACAGTCTACAAGATAAATCTTACTTTAGATCTAGAAGTCATTAGAAATCATTAAAGCATTTCAGTGGAGATTACAGAGGAAACAACAGCATTAGTGAAGGTACACATGAGATTAACTGGGAATTTAATTGTATTGTGGAACATCTCTGTGGTTTCGTTGAGATTAACAGCCACCAAGACTGATTTCTGCTCAAATATATCAGGCATCTTCTTTCCTAATGTTGTGAAAATAAGTGGAAGTGCTCAGTGCCAACAAAAAGCTCAGGGAATTCTCATTTTACCAGAACAGTGTTGGGCATGACTGGTCCCATATTGATATAGAGAAAAAAATGCTCAGTGACTGCAGAAGCAAAAGAAGCTTCTCAATTAGGCTGATTTTAGCACAAGCAAGCACAAGAATAATTTTTAGTTTGCAAATCAGTGGTCAGTTTATGATATGCATATCTTTTAATCCAGTCAGAGGGAGTGGTTCAGTCTTACTTTAAGAGCTTCACTATGTGTATATAGAATTTTGCTTTAGTTTAGACAACAGCTGGGGCTCGAGACCTGGAAGTCCTCTTTGTGTAGTGGCTGTTACATTGGTAGACACTGAGAACTGAAAAACAGAAATTACTTTTGCAGCCAAATTGATATGCAGGTGCACATCTGAGCACATTTATCTCTAATTATCTGTTCCCGGGCACAAAACAAGCAGTTCGAGCAGAAAATACACAGGTATTTATTTCATGTTGCTCTTGGTCAAATTTGTATGCAAAAATGAAGATCAAGTTGTCAGAAAGAGAACCAAGACTCAAGCCCAGCAAAATCATGCCCCAAAGTGACTTGCCCATATGAATTTTATAAATCGCATTTTAGGAAAGACAGAAAAGAAGAAATTCCTGCTCACAGGAAAACCAGAGGCACTGAGATTTGCTGCCAAAGAGCATAAATGTGCCTTCAGACTCCTTCACCACAGCTACTCAACTTTTTTGGCAGACATGCATTTTCTACACCCCTTCTGGGGATAAAATGCAGTATCTTGGATACGTGCATGTGGTAACAGATGGTATATGCCAATTGGTTTAGTGGCAAATATTGCATACACTTCAAAATACCTCAGGATTTTGAAGCTGTAAGTTAGAACTCCTGGACAGAGAAATTTAAAATCAACACTTTGAGGAGGATAACGTGAGCTGCATGCAGCTCGGGGTGTGCATCTCTCAGATGAGATAATTCTTCATTGTTATTACAGCAGGATTTTTTTTCTAATAAAGGTTTTTTCTACAGCTTTCACTAAAAAAATTCACCTTTGGCTACTTTGGAGTACGTTGAGCACCAGGGACTGCCAGTATAGGGATCTTTCCACTGTATTAATTTCAGTGCAGTGCATGTTATGTCTAAATCACTTATTGCCATACAGCAGAAATCCTCGGGTTAGCTTTAACAAAGGGCACAGAGTCCATCAGCTCCTACAGAGCTCTTTAGTACCTCAGCTAGAGCTCTTCTGGAATCTCAAAAGAAATCTCTCTACTGTTCTGCCAAATGCAGCATAGACACATGCAAGTACGGAGAAGCAGAAGCAAAATCCTGATTTCATTACTGCTTCCAACAACTGATCACTGACACGCTGCTGTCAGAGCAGTGTAAAACTTCTGCTTTCCCCTCTTATTTAAAAATAAGAACTCTTACCTAGACACAAATAAGTGCTGCTTCTTCCACAAAACACAAGGGAACATTGAGAGAAAGCCCAAAGTACTGAGCAACAATTGAATGAACGCCTGAGTACATTTAACCTGAGATGGATTTGTGTGATGTATTTATACACCAGGACAGAGACCCAAGGAATCTGCTCATGCAACAGTCCAACAGACAAAGACATCGTAAATTAATGCAAATTAAGCCTAACAAATTTGAAATTTAAAAAAATCACCCTAATTTGAACAACCAGCCTTCATTGCTGCAGTCTACCCAACCTCAAACAAAATGTTCCAAGTACAGGTTTGAAAAACTGTATCAGTACAGAAGAAATAACATATTTTACTTAAAGTACCAAGCCTTATGATTAAGGAGTGAGTGCTCCCTCTTCCCTCTCTCCCCAACCCTCCACTCACACCCCCACCACCAGATTCACAGGATTAATATGAGACTGGCTTGAGGGTTTTAGCAGTAACTGCTGCAAAACAAGTTCTGATTGGTTGATTCAGAAATTGGGATTCTGGGCAGTGTTTTATAAAAGGATAATGTATCTTTAAGCCTAGGTGCCCTTCAGGGAAATGTATTGGATAAATGTCTTCTGAAAAGCCTGTAAATATTCCATCGCCTCACTGTCATTACTACCATGAAATGATAATGAAGCATGAAAGAAATATAATTCCATATTCAGATGACAGCATTAGCCTTCATAAGCAAACTGAAATATTTATTAGTAAAATGTTCGGTATCTACGCCTGTAATCTAAAAAAAAGGACAAAAATGTTTTATAATAAAAAAGAGATTGAATGCAGAGGTAAAATCTGGTTGGCTGATTTTATTGCTTATTATTAAATCCAGGCAAAACAATTATTTTTTTCTTTTCATTAGTAAGGCACCCAAATTAAAACTATGCCCTCAGGCTGTGAGGTTTACAGTAGTGATTAAAAACAAGAAATTGTGATGCATGGGGTTTTTGACAATGGCATAATCAAATTCATTCATATTGTTCAATCTTTCACTGACAAATATTTTTACAGTGAAATATACCAAACAAAGAAGCACATACAAGTACTATCAATACAGAGAAATTAGAAAGACTTGTTGTTATTGCAGCAGAGAACAGATACAATGTTTCTATAATCTTGAATACAAACATTATAGTGTAGTTAATTAGGGTAATTATTGCCTAAATTGTGCTTAATTGTTTTATACTGAAAAGGATTTCTGAAAGAAGCCTTTTGGATTTCTACAAGGCACAGAAGTGAACAAACTGCAGCCTGAGTATTTAGATGTAATTTCCTAAGTTTGATTGCATTTCCTATAAGTCAGAAAATACATCCTGAAGAAGGCTGGGACAGAGATAAACATGAGCCACGCGCCTTGACCTCTGTTTCACCTTATAGAAAAAGAGGCGTAAAATAGTCATTTAGTACACTAGCATCAGAGAGCATTCACACACTCTAAGCACATTCCTTTTAAAAAAGGTCTTTGAAGTGAATGAAAAATTAGATATTCAAGTGACCACGATCAATTCTGAAACACTGCACAAAATTAATTACAGTTTTGCATCAGAAGCAAGAATGTAGATTTCAGACAGTCTGTGTCATTTATCTCACACTGTACAATATACAAGGCGATTAAAAAGCCAAATCTGTTCCCACCCCCCAAGTCTAAGGCCTATCAGAGGCTGTGAAGTACAAATGATTAACTCCAAATTATTCAAGGGATTGTACAGACGCTTCAACTTGAATGAAATTTGCGGCAAGTCACAGGAGCTACGGAGGGACAGATTTGCTGCTCTTTATCAAAATCTAGTCTGACTATCGCTGACAGAATCCAGATAAATTGCACAGTAATCTGGCAGTGGCTGTGGAAAGCTTGCTCTGCAAAATCCAAATCTCTAATTTCTATCTGTTTTTAATTGCTTGACTTAAATTTGCATTTTTATACAATTGGCTTAAGGGATTTATTCTGTTCTTTAGGCTACTCTAATAAAATCAGGTCCCATTTTGCACCGTATCTCAGAAACCTACTTACATTAAATAAGCATGCTGTAGTACAAAAATATTTACTGTAGTAGAAAAAGATTCCTTTTTATGTCATGTTCAGAATTAGGTAAAGAATACACGTGTCAGGAAGCTCATTTTAAACTCCCCTATGAAAACATACCTGAGAATGAACAGGATGGCATAACAAAGAAAAGTGGGGAAAAAAGCAGATTCAATGCTTCTCCTGATTCCCCCAGGATAAAATGGAGGGAAAAACAAACAAACAAAAACTTCCTGTGGATCAAGAGTATGAACACATTTAAATACAAGTTGGAAGACACTGATAACAGTGTGTGTGACAGCCAAGCATCCAGGACAGTCATCCCTTCAGCACCTGAATTCTGGGCATCATACCAAGAACTTCCACCCTTGCAATTCCCAAGCTCCAGCATCATTGATGGAGGTGCTGGCATCAGCCAGTTCATAACCTTATTGATAATTTAATGTCACCCTTCTAGATCAGAGAGCAGCTGACCCCAAACAAACATTACAGAACGTGAGCAGCACCCAGCTGGGTGAGATCCCTCAGCCACGCTTGAGCCGAGTACCTGAAATCAAATTCCAGTGTGACAACATCTGAACACTGCCATCCCAGCAGGATAACCAGGGCAAAACCACCAAGGTCTCTAAAATACTACACTTCTAATCACTTTTCATCTGCATCTAGAACTGTCTAAGACAATAGATTGAGGCTGTTTCAAACACACATTTTGACTTTCTGTTCAAGCTTTGCCAAAAAACTTGCCTTATTTTATATGCATATTTTTTACATGTATATATATGGCCAAAAGTCATTTTTTTCTTTTGACTTAGTTTGAATCTCAATGGTCAAAAAATATACATTTCAGTGTAATTTAACATAATTCATTGGAAACAAGACCTTGGATCCTTACAGATTAAATTTAAATATATAAAAGAAAAACGAAAACATATAACCAACCAAAACAAGAAAAAGTTACTTTTTTTTTACCTACCAGTTCCTACAAGGACGTATTGACTCCCTTTTCTTCCAAGTGAGTGTGAACAAAACAGCACCAAACAGCTCCTGAACTACAAGAACAAACAATCTGACCCAAACCATAAACAGTCTTTGGCCCTACATGTATTCTCCATGAACATCCACTGCTGGAAGTTAGTTACACTCCAGCCTGGAAGGTAGCTGCTCCATTAGTTTTTCAGTGGATAGCATGCCCAATATCCATACTTAGGAAGAAAATCCATGCAGGATTACCAATGAACTGGGAAGAAAAATCAGCTCTTGAAGAGGACATGTCCATATCAAATTCCAGAGGTAACCAACTCCCACAGGTGGCAATTCTAACCCTGGCTCTTGTGTAGACAAACCTATAAGGATGCACAGAAATGTTATTCAAACACTGGCGTTCCCCTCTTCAAATCACTGTTCCTCCAGCATGAACAGGCCAAAGAAGATACTTTCAGCAGCAAGAGATGAAACCCTCTTCACTAAAGAGCCATACCAGCCAGATCACCAGAAAAAAGGGGCAGAAAGGTGGAATGATGGCACTTCTGAGGCTCAGTGTCCTCAGCAGGCCCCAAGAGTGAACTTGTAACTGTTTAATGAAGCACCACAAGCAGTAGAAGGGCAATCAAGAGTTCTACTGCAAGATCCAGAGGAACTTTATTTTGGTGCTCTTGCTAATGTTCTCTGCTCAGCTGCATAGGGGGAGCATTGTTATTTCTTACTAGAAAACCAAACTAAGTGCTAGAAACCACTGCTGAAATGGCAAATTTAAGAGAGGACGACAAATCTGTGTCAACCCGATGTGAAACCAAAGTCAGCATAGCACAGAACATACAGTCAGTTCTTGTAGCAGAACAGGAAACTTCTGTCCACAACCTGCTGCAACCCAACTATGTCACACCTGTATTTTATCAGAAACCTCCCCACTCATTCTCACAAATTACCAATAGGAAGCTGACACTTCCTGAATAAATAAGGTATGAGGAAAAAATGCCTCAAGTCATAAATGAAAAACAAAGGCTGAAAAACTTTCAGGCACTCTAAACTGCTTTTATTGCACTTGCATCAAATACAGACCAGTGGATTCCTTCCTCCTTGAGCATCCCCCTCTAGCACCAGAAATTACTCAATGCATGCAGCTATGCTCGAATTTTTTAAAACACATGTAGAATAATCAAAACTCAGAATACATCTGACATACTATTCAAGCCTCCTCATGTCTTCTGACAATTCTACTATTACTTTTCTGTACTCTTTCCCTCTATTACCATGTTTTTATAAGGTAATTTATATAAATCTTCTGTAAGATTACAGATAAAAAAATCCATTTAACTGTTGAGTGCATCTTATATGAGTTCCACAATGATACATAATTTTCTTGCAACAAATTTCATATTCACCTTTAGATGTTAGAATAAAGGAAGACCTCCAAGGTTTTAGCACAAGTCTTCATAAAAAATACATTTGTATTTTTTCCTTCTTTCAGAGGTTTTGAATTTTATGTTTCTCTAAGAATTAATATCTGATTTCATTTCCAGATGAAGGCAGTTATTCCAAAGTACCCCTCCCTCTTCATATTTCTCATCTTTGATTCCTCTGAATGGCTGTACTGTCAAACATCAGGAGTGAAGAGATATGTTTGGTGAAGCAGAATTCCCTGAAGCTGATTCCTGCCAATGTGGCTCAGTGTCCACTGTACTCAATACATTTTTGTCAGCTAAACAATGATGATATAAACTGTCTTTTTTATAGGATTTAATTCCACTGCCATGTCAAACTAACTTTCAAATCTCACAGCAAGTTCATTTCAAATAAACAAATAAATATTTCCTTTCAGCCATTCTTCAGCTGCTTCTCTCCAATGAATATATTCCATGTGCCCACAGTTTTCCAAGGCTGCTCTGAAGGATGCTCCAATGCTGCTTTATGTCTTTAGGTGAGGTGAAAATTGCTCTAGCAAGTATTATACCACTGTAATTCCAAATTTGCAACAATCCAACCTTCAGGGCTTCACTTCTGCATCAGTTCTGTGCTTTGCCCCTCCTGAGTCATTAAAACACACAAAGCAGGAAACAACCCATACCTGGATCACCTCACACTACCCCCACTGATTTCACTGGCATGATTAAAAATATATACATTTCTTATTTTAAAAATTGGAATTAATTCACTGTACTAATTAGAAAATCTTAATTAAAAGTCTGTAAGACCTTACATATTTTAAAAGTAAAGCATTTGTCTACTTGGAGCTGTGGAAATTTATTCTCTGAAAAACATAAAATTAAAGCATGATTGAGGAAGATCCATCCAGTAAAAAAAGATATAAACATTCTATGGTACTGATACAAAAACTTATTTTATAGAAAAAAATACAAATGCTGGAAGTAGAAGGGACTCATACAGAGCTTTTAAGCAACTCATCTTCAAATATTTAATCTTGTCTGCCCCATTCTATCAATGCAAAAACAGTTAATCCAAATACTAATTCAAGCTAAGGCAAAGTCCTAACGTCAACAGCAGCCTTGGATTTGTTCCTTTTTGGGGACTTTTTCTGTTACTCTTGAAAACCAAGTCTCTAATCAGAAAAGGTTTGGTGCATTTACCAGCATTTTTCATCAACTTTGTCCCAGATATGCCAAACCAGATATTCCAAATTTCTAACATAAGCTGACAGATAGTCAATTTGACCAAATTTGTTTGCTGCATTCAACAGATTATTCAAACTCATCAGTACAGCAACACTTCGGAACGTGAGGTACTGCAGACTGCAAAAAGCCCTCAGGTACTCCCATCTTTAGGTTTACACAAGTGTATCAAAAACAAGAGCTGCACCCAGTGCTACAGAAATCAAGAATTATCATAATAAGCCCCAAAAGACTAAATGCCACAAGTATCATCCACCAAAGGAGGAGGAAGGGTAGAGCAAGTGTTTGACGAAAAGTGACCCCCTGAAGCCTGAAAGGACAGTAAATACCTAACACAACCATCATGATCTCCTGAGGAATAAGTCTTTGTGTCACCCAACACTGCCTGGCAGTCCCTGAACACAGGGAGTATAAACTTCTTCTCTAAGGTTGATTTATTTTTTTCCTTCCTGGAGTGCTTAGCTAAAGTTCCAGCAGGCTCTTTCTTTTGGAAACACACTCTGATGACAAAGTTACACTGCTTCAGTTCCGTTTATCTACAAGGAACACAGAAGTCTTTATTCTTAGTTCCCACCCCCTGTCTAACTGTAGCAAAGCTCAGAATTGCTTTTTCAGCCTCTCTCAGAGTCAAATTTCACTCCATCCATTGGTTTTTCTGTCTCTGTAGCTGTGTTGTCTCCTTGGATGTCAGCCACACCCCCACAGCACTCCACATCCCCAGGGAGCAGCTCCACCCAGTGTCCCCCAAATCCCCGAGGTCACCCTGGAGACAAGTCCCTCTGTTTGGGATGAGCCTTGCCCTTATCTCAGCCATGTACTTTAGAAAGAAACATGCAATTTTCTACCATGATCTAAGATATCTGTCTAGCACTGAAGCCCAATAACATTCTACAAATCAAGCAAACAAAAGAACACAGAACCTTTAACGTTGTTTCTATGCCAAACTTCTGGGAAACTAACAAAAACCTGTCTGAAACCTTCGACAACACCTTAAGGGGTCTCCCAAAAATTTTGCATAAACTTTCACCAGTGTGCAAGGGTTTATAGAACACTGGGAGCTAAATAGAGGCCAAATTTACAATTACAACAAGAAAATTGGTCTTGTGCTATAATTAAAAGTTTGAAGTAAGCTTTTTTTTAAAAGTGGTGGAGACAATAAAAAGTGCATTAAATACATGTCATGATAAAGAATAGACAGCCTCATTTAATATTTTAGCACCCTTTCTCATAAAACTACTATTTTATTATTTATAACATGGATGTATTTTCAAGACATGTTTCATAATCCTGTACTTGGAGTTCTACTTTATAACCCAACCTATAAATCAGCAGTTTAATCCCAAGAAATTACATAAATGCTTTCAATATGAAAAACTACATAGATTACCTGAACAAATTTATTCTTGAGAATATACCAGACACAGTAGAGAGATGCTAAATTAATAAGTAAATTAAAAGAATCAAATATAAGAAAAATAAACAAGAAGGGGGGAAAAGAAAATAATGAACAGCAGAGTTCTGGGGGAGAAAGAGCAGGAAAAAAAATCATAATCCTGAAAACAGTAAAGAACACAGAGTGTTATTTTTGCCTCAAAAACCCTTTCTTGGGTTTTTAGGCTTTTTTTGTTTGTTTGATCTAGCATCTCACTTTTCTCAGACAAAGCATTTCAAGAAATTTTAGACACATTTTTTGCCAACTCTGAATGCAGCCCCTCTAAGCTCTTGTTCCTATGACTGAGAATTGTGAGCAGGTCACTGTTTAGAACAAAAGGGTCAAATCAGCTGCAGTAAGCAGACAGTGACCTAAAATCCCACCTAGGGCCAGAACATTCAAGTAACAGTAAAGGAATAAAAGGGATGGTGTCCTCCCTCAGGATAAGGGGATGGAAGAGCTGCACAGCCACAAGGTAAAGTAATATACAAACCAAAAGCTTTTTTTCCTACCTATGTGAAATACTGTACTTGTTGAACCATCCCCACAAGATGTTTCACATTCAGTATTCTGAACTGCCTCCCCAGTGACCTCCAAGAGGGGAGATTTCACAGCAGCAATCCAATTCACCAGTGATGAAAGCCTCAATAGGACAGTGAAGGCAATGAGCAGAAGTTATAGCTCTATCTCTGAGAAGACAAACACTGCTTGTCAATGCCACCTAAGAGCTCAATATCACACATGGAACCTGCAGAAGCCCTGCATTCAAACTGATTTGTGTCACTGAGCACCTGTTTGCACAGCACAGGCCAGCTCAGGAGGGCTCAAAGCTAGGAGACCCAGCACAGCTACAGAAACATTGCAGCTGCCTTAGAGAAAACTCCACCTGGACCAACCGAGATGTAAAATACACCTCAGGGACATGAGTTGGTGAGGAACCTAAAATCAGGGTGTCTTACTCAACAGCAACATGGGCATCTCCATAGTGCACTGCACTGATATGAAATGATCTGTTAATAAAGAAAGATACAACCCCTGCCACAGCTCCTATTCACTTCAATTTTAGTAGCCTGAGTTTCTAACTTTGTGCTCTTTCCTGCTAGAGTTTTTTCCAAATCATCTTAATATGACAATGCACTACAAAAAAGCTCCAAAGCTTTTAATTCATTTCAAAAGCAAATAACTCCTGCCATTCCTTCTCATCCTCCTTTCTTCCCTCTTCCTCACTCTACTTTACACAGAAAAAGATTTTCATCAAATTGTCTTTTAATGAGAAGTGTGAAAACATACTAAAATGTCCTGGGACTGTTCATATGAAACAGCCCTTTTTGGACTGTAATAGGCTATTTAGAAGTGTTATGCTTTACTGATGCACTTAACCCACAGTTAAGTTCCAGTTGCTTATTATATCCTGTTGAAAATAATGACTCACTGAGCTGCTTAATTTAGAGCTTGGCCTACCAGGGTCTTCTTTTTTTTCTTTCAGAAGAAATTAATCAAAAGTTCTAGGGAATCATTTCTCATTGCCCTAACTTGAAAAATAATTTGAAATCCCTTATTCAATAACTTGAAACTAGTTACAAGTTAAAGATACATAATTCTAGAACATATGAGGCAAACCTTGTCCTAATCAGCAAGAAGGACAAATCTTCCCAGGAATTTGAGATCAAAAGCATGTTGTACAGAGTATCTGACACTTTCAGAAATTACTTATGCAGTGCACACCTCCGCATTCCATTTTTGTGTATCTCTGTGGTATAATACCGGGTATAGGGAAATGCTTTATAAAAATGAAAATGCAATTGTCTGACCAATAAAAAGTATTCCTGTATGTAATCCCAGTAATAGATTTTTAAACCCTTAGCACTGCCGCAGTATTATGTATTCATGGTTATTATCTTGTCCACTTCCAGATCCTGAAAGGTTAGATTGTTTAAAGATTTGTTAGCTGTGAAATACTTAAAAAAGCAAAGTATTAAGCTCAGAGCTAATTGAAAAATAGCATTTTATCAGATTCTCCTTTGATATTATCTTGTAATGATTGTACTTAAGGTACTCACAATACTTCAATAGATAGAGAAATTAAAAATATAACATCTTTAGGGCTTTTCAGAGAATGTGGCTGTTAACAATTTATACTGCTTTTTTTTAACCATTATTTTCTTATATTTCCCACAATGCTTCACATCAGAAGCAAACAGAAACTGAATGATTACCCCAAAGTGTGCTAGATGAACTGGAAAAAGTCTATTCAAACAAAGCTCATTAGTTTTGATACCTCCAGGGCTATGACAAATTAAGCGCCTGGTGAATATGCTTGCAGACAAAAGGATGATGCAAAATCTAGGGCTTGTGCTAGGCATTGTGTCAATAAATTCTACTGGAAAAGGTAAAAATTACAATTGAAGCTAAAATGGAATCCCTTTAAGAAACATGTAGAGAATAGATCATCCCTTTTCTTAAATACATTTATGAATGATGGTGCCATAAATAATAAAGGATTGCTCATTGGCTGCTTTGAATGTACGTTCTGATGGGTCACTCCTGACCTCCAAAAACTTTTCCTCCAGAGCTGGTAAAGAGCAAGCAGAGTGTTTAGGCAGACTCTGAATTTGCCATATTGAAAATTTAACTGTACCACAACCACCACAGTTTGTGTCAAATACTCCAACACCCTCTGCTGAAGTGAGAGCAGCCACCACCAAACCTGTGACTGCACCTGTGGAGTGCAAACACCACAGGTGGTTACAGAGTGCCCTGCTGTGTTCAGCCCTGCTCCTGCAGCACAGCTCCCTGAACCATACAGCAGCAGAGGCCAGGGGATCAGCTCAGAAAGCACAGAGAGAGGGCAAACTCATTCCTGGAGCAGGAGATGCCTTTGCTGTGCCATCCCTGAGCCACCCTGGTGATATGATGTGGGTCTGCTCTTTGTGGGGTTTACATCAGACATATCCTGAGTCCAAGTGGGGAGTTGGAATGGCAACACTGAACCTGAGATCCTTCCAAGGCACTGTGAGCTTAACATTGCTGACTGCCTGTCAGCTTCCACTGGTCTGAGAACAGGCCTGGAACTTTTCTAAGTTATAATTAATTCCCAGTATTTGCTCCTTAATCACCAAAACCCTTTCTGATGCCAGCCTTGTTCCTCTCTCACACTTGTTTGTTACTTCCAGCCATTACGTGGGTGCTGTGCCATGAAATTGTCACCCACTCACATCCTTAATTTTGCTGATCTCATGCCATACCTGCTCCTTTACAGCCAGACAGTATTTGATCTGCATAGCAAAGTTTTCCACATCTAAAACGATCAGGATCTGACCTATGACAAAAGCTATATTTCTACATGTTGCAGTTAGTGATTCATTCCTGCAGAATAGTCTGTACCTTAAAATTGCTGCAGAATTTGAGCTGGAAGCTGCATTTACCTCCTTGTATGCCACCAGGAACTTAAAGTCAGTTCACAGCCTAACTAATCCAGGTTACCACTGAAATCAGATTATTGCTTTTGAAATTGATCTTGCCATTTGATAAGGCCTCATTTTGAAGTTTTGGAGAACATCACAGAACTCCCTTTCATATCTGATGGATTATCAAAAAGTTTACTTGACCAAACAGGCCGATTTTGTCTCCCATAAACTCAGTGAGACCCTCTTACCCCAAGGGAAAGAAAAAAATTCCTCAATGCTTCTGTTGTCTATTTTGGAGACAATATAATTTTGAAAATATGTTTTTTGGGGTTTTTTTAATGTATGAACAAATTATTTAAATAAAAAATTGATTGAAAATATCACTGATCTGAATTCTAACCAGAAATATTTCTTAAAATTAACAATATATATCAGTATTTTTTTTCAGTACTCATAGGTCTTGTAAAATGTATCTATATTTCCACATTTAAGGTTAATTCTGTTACTTAAAATTAGTTTTTAAAGATGGGCTATTTCCCTATGCAGCATAGATTCCAAGGAAAGAATTAATCCATTAACAAGGACTATACACCATCTTTTCTGGCAGAAACTAAACAGGAACTTACAGTGACAGTTTTTTGCATGTATGGACACGTTTCAGGTATCAAGACAATTACCTGGGGATGTGGACTGCAGGGAAAGGGGAGGGGGTGGGGGGAAATCAGTGTCTGTTTCTCAATCAATGAGGAACCAGCTCTGTGTACCTTAATTATTGGTTTCAAAATTGTGTTTTATAAAAGTTTTCCAGCAGGTTGTAGTGGCAATAGCAAAGGATGAAATGACCTGCAGGGAGCCTGTTGATTTTATTTGGTTCAGTAAAGAGGAGCTATGGCAGAAGTGAGCCCTAGCACAATCAGGCTGGTTGGTGAGACAGTGCTGGCCTCTGAGACAACAGCTGGATGAAGGACAACTGCCCACACACCTGCAACTGACTCAAAAAGCCTTGGGGAGAAATAGTTGTTTCATGGCAAATGGATCAGCAGCCTCCAGAGCCCAGACTGGCCACTGCAGCTTTTCCTTTCCCCAGAGGGGCACCCTGTGACCAGGGCTCCCCTTGCAAACAAACTCATGGTGCTCTGCCCAGGGCACTCTCACTCCCCTCATCAGTGTGCAGGGCAATGAAGTAGCTCTGGATTCAGCACAAGTCATGCATTTTATGGGCAATAAAAGGAATCCTTGTTAGTAAAAGACCAGGTTAAAGGGAACACAAAACTCTCAGTCACAGAGCAAGAGGGTTCCTTGTCCAGGTATTCTCAATTTGTGCAGCTTCAGCTGGGGCTACATCATGTGATCAGCAACAGGACTTGAATCCAAGTCCCTCATTTGGGGAGGAATCAAGCAAGGGCTGATTTTTGGGGCCAGCATCATTGCTGGCCAGTTCTGAGGCATGACTGTATTTCCCAGCTGTGCACCAGCCCCGAGTTCTCTCTCAACACCACTGTCCTGTCACAAGCTGTCAACCCTCTCTTGCTTGTGTCCCTGAGAGATATTCCCTTACAAGTTAGGGAGTATCTGTCCTATAGGACTTTGCAAAGTGGACAACAGGCAGCTCACTGGATAAAACCTTGACCACCAATATGTGAAGCAAAAGTTACTAAAAAGAAATCCCCAAATACCAACGTATTCCACAATTACTTGAGTCAGAATTATTTGCAACTTAACTATGTCAGGATTAAAATAATAGACACATGTACCTCTGAAGGGAGAAGAACAGAGAAGCCAGGCCATGTTTTTTAGTTCTACTTTAGAATTAGAAGCCAAGAACTTTGCATATAAAAATTAAGTGGTTGGATACAATCTGCTTGATTTCCATATATGCCAAATAGAACTTTGGGTCCCCTCAAAATCAAAGTCAGTTTTAAACCTCTGAAGAGTACCAAGCTGGACAAAACCTTTATAGCAGAAGCAGAAATAACTAAAATTCTAGTCCCGCAAAGCTCAAAGTACACAGAAGAACAACATTGCGGGGCGGAGAGAGATCAAAAAACTGTATTCTGATCTCAAAAAAGACTATGTTGCAAAAAATCAACCTACTGAGGGTCTGGGTTTCTGACTTCCTGTCCTAAGACACACTCTCATTAGGGACAGAAAATAATGGGTTTTGCTCCCCACTTGTTTTGCAAGCAATCTGGAATCTGACAATGAGTCTGGGTTCCTTTTCCTTTGCACATTGTCACCACTCTTAGAGGTTTTCCAGTCAAAGTTCAGCCTCCACAGCACCAAAATCTTCAAAATATCCCTGGCCTGTCTGCAGTCTGGGAAGTGCCACTGCACTTGCCCAATCCTGATTCCTTGGAGCTGCAAAGTCCTGTGCACTTCACCTTCCTGCGCCATTGGGAGTTTTTTCAGGACACAACAAGACACATTTTTGGGTTGAAACACATACCACTTCTTTGAATTGGAGGAAAAATTCTGCTCCATTCACTCTTAAAAAGTAAAAGCTTGATTTGCCATTTTCTCTACCCACATTTTTAGCTTTTTTCCCCTCTCAAAAAAAAAAAAAAAATTTGCTACTTCTAGCAGATTCACAGGCAAGGGCTGATCTATTGAGACAGTTGTTCAATTGAGTATAATAAAATAAGTCCAAAGAAACCCCAACAAACCTCAAGGTATGTCTGTTGCTCACCTTGTCTCAGCCAGCTCCTACCTCCAGTAGAGAAATGACACTTCCTCCTCCATAAACAATGTAAATAAACCCAGAGGTTAACCTTGACAGCTTCCAGATCACAGATGTCAGGAAGTTCAATGATTGCAGCTCTTAATTCTGCACTGGCTCACCCACGAAGGTGCACTGCAATTGTTTCTCTCTATTCTAAAGGATAAAAAGAGCTGACCTGCTGAGATTTAATTCTGTAGTTTCACTTGTAGTTCAAATATACAGAACAGAGTTCTGTCACAGAACTATAAGGAAAAAGATATCTGAGGACTTTGGAATTCTGAGACATCATCTGTCTCTCCAAATCACTCTTTTGGTTATCCACATTCTACCCAGTGGAGCTACCATTTTTGTATCTATTGTGCAGTTCCTTTCTTCTCATATTTCATTCTTCCAAACTATTGTCAACCACTTCATTATCTTCATTATAATCACTGTCAAGAGTGAAAAGCATAAAAGACTTCAACTAGCATCTTCCTGAACCGACCCCTTTTGTGCTTTCCAAGTCGTTGTGATCTCCCATCCCAGATCTAGGCTCAAGCAGTGAAATATCAAGAGCATAATTCTTGCAAATTTCTGAGTATCATAAAGTCTTACTGTGCATATCATCCAGACTGTTATGATGTTACTTCTGCCTTTTGATATGGCAATCAACAAACGTTTATATCCACATGTATAAGAGACATGAATAAAAGATGAAAGACAAACACAACAACACAGATATAAAAGTAGATCTGATACATATAAGCATTTAGGGTATAAAGTTTTTTTTTTTTTTCTGTATCATTCTGCCTAGTCCATCCAATCAAAGAGAAAATCCAGCTGAAGGAGTGACTTCATCAATTTTCCCCAAAACGTATTTATCATCAGAACTGAATTAAAGTAGGTCCCTTTTTTAATCTCAAAGTGATTTATGGCAATATTTCATGCTTCTAATCAAAAAGCACTCTCAAACTTTTGGGGAGACAAGACCTTTTCACTGGGAAGGTAACAATGCTGTCACAAGCAAAGTTGTGCAAGGACATCAGAGCCCCAAGCAAGGCTCTCCTGTGCCTGCAGCCCTACCCTTCCCCTTCAGCTCTGGGAAACTCAAACCAGGGAAGCAGCAAAGGTGCTGGAGAGCAAGACCTCCCCCACATACAGAGACATTGCTCTTCAAGCCTTCCCAACAGACAGCCCACTAGAAAGGCATCTCAGGGTTTCCTGAACTAGGAACAAAAGCCAACAGGGTCACATCATCCCACAATTCTTACCTAAGAAAGTTAAATATATAAATTTAAAAATTATTTTAAGCTGTTTGCATAAATTTGAAATAAAAATACACTTTAGCAAGAGGATGTCATATGCAAAAAAATTCAAAAAAATTGACTTTAAGGGATGTTATTTCTAATGAAGAACAACAGGGGAAAAAAAAAAACAAAAAAAACCACAAAACTGAGGTTTATTCCTACCATTACCAAGGCTCTTTTTGAATAAGCTAGTAAAATTGATGAATCTCAGCAGGAAAAAAAAATTGTATTTCACTACAGAAGGAAGCCACAGTTTGGCTGAAAAAAACCCCAACCAAACAAAAAAGAGAATTATGAGATACCTATTTGTTACATTCTCATGCCAGGCAGATCTGTCTTCAGACAGTTCTTGCACAATCTGAGTTGCTGAACAAAGATAAAATGGCATGAAAACTCCTCCTACAGGCATCACAACCAAAGTTCACCTTCACACAGATGACACTTTTTGTTTTCTTTTTTCAAAACCATATAAAGATAACGTCATCTCTTCTGATACTGCCAATTCAAAACAAGACTTGCTGGAGAATTGCAGAGTAGAAACCTGCCAGATAACACTGATATTGCTGATTTTTCTCATAGAAATTCTTCACATGAATAAAGATTTTTTTCTTTTTTTTTTTTTTTTTTTTTAAATAGAGACTAGGTATAAATACTGGAAGAGTTCTGAGAGGGGAAAAAACCTCTAAAAAACCTCGAAAATAAGCCCATATATTTCTCCCATAAAAAGAAGCATTTTGTCAAGATCTTTCTTCTCATTCTTTGACCATCATGAAAAACAAACAGAAATCCTAAAGAAGTCCAGGAGATGGTGGCCTCTGATAGCCATAAATCTTAGGTGGGAGCTGTTACTTCCAGCTTGAAAAAAAATTTAAAATTACCTTCGACTATTCACATTCAAAATATTGATTGTAAATAAACAGCAATGTTCTCTAGGTACATCCTTTTAGACACAGTGCATGACTGAACTTTAAGATGAGTAACTCCAAACATCCATGAGATCCTCCATTTCCCTTTCACCTCCCCCTGAGCACTTTGCCTAGGTTGGCCCTGATTTCCAGACCTTAAGGAAACCTGGCTGCACATGAGGATGGGGACAACACCAGGGGGACAGACAGCACTGCCCAGGGAAGCTGCTGACCATCTCATGTGCCTTGCAGAAGAACAAAAGGCTAAAAATAGCACAGCAGGTATAAGAGATAGATACACTGGTCCAAATCCATTTGCACCACTCTGGCAATTAGAATGATAAAATTCATTTGTTCAAGCTCCTTAAGCAAGGATTTTTTAGTATGTGGATATCTGCTTAACAAACTGGGTCCTGCCTCAGGCACTGTGGCACGACGTAATTATATGAACAGACCCTCTAAAAACACAGATGAGAGAAATACACAATAGAATTATTTTGGCACACTTGGTAAAAAAATTATACTAATCAACAGCTTTAAAATGCAACTGCCAGTCCCAAAATCAAGAGGTTTTCAAGTGACCTGCAGACCAGCAGTGAAAAGAATGAAATATCCTGCTTCAAGAACAAGAACAAGGTCAATAAGACAATTAAAATGAGCACTTGCTTCACTCTGACTGCTGGGAGAACCTCAGAAGCAATGAACATATGTGTCACTTGAAAACCTACATATGAAATAGCAAATTCAGGTGAAAGCCCCCCTGCAAGAAATAAACTTTTTGATATAATCATTTCCTACATTACTTAGCCCAATGGACAAAATCTCTTTAAAGTGTCAGGTTTGCAAATCCTCCTGCATTGGTGGTGACAGGAGTAAGTTTTTAGTTTGCATCTGTACTAAGATGCAATGGCAGAATTTGTCCTTTTGTGACTCTAGTCCTCAGGTTTCTCAAAATGGAAATCCTTAGAGCATCTGAATTCATTTCTGACAGGAGCATTCACTTCCTTCCTAACTCTCATCTGAGCAGAGCAGCTCAACTTGGCACCAACACCACTTACCTTTATTCAGTTTTCATTCACCTGGGTCAGTTACAGAGTTATGTAAAGTCCCCATGGCTTGGTTTAGGGCCCTGTTATTACTGGGGGAAGGGAAGATCATTTACACAGGCTCCAAGTCACAAAAACACCATCCAAACCAACCCACACAAGAGCATTTCCTGTCTTTAAAACAGTGACTCAGATTTTGAAAAGTTTGTTTTACTGGGGAAAGCATGAAGATAATTTTTTTTTTTTTCCCAGTTAGGCATCTTTTTCCTAATTTATTTCCCACACTTCATTCTGTCAAAGACACACCAAAATCATGTTTTGAGGTGAAACATATTGCTGGTTATTTCCAATTAATGGTTTCATCTGGAGTAAAATGAACTTTCGGGACTCAAATGTGACAATTCCTTGACAAAAACACACTTTCCTTTGGGCCAGGGTAATCTTTTCTCAAGAATATTTCAGTCAAACTGAAATATATTAAAAGCTATATTCAAATATATTAAAAGCTGTATAAGAACAGAGTGAGAAGGGCTCAGGCTGAGATACAGGGTTAAGGTCTTACTTAAGAACCTATGGAAAGAAAAGAAACCAGGAGGAAAAAGACTAGTCCAAGACAGTGACATTTATCATTCCATGTTTCATTCACTGACTGCAGCATTTTTTTCACTGGCCTCATTAGGACAGATTTTTTTATTATTATTATTTCCAGCCCTTTTTACTAAAGTTTCATTAAAGAAACCTGGTTTTCAGCAACTTTCTTAAACGTTGCCTATCACTACAATGATTATGACCACATATAATCTGAGACAACAAACTGAAAGAAATTTTAAACAAGCTCTTTTTTCCTAAGAAACCTTTGCCCACCTCAAAGGCATCTTCTAATTTGCAATAAGAGTCTTTTTAGTTTCAGCTGTCTTCTTAGACCTGAACTGTGTAAAAGTCAACCTCTGTATAGTATTACACTGCTACAGTAACCTTAAAAAAGGGTATTACAGAAGAGTATCACACTGTAGTAATAAACTACAGCTCATGTTTATGGCATGTTTAAACAGAAGAATTTCCTTTCATTTTTTAAAAGGGAAACAGCTGTAACCATAGGATCACATTATTAACTGCTATTGAAGCTCCTGTACAGTAGAGAAAATTAACAGATGAATATCCCAGTGATATTCATCTGTTCAAAGAGTTTGAAGATTCACAAGTTCCTAATTTCAGGCTGGCTGTTGATGGATGTGCAAGTGATTTCTGTTTTGCCATTTTAGTTATTTTTCTGCTGGTCTACACTGCTGTCATTGTTACTGTGCAGATTCTGGTTCAAAAGATATAGATTCGACCAGAAGAGCAGAAGGTTACTAACAGTGGTGCATTTGTAAACTTACCTTAATAAAAAAACAATGCATAAATTTAAAAAAAAAAAAAAAAATTTGAGTGGGAATAGTTCCACAAACTTAGCTTTTTTCAAATTAATAGCATCATCTTAAAAAATGTGGTTGACATACTCCCCTGCTTTGATGTGAATGTTTTTGCCAAGGACAGGACTCTTAACTCTACAAATTCTAGTCTAAAGGGGAAATAAGGCAAATTCATATGCCCCTAGAACCATCTAAAGTTCTTTTTGTACTCACATAATTCACAATTTGACCTGCACACGTGCACAGTCATAATCCATCTTTCATTTAAATTGTCAATACTTGAAGCCTCTCATTTCAGGAATATAAAACTTCTCAGTAATTTCACTGGGTAGAAGGGTCTGGCAGTTGCAGAGACCACCATGGGAATTTCAGCTCAAGTTTTGTTTGGATTGTTTGGTTGTGGAGTTGTTAATGCCTGTGCTGCCAGGAATTAGAGTCAGGAAAGATCCATCAGACCATCTTGTTTCCATTCTGTTAAATATTTTTCCCATTGATGTTATATGAAGTTATTCTGAATGGATTTCTTTTCCCTCCACCAAGTCCAAGCTACATTTAAATAAATGCTTGATGATGGAACTTCTGCCCCAAGTTCCACAAGTTGCACATCTTTCTCTCCAAGCTTTTTTCAGTCTTTCAGCAATGCTGTGTACACTGTTTAGCAGCCTCAAGCAGCTCTGAGCTGAAAAACACAACCCAGGAACAAAATTGTGTCACAGGCAGTGACAATGACAGCACAACAAGGGTTTTCTGTATTGTGTATATGCACAGAGAGTTCTCAGATTCTGTCTGCTACTGCTACAAGCTCACCTCCTTTCTGCTCAGCAATACAGCTGGAAATGCTGGATTTGAAACTAGAGAAGCCTTTTCTCTGCTAAAAATAATCCAGAAGTAGTAACACAGCGTTTTGTGCAGTATTTGCACACTCAGAAATTGAGGGAGATGTGCTGGTCTTGCTGCTGTACCTGAAATTTATTGGCATGCCCAGGGCCCAACTGTGTTGATCCTATTTGCTTTTGGAGAGAAAGAGAAGGAATAATAATAGAAATAGCAGCAATAATAATTAAGATTCAAGCAATCAAATGAGGGATGCTACATTTAATGAAATTTCACCTCATCCAAATGGATTAACTCATTGTACAGAAGTTCTCTTTCAGGTCAGCATACACTTATTTACACAATCTATTAATGTATGCGTTTAAACCTGAAACCATTTTCGGTGCAAATATAATAGAAAATACAATTCTTCAGTTCAATGATTCTTATGTTTATTCTCTTGCTTAAATAACCATGACTTACAGTTCACTCTTTTTTAGAGATGGATATATATTATAAAATGGAAGAATAAATGTGGTATGGCAATCCAAAATTGTACCTACTGGTAAATGTAACAAAAGTTTAGTGGAAACTAAACCCAAACACACCTAAAAAAAAATTCAAAAGTCATAAATATATATTCCAAGATATACAAAGGAAATCTCTATTAATGAGTCAGAGAAGTTCAGCATTTCTATATTTTTATGCAGAAAGATTAAAAATTTTCTGTGTTTATTTGGGTTTTTTAAAAATCTGCTGGCATTATCCCCTTACCAGCTAGGTACTGGAATACCTTACTGGTGTCAAAGGACCTTTACTGATTTAATTTACTTCTCTTTGGCAACCAGAAGTTATATTAGAAGTGAGCATCATTGTATAGTTATGTGCAGGCATCCACTCTAGAAAACTTACCCCCTATTCCACCTATAATTCCTGATATACATTACTCACATTCACTCAGACTCCTTAGACTCATGCAAAAAAAAAAAAAAAAAACAGACACTTTTTACCCAAAAGCAGCAGAAAATTCAATATTTATTAATATTTTTGCACATAGGTCCCTAGCACCTAACCATAATCTTTTAATGAACATATAACACCAATGTATTTCTTCCACAACAACTCAAATTACTACTACTTCCTTTTCAATTAGATAAAAGGCTGTCATATTTTAAATATAAGGTAGATTTTCCCTATTACTTGCATTCTTTTTTTCCCCAACAGCTTTGGTTCTTGTAAATTTTGTGACATTGTAACATCTGTCAAATAAGAAGCAACTGACCCTTATCTCTGATCTAAATCGGTGTAAATCATTGTCTGTTAATAAGAAAATTCAGCTTTTACATGTAAATGCATGGAAGGAGCTCTACTCAGCTGCTGTGATTTTAGCAGCAAGTTTGATTTTTTTCTTCATAAGCATCACCAGAAGAAACAGAAAGCAAAAATTTCAGAGCTCAAACTTTGGTTCAAAGTGTTTGAGCAGATGATCTCACACACAATAATCCCCCACTACTCATGACCTTCAAGTACGCAAGTTGTCTCAAAAGCACTCTGAGGTAATTTACTCAATCATGGCCTGTAAGTTTATTTGCAAGAGGTATTTCAAGAAAGTACAGGAAATTTGACTGGAATTACTAGGACATATATTTTTAGACTCATGTGCCTAAAATCAGTTTCTGAGCCCAAAATTAGACATCAAAATAGAACGGTAAAACCTTCAAATGTTTAGGATACACCCAGACTGTACACTACAGCTTCAGAGGAACTTCAGCTTGTATTAAAATTATTGCAGGGCGCAGCTGGGGCCCTTGCTGGGCTCTCATTATGCCAGGAAAGCTTAAGGCAGCAGCTCACCACAGCAATTCCATGGGAATGGCTGGTGCAAGGATCCCACTCACTCACTCCACTCAGAGCCTTCCAGCTCCTGAATTTCATGCCACATGCATTTGTGCCTGAGCAACAGATTTTTTTTTTTTTCCTTAATCTCACCGAAACTTGTCTCTTCACAACTTGTCAAATGGAAAAAGCACAAAGCACTCAAGCAATTAAAAAAAAAAACAATCAAACCTACAAATTCTCTGAAGAGCTTTATGTTAAGTGTGAATAGCAGTTAAATTCAGCAGTAATGCAGCTACCTATGGCTATCCAAACGACAAAGCAGCTGAACTCCACTGATGGCAGTGACAGCCCAGTAGCAGCAGAAAGGGAGTTTTCAGTAATCATTAAACAGCCATGTAATGCAATGCTAAGATCACCCTCCTCCTCCTCCCCTGCTATGGCCACGTAAACAGGGCCCTTGTGCATCCAGTGGGTGCTCTATTAACACAGCAATTAGCTGGAGCTGCCAGTTAGGGCAACCAACCAGTCCTTTGTGATCCTGTGTGGATGGCACTAATCACCAGCAGAAACCGCCAGGGTTTGCTCTGACTTCCCAAAAATAACACTTCAGATATGAAGGACAGGATTAATCTCATTTAAATGTCAGCTATTTCAGTCTGCAACACCCAAGTCTCAGCTAACAGGACTCCACAGAGGTCCACGGGGAGCAGCTGGTGTCAGGGAGAGTCACCTGCTGAGACTTTGCTGTAGGCAAGTTCCTGTCCTCCCATTTCTCCTATAAATGTTTCCTGGGAGCCAAGACCCAGAAGAAAAGGCAATCACTAAACATCTATATCTTGCTTTGGGCCTGAGCTATAAACCAAGCTACATTTCCAGGTTAAAATATTATACTTTTATTTATACTATTTTATTAATGCTCACCTAAATAAGTTCTGAACTCAACTCAAGTGTGATAAATTCTCGTTATTCCATGTTTACACCACTTATGGCCCACTGTGCCTCCAGAACAGAGTAACTGAGAGCCCTTTCAGACACCACTGCTAAGATACCTCCTTCTTACATAGTTCAGGTGGACTGTTTGGTTTGCATTATATGCTGTGTATTTTACCCAAAGATATATTGTACACAGTCATTAAGTGAAATGCCACAAATGCTAATATCTAGACTACAATATATAGGGAGACAAGAACACGCTAAACTAAAGGAAAAAATACTCCAGGCTGTGAAGTGTAACAAAAAAGGCCCACGATGACAGTTTCATCTGAAAATAGCAGACTGAGACATATTAAAATTGGTTTATTGTCTCCCTAATGAGGCAATGTATGTAAAGCCCCAAATACTCTATAATCAAAGTTACCAGCTAGTGTAAGCTTTGAAAAATGAGAAGTAAATCTATAGCTGATAATTAACAACTTCCTTCATTGTTGACTACACAGGAAGGAGAAGGGTGTTTTAACTGCTGTTTTTCTCTGCTTTAGTGCACTGTGATGCTTCTACAGTGTGGTCTGAACCCCAGCTCAGAACACAGGATCTGCTTTATTTTTTCCCCAAAACTCTTGAGGGCTGCATTCAGGAAGGCCTACTTTCTGTACCCTAAAATGCTAATGTCATTTCTTTAGTTAGATAGAATTAGAATAATCTGCATAATTAGAACAGATCATAAGGTTCCAAGGTTATCTGTAGTGCCATGAAGACATCAAGTTTTTTCTTATCAGAGTCTGTTTTCCCAGGCTAAGTATAACTCATCCTTATGCAAAAATAAATCCTTAAATACTGCTTATCACCCCTTAATAACAGGGAAAAAAAAAACCACATGCAAAAAGCCCCACACCACCAAATATTTGCAATGTACCAATAGAATCCATTCAATAATAAGAGAGTGAATCTAAGCTAACCATCTCCATTACCTTGTTCTAATTCTTCCAATTCCAAACAGAAGCTTATAGCCACATTTTTCTGACCACACTGGAAAAATTAAGAGTAAAAATGACTTTCCCAACAAAGCCTGTAGAAGCTACAATACCCAGGTGTATGGTACGACCACCTAGAGGACAGAATTTGCAGATTTTATCTGAACCCAGCTGCTTCCTACTGAAGGACACCACAACACAATTGGACTCCAATCTCCTACCAGGCTGCTACATCTAGAGCATCCCTTCATTAAATCAGCTACTGATACTGCAAGTTGTATCAACGTTCTTTGAATGTTTTCACAGCCTCAAAATCATACATGAACCTACCAAATTAACCAAAACATGGCAAGCAGGATGTGAGCCACTGACTAAATTAACTACGAGGAAATTTTTTTCCCCTAAGATACAAGGGTTTTCAAAAATCCAGAATTATCTCTGGCTGTATATTCCTAGCTAGATGTATTCACTGCTATAAGGGGTTTTATACTTTGCCTTAAAACATCTCACATTTAAACGGGGTTTGCAAAATTGCCTACATGCAAATCAAAATACTACTTACTCATTTGCCCAGGGCAATAATTATATTTTATAAACTTGTCAAATATCCTTTGTTTCTTAATCAATTTTCAGGGCCTGTGGCAGACAAGCAGGTTCTACAACTTCTAAAATGAAAATTTCAGGACTATTTTTAAGCATTTGCATTAAAGAATGTGCATGGTCGTATCTACTATTTCAAGGCTCCAATGAAAACTCTAAAACACTAGTAGATAGCACAGAAAACTTAAATATAAATCCACCAAATCCAAACCTGAAAAATCATTGTGTAAACCACAAAATAATTGAATATCTACCAATAACACACCTTCTATTACTGATGAGTAATAATAAATTAAATTCCAATACAAAAGCTTTTCCTTGAGACCTAGTGTTCATTGAAGAAATAATAGCATTCCCATGCTTCTGACACTGAAACCTATATGATTTTTGGCTTTGGAAAGCACAACCTATAAAAAAGAAATAAGCCACATATTCAAAAAGAACTTGCGTATCTCAGTTAAAACACATATATACAAATATATATATTCATTCTGTGCTGGATCCAGCCATTATTAACATTAGAGAAAAAAATGCCTCTCATACTGTAAAACTGCATAAATGGCCATTAATCCAGAGTTATGGCCAAAGGATACCACACCTAAAACTCTGTCATCATGGAGCCTCAGATATTTTTATATTCTGGACACCATCTAAATGGAAAGATTACCTCATGGATCTTATCTGCACTTGCACAGACCAAGCTCCCTCCTGTTCATAATCCTGACTCATATCCATCACCATTTGGGAGCAAATGTGGATCTTTCCAGGGCTTCAGAATTCCATCTGTCCTGCCTGAGATTTCCTGAAGTACAGATAAATTCCACTGAATAACACCGCAATATGGGGAACGTATACATTTAGAGCAGCATATGGAAAAGCAGTATTTAAAAGTACTTCTCATATATTAAAAATATACGTGCAATTTAGAAATGAAAAAAATAAACTTAGGAGGAGGAAAACATCATCATTAGACTACAAAAATCTACAGCAAAAGTTTAGGATTCAGATATAGGCTGAGTTGGGCAGAATATTCTGCAACAGTTTATTTCTTCAAGAGTACATCCAAAGTACAAGAGACCATCTGTACAAGAAAGTACGTATGGAATACATTCAGAAAACAAACAAAACACCCCATCCCCTCCAGCTGGCCTCTCTGGTTTCTTTTCCACACGAGGAATTTTTCTTTTCCACGAGTCCCCTCTGTGGCATTGGGCAGCTGATGCACCAAGAACCAGCAGAATGAACAGAACCATTTCTTTACTGTTTCCTGTGCACTCCCACTGTCTGTTCTACACCGAAATCCAGCATTTAAATCCTGATGTGGACAGAAAGCTTCACTGCACAGTCCACTCTTGGATGATCCACGATGTTCACAAAGCCACCCTCACAACCTTCAGTTCAAACCATCCTTAGTTTATATTTGCCCTCTGTAGACAAATTTAGCTTTGCACACCCATCTTTTTGATAAAATCATAGGGTACCTGAGGTTGGAAAAGACCTCAAAGATCAGAGCCCAAGATGTGCCCAACCCCCAGCCCAGAGCTCTGAGTGTCTCCTCCAGGGATGGGCACTCCAACCCTCCCTGGGCAGTGCCAAGGCCTGAGCACCCTTTCCATGGGCAAATTCCTCCTGCTGTCCAACCTAAACCTCCCCTGGTGCAGCTTTAGTACATCCTCTCCTCCTGTCCCTGTTCCCTGGGAGCCCAGCCCGACCCTCCTGGCAGGGACTTGTGCAGAGCCACAAGGGCCCCCCTGAGCCTCCTTTGCTCCAGGCTGAGCCCTTCCAGCTCCCTCAGCCCCTCCTGGGGCTACAGACCCCTCCCCAGCCCCATTATTCCCTTCCCAGGACATGCTCCAGCCCCTCTATGTGTCTCCAGCCATGAGGGGCCCAGAACTGGACAAAATCCTCAAGGTGTCTCACCAGTGCCAAGTAGTTTTTGATAGAATAAATGGATACATCCTTTACCCTGTTCACATAAAACCTCTTTTCTAAACTTTCTTCCATCAACATACAATTTCCCAGTTACCACATCTGCAGAATAATGAGGAGGACTCTCTCTCTCCCAAAGAGTTTTAAATAAAGTGCAGTTTAGGGATTATTTTTAAAAGAATTTCTGGTTTTAAAAAGAAACCGAACTTATGAGCCGTATTTTTTCCCTGGATTTTGTAAACAATACAATGAGAAATCCTGATCAATAAAGGTTCTCTCATGAGAACTTGTAAAACATTTTCCAAATTCATCCCCTGTTGTCATGAACTCAACTCTGAAAGAACATTGGACTTAATAGACAGCAGGGAAAAATTATGCTGAGAAAAAAAAATGAAAGTCAAAACCACACAAACAAATTAAAAGCACACAATCAAAAACATACCCATTTTTATATTAGAAATCAGCTCCTAGGGACTATTGCAATAAACATTCAAACGTCTGAAAATGCAACACCACCATCTTCCAGGAAAACACCCTAAATCCTATTTTGACTGTTCTGATGTCACAAAAAATTCAAACTTCATATCAACTGCAAGTTTCATTTATTCAGCTTCATACTTTTTAAGTTGCCAATTTTTTTCTGCTGTTGTGTTTTTGGGATGAGCCAGTCACAGTTAACATTGCAGGTAGCACTGTCTCCAAAGCTGTAAAAACCTTTACTAGCACAAAGAAATTGCAAAGCAGGAAAAAGTTTAAATTATTGCAGAAATAAACCTAGAATATAAATGGTGCTATAAAACCCTACTTGTTTCAGCACTTTTTTTTTTTGTACTGCACTGTCACTATCATGTGGCAATCACAGGAAATCTATTCTTCAAGAACGAGCTCTTAGCCTCTCTTGAAGAGCTAAAAATGCCTTTTTTCCAGATGGCCTAATGATAATGGCTTTTCACAGATCAGCTGCAAAAGTTGGTTGTTTTGTTCTCACTTCAGTTAAGTAAAATTCCAGAAATGCCACAGTCAAGTTAATCTCAAAGAAAACAGATATAATGAATACAGAATCAGGGGACTTGTGCAAACTGTGACTTCAGTGAAAAGGCTTTACTCAGTTCTGCAACCACCAAACCTCACGTTGTGAGGTCTTGTAGAGCTACTCCAGCCAAAGGCAGAACCTCTTAGTACCAGCACCAAGCCTAAACACACAGAGACCCCCACTGGGAGTATCTTTTTTGTAACTGACCATAAGCTCAGCATCTCTAGTGAGTCCAGGTTCTGCCATGCAAAGGGGGACACAAGGAAAAGGAGCCTCATGGTTTAATTATAGCTCAGTAATTGTGGTCCCAGTCCCTGAGCAGTGAGGGTATTCCCTACAGAACACCAGGCAGCTCTGGGGATTTCCTCCAGGAATGGCCTGAGCTCTGTGGTGCTCTCAAGCCTTGCTGCCCTCCCTCAGCAGATTCCCAACGCCAGCGTCTTTAGATCCCAGTGCATTTCTCCAGAGAGAAATAAGAGAACTAAAAAGGGCACTGGAGACAAGAAACCAGGATCATCAGAAGCATAAAAGCATAGGTCATAAATTACCAGCTTCCAAAAACAGGGAGCACAAATTTGGGAAAATATAACCCTACTGTGCTCTGCAGCTTCCACTCCTCCTCTGTAAATCCCTCAGTGGCCAATGTCACAAAGAGGACAGTGTCCTACAAGGCTCTCAGCCTGCTGTGCAAGAGTTGTTCTCGTGACCATAAATCTGAAGGTGTGAGGGAGCACTGCAGAACTGATTCCCAATCCAGGAAATTTCAGCAAAATTAGCAAGCTGAAGCCACTGGGTTTGAGCTGAAGCACTACACTAAGTACATAAGCCTTTACAATACCCCCAGAGTACGTTACATGTCTCGACAGGCATTTCCAGACTCACATCTGTCTATTACAAATAAGGAACAAAAAAAAAATCTCAAAGAGCCTTTGACTTCAACAAAAATAGAATCAGTTCATCCTACTAGAACTTGGCTGAAAAATCCTATTGACTCTAAAATAATAAATTGCATTTAGATAAAAACTGACTGAATTTTTTTAAGCAGGAGTAACACCTACAGCAAGAACACAGTACATCAGCAGTTTAAGGCATCTAAAACACAAAACTCAAAATTCATTTTGTAAGCAAAAAGTACTAATTTTTCTTATGTTCCAGAAAGCATAACAAGACACACACACACACCTGATAGTCAGTTCAAAGTTTCCACTACATTAAACATAATAATTTTACTTGATTATCATTCCATCAAATCACTAGTTATCATAAGGAAACTTAGTTACATTTTCACCTGACTTAAAACACACTTATAGCTCAATGTTTCAAGTCAGACATAGTAAAGTTGTATAAACCCAGTACAGAAAGCTAAAACTAACAGTCAGAATAACTTCTTAGAGTATCTAAAGAACAAAACTTACAAAAGCACAGCTTGCCATTCCTATTAATCCTTTTTACATTGTGATGTTTTTTGAAAGCTTTTAAACAGAAATAATGTAATAGAAATACCCAATCAGTGAAATACAAAGTGTGTTTAATATATTTTAAAATACTGCGTGTACAGTCTTTAACGAGAATCAATTATATTCACACAAAATTTTAAAAACATGTCGTGTTTTTTCCCATCCAGCCTGCTCATGTTCATATTTGCTTGTTTAAGTGTAAAATCCTGATAAAAATCACATTGCTTGCTTCTGATAATTCTATTAAGCACACTTTAAATGCCTTATACTAAGCATAGTCACACAGAGAAAAAAGCAGAAGTAGAAATAAATTTCAGCTGGAAGATTCCTTCCCTGAAAAACAATTTCTTTCCAAAAATAAAAAAAAAAAATTAAAATAACCACTATATAAATGAAACTCATATCTGAATATACTTTTAATACATCAGTATTTTCAACAACAAAATGCAAAGGTGATATATTATATCACACCCTGATCTAGGACAGGCTGAAGCAGTAAAAAATTTCTGGCAAAATGAAGAGAGCATAAAAAGATGGTAAAAAATATCAGAGTTCTGCAGAGACAAAAATCAGTTTGGATGGACTTGGACCAACGCAGCCTCCTCAAAGGAGAGAGCTGGAACATCTCAGCCCCCTGTGCAGCCTGAGAGCAGCAGCAGCAGCTCCTCTGCCCAGACAAAGCAGGAGCCTCCGCTCTGAATCCTGTCTGTCCCTTCCAGCACATCCCAAGTTCTGCTTTTGCTCGCCCTCTCTCCTCTCTGAAATGTTATTTTAACTTCTCATCATAAAAAGATATGATTCCAATGTTTATACCATGAGCTACATTTATCTTTAAGAGCAAGATGTTGAGTTTAGCTCTAATGATGAAAAAAAGCCTTTAAAAAGGAAAACTCATCACAACTCATTATGTACTGTAAAGGCCACAATTTAAGGATTCTGTAACTCCAGTGATGATCATTTTAAAGTAGATTTATAGCAGAAAATAGTTAGATACTTTTACTTCAGTTATAATTTTCCATTTTGTAATTTAACACTCCTTTAGTTTATATTTGCACATTAAAAATATAGCTTGAGAAGTCCATCATTAAATACTTTTAATAAGTGCAATAAATAAATTTTACAGTGCGCATAAATCTAAGAACAAAACACAGCTTAAATTGTTAATCTTACACTTTTTCTCATTAATTGCAATACATAAACATATGTTTTATACAAAGATATTTGCTACAAAATAAGTATAATAAATACAGTTTACCACATGTATTAATCTTAATAGTTACAAGCTGTTAATCTTATATATTAGGTAATAATTTGCAATAAATAATTGTTTATTATCTTGATGTTTGCTTGTCTTGGGTTTTAGCAATATGCAATAAAGAAATGCAATTTTGAATAATTTGATTGTAAGACTGCTGGGAAAATACTGTAAGTTATAATTAGCTGAGGGAGGATTTTGTTCACTAGATGAACCATAGAGATATAGTTCAATAACAGAAATATGCATTATTGCTAACATAAATAATTTAAAAAGTTAACTTCAGTTTCAAGCAATAAGATTTTTTAAAAGTTAAATGCAGATAAAATTAGTAAAATATTTCACATTCTTTACTTCTTTTATCATTTTGCCTTCACTGAAAAGAGCAACAAAAACCAGAGATGCATTTCAGGCTCTTAAAATTTTTGGCACAACCCACAAATACCTGTCTCCCAACATCTAATATTTACCTGCTCAAAAGCAAATCATATTTCAGTAGCCAACCATCTTCTGTCCAGTTCTAGCTTAACTGATTCTCTCATATTTACTGATCTTGTTTCTCTTATACAGAACTGGCAATAATTTGTCACAGATATTTGTTCATGATCTTAGTATTTTCTCACATCGGAATTCGGTAACTTGCAATAAAGAAATGTAATTTTGAATAATTCAATTGCAAGACTGCTGGGAAAAAGGGTAAATTCTAATTAGCTGAGCAAGGACCAAGATGCCTCAAAAGGAGACTGGTGCTTCTTTTCAGTAACTTTATAAGTTTGCTTTTTATCAAGTAAATGTTCTCTCAAATTAGGCAAAGAACTACAGTAAAGGCATTTCAAATGCATCCCTTCTACAGAAACAAAAAGATACAAAAATTAATTCAATATAGGTCCTGAAACCCCAAAGTGTTTGTGCTGAGCATTAAAAACAGCATTACTGTGCATTTTTATGCAACAGGATTTTGTACATTTTTTGCTTACATATCCTAATACAGATAAATAGAGAAATCAAATCTGCCTGTAAAATATATACCAAAAAACAAGGTAAAGCTTCTTGTGAACGTTAATCTGGCTCTGTTTCCCATTTGTAAAGCATTACAAATGCAATCAGTACAGTAGAAAAATAAAACCCATCAGAGATCACAGTGCTTTGTAATGTTTATTACCAAAGTTACTATACACATACCTATAGTATCCCTGAAAATTATCTACTGATAAATATTGCTACAAATACCAGTATTTGTAAAGAAAAGCCATTTTCTATTAAAAGGAGTCATGCATTTCTGAGTTTTATAACATGTAAATTACAAACACTAATACTGTAATAGTTGTCCCACCTATTCACCTGGTTCAGTTACGCAAACAAATTGCCTGCATTTTTTAAACATCATCTAAAAATTTTCAGTAAGCCACCAGAATTTGCTGAGATAAGGAGACAAACTTCTGATTTAATGATCAGAATCTGGTGTGTGTGTATATATATACCCACTCTAGCCTGCAAAGCTGAAGCAAATAATTTACATTTGTAGAAATCTTAAATGAAATAAATGCTAAAGTATTGAATATTATAATGCAGCTTGATAAAACTACCAATGGTAAGATCCTGTAAAACAGTGGTGAAAGAAGAATTTATTTGCAGGTGGATTTAAACAAGTATAGTGATACGTAAAGATTTTTAAGGTAACAAAATTCAGAATAGCAGTGTTAAAATCAGGAAATACTATAGGCTTAATCATTACAGAGTTGAAGCATGATGAAAACAACTAAGTCACAGTGAGGGGGGAAAAAAATAAAATAATCACTCGAATTAAAACCTTATACACACTTGCCTTACTTACACGAATAATCCCATTGATTTTAATGGGACTACGTGAATAAATAAAGCATGGAAGTGAACAGGATAAACAGAGCGTCAGACCTACGACAGAATAAATTCAGAGACCCTTTGCATAATATCCAGGAAACATTTCCATCTAGAACTCAACTGGATACTTCTACTTCAGGTACTTCAATGAATTTGTACCCAGCACGGAACAGGAGAAAAGAAACCAGAGTCCTCTGTTCACTACGGATGAAAGGAAAATATCCTTAAAACAAAAGTGGAGTTTTTACATCAGATGAAAGGCATTTGTTAAACAAAGAGCTGAAGAAGTCTGCTATTCAAATGAAACACTGTACTACAAAAACACAGCGAGACAGGCGTTATTAGAGGCTTCACAGCAGATGGAAAAGCCACTTTGTTGTAGCCTAAAGATGTAAAACGCAATACCAGTCCCTAAGTGGCACTGGTACAACTGTGGAAATCATACAGCCAGATGAAGCACATAAATTTCCCCCATGAACAATTGTTTTCATTTCCCTCCCACGGCACCGCCGAGCGCGGCCGCTGCGCGCTCCCGCCGCGGGCACGCGCGCGGGGCTGCGCGGGGCTCTGCTGCCACCGCCCGGCCGCGCCCGGTACTGCACCCCGCGGGCCCCGCGCCAGCAGCCCTGGAAATTCAAAATTCCCCGTCCTTAGCGACAGGAACCGGAGCGAAAAACGCATCCGTGTGCGCCCTAAAAGGCCTCTTCTCCAAGTATGGGCACTACCGCCTGCCCTCCTGAACCTGTGTCTCCAGCCATAGCTACAATCGCTGCTCTCCGCAAAGGTGAATGTACAGCCAACCTCCAAAGTAACAGCCTTAAAACTAATAAAGTATCGAATAACTCCATGCAATCCTCACCATATAAATAGAAAAGGTCCCGGTGAGGTCTATGCCAGCAAGGTTTGCCACACAGCAAGGTTTTAGACGCCTGCCGAAAACTTCTATTCCTATAACTAATTGCTCAATAGTATTGGTTAACTATATTAGCAAAAGTGGCACTTTAAAAAACCCCATGTTTTTGCATCAGGTAAAAGGGATTTGATTAACAAAGAGACAATGCCTGCTATTCAAATGTTAATTTCATGTTATAAATCTAATATTATTTGTTTCACAGTAATGTTTTTGTTAGTGTGAAAGCCCATGAATAGGATTTTATGTTTTTTTAATATCAAAAGGTTGCCCATTACTAGTGTGTTTGTTAAGGGGAAAATGCTGTAATAAATTACAAACTGTGTCAAGTGAAAACCAAAATATAAGCAGAACTTCAGAAGTCTGAACATGTCTCCTAGAATGTTTAGATGTTTCATCCTTCCATTTTATTGTGTAATAAAATCCTTTAAAATTCTCACTCATGTCCAAACCAAGCATACACCCTGGAAGTGGTCAAAGGCAGAAATGGCAGTGAGGTACCTCCAAGTAATTGAACAGGTCACAGATGTCTAAACCTCATTTATGTTCTTCATAAGAGCCCATTTACAGCTCTTTGTGAATAACAAGGCAATGTACTAATTTTTAGTTCATATGGATGACACCAGCTCCTCAGCTTTGAATAATTGCTCCTGAGTCAGCAAGAGCAATTTCCCTGTGTCCCCAAAATAACACAGGAAGATCATCCTGGATAGTTACAGGAACATAAATGGAACAAAAACTCATAGTGCCATTGATATAATATTGGGCATTTTTATCTTTTTGGGCAGCTCATGACACCATCTCTAGGACCATCTCAACACTTGGCAACTACATCTTAAAAAACCAGATCGTGTATATTTCAAAGATCCCAAACCTGCTTCTATGCCACTTTTTTAAACTTCAAGTTCACAGAACACCCTGGATATTTCAGGGAAGGTAGCTTACAAAAGATGGAAGCAATCTTATGCACTCCAAATAAAGCCAGGAGCAAGTAGAGGAAGAAGGAGAGTACACAATCCCTTGAAAAGTGAAAAAGGTCTTCAATTCAGGGTGATAGTCCATGAAAAGTGAATGACAATACCTTAAGTAAATAGTACCACGAAAACCACAGTTCCTATTACAGGACTGATTGCCTGTGTCCAAATTACTGCTTCTTCTGGGTTTGATGAACAAAGGAAATACCTTCAGAGAAGCTCTCAGAACTCGTGCTCACTTCATCAAGAAGGGACAAAGCAGAGACAGGAACCACACTTCACTAGCTCTGAGAGGTCTGTTCTAATACAGACAACCTGTCAAGTTGTTTTTATGGGTCTGGGTCTCAGAGAGACAAGAACAGTTGTTGGTAGCTGTGAAGTTGTTTATTGCATGAATACATCAGTCTCAAAGGCAAAGAGATCAGAATATCCAAGTCCATGCTAAAGTCTTTGGTATAGAGTTCCAAGCAAAGCAGCAGCTCCCAAGCCTTTCTCTGATACAGAGGCTCGAGCAAGGCAGCAGCAGCTCCTCCTTTTTAGTTTTTTCTGTATGGATGTGTGTGTATGTAAGTGTATGCAGGTAAAAAGCAATGGAAAACAATATTCTGCTACATTTTAGGTATGTCTAGGGAAGCACTGCCCTCTTAACTAGATCTTAGGGTGCCCTGCTAAGGCACTTAAAATGTGTTTCTACTTACTTAAAGCAAAAACTTACACTTTTACTTCATGCCTGTAGGAGTTAATATTTTAATTTCTTTAAAGGCTTTAACTTAATTTCTGCATTCCTTTCCCCTTTGAGAGACTCAGAGAAGCTTTTATTTAATACACTTTAACAACAACCCACTGCAGACCAGAATTCTGCTCTGGCCTTTCTCCTACCTTCCTTCCAGACAGGCTGGCTGGAGAAGTGCTAGGGGATGGACTGCAGGGAAAGAAGACAATTTCCAGCAGTCCTTGCAGGACTGTGCAGAAATGGGACATTTTGGACCATCCTCACAGCCTGGGGTCAGGTGTTGAAATACAGGGCACAGGCTACATGGGATTCCTTTGGACTGCTTCATCTGTGTCCTGTCTCCAGAGCTAACAACAAAAAATTTAAGACAGCTTACACATAACAATGGTTAAAGCAGAAACAAATTCTAGGTGCAAAACCCCATGAGTTCAATTTTAGAAAAAGTACCTATTTTAGCTAAGAAGGTCTCATGCTGCATGTTACATTGAGTGAAGTTGCTCCCTGGTCATGAGATTTTGTTTTGGAATGTGCTTCATTACCTGCACTTCCTCATGACCCCCCTCTCTCCCGTTCACCTCACTGCCTGATGCTTGTCCCTCATCCTCTGCTCCCTCCCTCCTGGCCCAGCCTAATAAACCTGCAGGAGTTTATTAATTTAGGCTTCAGGCCATGTCTCAACACTCCTGGTGCATCCCTGGTAGCAGGGAACCACCACTTCCAGTGAAAATCCAAACTGCAGCATTAAACTCAAACATATCAGAATTAGAAAAAGAATTGACAATTTCAAAGATATTTATTCTGTAGGCAGGCAAACTTTGAGTGCCAATCTCTGTCCCTGTTCCTCTAAGACCTCTGAAGTTACAGAAGTTCCTACTCCCCCAGATCACAGTAATCAAAATGCTTTATTATCCTACCCATGTTCAGGATGTTTCATCTTCCCACTGTGTGGGTTTCACACAATTTAGTTCACCAACTCCCCAGCTATTTCAGGTCTACCTACAAAAGGATTTCTATACATGTGAAAAGCATCACAATTTCACTGCACAGAAAAGCTCCCAGGGAAGCCTTGCTATACACAAAAAAGGAACTTTTTTTTGAAAAAAAGATTTATTTTTTTTTATTGCTGTATAGGCAAAAAATTTTTTTTTCTAGACCATAGGATAAAAATGGAAACCATGAATAATGTGGCACCAGATATTAAGCAGCATATTACAGATCAGTTTGCACTGGCAAACCTGATACTGTTTACATGTTTTATATACCTTATTTTACCAACATCATTTGCTCTTCATTAACACTTCTTTATTAATTCTTAATATCATTTTGATATCATAAAATAATCATCACTACTGACTCTGCCAAAAAGAAACACTAAATACAATGCTAATATGATACAATGGAAAATTGCTAAACAATAAGATGGATCTCTAAGAAAATTTGATATAGATTTCCTGTAGTTTCCCTGCACTATTTTCAACCCTTTTCACAAGGGATAGAGCAAAATGGCAATGAAAAGTGAATTTCCTGCTGTTACAGCTACTTTGGATGCTCATGCTTCTGTTCCTGTGGAGCCAGCTTGGATCAATTTCAAGAAAATAGCCTTTATCTATACTTTTGCACAGAAAACACATTTCTGTTTTCAGCAGATGCAATATTTGCCGGTGGTCAGTATTTTAATCTGCACCATAACACTCTTGTAACATGCATATAATTAAAGCATCCCATACTATCAGAGAAAGATTTACAAAGCAATTGAGGAAAAGTATTTTTGCATTATATAAAACAGGTAGAGAATTATCTAGTTCAGAATATTTAATAACATTTATGCACTGTACATAGACCTGGACATACACATAGCGAAGTTTTATCTGTTGAAGGAGAAACTGAAAGTTATCTGAAAATTTGTCACAACATTGGGCCTGAAGATGCTTGCATTGATTTGTGGATCATCCAAATCTTCTGAGCTGGTCAGGATTTTGAAACTGTTGCAGTTAATCCTAACCCAGTTATCAGGTGTGACCATAGAAGGTTATAGCCCAACTCTTGTCATCAGGAAGACAATGAAAGAAATCACTTTATTTGTTTTGGGACACAGACTCTCAAGCAAATGAATGCATGAAGCAGCAGCACACAAATTTACTTCCTCCTCTCTCCCTGAAGAGCTGGTAATAACTGATGGGCTGTAATCTCACAGCAAGAGTGTAAAGGCACATGTATATGTTCATGCCAGACAATCTCACCACAGCTTGTATTTAAATAGGCTTAATAAAAAATAAATAAAGCCCCATAGATTTCAAGGGTGCAAGAGCAGGCCCATTTCAGTATGAAAAAACACCAGACAAGGTACCAATGAGATTTGAATCAGCCACCTTTCATCCTGCTCACAGGCAGTCAAATCATGCACCTTTTACTATTCCAGCTTTGTTGGATAAATGTGGACAGACATTATATAAACTGCATACTCTAAATAGACATATCTGTTCTATAACTAAACAAATCACTGCATCTCTGCAAGAAGAAATGCTGTAAAACAATCATTAGATCAGAATTTGAATTCACACTCTTACATGGCTGCAGCAGACCTGAGAGTTGATGGACAACCTGGCAATGTCCTTGTTTCAGTGCAAAAATAAATCTAAGGACAGAGAAATTCCTAAATTAGAGGCCAGGATTTCTTATCTCTTGTACTTGAATACACTCAACCAAAAGCATTTTCCCATTTTGAATGCCAACTCTGGAGCACCAAAAGCGACTGCACAACATGAGCATCATTCTCAACTCCAGAAGCTCAGAGTTGTAACACAGAAACAGCAAAAAAAAAAAAAACACAAAACCCACAACTGCTACAGCTCATTTTGTACAATTTCACACCAATTTCCAGATATTTAAAAGGAAAAATTATAGAAAATATTTACTTCTATTGTTTTTGAAGGTAGATGTGCCTGTTAAAAAGGGCTTCAAGTACCAAGTATAACAGGCACAGCTTCCTCTCTATACACTCCATAAATCTGCTTCTTCAATATACAATTCAAAAAAGCCCCAAATTGCTATTGCTATCATGATAAACATCGGAAAGTTCTGCTTGACCTTTTATTAACATTTTTCTATACCAATATGGTTCTTGTGCTACAAGCACCCTAAGGAATTATGAAAAATACTTTTTTCTCTAGTTTAGCCCATGTGCACTTAATAGGCTCACAAATATAATACCATTATAAAAAAGAAAAACTGCCAACACTGCTAAAAAAATTGTCATAACACTAAATTATTATATAAATATAAAAGGAGTATGTCTGTAAAATATTCACTCAATGAACATCCCAAGGTGATGATTTTGCTATGTTGTTTTTATTCCTGGGAGATCCATAACACATTTGGATATGCCACATGTCACCACATGAATCAGGCAGTTAATGCATGTGCTTTTTAGAAGCAGAGATGTCTTCCCAATAGAATGTGCTATAAAAAAATGTTGAGATTCTGCTGCTTTGTCTGATAGGCATAATTTAATGTCTTGCTTATAATGCTGCATCTTAAGGAAAAATGTGCACTGTCCCATGTAGTTATTTACAATATATTACTAAATCTATGCAAATATATTTCCCTGAGCTTGGTATTATGTAAGAAAGGTCAACAACGTTTGAAATATTTTGAAACATATTCCCAATATATTTTGTACATAGCACTAACGTCCAATGCAAAAATATATATCTTAATATATTTTCAGATATTTCTATTCATTTCATCTTGTAGATTATTACAATAAATAAGTGGGGTTTTTTGCTTTAAGACTATAGAAATTGGCCTATCAAGTTATGGCTTCTCATTAAGAGTGCTAATTATACATTGGTCAAAAATGCAGCATTTAAATTGCCACATGACAGCACTATTTAACAAAATAAATTTTAATAGTCACTATTCAATACCATTTGATAGTAAAGATACTCATTTAAGAAAAATTAAGGGAAAAACTTGGAGGTCTGTTTCTCATGCAATTTTTTTCTACTGTTTCTTCCATTCAAATATTTTTCCACTAACATTTAAATATAAGATCCTCAAATACTATTTATCTGTCCCACTTTGGGATAAATACTCATCCCAGGGAATAAGTGTCTTTTGTGAAAACTCTGGACATTTGATTCCATTTACTTATCCTCTTGTCATTTCTACCTTTACATCCAGACTAACATTAACAGGTTTTTTTCTACAAGTGAAACTCTATCAGTGATGAGCAGGTTATAAAAACTCCTGCATCTCAGAAAGCAGGAGTAGGAGTTATAAAAGGAATATGAGGATTTTTTTTCTTTTTTTCTCCCCAATGCACATTAGGGACTGCATGTATTTTAGCTACAGAAACATGGTTTGGGGTTTTTTTCCATTCAGTACTTACAAGTTGAAATACAAAATGTTCCTAATGTTCATATCACTGAAATACTGCACTATTCCTATGTTGCTCTAGCAAGTAACTGATATATTTCCAAATTTTACATGCCTGTGATTGCAAAATAAAGGTTCTGAAAATTAAACATAGTCAAGTTGTATATACTTATGAAATTTTTTAAATCTTTAAGTGAATTCTGTATCATGTCACTTTAACAGAGAACCAAATCAATTCTGACATTCTTTAGTGGTCTTACAGGCTACATATCTAAAGAAGATCCATAGGTTTTCAAGGCCAAAAGGAATCTCCCCTTTTACCTATTCTGACTTACAAGTGCCACAAAACTTCACCAAGCAATTCCCAGATCACCTCCAGCTGGCTGAATCACTTGGAGCAGTGAAGAAAGCCAGATAAAATCAGCCTTTAAATGCCAAACACAGCACCTGGAGAACAAAGCAAAGTTCAGCCACAGACAGCTAAAGCAAAGGGGACCCAGCAGCATGCTCCAGCTGCTGGAACAGCCATTTCCCATGGCCATAGCCCAACTCCATCCCTAAAAACAGGCCAGATAAAGCTGACTCAAGGTCAGATCTAGGGTGACTTGTGCTCAAGCCACAGGTGAGAAGAAAACAGGGCCAGGATGAGGTACTGCCCCCTCATCTTCTCCCAGGTCAGAATTTCCTGGATCCCTACATTTCTGCTGAAGTTCACTCCTGCCACTCTGTATCTTTTCCCAGTATTGCCAGGCATCTTATGAAATATTTAAGGCATGTAATGTCATTACTCTGTTGATGTTTTCAATCTCTGTGTGCAGTGCTGGTTATTATTAGCATTAATATTTTAATTTCTAACATGCTTTGGTCATCTCTGATGGGTTTTTACTCGTCGGGTTCACATTACCTGATATTAACCATGTTAATACTGCTCATTTTTGTATTTCAACTAGTGATAAATTAATTTCAAAAATTCATTATATAAGTTGATTTTTAATTCTAATTCCACAAAAGTGTAAGAACTGCTATTCCATTCAAGGCCATATTTTCCACAGAAAAGTCCCTTACTTTTGTGATTGTGATACAGTTTGCATTTGCAAATCAAATAATACAGTGTATGTGTATAATTACTTATTTAAAACTACATACACAGCCACTGGACCTGGTAATATAATGGAGCTTAATCCAGTTTTCAGCATAGGTATTCCTCACATTATCTGCAAGTCTTCCTATTTTCCCCTTAACATGCTCATAAGTATTTTGTTTTTCTTTTTCCACGCTTAGCACTGCCTGTGGATATCCTACATTTTCATTCATCTGAATTAGCTCCATGTGTACATTATCAATTCAAAGGATTGTGTTATTGTCTGTGTTTAGACCTAGGATAGTCCTGGTCAAAAACTGTGATTATGTCCCACTGCATGTGTAAACAGACCAAGACTGTACAGAACACTGATAAAGTTGATGTTTAGTACACTGACAAGCACTATTAATTCAGCATACTAAAAAAAAAAAAAAAAAACCTCTCAAAAGTTAAGACATACTCAAAAAAAACCAAAAACAAAACAAGAACCAAAACAAAAACACTACAGCAGGAACAAGCTATGAATAATGCCTACAACTGGCAGATTTTTTTTTTTTATTAAATTGTTTCTGGAAAAATATTTTGGCTTGTGCCCATAATGCTTGCCAATAAGAACAAGATCATCATTCAAGACTGGAATGACTTTCTCAGCATTATCCTTCCCTCACATGTACATCTACATCACCACAAAGTTCCACAAGGCTCACTGTCTGCATTTATCAAAGGCTGGAATTTTCTTCTGATGCCAGGGAGACCCACTCCCAACCCCCTGGATCTCTCCACATTGTTCACCCAGCTCCAAACAATATTGTCAGCTCCTCGGGAATACCACACATTCCCCTGGGAATACACACACTACACATGGGAGGGATGTTTGGTGCACTAAGATCACCTCCCAGAAAACATCTGTACCTCAACTCCAAGGCCCCCAATAAAGATCTTTTGGCTTGATTCTCTCTTTGACACATCCTGATCCTTCCTCCTTCAGTGCTAAATCTACCCCACCTATCCCAACCTTCACTCTGCTTTCTGTCTGTAAAGGACGCACCAAATCTGCAAAGATTCCAGGAGCTATTTCAACAAAGATATGCACCAAACCTAAACATTCGGAATTTCTGCAGGGCGCTTTTACCAACACCATTAAAATCAACCAATTGCCTTCACACAGGAAAGTATAATTTTTGTACTCTCCAAAAACATCTGCCAAATATGAACTTCATGTTGCAACATTTTGTGGTGAAGGTATGGTCACCAGAATCTATTGGTATATTTAAATACCAAGTCACTTTGATATTATACATCAAAATTAAACTAATTTAGTCAACTAATCTTGTTTATTTCCTAAATATGGTTAGTTTCTCTCAGTCCGATGGTTTTTCCAGACACTTGCATAACAAGCATTAAAAAGATACATTTAGCAGCTACAACTGTTAACAAAGGCTACAGAATCCAGAGGTTATTGCATTCTCCCAAAAGTACTTAAATAATAGCCTAAAATCTGAAGAATTACTTTAATACTTCAATAAAAATAACCCAATTCAAAACATTTTCAAGGAAACATAGCTCCTTGCTCTAGGCTACCGAATAATGGCTGAAAGAAAGTATATAGCTTGTCACTTCTGATTAGAGAACTGTGCCTCTGTGCTTTGAATGAGAGGCATGTCTGGTAATAGGAAGTGCAGATATTAAATTTAATAAAATAACGTGGAATACGATATATATGAAACTTGACCAAGTATAGCACAAAATGTAACATACATTACCCTGCTCAGTCAACTACTGTGGCCTAGCATCTAATGACAGACTTAATTTCTATTTTCCAAAGAGAGTACTACAAAAATATAATTTTAAGATTATACAAATATTTTATCAGACTACACAAAAAAATGTAACAAAAATTGCCTTACATATCTACATGAATACAGAACAGCAGCAGAAATTTGTTAGACTATAAAATGTTCAGCCTTAAAATTCCACAAAAAGACATTAGGTCTTGTAAATAATTAGCTACAAAGACCCTGATGATAATACATTACAGCATCATATGACCCCCAGCATATTTTTCTTTCTGGGTTTAAGGATTCACTCAGTTTGGGGGTTTGTTTGTTGGGTCTTCTTTGGTTGTTTTTTAACACACAGTTGGGATACTGCATTTGTATTCTGCTTATAAGCAAAAAAAAAGGAAATGCCTTATCTCTATTTTGTCTTAATTCTGGCATTCCAATGCAAATCCTAGCAGCTTTCAATACACTGTCTTTCAATACATTAACCCTCAGCATGTTTTTTCACAATTAAATAAGCTCCACACAGTATTTTCCATTTCCTTTCTAGCACAGAACTATGCTACCTGTGATATGACACATAAGGGATTTTAAAACAATTCCAAGAGCTAATCCCAGTAAACCCAGAATTAAAGTTCTTGTTTTCATATTTCACTTTCAAAATATTTAGAACTTTGACAGATATGACATTATGTTTTCATTAAAACAGTTGATTTCAAAATGCTGCACTGTGCAAAAACACCATAAACAGTTTATGATGAACTGCCACACTCTTAATTAAAACAATAAATCCAGTGCACAATATTTGTGCAGCCTCTGGTTTGACCTTTGCCTCTTGCTATCCACCACCAAAGCTGCTGCCTCATTCTGTGCACCAGATGTAGAAGGTTTTAAACCATGATCTGAAAGGCAGTAAAGATAAAATAAGAGAAAATGTGCCATTACTCTTTGCAGTTATGATTAATTCAGTTCATATTTTACAATCTGGTTATGGAGTAAAACTGCAGCCTTTACATCAAGCATTTGCCATTCAATATACCAAATGTATAAAAATGCCTGATACTTTAGAAAATGGCACAAAGCTAATTCACAACCACCACATGAAGGACAGAAATAGGAATAATAAAAAAAGGACAGTAATTAGCTATCCATCTAAAATAATGAAGCTATTTCAGCCACTTGGTCAGTCTTGGCAAGAAACACATCTGTTACAACAAAACAAACTAATGCTCCCTTATCTCTCTACTACTTGATTTTAGATTAAAATATCCTTTAAAACAACCAGGTCTGCTCCACAAGGAGAAACCAAAAGTTATTAATTACTATGACATGCTGTAATGATCACAGATTTGTTGTGTTTTTCTGGAAACAAAGTCGAATGCAGAAACAACTCCAAGACCCAAGTACAGGAAATGAGCTGGGATCCTGGAGCACAAGATGGTGTAGGCAGAAATTGTGCAGACAAGAAGATAAATTGAAAAGTCCTCATTCTGAAAATGCTTATAGACTTATCAATTTGTTACCTTAATCCTCTAGCTTTGTATACAATAAAGCCTCCAGGAGGAAACATCGCTTTGGTAGATTCAAACGTGACTATTCATTGCATCTTTAATATTTCCCTTTTCCATCAAAAGAAACCAATTGACCAAATAAAGCCAATACAGTCCATTCTGACATTATGGAAAATTGGCACAAAATGTGTTTCTGCCTTAGGATGAAAGAGAGAAAACACTATATGTTGCCAAATTAAGAAATTCAGGATTCAAATGCAAGTCCATTCATGGCCTAAGTAGTTAAGGTTTTCCTTTCAGAGAATAATTCCCCACATAGCATTCTAGAGAAGGAGAATCTTTTCTCTACTAGTTCTGTGATTTGCCCATAGTCAGAAAGAAACATCTCTCCCCATGGTTAATGCCCAGAGACTGTCATGCTGCACTTAACAAGACACCAGGTGCTTGAGGAGGTAGGGCAGTGCTCAGGGGTGGATTTTGAGTATTTCTTTTACTCCCCAATTTCATTTACAAATTACAGGAAAAAATTATAGAAACATACACAAAACTTTTGCCAGCTTTGTTTTCTTACACAATATGCATTATGGATTCAAAATCCAAGTGCATTGCTGTAGAAAGCCACACATGGCTTTTCTACATCATTCAAAACCAACACAAAAGCTCACATTCAGTGCAGAAGTTTTGCAAGGACACAAAAGGAAACACAGAAATCTACTTTCCTGCCCACTGAGAAATTAGAAAATAAATTTCAAAAGGCAAGATACTATAAAAAAAAAAGAACCTTAAGAACTCTTAATACCTTTGTTAGTATTGGTAACTCTTACTTAGATTAACTTTTTTTTTTAGAGAGACAACACAAAACAATTGCATGATAATCACTCAGAACAAAAACCAAAAAAAGCCCAACCTATAACTGATTTTAAATCCACAAAGATAGCTTTTTTAGGAAAAAAAAAAAAAAAAACCAACACATGCAGTTAGCACAGCCTTCAAAGTTTATGAGGAAGTATTTTACTGTGAGAGAGTTACTTATTCTATTTGTAGAACAAGTTCACAGTAGTGAATCTAAAACATATCTAAAACATTTGTGGAACATTAATAACATGAAATAAGGAAATAGTTTTACAGTGTAAAAGTTCTTGTCTATCTTCATCAAATTCTTCTTCCAGCAGCTCTTCCAGATCAACACTTTTCTATTTTCTCTATTTCTAAAGGGATGGTGGGGGATGTTATAATGCTTCTATAACACTTCCAATTGTTAATTAAAGCATTTTTAGTGCCCAAGTATGCAACAGGAAAAGTTTTAAAGACATTCCTTTGTGATATACACGCTGCTGTACTTCCTAAAAATAGCAACCAAGAAGGAAAGTGTTCTCACACTTTTACACTTACCTGAAATCTCCTGCATAAAATGTGCAATCTATTTTAAAGGGCTGCAAATTCCTCTCCATTTTCTTTTAGTTTCTCCATCCAAATATATAGCATGTTTTATCAAGGCCTTCCTAGATAAGGAACTAACATTTTAGCCAGCTTGTCACTTTAAAACTGCATTCTGTAAGCTGCAGATCACTCTGCCATAGCTTTCATAGAAATTTTCAAAGATAAGCAGAAGTCTAACTCATCACCAAATAAACCCTATTGTATCAAACACTCCTCGCTAAATCTCTCACACAAAGCGGATGATTTTTATAACAGACACACACATTCATAAGCTCCTTGCACATACCTTTTCTGTCAGGAAGGACTGGATGTTTTCCACAGACAGGTAGAAAGATAGAAGCACAAAGAGCCCAGCAGAGCTGAGACACACCCTTATAAATCTTGTCCCCAGGTGGTTTTTGGGGCTGTGGTTCCAGCTGCACCCACTCAGCCCAACGAGGTTCTGTAGCAGGTGAGGGATGGATGGGGAAGGAGGAAGTGCTGGGGAAGGGGAATTTGAAGGTTGAGACTTTTGTCTTAGTATTAGGATTGTGAGAGGTTGCACCTGGCTTACTGTAATTTCACCTGAGACATTTCAGCTGTGCCCTCTGACCCAGCAGGATCCCATCAACCAGATTGGCTCCACAGGTCAGAGTCCCAGAGCTCCTGCAACCACTCAGCCCAAAAGGGACCTGGGGCCAGAATACTGCACAGGTACTGGGACAGCTTCCAAATTACTAATTAATCCTTAATGCTTTCACAATACTGAAGTTGTTTCTACCAGTGTATCAACCATGATGCTCCATGAACAAATATTAAAATTGCAGGAGAGCACTGTCAAGACGTAATTTCAATTTAACGTAGCATTTTCCAGAGCAGAAATCTTGACCCTGACAAACTCATCCCTCTAGTTAAAACTTTCTAAACTAACACCTGTAAGCATATGCAAGTGATGACTGGGGTTTTTTTAATGTGGTCACCAAAATGCAAAGCAAATAAATATGCCCTCCTGCTATAGATCTATAGCAAAATAAGTCAAAGCTTCCAAAAAACAGCTGCAAGAATATTGAACATTAGCCAATAGCAGATTTCCTGTAATCTAGTTCTCAAAAACACTTTAGTTAAATACTAAAACATGTTTGTTGAAACAGTAATTTCATGAACTTGCAAGTTTTATCAAAAATGGGTGATATCTGACAGATTTTCAAGACACTGAAAACCATTTTTTTTAATTGGAAAGGTTGGGCAAACTTAAATTAAGGGTGATGCATACATTGCTCTAACAGTATTTGCATTCCTAGAGCAAAAGAGTCCATCCTACTAAAAGAAAACATTGCTCCATAGAGTATATCACATTAAGCATAAAATATAAATAAGCTTTAAATAGGAATTTTGCCTCAAGATCTACTCCTCTCCAGCTTCTGATCGATGTTTTTCTGAAGAGTGTGGGTTTTATTCTGTGCAACAATTAATTTGCCTTTCTTTTGCTTCCTGGAAGAAGGAGTCGGTCAGTTGTGGTAAAATTTCTGGTGTTGGCACCTTCACATGAAATGGCTCCACCTTGCCAATTAAAGTTGTGGAGCTCTGATTTGGAGTGAGCACTGAATACATTACAGAAATTAATACTGGCACATCTGCATACAGCACACACATGAACATAGGGAAGTCAAAAACAGGCAGCAAAGCCCTCTCCATCCTTTTCAACCATGAAATATCTGCATTAGTTATCTCCTGCTGGATCCCATTAACATGTGCAAAGAGAATTTGTACCCAGAAGGATAAAAGAACCAAGCCCAGCCATGGGCAGCCTGGTTTCATAGCAAATACAGAACCAACCATGATTAGCCCAAACTTCCAGCCCAACCACCTGAGGAGCTAAATGAAGTCAGACAAAGGGAATGAAGTCACTACAGGGAATTTCCTTCAGGTGAGCTGACAGTCAACCAGCTGGAAAGGATAATTATACATTCAGTATGATGCAAGACCACATTCTTGAAACTCTTTTAATGATCCTGTAAAAAGAATGATGAGAGCGTGGAGAAAAAAAAATGCAGATTCACCTTCTTCACTTCAAAATACTCACTTTTCTCCTCAGTATTATCTTTCCCACAGCACATTACTCTAACAATTAAGAGAAATTAAATTTCATTCTAAACAAAATTGTAAGGAATTCACATCCAGCAAAGGAATCAATGAATTGCCTAAAATATTTAAAGCTTTAAATTTTCATAACTGCTCATCTCTTCAGAATTTTACTTCAGTGGAACCTTGAGATGCTCAGAACCTTACAACAAACAGGCACTTTTCCCCATGTTATATTGGAATTAGAGATGGAATCTGGATTACACAGAGCCTGACTGCCTCTAAATCAAGAGACCTTAAAACTAATCACTCACCAATTTCTAAATTTAGAATAGTGATGATTCCAACTGGCTGAAAAAAACAATTCACAAATATTACTTCAGTCCATAGATTCTGAAAGATGGCATCTGTTGGTCTTCAGCAGAGAAACATTCTGTGCTTTAAAAGGCCACTATAACTAATCCATAAACTAATCTACAACAGCAGGTCTAGGTTTTAAAAGTTCTGATGGAACTAAAAAGATTAGGAATTTTTCTTTAAAATAAAATTAATTCCTTGGGGTGGGGGGGGGACATAACAGCATTTATGTAAAATTAGCAGACAAATATTAAATGTGCTCACTAGCACAACAGTTCTAAATTATGTATTTCCAAAATTCTTCTATGAGCTGAACTTTCCTATTATCTCCTTTATCCTGACTCGAATAGCAAAGATTTAAAGAACTGGAGAAAAGTAGATTAAGAAAAATAAAATACATGCTTGAGTCGCAATATTCTTTAACCTTCAATCAGAGACCTTGCAGGAGAACTGGGCATGTGAAGATCAGCATGTGAAAGATAGCATCCATTAAGGTTTATGCTGCAATGGCTTTAGGGTTCATGAATAACAAAAAATGAGCTCAGTCAGGAAAAGTGGTTGAATAAAACTGAGAAGAAATACAGTATCCACACAAGGCCTAGGAAGTCCACCTTCCTATGAACTCAGCTAATGCTGTTTTCCTATTACAAAAGTAAGGAATTACTATTTAATTTTAAAGCAGATAAGTGAGGAAAATCTACATTTTACAGATTATTATACTGAGGTAACAGGTCTGTCCTTACTGGGAAATGTATTTCAGGCATGGTACAGAGGAAATTAAGCAGTACCTTCAGTGAATTCTAGTTTAGTAAACACACAAGTATCTGTGGAGCTAAGAAATCCAGATTGAAAAAAAAGAAGGGAAAAAAATGAAAATTTTTACAGCTCATATAACCAAGTATTTTTATATTCAATAGATGAGCCCCAACATTCAATGAATATAAACAGGATAAATGTTCTCCAAAGCATTGGAAACCCAAAACAGTAGGTAGTAAATGAGTAGTATAACCCTCTCTGCCTCCCTGCTCAATTGGCAGCTTTAGGAATACTCTGGGATCAACTCAAGATGTTTGCTGAGCACATCTGCGTGCCCAGGAAAAGCCTCCAGTGGTCCCAAACATCAACTGATGGCAGTTGCTCCATGATTACTTGGTAGCTGTAGGTGACTGATTTAAAAACACAGCTCTGAGGAAAATATCTCAGTGAAAAATAACCTTGAATTACATCAGGTAACAGCCAAGAGTCTTTGTAAAAGAAAAAGATATGCTTTTCTGATAATGTCAGAATATAATCTCCCTTTTTAAGACTGCAGAAAAGGACTCCTGTTTGCTAAGATGACTAAACAAATAATTAATTATTTTCCAGTGTTTTCATAATTTTTGTTTGAAAATACACGTCAGAAATTGAAGCTCCAGCAGTTATAAATAAGAAGACAAGAACCTTGCAATAGCATTGTGACTAAAATTCTCCCTGAATGAACAATCTATATCTTTATGATTCTGACCCAGGAAATCCCAGTTACCATACCTGGAACTACAGAAAACTTATAATAGCTATATTGTCTTTGTAGGCAAAGGAAACACTTGATATACCTCATGTGAAAGGGGTTGATCCCACTCAGTATTTATATGTGAAACACATAAGTCATCCTAGAGAATCAGAATGCAGTAAACCAATTTCATTCTGAATCTTTGTGCTTTCTTTTTTAACAGCTCGATTTTTTCAGTCTGATTTCTTTGTGTGTGTCAATGTGGAAATGCAGAGCTGTCACCCAAAAGAACTGTAGAGAAGCTGTTTAAAACAAAGACAATTGGCCTAAGCACTGAATCACTGAGACACTGAATCGTTTGGATTGTGAACCTTAACTTGTACTGCACCACACATAAACAGTGCCAAATGTGAACGATTCAAGACAAGTTGCACTCAACTTCTGAAAATTTTAAATTCTAGTTTGAATTCTGTGAGCATTATTTAAGAAAACATATCCATATTTCATGAGGAATTCTTCTTGATTTATCCCTGAAAATGAAAAATCTCTTCTTAAAACAAATTAACAGAGGCATTAAGAAGCTTCTCCTGAACTAAATTATCTGAAAAAATCAGTGCTACGACACATGAACAAATATGGTTTTTTAAAATCATACAAAATGAGCTGTATTTCATTTTTATAAGTGTGTCTGACTAAGTTCCACCACTGGGACAGTAGAAAAAAAAAATGGTGATACATCTCCATCTAATTTTTTATGTCTTTCTCAGTGTCATTATAGGACTAACACATTCTCCCTCTCAACTTTTTTTTTTAATTGTGGTAGCACCACTGGGAGCAGGTGCCTTCAAGTGGGGGCACATACCAAGCCTGACCTCCCTATGAACAGCTCTGAATTCCCTGATCTTGTTATGAATATTTTTTCTTCAAATGCAAAGCTGCAAAATGCATGAAAGCTAAAGTAATTCAATTAAGTATCTATTCTGAGCAGGAAAAGACCATTTTGTTAGAAGCAGTGGAGCACTAGTTTAACCCTGGTGCTCAGAATTCCCAAGCAAGTCAGCACATTAAGCCAGCTCTTCAACTTAAGAACAATTACTGTCATTTATCAGCCTGAATAGCAATAATGCACAAATCGACAGCTTTCAAGAGGCAAAGACCCAGCTAGGTGTAATGATATGCAAAGCCACAGCACTCTACATTTTGAACTGTCTCCAGCCCATCAATACATCTCCAAGTACCTACAATTTATCAATACAAATGTGGTACCCAATGAAGGCAGGACCAAAAAGATAAATATGAACGGGGTGGAATAAAAGGTTCAAGAATGTTTGAATTTTATAATGATGAAGTGCAGATCACATTCTTGCAGCATTTTACATGCAGTGACCTGATCACATCACATTTCCCTCAGCAAGAGGAAACTAGGATAAGAGATAATCTTTCTTTCAGGTAGTTGTAAGCAGCTGGATTGTTATTTTGCCTTTTGTTGTTGTTGTTGCTTATTTCTCCTTTATTTTCTATTCTTCCTTTTTTTCCCAGACATTTCTATTTCAAATGTGCATCTATGCAATAGTTACACAGACATGACTGCTTTTATTGAAATATATAATTAACATATCATTATTTTATCTCAACAAAGCATAGCATATACAGAAAGCATCATTTGTGTCTCATTACCCCATAAACTGATTTTAGTAGCAAATGAAGGGCTAAAAGAATGGTTGAAATTATCCATTAGTATATATAGCAAATAGCATTCAGTTCATGAAAGTCTCAAGCCTATAGAAGTGAATTCCTCTGTACCTGATCTAATTGTGTGAGGGGATTGTTGCTGATTTTTTTTTTCTTTTTTAGCATTACAGCTTCTTTGTGAACAGAACCCTTCAGCAACCAGAGCTATTGCAGTGCTCAGGTATTCAGATTCCCTTTCTCATACAGGCAGGTATGGGCATTTGGATTAGCAGCTCACATATACAGGGAATAGAAGGATTTCTGTGTTTTACCATGACAAAGAAAAATCTAGATTATAATTATTTCACCTACAAGTCCAGCAGTTCTACCTGAAACACCTTGTTTTATAATATTTTTTTCATTTTCTAGTCCTTACTTTCTATTATTATACCATGTAAACTCTTATATGTAGTACTATCTTAATTCAAGACTTCAAGGTGTTCCCTTGAATTAAACATCTACTTTGAAATGTATTTTGCACAGGGGGTATCACTATGCAAGTTATTTTTTCTACACTATTTTCATCTTCAAAAACTTAATAATTTTATAGAAACTACTAACATGTCCAGATGGATAAAGTAAGGGATGAGCAGAACCAAAAGAGGGTTTGCCAAAGAGAAAACAGTCCTGTGGGTGAAGAGCAGAGAGCAGAAGCTCTGGAGTTTATTCTGAGCTCTGCTGCAAACTTCTCACAGGTGAACACATCACTAAAACCTGTGCTTCCTCAGTTTGCCCACAGAGAGTTCTTTTCTAACCACAGGGTAAAGCTTCTTCAGGGGACAGGTGATGGTTACTGAGCAATGAAAAACACAAATCTGTGGATATCTGTGTGGTGTTCCTGTGCAGAGGACTGGAACAGTCTTGTCTTCAGCCTTCATCATGCAGAATTCACTGTATCATATGAGGATATATAGCTCAGAGTTGAGAGGACTTAGCAGGAGCCTTCACATTATATAAAATACAATTTTAAAAATAAACACAACTTCCTCATGGTTTACTGTCTTTGTAGAATTCATTCATCTTCCTCTGACATTTGGGGGAAGGGGGTACATTCAAATGCTTTGAGTTTACTTTTCATCACCTTTTTCTGTTCCTGGCAACTTCTTTCACAAACTTTTACTTTCTTACCGAGGGGTCTCTTTCCATGTTCCTAAGCATATCTGTCTTTCAGACAGCAGCTGTTGGAAAGTGTGCAGAGATCCAGAGATGCAACATGTCCAAGTGTGAGATCAACTGAACCTCAGAGATCTTTTCACTGTGACCTTTGTTTTACTGCTGATCACATCTGCTCACCAGTTTGGCAGACTTGCCAGTCAATAACATGAGTATTCCTTCAGAAGTAACTCACTATCAAGGTTACTGAAGAAATAACATGTGGGACCATCCCTTTTCAAGGCAAAACAAAGAGAAACCTACCACTGATTAAGACAGCACAGTTTTGAGAACATAAGAACTGCTGTATTTGCTCCAGTATTCTGCTTTCAGCTCAGCTAGCAATGCATATGGAAGAATCCACCATAATGGAAACATAATAGCATTATTTTCCAAGAAGGTGAATGGGAAACTAAGCAGAACACAATGAATGCTTATTTTGATTTATATCTCTCTTACTTGTTACTGCATTGGCAACACTTATGATTTTTCACAAGTCTCCTGTTACTTGGTATTTCTTCTCATCTAACCACTCCTGCAGCTGTATTATTATATTTTAAAAATCTCATTTTCTCTTTTTAAATTATGTTTCTAACATTCAGTAATTATGAGAACAAACTTAAAGTTCAAAGCCAAAAGTTTCAGAATACTAAGGGAAACAAAAAGAACAGAAAATGCATTGTTTTTTTAAAAATGCTTTAAACCAATATCATTTTTTTTAATCAGAAATGCAGTGGTCATTGTTCTGGAATATTCCCATACGTAATGGCTGTAAAGCTACAGTCCCAATAGAACTTTCATCCCTACTCTTTCTAATATGTTTGTGTCCAGCCTCTCTACTGTTACAACAGCTCTACTACTACTGTCTAAAAGCAGCACCAGAAATGCAAATTTACTATTAAAAAATAAGACATCAAACATTACATTGATAAAAAATAAACAAATTATTCAGAAGCAAAAGAGAATACTCTCAAATAAAAGTGTAACCTGAACAACCTAAATGCCATGTTAGTGTGTCAAGTCCCTTTGTTCATTTCTTATGTCTAAACTGACTGAGAGCTTGATCTGGCTTTGTCTGAATTCAAAACAAAACTTCCATTTTTTTCTTTGAAAAAGCACAGAAGGATCTTTCTGGAGTGAAATGACATCTTCTGAAAAAAACTTCAGATTTATCACTTCCTTGGCTGATGTAATAAGCAGAAGCAAGATGGTAAGAAAAAAATAAAATAGTTACAGTTTCAACGACCGATTAGCTCATAAAGTGTGGTGTACAAACAAAAAAATGGGAATCAAACCCTTTCAAACTGAAGAAAAACTTCTTGACTCTCATCATTCCTTAAAGTATCCATGCAGTAATTTAGAAGACAGTGCAAATTCACAGACTGAAAAGAATAGAGGGCAAATCAGGGCTAATTCAGAGATTCAGATCCAATGTTGATATATTTGCACATGCTACAACCCAAATAGGAGGGTTTTCTTCAATGTCATCTTATTACTCTGCAAGGGAGGAAAACAGACAGTTCAATCACAAAATCATAATGCTTAAGCAGCATGAAATCATAAAGCTAGCAACAAAACAGGTGAAGCATGCTACATTTATGATTCATATGCTGCCTTTCACCCTAGCACAGCATTGGTTTACTCATAGCCCTAAATGGCCAGTCCCTGCTGGTCTCCCCAGCACAAGACGAGTGAGCAGTATTGTCCTTTTGGGTGTACTTACTGCACTGCACTCCATCAGATAAAAATAATGCACATGAATACTTTAACTGTTTAGCCAACTGTACACATAGGTTACAAGATACTCAAAATAGGATTGTTGTTTAGATGTGTACATAAAGCTGAATGCATACAAATAATCTTTACTGTTACATTTTAGATCTGTTGAAATTGGTATACAGCTACAATATAGTGTGGTGGGTTTACTTTGCTACAGTCATCCAAATTCCCTTAAAAATTGATGTGAACCAATACAAAAAATTATTTGCAAAATCATATATATGAAAGAAAGTCTAAATGTGGACTTTCTTTGCTCATTTAGTTTTAGCATTGTTTCTTCAAATATTTTGTGATTTTGAGATCATCAGTGTTGGGTTTCTCAAGCACCAGAAAGGGCAAGTGCAGCTTGAAAGAGATGTCACCTTAAAATGAGTGTAAAAATCCAGAGTAGAAGCAATTTAGAGAAAACTCTCCCAGCTCAGACCTCCCCATGGTGAAATAGACATTTCCAGCTAAGATATTAAAATTAGAACGTCACAAATTTAACCAGGACATTCCCTCTCTGTGATAAGGCTGAACACAGAGGTAAGGAAAATGGGAAGGACAGCTCTGATCACCTCAGGTGGGCTGGAGACTTCTTCAGTCCCTGCAGCAGCTCATCTGGGAGAGTAAGGAACTGACCTGCAGAATTCACTCCACCTTCTATTACTCCACACCTTCCTGATACAAGCCAATTCCTAACAAAGGGATAGTATTTTCTGGAGTGACTAAATAATCTAAAAGAAGTGAACTAGGCTCCCAACTGCCTTTTCATAAATTTCAGCCATGTCTCATATACTGGCATTTGTTCATTACAAGGTAAATACACCTGCTATACTGCCATCTGTTGTCAATCAATAATCCACAGCATCAACAAAATTTCTACATTGTTTTGAAGGTAACATCGTTGCTCTCAAAAATTATTTGAACCAGCTTGTCGTATATAACGTGAATGTAATAAAGATGTCTTTTTCAAGATGTACTTACAATATTCTTTAGCATATGAAACTTGTTGCAGTCAAAAGGAAAAGTTAATGATACAGGAACTAATGGAGTATTTATTTGCTACCAGCATCTGCATGTCATTTTCTGAATGCTAATTCCGAGACACCTTTTTAGTATTTTCTACCTCAATCAAAAATTCTTCCATTTCTCATTTCAGCCAGAAGGCAAAGTCACTTTCTTTATGAAGATCCTGCCCACACACACTGTCCTGCCTAGCTACTAGAGCTGGCAGCTTCAAACCAGCTAAATGTTAATAACCACAATAGAAATTGCAAGTTATTCAGAATTTTGAGGCCCTGATTCCATACAGGACCTTACCGTTGTCTTAGGTGAAACTCCAGCAGCTTTTGATCAATCTTTTTAGAATATACCAAGGGTGTATTAGGTAGGGGTGGGTGTTTATGAATTACTTCCGTCATCTTAGTTAGTATCTTTCCAGTCACAATCTTCACCTCAGTGAAATTTCCACAAAAATAGAGGCAGTTTACTGATCACACTTCCTGAGAGGCAATTTCACTGCCATTCATCAGGGAACTGGCAACTCTGGAATAAGAGCTTGCTTACTAAGGTTGCATCTATTGCAAATTAATATCCAAGAGTGCAGCACACAAGAAGCAGTGTTAAGAAAAGCAGAAAACTCATGGTCATAGGTTCTTTATGTACAGGTGCCCCAAGGAAATGAGCAGAATCCTGTCACACAGCTTGAAAATACCACTCAAGATCAACATGAGAGCCAACAGCTATAATTAACTCATCAATTAACAACATACCACTGTATTTACTGAGATGGCTGCACAGTTGTAAAATCCTGGCTCACAAACTACAGATATCACCAAAAGACAAGCAGAAGGCAAATGTAACACAGATCACAAGTAGCTGACACTGCTGGAGTTCTGTGTGTGCCCACCACAGCAGCCAAACCTTCGGTTTTAAAAGGCTTAACATGAAAAGCAATTCAGCCATCCCACTAAATCTGACTTCCACAACACTGTAAGGAGATGACAGGTGTTCTAAAATTAATTTTAGTTACATATTTAACTTATAATCACAGGCAAGTGATTCAGCAGTCATACATTATGTGACTACACCTGTAGCTGACATAGAAGTATTCCCTGGCTATCCACTGCTGATTTGGGGCCCTGTCTGGCATTGACAAAATAGAGAAATCTAAAAAATCAGGGTTATCCTTAAATTCTGGATTAGCTGCAAAGCTGTAATCTAGGGCTTGTTTTTTCCTTGCTTTAAAGCACAGAAAGCAAACCACCACCCAGAACTCAAATGAAAGTGTCAGTGAGCACTCAGGAATTCACCAACACAGATACCCAAGCTGTCTGTAAGAGGAAAACGTTTTGCAGTTACTCTGTGAATTAGTCTGATCACTGGTAAATTCCAAAAGGTAAAAGCAAGGGGAAAATTACTATGTTTCATTTCCACAAGATTTTAATGTAGACACGTTTGCAGAGCATTTTTGCATAATAAGACACAAATTCCTGTAACTGCATACATTCTGCTCTTTCCATTTTTTCTTAAAAATACAATACGATCTTACATACATAACAAAATGTATTTTCTGAGTGATCAGACATTTGTTTATAAAGTTTTCACTGTTACCTAACAGGTAATACAAGTTTCATGCACAAAACATCAATAATTTAGCTTCTGAAACTTTATGTTACTTCCCATGAAAGACATCCACCCACATTTAGAGTTCAAAAGGTTTAAAATGTTTCTGCAGCATTACCAAGGGTCATGATGGTAATGGCAGACAAGGTAGGGAGACTGAACTGCTATTAATTATTACTTACAGTACATAGTAGTAAATTAATTGAGCAATAAAAGGTATTGCTATGATTTATCAGAGTATTAAAAACTCATTCACTTTTTTTTTTTTTTTTTCCCACTGAACTACTGATTTCAGTATTATAAAGCAAGGATTTTACCTTTTCAGTTTAATTAGGTGATCCAGTTTTGGAGCAAGTTGAATGGAATTCTTCTGAATATTAGTAAGAAGAAAATATATCTTGTGTTATCACTTGAAAAACAAAAATCGAGAGTAGATATTTTAAAAATATATTCTTCATCTTAAATTTACAGAACAGCAGAAGTGCACAAAAACAGAAAAAAAAAAAGATTGTTTAGGAAGTCCAGCATTTGAGAAACTCAAAAAAAAACTTGAACAAATAACAAAAAATATGAAGTAAACTTTAACAAAAGGAAAAAACCTGTTAACCAGATAGGGTATTATCATCATTATTTTTTTTACAGTATATGAAGAAGCATTAACTGACAATGATATTGCATTTGAGTGCCAAAAACCAAGCTTATTTCTGCTTCATCACCACTCTTCTATTTTTTTCAGAAATGAGCCATCTCTATTAAAATGGAAAATGTAACTAATATCTGGGCAAACTTTTAGATAGCGATATTCTCGATATTGTTCTACAAAAAATTCCTGAACTATTTTCAATTTCTTATCATTAATACTGGTTTTGGGACTACTACTTTTGTGCTAAAACTGCAGAAGCAGCCGGTATGGTACCAAGATGTAAAGACCTGAATTACTGAGCTCAGCACTTCTGCCTGCATGTATAATGCTCACAAATACATTATGTGTAAGAAAAACAATGTATTATTGCATAACATTCTTAATTGCATCTCTCCCCGCAGGACTCCATCGAAACACGGCGTGTTGTATCTCTGTAAAAAATACTTTGTAGAAGGACTTTGGAAAAGCAGAGAGCTAGTAAACAGATAACCATTGCACATACAGTTACAATGCATTATGCATTTAATAACCTAAATTTTTCAGTTGACAGTGCAGATTTTTAGTGAACCTGAATGGACAGTAACTCCACATGCTTATGTGTAGTGCTATCTTTATCTGCTCTTATAAAGAAGATAAGCTATTAGCCCAAATGGCAGATACTATTTCCATGCTCACAAATACTACCTAAGTATTTCTTCACTTAAAAACATATTTAGAGTTCATTGCTCTCCAGATCTGAATTTATGTAAACGTTGGAGAAGAGAGAACTTTTCTGAACTACGTTTCCAGGGGAAGGGAGGTGAGTTTGTTCTCCAAAAGCACATTATCAGTCTGGTGGAGAGAAATAAAGGAACATGGTATGAGAATGGCTTCCCAAGACTGCTGTGGGACAGCATCTCTCATCCTGATAATTTGCTGACAGTCTTTGCTATTTTGGTCTATGCTATTTAGAGCATGCACGTGAAGAAAGAAAAGAAAAAATCTGAATTTTACAGGTAAAATAAATTCTTGGGACTTGTGTGCAAAATCAGAGAGACAAATTTTTCTATCCCTAATATCTACCAGAAAAACTGTGAACCTTTTCTTTAATTTCCATGACAGCAATTGGGAAATAGCCTTCATTCAGTACTACAAGGGGATCACTTCTTGGTTTTCCCATCATTGCTTTCTTCATTCCTAAAACCAGGCAAGGACAATCCCAACAGTACATCTGCTGTGAATCTCTGACTATTGTGAACAGTTCCTTACAATGCCACATTATCAAATCCTGTTTAAGTTGGTTTCCCTTTGAAAACTCCAGGTTGGGCAGGAGGGAATGCAGAAGAGGTGAGGAGGAGATCAGAGAGGAGGTGCTGATGGTTGGATTTGTATTGGTCCTCCCAAGGCTCATACTCAGTGGAAGCCTTTCCATGGTACTGTCTAATTATTCATCTGCTGTCTTTAATAAAAGATATTATTGCAGTATTTCAGATGAAAAGAGAGCTTGGAAAAACATCTGATGTTATCTCAGTCACTGCAGGAAAAGCCCTCATGTCATAATACAACACAAAATGAACTACACACACTCGCTAAAAGTTCAGGGCAAAAAAGAGAGAACTTTATTTTGTGACCTCGTTATATATAGATTTCAAAAATTGGCCAGGGATTGGAGAGTGAAGTCACCACCTCTCCAACCACACTGGTCAAACCAGAGTCCATCAATTTTCTCCTCCAGAAAAGAATGCAAAACAATCATTATTTACATGAAAGAGCATGAGAAACTTCATTACAAAAATGTAAACATTAGAAGGCTTAAAAAACTTTAGAAAATCAAAGCAACACCCTCACTCTTATAGTGTTGATCTAGGAATGTCAGTCTTGTTAAGAACCTTACAGAATCTTTTAAAAAGTCACTGCATCCTCATAGACTTAGCCCAGGCTCATTCATATCAGCAGCAGTCCTACAAGAATAAAGAAATTTAGAGCTGATTGGTGTAAAGCTAATCAGTGCACAATGCCCAGGGGCCAGTACTGGGATGGCTCAGGCCAGTTCCACAGCTGCCTCAGCCCAGGGCACAGCTGAGCCTCAAAACCTCTGAGGGGAATGGGGAATGCATTTGGGAAAGGGCAAAACTACCTGGCAGCAAGGGGAAGGGGTGAAGAAAGGCACCATGGAGAGCAGGAGTGAGAACAGAAGAGAAACCCCGAGAGCATTGAGCCTGGAAGAGTCCCTGGCTGGGGCTGGGGCTGGCAGAGGAGTTGGGAAGGAAGGAGTGAAGTTGAGCCTAGGAAGAAGAGGAGGAGAGAAGAGGCAAGTGTTGTTTTTATTTTGTCTGTGTTTCTCACCATTCAAATCTGTTTCATTTAGCACTAAATAAAATTAATTTTCCCCAAACCAGGTCTGAACTGTCCAGGACAGTTACTGTAAGAGATCCCTCAGTCTTTGCCTTGACCCCTGGCTGCAGGACAAGGTCAGTCCTGCACATTCCCAGGCTGATGAGCAACATCCTGACTGCCAGCTGAGAGGGGAACAGAACAAAAAAAGGGAGGAAAGGTAAAGGTGGTAAACGTAAATAAAAGGGAATACTAGATTTATTTGAAATCTTATCCCTACCTGGGTTATTCTTGACTCTAAGTTCTGCAATCAGTCTCTGATATATTTGGATATTTTGATCACACATCCATACTGCCAATATTTATTTCAGTGACACATTTGGGCCTCTGTACTCACTTAGTTCTATTCTCAGCACACAACCAGAACCCTAAATATAGTCCCAGTCTGTCTGTGGGTATCATGCTGTGCAGCTACAACAAGCATGCTTTAATGCAGTAACCCTTTCTTCTACCCTTGAATTGAGTAAGCACTTGGAAGGATCTGTATATAAAAATGCTCAATTTCTTTTATTGTGTCAAATCCTGTATATATCTATCTGTAAGGAAAGATGTGAAACCGTATGGGTATACATAAAGAAACATTCTTCCTAATAAATATTATATTAATCTGACAGGGTTTATATAACAACAACCAAAAAAAAGAAACTAATAAAGTACTTCAAAACCATATTTTCAGGAGATATATGCTGAATAACCTTATGACACCTCTTGCCTGCTACAAAACTAGCCTCCATTCCCACTAATTTTTTTTCCAGAATCACACAGTTGATTTCTGGTTACAAACTCTGTAAATGCTACCTTTAATGCCAGGCCCACCATTCTGCCCAACTTATGGAAAAGTTTTTTCTAGTTTCCCCTCTTACCCATTGAGTTCACACTTTCATGTCTTCTTACCTTAAGTAACCATAAAATTCTACCAAGGATGTTCAGTTAGATTTTTGTCCATTAACAATGACACTCCTGGCTACTGAGGAGCACCAGTCTCATTCTTACACCCTCGATTTGTGTAGCAGTTGTGATATTGATCTAACAGTCCACAAAAACATGGCTCTCAATAGTTACCATAATTGAGCAAAGCACGTCCATTCTGAAATTATTAATACTATCACAGGGAGATTAATTTCCTTTTGATGTTCTTCTATCAGGAACTCTACTTTGATTCATTGATGTCACAGAACAAATTAGTGCAGTACATAGCCAACAGTGTGATATTAAAATCAAATATTATTCTGCCGTTGATATCAAGCAATAAAGTAGAAGATGGCTTTTTTTTTTTTTTCCAGAAATTACTTTCATGTCACAGTAAAGTGCTGCACAAACCAAAATTATTTCTTTTTCTGGAAGTTGTTCTTGTTGGTTGCATACCTGGATCAATTTCTTCAATGTCTGAAAGGACTACATTGTATGATAAAAAGTCATTCAATGGTATTGAGAAGACAAGAGGTTTTATAAGCTCCTACGCTTTTGATCTTTAGCTTCAAAGTGGCAACAAATCATAACATTTGGTGAAAAAACAAACACTGACCAAACTGTGCTTACTTTAGGACAAAATATGTGCCAAACATTCAATTTTAATGGCATTGTATTCTTATACACAAGATTTCCTTATGACGCGTTCTACACTTGCCTGAAAGAAATTATTCCTTCATAATTAATTGAAAGTAAAGATATTTACTCTGGCATCAAAACTGGATTTGTAAGAGCAAGCACAACTGTTCCAATGTTCTTCCTTTCTACACTCAACCTGAACTTGCCTCTCTGGTGGATTAAAGACAAATGCTAGGACTTGTCATTTGTTTCAAAGGAGGTAAATGAGATTCAGGGTCTTTCTTCAAGCACATCTTCCCATGATACTCCTGGTGTTGTGAGGACAGCTGCACCTCTCTATTCAGCACAGCTGCTCTTCAGAACTCTTTGAACACCCAGGCTTGGGGACAAGTTCCTGTGCTGAAGAACAGCCCAGGCTGACACATTTCCTCCTGCTGCCTGCCAGAATGCACAGGCACTGCAACAAGGAGTCCTTGTCTAGGAGTACCTTTAAATAATGGACTAAACAAAACACAAAGCACAAAAGTTTTGTTTCACATCGTGTTCAACCCTGAAAATGACAGGTAACTAAATGCAGGGTTTGTACCGCTATTCCTGCTCACCAGTAGAAGGACAGAACATCAGATAGAATCATGGAATTTAAACTGCACAGACAGGGTCAGAATACGTACCATGATAACTGTTTGTAAAGTGGCTACTTCCATAGCTTTGTACAGTACATTTTCCAGGAGCTTAGGAGAATGAAAAAATAGAGACACTTATTTTGGCCTCAGCTCATGGCAAAGAAAGAACAGGGAAACATACTTACATATTCAGCAAAAACAGACGAGTCAAAAGACAGAATCTAAATAAATCTATAGAATGTCTAAAATAGGAAAAATACTTCAAAACTTTCATTTAAAAATACCTCAACAGAAGAACATGTGCGCTGCTAAGTGGATTAGCAGTAATACAAGTCCTATGGAACAAAACAGGCCTTCTAACAACTTGCAATTTGCATTTCCCCATGGAAGACTGGTGATTAGTTTTACATTAATTGCAGCATCCTCTTAATACTATGCCAGCCACGTTTCTGGCATTCTGGCAACCAGAATCACTTTTTTCCTTATCAATTCTTATAAGCTATTATATGTATCTAATGCTAACATATGAGTTCAGTTGAGCTTTTCCATTATTCTCATTAATATGGGGTCTTCTGAAAGCTTGGACTACTTATGAAAGAGTTTGGGGGTGGGGGCTGGAGAGGATTAACCATAGTTTATATTATCTGTCGTAGAGAAAGTATCTGTGCTTGGATTTTAAAGTCACGTAAACTCTGGGCCACGATGTCAGCCTTTAATACTCCCACTTGTTAAAAGGTAGACACTTAAATTCATTTAGAAGAGCAAATAAATTACAAGTTAATAACACTAACCCAGGTATTTTTAGAAAGTTCTGTATAGCCAAGAATTTTCTTTCCTAAGCAAAATGTTTAGCAAGTTCATAGCACTTTTCATACATCCACCTCCAATTTTAACAAAATCCTTTGAAAAAATAAATATCCAGACAGGCACAAACACAGGACAAGTGTTCAACTTATTTCTTCTGAGTTATTGTGCCTCTTTCTCTTCCACACCACAAAACACCTCAAAAGCTGCAAGCACCATCATTCTTAACATAAATGCTTAGAACATATCATGTTCTCAACGTTTAATAGAGTGAAAGCTTCTAATACAGCTAAATTAACGAAATCTCCAGTTTTCAGGGTTACCAAACTAAATTAAGGACCAGTAAGATGGTGGGCAGTGAAAACACATTCTGTATTCACTGTAGTAAACACCTGGCCTTGCCAGCAGTAGACCCTTTGTGTTTTATGTAGGACACAATGTGGTTTGCTTAGCTGGGAAACAGTGAAAAGGAGCAGAAGCTTTCCAAGCACAGAGAAGGAGAACTTAGTGCTCTTTCCCCATAAAGCTGCAGAATGCAGGTCCCTCTCAGCTGTTAAGATTGAAGAATGACTTGGAGTAGAACAATAATGTCAGAAGAACAGTGAAGTGCACACCAGACAGCCATAAGAACTTCATTTGACTTGTATTGGCAATTGATTTAAGTGGAATTGCAACCACCCATCAAGGTCAAGAGTGCTTTCTTGACATTAGGGACCTCTGTGTCAACTGTAAGTGTACAGTGGTCATCTATTTTTTACAAACATGTTCAAATCATTATAAACCATGTTTTAGAATGATTGTTTTAATGTTCTAGGTAATGAAATTTTGCTGAATGGTAGTACTGCTTGCTGAACAGTCTGCAATTTATTCTTTGCTATACAAATTACTCCACAAAATAGTAAAATACCCTTTGTCAGATACTGCACAGCTTAACCAAAGAGATGGATCACACCAGGTACCTTCCATTTTAGTTTAACAATGGTACCATTAAGACAATAATGTTGTGATTTCAGGACAACAAGGTCTTGCTTACCATTGGTGCAGAGCATTAGGCAAATGTTACGCTAACACTTGAATAAAACCTAAAATATTGGTTCCAGGACAAAATCTCTGGAATATCTCAACCACATCTACGGTAGATTGTTGTTCCACTGAAGTTGAGGGCAACCTGTTTATTTGGACTTTGTATACCTACAAAGAGCCCCCTCTGTGAAAACTATTTTTATATTTCTCCAACAAAATGTGTTTATGTTGCTCTATTTACTGCCTTACTTTTATTTCTGAGGTAAACATATTTTGATAATAAAGAGCCATAAGGTTAAAATCAGGAAGAAAGAAGAAATGGGCTCACAGTGAATTACATTCCTCACAGGAGTCCTGCTGTTGTATCAGTTATTCTGCTTCTTTGTCACTCACTGCATTCACGTCTTTGGAAATTTTGAAAACCCACAATCCCAGAAGAGTTTGGGTTGGAAGGGACCTTAAAGATCATCCCTGTCATGAGCAGGGACACCTTCCACTATCCCAGGGTGCTCCCATCCAGCCTGGCCTTGGGTACTGCCAGGGATCCAGGGGCACCCACAGCTTCTCTGGGCACCCTGTGCCAGGGCCTGCCCACCCTGCCAGGGGAGAATTTCTTCCAAATATGCCAAAGCCCTGCCCTTTGGCAGTTTAAAACCATCCCCCCTTGTCCTATCACTACATGCCCTTGTAAAAAGACTCTCTCCATCTTTTTCAGGCACTGGAATCACAGAAGTTTGTTCAAGAAACAGTGAAGTGTGACAAAGAGAAAATGACAGTACAGACCAGAAGTAAAGACCAGACCTATGTCTTAGAGAAGTAACACTATTTGTATTGGCTCCAGCAACCACTGACACAGCTCAAACTGCATTTGTGTGCTGTAATCTCTGCTGGCTTGTGGTTTGTGAGTCTCTGGTTTTTAAACTTAATAACACCTTATTGTGGAACTGTAATTCAACTTACATTTTTGTTTACATACTTCTATACTTGTTTATATTTGATACTTCTATTTCATTAGTTGAAGAAGTTGTCAACATACAAAACAAGTGGGAAAAAAAGTGAATATAAGGTTAAACAGGTCTAAATGTCATACCTTGAAACTTAAAATTAAAGACTGAATAAATTCAAAACCTAAATGAACAAGTTAATCTTATTTTTCATTGAATTACATTGAATTATTTTATCTATTACATAAGCTATCTTTAAGCAGTTAGTGGGACTCCTTGACCATCTGTTACATAAAGGGATTGCTTCACACAAGTTTTTAACTGATGTAAACACACCACTATCATTACTTTTCTGCATTTGTTAGGGAAAGGACTTGAAAGTGTTGCTGCTTCCCCATCACTACACTGAATTGCAGAAATCTAATTTGGATTCTAGTCCAGGCTTGGGCAGCAGCTCCTGAGCAGCAATTCCCCCACACAGCAGAGCACCAGCAGCATCCCAACACCCCAGCTGCTTTCCCAGTCCAAAGCTGGCTTACAAGTTTGTAAATTCCTTTTCTTCCACTGCCTCCTATTTGACTAATTACCTAATCATAATTTGGTAACCTAACAGTAATTGACAGCATAGAAATGCAAAATAACCATGGCCTGAAAGCTGACATGAGCAGAGTTATATCACCCAGCATCCTGGCTTCCACACAACTACTTCATTACCTGTAAGCTTCTCAGTAATGAATATGCTATTAAAAGGGTTTTTTAATTTTCATGTTTCTCATGTTGTAATTCTCCAATAAATTTCCCTGACTTCCAACATAAATAAGTTTCATTATTCCTCATTATTAAAAGAAACAAACACATTCTCCTTCACTGAAAGGGTGTCATATAATTAGATGACCTTCCTACATAAAACCATGAATGAAAAAAGACCTGACAAGTTGCATAAAAATATTTAATCAGACATTAGGACATTAAATACAGTTAGTCAAAACACAAGACATTATTGTACTAACAAATGCTTTCAGAAACAGTCTTTTACAATACGAGAGATCAAAACAGACTTTAGTTTTACTACATCATTAGACAAGTCCCAGATTTTCAACAATTTATCACCAATTTCTTCATTTGGTTGCTTTAAACATGCTTTTAAAACATACTTGATAACTAGTAAAAATTGTATACAATGCAAATGACATTTCAGATAAGTTTTATTGACTTAATGCTCTGGTAATAAAATTATAACAATCAGTATTATTTTGATTTATTGCAAATTTTACTTTCACCTTTAATGGACTTGGTGCATGGCAGAATTGAATGTAATGCTGCTGCCACCTCAAGGTCACTACAGAAAACTGTGATGGTTCATTTTGGTCTACTCCTATCAAATAAACAGTAAGAAGATTGAATCACTGAGAATGAACAGGCTTCTTTATTTTCATAAAGTTGTTTGATGCTCACCATTTGCAGATTCCACGTATATATTTGCAATGAAAAACTGATTTTCTGCTTCTGTGTACACAGAAGTACAGACACAGACACACAGAAAGACACAGGACCTGCAGATCTGCAGGCAAGCACAGTGCTGAGGGTTAGAGGGAAAAAACAAACTTTGGATGCCAAGGAATGTTCAAAAGTGAGCCAAACCATGCAGTCTTAATTTTACACAAACTCCTGAACAAGAATTTGAACTTCGTAAAATTGCAAAAAACATTTCAGTCCATTATCTTTCCAGTGTTTATGTTTGTTTGTTTAGCTTTCAGATAAAAATCACAATAAGATGAACAACTCCAGTTTATCACATTTATGTTAATATCCTGATATAGATTTTGAGGGGGCAAGCATAGTAAGTTCTGGTGCCCGAACAGGAAACTTGTGCAAATTTTCTTAAATAAGATCCTGTAGAGCAAAATGAATATTTCAATGAAGAACTATGTCTTTACTGTAAAATATTTGCAATGCTGTGTGTTTCTATGGATGCTCAGAAATAATATGTTTCTACTCCTGAAAGTTCTACAGGAGCATAGTAGAAGCCTCACACCATCATCCACATGACAAGTATGTAGTCAGTTATATAAATTTTGTAAAATTTATCATGGTTAGATGAACGTGACTGCTACCCTGAAGTTATCTGAAACATGTCACACTCAGAAATTACCATCTACTGCTTAAAACCCACCTCAAACAGCTCTGTGCTTGATTAAAATACTTTATCTAATCCCATTTGGCAAAAAATAGATTGCAATTCAAGTAAAAAAACTCTGCAGGAGATCAACCTATGGAATTTAAGGATAGTTTCCAGGACCATTCACTGAAGGACAGAGGACTGGTCCATGATTCCCTTTAATGATATGAGAGGTACCCAAAGGAACTTCTTATTTCTTGATTTAAGCTATCCAATTTCAATGCTGAGCAGAAAGTTTTAATACTTTTTATTCTGGCCAACACTGGTAACTAATACTGAAATTAAGTCATGGATATACCAGAGTTTCCCATCTAGATTCCCAAATTTTTGGTGCTTTTTTTTCTTTTGGGAGCTAGCATGTAGTACATACTCTAGAAGTTCTTGCTTGCACCAGAAATTAGGGTATTTTAGACCACACTGAATCATTTAAAAAGGAGGGAAATATAATGCCTTTTAACTACAACAGTAAAAAAAATCACTAATTAAATTGATTATAGGAATATTAGCTATATTAGAACCCCAGGGAATCCAATTCTTTTTAGAGGATCTCCTTTTCCAGGTGAAATATTAATTTATGTAATGCATGATCTGATTCCAGGCTTACTGCAGCCTATCATTCACAAATGAATTCTCCTGGATGTGTAAATACACACTGAGGACAGTCACTGGGGCATTTCTGAATGGCAAATGTAATAACTGGGACCAGTGTGTACCTGCTCTAATGCAACATTTCACATACAGATAATTTCTATTAAGAATGTAAAAGGCACTTCTGTATTTTCACTGACTATGACAAGATAAAAAGAGTGGTACTTTGCTGTCATTGTTGTTGGAGCCTTTTGTGCACATGACTCCCCCCACTACAACTGACAGTTATAAATCACCTTCTGCACTCCCTGAGCTGGATCACAGATCTAAAGCCCTGTTTGGAGTGAGAGCTGGAAAAAGTATCAGTATCTATGCAAAGTAATAAAAAGGGGGGGAAATGGACATTACAATATAGTACATCATGTGGCAAGGTTCTGTGGACTGCCTCGATATTTTCTCTATAGATAAATAATCTTTGTGCCTATTCTAAGTGGAGTTTCCCCATGGCCAATTCAGCAGTAAAATCCCACCCAAACCTATGAGTTTACTAATTTATAACAGATCTGTCCTCAGAACACGGGCACAGACCACACTATATATTAAGCCAGGTGTAAGCAAACTGATCTGAGGGTTGTGAGAAGCCCTGAGACTTGAAGACAATGGCAAAACACCTCTTAAGAATCTGCAAGCTTGTCATTTCCCCCCTAAAAAAAAAAAAAAAAGGTAAAAAAGATGGCAGTAAGGTCCCTCCTCCCTCACACTCAGATACAGCCCAGGTTTATCCTGCAGACCTTCCAACAAGAGACAAATGTGCCATGGTGGTACTTTAACCAAGTCCATAAAAATCATCTCCCAACACAGTGATAGCAGTTAGGGGGGTGATTTTGGGGGACGTTTTTATGTAAGATTTAATATACAATGCAGTTTTGCCGATACTACAGGCAGAAACGAGCTTTCACTCCCTTCATGAATGAAACCAACAGATACAGCAATTGTGAAAAGCACAGCTGTGCCAGTGTAACTTCTATATAAACTAAAAGCTATATAAGTTGCTGTTGGTATAGCTGTATAAAAAAAAAATAACCTTATTCACTGCAGAGAGCATTTTAACACCTTGCCTTGAGCCAATGTGAAGTTTTCCACCATGTCTCACTCCTTTCAGCTCACCTTGATGTCTCTTCTGCTTAAGACCAATGAGAAGTGAGCATGTTGAAGATAATAACAATATTCCACAGAATAGTACGAAGAGAATTTTGGAAAAAAAATTACATTCTCTTATTCCTGGGAAAAAGTTGTAAATATACGTGAAGAAGCGATGAGAAAGAAATACAGATTTTTTTTCTGTAAAAAGCAATTCCAAATAAGTGACTTATGGTCAAATAACTAAGATTCAAGGGAATGAGAGTAAGTTTGCAAATAATAGGACAGATGCTGTTAAATCATCTCTAAATTGCAATTACGTATTTTACGTATACACTTACTTGCATACATAAAATTAGATTTACGTAGAGCTTAGAGGTGGCCCTGAATCACAGGGTTTAAATCTGGAGTCAAGCCTATGTCTACACTCCCATAAACCTGAGGGAAGCAGGGGATTGAATACAGGGATTTTTAGTCTTATTTCCCGTACAAAATCAAGTAGAGGTGATTCTAGGAGACAGAATAAGTCATGTAGGAGAGCAGAGGCAAAATGTTTTCCCTTTAATTCAAAGAAAAGTATACCTAAAGTACAGAGTGAAAAAAATCTCATCATTTGATAACATGTCATGGAAAAATACAAGGTCTAAAGTAATGAGAGATTCACTGATTTGCAGTGGTAACAATACTAAAATAATTAAAAGAGAGATCAGGGGGAAACAGACAAAAAGATAAGAAGTTAAAAATGTCATGGTTATTCTCCAAATATATGACATATATCAGATTCACAGCTTTTTAGGAAAAACTAATAATTTAGATTTAGTAAACATATTGGTAACCATCTTCTCAAAAACAGGAGATACGTATCTAAATTAAATTAATATAAATCAGCCCCTAGATGTCATTGTTGCAGCTGAAATATCACTTAATAGAGAACTTTCCTAATTCTCTAGCAGAAAAGGCTATGTAAAGCAAAATAAACCATCTAAATAATATAAATTCTGCTCAGCTTTAATGCCTCAGTGCCAAAGCACAGAGCTCTGAGGCTGTAACAAAATGATAACTAAGTCTAACTACCAAAAGGGTTGTGTGTGAGGTTTGGGTTCTGGCAACAGAGAAGCACAACCACCCCAAAGGAAATTGCACTCTACACCTTACAGCATAAAATATCACACACATGTCCCAAGGGAAGGCTCCTCCTAACTCACATCAACGCCGGCCTCAATACTAAAAATGTTATTTCATATAACAATGGAAATATATTGAATAATATTGAACTGTTATTTCAATATTTACATCTCTGTTTCTATCTAGAACAGTTGTACATGTTCTCTCATTATATAAAAAACTTGGGTCTAAAACACTCATTTTAATTCTTGCAAAGTTTTGATTTCTACCATATATTGCAGCAATGAGTTCCAGAGGTTGATTACACTTACATAAGAAAAAAAGAAATCTAAAACTTCCTGTACCTGTTTTGAAAGTACAACCATTATTCAACTTCACTGAATAACTAATTAATCTAACGGTAGGAGAAGCATATTTAAAGTGCAATTTATTTCCTTTACACTATTTATTATCCATATATGTCTATCATATTCTATTGTATTGTCTAAATGTAGAGACACAGTGTTCTTTTTTCCCTGCATAATTTCTCAGTACAACTAACAATTCTCAATCCACCTGCAGTATTTTCTCTCAGAATACAATGTAGGCTTATTTCATAAACAAATAACAAAATAACATTTTTTCTTAATCCATGTTCTTACCATGCTTCTCTCACTCTCTGCAGTTTCCTAGATTATGCATCACATTTGCAAACTTGTATTTAGAGGGTCAAAATGTCCCCTAAGGCTCCATTTCACAATAAGGGTTCCCACGATGCCAGTCTGATAAATCGAACTTTTTGTACAATATTTGTACACCTATGTGAAAATGTGCAAATTCTTCCACTATTTTCTGAGGAACCAAACATTTCATTTTCCATGTGAACTGCATTTTATGCACTCTATACTTCTTTTTACCCAGAAACACGACAGCTATGAGCAAATAAGAGACAATATAAAACACGTTCTGTCAGTCAAAAAGAATTTTTAAAAACTAAATCCAGGCTTCTGTGTTGCAGTTAGTCTATAAAGATAGCAGAAAAATCCCTGCTTCCAATAGTATTGTAATGTGATGGCAAATTCCAGCTTTTTGTAGTGGATCTTCCTCACAATAAAGGTAAACTTCAGGCTACCAAGAACTGAAACTTGGGTGAAATATTAAATTTTAAATCTCCTTCTCATGCCACTCCAAGTGCTCACACTGTTCACTCAGGAAGGGATGCAGCAGCCAAAGCCTCCCTTCCAACCAGGGCTCAATGCAAGGTTCACTTCTGTTGTACACAGAGCTACAAATCAGATTCTTTAGTGCCCACTCAATAAAGTCAGGGACTCCAGTTGTATAATACATTATAATAATGTGAAAATTATAAAGCTTTTGGAATGGTTTGGGAACTGCCAGGCACGAAAATGTAAAAAACTCATAGGCTAAATTGGATTTTTCATTGACAATTATATAACTCATCCCTGGTATAAGTCATTAATGAAAACAAGCCTCGTTGTTCATTTGATGGTTGAAAAGAGTTTCAAGACTGAGACCACAAAGAATGAGCAGGCACCTTGTAGGAAAGCTACCACATGTCAATTTCTGTTATTTTAAAGGTGTTCACAAAAACTTGTGCATACTTTGCCTGTTTTCTCTTCAAGATTCCATCTTTGCTGATGTAGCTCGAATTCACCTGGTGTTTCTAGACTATGTGTTACTCTTTTAAATTAAGCTTATAATGTTTACCATAAAACTCATGCCACCGACATTCTGTACATATTTACAGTGCTTAGGAAGTAATTTTGTACAAACTTTTACAAAAATATCAACATTCTGAACATATTATCCTCAATACAAGAGAGAGGTGCCTTATCCAGATTTCATTTGGTTTCATGTCTTCTTCAGCTTGAAAGCAATGAAAATGAAAAACAGGAAAATAACTTTGTGAATTAAGAAGCTTTTCAAATTAATGTAAAAGTGCAAAATCTAAATCTGTCTTTTTGTACAATCATACCTGAACAGAGAATGAAATCTTTAACTTAGTCCAGGTTTAATTACAGCAAAGAAGAATAGCAGAGTGTATGGTGATGATTACTCATTATCAACCCAGTATTTTTAATTCAGATCCTAGCATATTTTGATTGGAAAAAGGAGGGTGAGAATCCTGTATCTGCAAGAGTGATTCAATTCAGGTAACTGGTTTATTAAACTATGATATACACAGACATGGAAACAAAGCTTTTAAAGGAACAGGGTACATGAAAAATAATCCTTTTCTATGAAAAGGCTCTACAGGGATGGGACAGCCGGGATGGGACAGCGGGGATGGGGACAGCCGGGGAGAGGACAGCCGGGATGGGGACAGCCGGGATGGGGACAGCCGGGGAGGGGACAGCGGGGAGGGGACAGCTGGCCCGGGAGAGGGGACAGCTGGCCCGGGACAGCGGCCCGGTCCCACACTCCTTCTGTGTCCCCCGGCATTGTGTCACACGCACACTGTCTCACACACACAGTGTCACACACACACAGTGTCACACGTACACGCTCACACGCTCTCACACACACACACACACACACACACACACACACTCTCTCCTGTGCAGTGTCACACACACACACACACACACACACACACACACTCTCTCCTGTGCAGTGTCTCACACACACTCACACACACACTCTCCTGTGCATTTCACACACACACCACCACACACACACACACACACACAACACACACACACACTCTCTCTCCTGTGCAGTGTCACACACACACCACACACACACACACACCTCTCTCTCCTTTGCTGTCTCACACACACACACACACCACACACACACAACACAATCTCTCTCCTGTGCAGTGTCACACACACACACACACACACACACACACGACACACACAACACACACACTCTCTCCTTTGCAGTGTCTCACACACACACCCACACACACACAACACACACACAAAACACACACACACACTCTCTCTCCTGTGCAGTGTCACACACACACCACACACACATCCACACTCTCTCTCCTGTGCAGTGTCTCAACACAACACCACACACACCACACACACCCCACACACACCACACACTTCTCCTGTGCAGTGTCACACACACACACACACACACGACAACACACACACACACACACACTCTCTTCCTGTGCAGTGTCTCACACACACACACACACACAACACACACACACAACACACACACACACACACACATCTCCTATCCTTGCAGTGTCACACACTACACACACCCACACACACTCTCTCTCCTGTGGCAGTGTCCACACACACACACACAAACACACACAAACCACACACACACACACCACACCTCTCCTGTGCAGTGTCTCACACACACACACACACACCACACACACACAACACACTACAACACACTACCACTCTCTCTTCCTGTTGTCAGTGTCACACACCACCACACACGACAACACACACTCCTCCTC
>CM031867.1:5028257-5057316 GCA_018697195.1 Certhia americana | reverse complement strand
AATGGATCAGTTTACTCCCCCCCCCACCTCCCCGCCCCCCTCGCGGCCGGGCCCCCCGTGTGTGTGCCCCCCCTGGCAGAGGCGCCGGCCTGGGCGGAGTAGGGACAGCATGGCGAGTTTGCGCCGCCCCCTCTCCAAGTGCTCACCACTGTTCATCAGGACAGGGATGCATGCACCCAAAGCCTCCCTTCCAACCGGGCTCAATGCAAGGTCAATTCTGTTGTACACAGCGCTACAAATCAGATTCTTAGTGCCCACCCATAAAGTCGGGACTCCAGTTGGTATAATACATTATAATAATGTTGAAAAAATTAAGCTTTTTTGGAATGGGTTTTGGGAACTGCCCGGCACGAAAATGTAGAAAAACTCATAGGCTAATATTGGATTTTCATTGACAATTATTATAACTCTCCCGGTAAAGTAATTAATGAAACCAAGCATAGTTGTTCATTTGATGGTTGGAAAAGGAGTTTGTCAAGACTGACGACCACCAAAGAATGAGCAGGCACCTTGTAGGAAAGCTACAACATGTCAATTTCTGTTATTTAAAGGTGTTCACAAAAAAACTTGTGCCTAATTTGCCGGTTTTCTCTTCAAGTTCCATCTCTCTGCTGATGTAGCTCGAATTCACCTGGTGTTTTCTAGACTATGTGTTACTCTTTTAAATTAGCTTATAATGTTTACCATACAAACTCTGCCACCCGACATTGGTACATATTTTAAGTGCTTAGGAAGTAATTTTGTACAAACTTTTACAAAAAAATATCAAATTCTGACATATTATCCTCAATACAAGGAGAGAGGTCTGCCTTTCCAGATTTCATTTGGTTTCAGTCTCTTCAGCTTGAAAGCAATGAAAAATGAAAAACAGGACCAATAACTTTGTGAATTAAGAAGCTTTTCAAATTTAATGTAAAAGTGCCAAAATCTAAAATCTGTCTTTTTGTACCATCATACCTGAACAGAGAATGAAACTTTAAATTAGTCCAGTTTAATCCAGCAAAGAAGAATAGCAGGTTATGACGGGATGATTACTCATTACTAAACCCAGTATTTTAATTCGATCCTAGCATATTTTGATTGGAAAAAAGAAAAAAAGGAGGCACCGTGAGAATCCTGTCCGCAAGAGTGATTCCAATTCAGTAATCTTGGTTTATTAAACTATGATTTCAGAACATGGAAAGCAAAGCTTTAAAGGAAACAGGGTACATGAAAAATAATCCTTTTTATGAAAAAGGCTACCTACAGGGATGGGACAGCCGGGTGGGACAGCGGGGGATGGGGACAGCCGGGTGGAGAGGACAGCCGGGATGGGAACAAGCCGGATGGGGACAGCCGGGGAGGGGGACAGGGGGGCGGAGGGGGGACAGTGGCCCGCGAAGAGGGGACAGTGGCCCGGACATGCGGCCCGGGTCCCACACTCCTTCTGTGTCCCCCGGCATTGTGTCACCCGAATCAGCTTGTCTCACACACCACGAGTTTGAACACACCACACAGTGTCACAACGTACACGGCTCACACGCATCTCCTTGTGCAATTGGCAAACACACACACACACACTCTCCTGTGCGTGTCACACACACACACACACCAACACCTCTCTCTGTGCCGTAGTACATCACACACACAGCACATCACTCTCCGTTGCGCAGTGTCACACCATCACACCACAGCACACACCACCACCACACACAACACACAACACACACTATTCTCTCCTGTGCAGTGTCACACACACACACACACACACTGCACACGCTCTCTCCGGATTGCAGCTGAGTCTCACACACACACACACAACACACACACACACAACACTCTCACTCCTGGACGTGTCACAAACACACAAACACACACACAGCACATCACACACGACACACACACCCACTTCTCCTGGCAGTGTTCTCACACCCACATAACACCACAACACACACACACACACACTCACACAAACAGACACAGCTCTCTTCCAGTGTGCAGTGTCACAAACAACACACACACACACACCACACTCTCTCTCTTGCAGTGTCTACACACACACACACACACCACACACACACCACACGACACACACCACACCACACTCTCTATCCTGTCCACGTGTCCCAGCCACACACACGCACACATTTCACACCCACACACACACCCAATACACACTCTCTGCCTGCTGGCACAGGTCTCACACACACAGATCACATCACGGTCCCAAATCACACCTCCACACACACACACCACAAGACACATCTGTCTCCTGAGCAGTGTCACAACACACACCAACCACACACACATCTCTCTCCTGTGCAGTGTCACACAACACACACACACCACACACAAAACACAACACACACACAACACACTCTCATCTGTGCAGTGTCTCACACACACCCACAACACCACACACATCACACACACCACAAACACACAACACACACACAGCTTCTCGGGCCAGTGTCACACACCCACACCCACACAACACATCACGAACAATCTCTCTCCGGGCTAGTGGTCTGTCTACACACACAACCACGCAACCCACCACACACACACACAAACACGCACACACCATCTCTCTGTGCCCAGATGTCACACAGAACACACACAACACACACAAGCATCACTCTCTCCTGTGCAGTGTTCCACACACACACATAGCACACAGCGACACGTCACAACATCACACACACACACACACACTTCTCTGGTGCAAGTGTCACCACACACACAGCACCACACAATCACTCTCTCTCTGTTGCAGTGGTTCACACACACACCACACCCCTTCTCTCTACTGTGCCGTGTCACACACAACACCACCACACACCCCACACACACACACACACACACACAATCTCCTGTGCAGTGTCAACTAGCAAGTTCACACACCCACACAACACTCTCTCTTCCTGTGCCAGTGTCACACACACACTACACACACACACTCTTGCTCCTGTGCAGGTCACACAACACACACACACACAAAAACCCCATGCCTAGCACTCCTGTGCAGTGTGCCAACACACAACAAACACACACACAATGAACTTGTCCTGGTGCAGTTGGAAGTGTCACACACACACACACACACAACACAACACATCTCTCCTGTGCGCAGTGTCACAGACAAACAACGACTACGACTCTCTCTCCTGGTGCAGTGTCACACACCACACAGCACACACACTCTATCTCTCTGTGCAGTGTCACACACCACACACACACCACCACCGCAAAACACACACCACAAAACACACACAGAACACACACACACACACAACTCTCTCTCCTGTGCAGAGTCTGTCAACACACAACACACACACACCAAGCTCTCTCCGTGCCGCAGAGTGTCCACAGGCCTACTGCGTCCCACCTGGTCATCAGTGTACCCGTGCCGTCTCCATGCTGTAACGGTTGGAGGCGGTGCTGGACGGCTCAGGCCTGGCAGCACGCTCCCCCGCAGCAGGTCACCTGAACCCGGGACGGGGGAGTTCAGTGACCATGCAGCGGCTCACATCGTGCCAATCTTGAAGCGGTGGCGGGGTGAGGATAACGGGCTCTTTCTCCATATTCCTGCTACACCGCCGGGACGGGACGGCGCGGGGGACGGCCAAGGGCGGCAGTCGGTGGCGGCGGGCGTGGCAGCGGCGGGCGTGCCGATTGCCTTGCAGGGCGCCGGGCGCGGCGGCGGCGGGCCGGCCCCGGGGCGACACGCCGCAGCCCATGTGCGGAGCCGCGGGCGGCAGCGGCTGCCGGCGGAGCCTTCCCGGACCCGGAGCTGCCTCTATTCCCTCTATTCCCTCCATTCCCTTCCCTCCTCTCCTCGCCCCTCCTCACCGCTCCGGCGGGCCAGGTCCACGCTGCTCTCGGCTGCAGCGGCGCCGCTGCCCCCTGCCCGGAGCGCTGCCGGAGCCGCACCGGCGGGCACGGAGCGGGACACGGGACACGGAGGAGGAGCGGGGCTCGGGAGGGTGTCCGGCCGGGGAGTTCCCTGCCCTCGGGAGCCGCCATAGCATCACACCGCTCTCTCCGAGTCAGGTTGTGCAAAGCGTGGCTGCCTTTTCCTGCCCCGCAGGCGTTTGGCCCTGCCTCGCCGCGCCGGCGGGTGTTGGAATGGGCAGCTCGGGGCGTTTTCCTCGGGGCTGCGTCTTCCCCTCCGCGTCCCTTTGGCTTCTGCACACACCAAATTTCAATTACTGTGTAGGTCGTTTGCACATCGGGCTCGGGTGACTCTTGGGCACGGCCCTGTGCAGGGACAGCAGCTGGACTCGATGATCCCTGAGGGTCCCTTCCAACTTACTCTGTGATCATTTGTGTACAAATTCTTACCGTCCCTCTAAAAACCTCTATGATTGCAACAGTAAGCATTAAACTCTAAGCAAAGAGTGACATAACACATATACTGTAGTATCTGGTAACGGGGATCAGCTCCAAGCATCCCAAATCAGGTGAAGATACTCCCTCTGTTTGCCTTTTTGACATAGCAACAGTATAGGGCAGCATATTTCTTTCAGGATCTTTTGTCAGGGATTTTTCCTCTTAGTTGCTGTGCTGCTTTCAGATATTTTCAGGTAGGGAAAATATTTATCTATGTAGCTTTACTTACAAAGTTTGGAAGGTACCAAGGGTAATTTAAGGCAGCACCAATTTTCCTTAACTCATTTTCAAATTGAAAATAGACATTTCTCCTTTGAGCATTCCATTGAATTTGCTGTCAGGGGAAAAAACAGGTTTGTTCACTCTTCATAATGGTTTTGAAACATGTTATAGACAGTTTGAAACAAACAGCAAAGTGTTTCTATATAACTGAATTAGGGTGGTTTTCAAATGATAGTTTTCAGCTTGAAGTATTTAACATGAGGTGAGTATGATGCTAAAAAATTAACATTGCTTATATTGATAGCTCTGATGATAACCTGAATTGTTAGTTAAATGGCAGATGAAGGTAATTTGAGTAGTTCTGCCCAGGATTTTTCTGGGAAAGGGGCACCACAGAACCTGCTGTGATGTGTCTGTGCATTATAATGCTATACACTAAATCCATAAGTAGAAATGAGTGGATTTCATGGGGGTTTAGGACCAGATCTGGAAATTCTTTTTTGCCTCTGTATCTTTCTTGCAAAAAAAAAAAAAAAAAAAAAAAAATCCACATTAATTAACTTGGCATAATTTTTCAAGGATGACTGATAAATATCCCTCATCTCTTTATGTTCTCAGTTTCATACATAGTATATAAAAACTTTGTGTGAATATATGTGCGTATATGTAGTGGCACTTGAATAGGCTATTTCTAGACTTTTTTCAGAAGTAAATTGAACTGTAAGACCTTTGTCCAGCTCCTTCACTGCCCACCCCACAGCTCTGCCCACATCACAAAGTATGTTTTCATGTATATATTAGTGTATTGCCTTCTAATTTGCCTGTGGTTTATGGTTTGATATTTTTAAAGGAGGGATAATTGGAAATAGTAACTGTCTGTAGCTTTCCCTCAAAACAGAAAAGAATTTCTCTTTAATACCACTTGATTTTCCCTACAATTAAGAGATTGTAGAAACAGCTACAATTAGTAGGTTTTCTAGAAAATTACATATATGAGAAGTGTGATTTGACATTTGAATGGTCTTTAAAATAGTCATAGTGACATGACTAAAGCAAGTAAATGCCAGAATTACTTTCTCCTAACATTTCAAGGAAAAAACGGCTTATTTTTATAAATTATATTGTTGCGAATTGTCATTTGCTTTAGAAAGCAAATTTTTTGATGCAAATTGATGCATCAAAGTACATTAGGAATATATTTTCATATTATAGCATGCTTTTAAACATCAATATGGCAGTTACTGTCAATTGATATTTTAATGTTTAGCATTGAAATGTGTAGTGCTTATAAAGAAAAAGAGAATAGATGTAACACTGTTCTTCAGCTTACACTTGAAAATACTTGTCTTGTCCTTGTACAATTTGGAGGCAGCCTGTGGAGGCTCTCTTGGAATATTTTCTCTCCAGCTGTATTGAATAGCATCCACTAAATGTCCCCAATATCTTGGCGTATTCCTGTAGACATTCTGAAATTCTTTATTACGTAAGTGGAATTGGGCTTCCGTGTTTGGTAGAGAGAGGAATGTAAATAGTACTGGGCTGTATTTTCATTGTTGTGCAGGTATAAATCCTTATTTTTTATAACCCCCATTCTCCTAGGTAGTATGGAAGAAGGAAGCAGCATTGCAGTATTGATGCCAAATATTGGGGAGCAGGAGGCTGTGCTGATTTCTGAAACAGTCATTGGCCCAGCACTACAGAGCAGCGAAGACCAGAGAAAATGTAAAACTGACCCCCTGATCCACGTTATCCAGAAGCTGAGCAAAATAGTTGAAAGTGAGAAGTCACAAAGATGCCTTTTAATAGGGAAGAAACGTTCCCATGCCGATGCTTCTGTGCAGTCCTTGGATGCAGACAAGCTTTGTGAAATTCCAGCTAAAGCAATCGAGCTCTCAGTGATTGCTGCTAAAAAGACTGAAGAGTTACAATCAGATTATTTTGTGACTGAATGTCTTCCACAAAGCAAAAAAAAGGTGACGTGCTACCAGTGTGGTCTCTGTAAGTTTCTATCGCCTTCGCTCTTAACTCTACAAGAACATATAAAACTACATGGGCAGAAAAATGAAGTGATATTAATGTGCTCAGAATGTCATTTTGCCTCCAAAAGCCAAGAAGAACTTGAATCCCACTTCCAAAATCACCACGAGAATAATGGTAAAAACAGCATTCAGACTAAAGTGCAGCAGTGTGTCAATGTCACAAGTTCGTTTCTGCAAGGGCCAGTGGAAGGAAGCATCAAATCCGGGACTGATCAGACAGGAAATCTGGAATGTAAGGATACAACTCAGTCTGCTCCAGTGCCTGAAATGGGGAGGAGGAAATGGTACACCTATGAGCAGTATGGCATGTACAGGTGTTTAATTTGCAGGTATACCTGTGGTCAGCAGAGGATGTTGAAAACACACGCTTGGAAACACGCGGGGGAGGTTGATTGCTCCTACCCCATCTTTGAGGAAGAAAATGAAACCACCAGCTTGTCAGAGACAGTTGTAACTCACACACCTCATAGTGTGGATACAGTTGTCCTTTCTTTGGAAAACAATGAACTTGATATCCATACTGAGCCTTCTCTTCAGCTTCAGATTTGCAATTCTGAGCAACTGTCATGTAAATCACCCACAGGGACAAATGTAAAAGAAGAAGAGATATTAAGTGAGTCGGTGGTGAATTCTTCTACTACAGAGGTTGTAGAGGAGACTGTATCAGATACAGAACCAGACAATTTGATAACTGACAGCCTGCTGTCATCAGCACAGAAAATCATCAGTTGTAGTCCAAATAAAAAGGGTCACGTTAACGTCATCGTAGAGCGTTTGCCAGGTGCTGAAGAAAGTGTTTTACAAAAGCCATTCTTACTGAACACTGACATTGAAACAGAAAAAAAATTGATCTCAGAGGAGTCCTCTGTTACCTGTGAAGAACCTGATGAAGTTTATCATTCAGATGCAATTCAAGAAGTAATAATAGAATGGAATAACACCGAGAAGAAAGATAACGAATTAAGCGCTATTAAAAATGTAACAGCTGACGAAAATGTGCCTCCTGCACGAAGGAGGACAAATTCAGAGTCTTTGCGACTGCACTCCTTAGCAGCAGAAGCTCTTGTTACAATGCCAATTAGAGCTGCAGAATTGACACGGTCCGGCCTCAGGGCTCTGACTGGAGAAGATGCTATGGATGCAAGTGCAGGGCAGGGAGGAGCTGACAGCCCATGCGTGGCTCATTCTAAAGTGGTGTCCTCACTTAAGGATCCTTCCGAGGAGTTCGGTGGCTTAAACCAAAGTGAATGTGCAATAGTTGAGATCAAGAAAGACAGACCAGAGTTATCAGAAGCACCAATTAAAATGGGCATCAGTATGTCACTGCTCACCGTCATTGAAAAACTGAAGGAGAGGACAGACCAGAACGCTTCCGATGACGACATCCTGAAAGAGCTGCAGGACAACGCGCAGTGCCACAACGCGGGCGAGGCGGCCGTGGCTGGCAGTAACCTGGTGGAGTTCATCCCCAGCGCCGAGCGGCCCTACCGCTGCCGCCTGTGCCACTACAGCAGCGGCAACAAGGGTTACATCAAACAGCACCTGCGGGTGCACCGCCAGCGCCAGCCCTACCAGTGCCCCATCTGTGAGCACATCGCCGGTGACAGCAAGGGCCTGGAGAGCCACATGATCAACCACTGCAAAGCTCGCATGTACCAGTGCAAGCAGTGCCACCAGTCCTTCCACTACAAGGTACAGCTCTGCCCGTGCCTCTCTAGAATCCCTAAATATCCTATTTTGCTGCTTTTTTAATAACTGGTGATCCCTCTTTCTGGCTTCATTGTAATTACCGTTAGGCATTATTGCCGGCCGCACGTGCTGAATGTACAGTTCAAGTGTAATTATTCTGCATTACCCACTGAAATAACCTTGCTTCCTCACAGAACTTTTTTTCCTGAGAATTATCTTATGGACATGATAATATTGTGTTGTTTTTCTGCCCACACATAGCAACTGTAGGAAGAAACAGAAACATCAAAGAACTTAATAGGTGAAACTTTAAAAGGATGCTCAAACATGCCTTCCTTTTGTGAATGTGACAGTTGGGGATAACTTTGAAGCAGAAATTTTTTTTCTTTTTCCCACTGTTTTGTTGCTCTGGATGTTCTGTAGAACTTAGATTTGCAAAATTACGTACCAGAGCAGAATAATACACTTCTGCCATTTTCCTAATTGCTGTTTTAAGCTTTAGTGAGTTGTTCCTATGTACTCAGCTCAGTACTCAGGAATACAGAACAGATTGCATTAGTATCCAGCTGTACAGCTGAACCTCTTGGAAACAGTGGTCATGGAAATTTTCCCATATTTATTGTCATTTAGTCCTAGTTTGAAAAAATATACAGGTAGGGTAGCAAAAGGCTCTCTCTTCTTTCTCCTCCCCAAGTAGAAACAGGACTGGTGTATTCTTAAGTCAGTAGGCAATACAAAAATTCAGTTAATTTTCACACAAGCCTCTAATCTTATACTGCTTTTGGAGTACAATAATTTTGGAGATATATATATATATATATATATATAAAATAGTGGCCAGAATTATTATATATAATATTTATATAGATAGATATTATCTGTAATAATTTTGTGGCCACTTGTCTGTGGGAATGGGGAAAGAAGGAAATCTATTTTCTAAACAAACACAAATCATAGAATTCTGTCAGACACTCTCATCAGTCCTTTTTGTTACTAATTCATGATATTTACTTACTTTGTTTGTAGTAAAATTTCCTAAGGGATAATCTGTATATATGTTAACATACATTTCATATCAGTTGTCATTAAAGCTTGAACAACAATGTCACAGATGATTGGAACATTCCAAGTGATCACTGTGTGTTTGTAGTGTATATTTAAACATTAGGAACTGTTTTTTCAGAGCCAGCTGCGAAATCATGAAAGAGAACAACACAGCCTTCCAGACCTCTTCTCTACAGCTACAGCTAACAAACTAATAGTTTCCAACGAAGCAGATGATAGAGAAGGTACTGTTTGTATTTACACCTGAAATTACAAAAAGTCACTCATAACATTACTTGTTTGGTGTATTTGTGTAACTGGTTTGAAGATCTTTTGTGCTGAAATGTTTTTCTGCCTGTTCATAACCTTAAATGTATGTTCTTTCCAGAGGGCAAAATTTACCATAGTCAGTCTTGAGGTGACATTTATTGCTAAGTGATCTATTTTTAGCCCCAGTAATTAAACCCTGCATTTCTTCTTGTGAAAAACAATACGATATGCAATATTCTGGATTTTTAAGAAGAAAATCTTTTTTTCCCTTCCTTGCTTCCTTCAGCAGCTATAGTATTTTCCAAATGACCTAAACAAAAGAAAGCCTTTTTTTTCAAGTCACCATGGTAATGTAGTTTGCTGTCAGCATATGCATACAATGCCATTCCTTCTGAGTTTAGAAATTTCTGTTTAATTATGGTAATGTCCAAAATGAGTCATTTATTTTAGCCCTAGTGAGGCATATGTAAGACATTCTGAATATGCAACCTGTATCTGTAATAGTTGCCAGGGTAACAGTAGGTATGCATTTTCATAGAGACATAGATTGGTTTGGGCTGGAAGGGAATGAAAAGCTCCTCTCTTTCCAAGCCCTGCCACGGGCAGGGACAGCTCCCACTAGGCCAGGTTGCTCAGAGCCTGGTGTTTGTTTAACTGTGTTATCTGCTTCTAATTTAATAGTGTTTGTTTGCAAAACATAAACAGCAACAAAAGAACAAAACAAAAGCCTTGATGCATTAACGTAATCAAATTGGGGAAAAAATAACCAAATTCTGAAGTTTAGGAGAAAATGTGGCCTTAAAATCCCTTGTGTGTCCTGGAGAGCCACTATGTATCATTGCAGTGTGAATGCATCCTCTTCTCTGGTGAGTTACAGCTACTGAAAATATTTACAGCATTTTTATTTTGAAGGCAACACTGTAATTATTAGCATTTTGCCATTTTAGAGCATTATGGATGAATACTAGTAATTAAATAGTCTCAAAACAACTGTGAGCTGAAGTATTTCCATTTTGTACACAAAGCTCTTTTCTGTCCTAACTGTGCTTTCTCATTTGTTTAGACAGCAAAATCTGCACTCTAATAGTACTTAGGTTGCAGTGGAAATTTCTGGGTTCTACTCTCTCCTCTACAGCTGCTCAGTGAGTGCAAAAGGTGGTGAAATAAATGCAATTTCTTGTGAAAAAAGGCACTGACCAGCATGAGCCAGGGTGGATGGGCAGTGGTTTGCCCAAAACAACTTGGTACATGTCAGAACAGTATGAGTTGCCAACTTTGCCTCCTGCTCTTTTAGCTCATGCTGCATCCTCTTCTGGCTTTCAGTATACAAGTTAAAAGTTAATGACCTTATCAACCTCAGGTAGAATGACCCTTCCCAGCTCCTTTTTGCTCTCATCAATGCAGAAAGCATTTAAATTCAGGAAATTGATCTGTAGTGCTCAGTAAATGCCCAGGACCTAAGCCTGAGAGAGCCATTCAGAGCCAGTGGGAGACAGGGAAATGGCCTGGGAGGGTCTGCTGGGAGTAGGAATGTTTCCTATTACTTAGTGGGGGGTTTCTGCAGAAGCAATAGCATAAATGTTTTAATGAAAGTGATAAGAAATAAAACATTGTTAGTTTAGCAAGTGACAAGTATCTACAAGCACAGCATGGACTATTAGTTCTGACAGTTTTTTGTTTGCTGTAAACCACTGTTCCTAAAGATGTGATACAGGAATAACTACCTTGCAATGACTGAAACGTGTCAGGTTTGGAGAAGTACTGTACTTTTTGAGCTCAAGTCCTGATAGTGTGACTGGTAATGTGAAAATCAATGGTCCTACCTGCTTTTGAAATGAGTGTGTTTTATGAGGTTATTTTACAGTTTATATCCTGACCTTGTAATTTAACTTTCATAAAAGGGAAGCCCCTGTTCAAGAAATCTGCCTGCTTTCAATTAATTTAGAGATTTTTTTATAATTTTTTTTCTTATTATTATCTTGTACAAGTGTTCCAGGCATGCACTTTAATTGATTTTTTACCCCACATGAAATTTAGTAATGTGGCTTGAATGAAAACAGTTCTCCTTTTAAACTTTTATTAACTCATACTGTGGAATGCTTAAATTATTTCAGAACCAATTTATAATCAAATTGCAGCACCACTGCAGTACAGCAATCTCTTGTCAAACAGATGTCATCCCTATAAAGCGACACAAAACAAAGAAGTTTATGGCATAGCATCTGTTTATGTGAAAGATGCCTGAGCTGGAACAGTTTCATTTCTTGTTTATGAAATAGTTAGTCCTAAAAGTCTCTTTATTCATCATGGTTGTACAATAAATTAAAAGGAGCATTATGACACTGGATATGATTGGATTGTAAATGTCTAATAATGAAGGAATAGGGTAATAAGCAGCATTACAGGAGCACCTGTTACTGCTGCTGCAACAAAGATCTGTCATTTCCATATTCACTTGTAGGAGACCTGGTATTCTCCATCCAGAAAGCAAAACAGGCCCCAAACCCACAAGAAATAAGCCATTGGAGGTGGTGAGGGGCACAAGTGCTATTTTGTAACAACAAGAGATTATGTGATGTATTATAATTTATGTGCATTTTGTGGAGAGGATAAATATAAAGTAGTGATTGGTAAAAATAATTGCTCCTAAGTGTGTGCTGCTGGGTGTGAGCCTCTTAGAACTATGCTGTAGCTAACATGTTTGCATAATGTTTCAAAAATCTCATTAGATACTGTTGGTTTTAAACTGCCTGCCCACTGAAATACCCAATTCATAACAGAAAATACATTTGGAAGCAATTTATTCTAAAGCTGCAGAATTTAGGATAGAAAACCCCTTAAAGCAGAGCACAGCCCCTGCTCTCCCATGGATCTGCAGCCCCCTGAGTGTCCTTGATCCACCTGAGGTCTCCTACATGAATGTGTTTTCATAAAAGAATAATGCAGAAATATAAATTCCAAAGTCTTCAAATAAATAATTAGGATCATTTTGGTATTTTTTACATTAAAGGAAAATCAAAACTAGTAAATTTCACTCTCTGAGCATACTGTAGGAAAAATTCCAATGTATTTTGCTATAAGGTTGACTTGCAAAGAGTGTCTGTTGTATATTACTTCCATATTATTTCTTACAAGACTGCTAAAGAGTGAGCACTGTGTCATGTTTTACAATGAAATCTAGGAAATATATTTTCAGTTATCTTGGTACACACAGAAATATTCCAGTTTTATTTTGCTGTCTTTGCATTCAGACTGCTATTTTATTTTTATATGATATACTATATATTCTTCACAATAACCCTCTGGGGCTTTTAGCCTTATCTAATTACTTTGCATCTTCAACCAAAAGTGCTAAATTTTGGAGTGAAAGTTTAATTAGTTGTAATTTTCCCTTACTGTTGAAGTTAGCTGTGTGGCTGTTTTCATCAGAATTATATATCTAGAACCCATTTTGGCATAATTCAGTGCCTGCCTGTGGGAAAAGAAATGTCTCCTTAAAAGAGTTTTCCATCATGACTCTTAATTGTTTTGATAATGAGAAAATTCAGCCGAAAAAACAAGTGCATGAGGTACAGCATGATAGGCGGGAATGGGAAAATTACCTGCATAAAAAATGCCATCCCTCTTCCCAAATGTTAATATCTTAACCCAAATCAGTCCCATTATTCAGTGAGGGAGCAGGAACAGGGCTCTTAAAGTGTAAACACATCTCAAAAATATTCCAACTGTGCACTTGTGGGCACACATTTTCCTGTGTTTAAGGAGTCATTAGCCTTTGTCCCTGCAACCATTTATTTTTTCAAGACTCTTTTTTAATTCTGTGAGGAAAAAATTACTTTTGTTACAGTTGCATTTTAGTGATTTGGAGAAGCTCCAAATTATTTATTAAGACATCTGGTCAGTATCTTATTTTTTTTATTCTCTCCAGAAAGTGTGAGTGTATATTGGATGATAAAGAGGATTTAGAGGTTTCAGGAGGTCTTTTGCTTTTCTTTCTGTGTTTACCAGATTGAATCTCATCCATTCTCAGTCCCCATCTTTTCCTTTGATTTGGTGCATTCTGCAAAGCAGTGAAACTGCTGGGTTCAGCAGTCCCACGTTTTATCACCTTTTGCTGTAACACAGGATTTTACCCAATTGCAGGGAGCACAGAAATGTCCACATAGAGAAAAAGAATGTGTTTTCCTAAAAATGTTAATAATTCCTGTAAATGGCAGGGCAAATGCAAAATGGTAAAATAAACCATACCTTTATTACCTCTATGTCTGTTTCTGTTTAATACTTTAAAAGTATTAAATATTTATTGACATTCAAAACTATTACTTGAAAATGTTAATTTGTGTTTCATAATTCAGTTGTGATCAAATGATAATCTGAGAATTCCTTCAAACACTGAGTGCAGCTCTCTAAAATAATGGATTTTGTTTCATAGGAAGCAAGTCTTCAGTTCAGAAACTGTTCAGGTGTGATGTGTGTGACTACAAGAGCACAACCTACGTTGGTGTCCGGAATCACCGCCGGATCCATAACTCGGATAAGCCATACAGGTGAGTGCCTGGGCCTGCCTGACCTTGGCAGGGTCACTGAACTGCTCAGGCACTTGGGAAAGGTGCTGGGAAAGAACTGTAATTATGTTATTTTACTGCAGATTCCTGAAGGAGCCACGCTTGCTGGCTGTCTCAAACTATGTAATTAAGATTTGCTAATTTTTCCAGAATGCATCTTTTGCTGTGGCAGTCTGCTGCTTGTTTTCAGTTTGAAGCATTCACACGTGGAGAGAAAGATAATTATAATACTGGACTTTGGCCAGCAGTAATAATATATTTCTCAAAACCCTTGCACACCTAACTTCATTTTGGATTTGCTTTATTGCAAAATGTTCTCCATTGTCATATGACTGCTTTATACATCAGCTGCTACAGAGGATGGAAAAATTCTGCCCTTGTCACCAAGTGCCTCATCTTTTTCACTGGTTTCTGACAACAGTAACATACTCACTTAGGATCATATTTTATAAGTTTTCTACAAGGGTATCATATGGATTTATATAGGAACTTGTGTAGCTAAAATCACTTGTAATACTACAGCTGAGGTCCCCAGCAAAAAAAAATAAATCCTGCATTTTCCTATTGGTTGCTGTATAATTTCCCCCAAATTCAGTCTGTGCTCATTCAGTGTGGATCTCTGTCCCTCTCTAGTGGCTAGAAAATAGATCTGAGTCAATAGACTTTTTGAGCTGATCTTTAATGTAAACTTCTATCTTTAATGTAAATTCTGGAAATTCAAGACCTTGAAATGCTGAGCTAAGCCAGGGACTTTGTCTTTTGGATAAACAAACCCTGAAGACGTGTTGTATTTTGATCTGTGCATTAAAATGATACCCCATAACACCAGCAAAAATTCACAAAATGTTTACTCAGAGAGCAGGTGTGGAATGCAAATAGATTGTTTTCTCCTCAGAACCTTCACTATTACTATTATTTATTACTTAGTGAGATTGGAGCAGCAGATACTGTAGAGTGCCTTCTACATGGTAGTTTTCAAATTGGTGTTAGCAGCCTGTTTTGATTTAGGAACTCTTGGAAATTTTCCATTGGTGATACAGACTGCTGCATACTAAATACAAACCAACCCATCTGCCTTGCTTCTGTTACTATTTTTTCATAAACCCCTTAGACAAATCTGAAAACCTGGCAGGATACTTAAGCTACAGTCTGAAAACCATAATGATCCAGTCAGTATTCATGGTGTTTCTCCTTCTGAAACATGAATTCCTCAAGCCTTCCATAGTATCAAACAGCAACCTACTATATTGCTGCCATTTTAAGAGCTATAAATATATTTATTATTTGTTTGACAAAACTTGCTGGAAACTAAGCTGCAGAGCCTTAAATTACGTGTTTTTGTAGATTTGATATGTTCTGGATTTTAATAGTGCACCATTAAATCCTTTCAAAAATACAGTGAGTATTCTCAGGCTAACTGTCCTGCAGTCTCAAACTGTTTCACAGTATAGAGCTGACTTTATAACTGGACATTTTACCATTTGAAAAAAGAAACACCTAAAGTTCAAACAAATACATAAGACTTTTAGCAGAGGTTGATGGTTTCTGTTTTAATATGGTAGATGCAGGAAGGTTGTGTATATTGATATTTATGAATAATAAGGAATATGTGTAACACTTTGGGATCTAAATCCATGGATCTGAATTTAGATCCAGACTGCTTTATGTGTTGGTTTTATACAAAGATATTGCGACAGAAGTAAAAAAAAAAAAAAAACAAAATATGAATGGCATGATGTGACATGCTTAGGGCATTTAAATCTGAATATGTTGATCTTGTCACTGACTTCTTTTTCAGCACTAAAGCCCTGAAACTTGGTGTTTTATTACTGGTTTGGCTTTTACAATGTCATGAGAACATTACCTGGTGCATTAAGTAGAGCACATATACTCCCCTGCAGCTCCTAGGGTCACCTTGTGCCTTTGAAAGGGCTGCACCCAGCCACCTGCATCCTCATCTCCCTTGCACTTAGTGATGCTTACCCACATCAGGAGAGGGGCACGAGAGAGGAAGAAGCATACTCTGTATGCCTAGAGATGCTTGCTGAAAGCTGGAGGCTTTTTTGGGCTGCGTAAGATTGTCACTGCCCAGCAGCAGGTTAACATCATAACTTGGAGTTCTGTACATACTGTTAGTCCTCAGCTGCAGCCTTTCTGGGCACCTTGGCACTCTCATAGCTGTTGGGGTTTGGAGCAGTGTCAGCAGTGAATTGTCAGATTAGTTCACTTGTTGTTGTCTCTTCAGATGTCGCGTGTGTGACTTCGCCACCACAAATATGAATAGCTTGAAGTGCCACCTGAGGCGGCACCCCCAGGAGCACCAGGCAGTGCAGCTCTTGGAACAGTACAAGTATGTAATGGGCTCATGTGGCAAAAAGCTCTGACAGTGGGGGTTTTGTTACCTTCAAGCAGTGTTCAGATTCTGTCAACTTCCCTCCTGGAGTCATTCTTTGTTCCAGAGAGTTGTTTGGGGCTTTTTGATGGATTTGCCATGGCATTCCCGGGTGATGCTTCTGCTGGCTGATTAAACATGTCCAGGACTTCCTTCTGGGATGGTGTTCAGCTTTTGCCTTCCAGAATGTGGTGGTTGCACACAAGCTGCCTATTGCAAGTAGTTTCTGGGCAGTGTGAGATACCTAAGCATGCTGGAATTGTTTAGGAGATTGTATGAGCCAAAACCATGCCGTGGTACTTCCAACATTTAACATTGCAGATGGGTAAATTCCAGTATCCAGGAATTTGTTTAATACCCTGGCTTTGTTTACTATCCCAGTCAGTCTAGGCACAGTCTTTGCATGTACCTGTCAGTTGGAATCCAGGTTGGCATCACCTAGTTAAGATTTAGTATGAATTGTGATTAAGTGATGAGTGTCCCTATAGTCTGTCCATAGATATGGGTGCTTTATAGATATATGAGAAAGTTGGCACAAATATGTGTAATTGCCTACTACTAATTTGCAACAAAAAATATAAATTGAGAAGGAAAAGGAAAGAAAATGGGGAATATTCTGAATATTTCTTAAACAACCATATGAAGAATCCAAATAAAGCACACTCACACAGAGGTTTCTTCTCAAGAAAAGCTGCTTCTACAACTTAAAAGTACTTCCAGTGCACTCTTCCCCAAAATGTTCCTAGAAGGATTAAGTTCTATTTGCTCAGCTGTCACACTTCCACAGTATTGCTGAGTGCTCTTAGTATTAAAACAGATTACTGGCAACCTCCACACTTTGGTCCCTGATCCCCAAGGAATTAGTTCTATCCAAATCTGCAAGAGAATTGTTTCTTCAGTGTATCATTGTAGAATGATACTAGAATCAAGTTTAATAATTCAGCACAAATCAAGCAGTAGGGCAGGTCATGCTATGGAACTGAAAGGCTTCTGCTGCTGAACTCAGTGCTAAATAATTTTGTTTCTCTGAGAATGTGTTGCATATCCTGTAACCATGCTGTAAGTAAATGATCATTAACTGTAGTTCAGCATGCTAAAAACTGTTGGAGATTCTCTGTGTGATTTGAACTGTATGCTAAAATAGTCATCAGTATTTGGCTCAAAAGATACTGTTCTCAGCAAAGTAAATTTTATTAGTAAATCACCTGAGTAAATTAATGAGCTTCAAAAAATGAGAGTATTTAGAAGGGGCTAAAAATGGCCACTGGGCTGTGGCTTCATTGATTGTTTTCCTAAGCCATTGACTAAGCAGTGTTAGTGTCACAGAAAATTGTATGTATTAAATGGGCACATTTAATCAAATTATTTGTTGATCTTTGTGTTTTACACAAAAATTATTTTGGCCAAATTTTATCTATAAATTACCTGTAAGGTCTGCCTTTTATCTAATGATATATTTTGTAACAGCCTTATTAGAGATATTAAGATTCCCCATCTGAGAATGCACTCACCTATCTTTGAAAGCATCCATTTTCTTTGTAAGACTCAAGATTAGAAGGAAGAGAGACAAATAGGATGCTACATTCCAAATCAGTAGAGAAAAGTGAGCTCGAAGGACACACCTGTTGTTCTCCAGCAGGACAGAATTGCCTTGCTCCATAAGCAAGGTAATGTACCGTGCTTTCACCTGACTTGGGGGATTTTTGTTGTTCTCTGCAATCTGCTGCTGAGCACAAATAGTTTCCTGTGGATGATTATTTGCAGGGCATTTAAGGACTATACCCTACTGTCATTAAGAGAAGTCATAAAGCTTTACTGAATTGTAATGTATAATGTGGTTTTATGTAGGCCTTCCTGTGTTTCCAGGTTACATATCTGAAAAGGTCTTAAAAATTTACAAAAACTGACTTGCATTGTGGTAATTTTAACAGACTCGTCATAGTAACGCACTGGGATCACATTGCTTGAGCAGAGATGCATTCCTAGTTATAAATTATTAGTACAAGGTCACCTTCAGTTGATTCTGATCTTTTCCATGGGATTTGGGGAACTGAAGCCTTCCAAAGTAGCAGGCAGCTGAGCAAAACAGCTTTTTTAACCAAAAGACAAAAAGACACATCCTGCTCTGAAGTGATGTCACTCATTTACTTCATGCTGAGGTGACTAATTTATCATCTTAAAAAACATGTAATAAAAACCTCCTCTGATGGATATTCCTGCATGAAAAGGGTTATACAGGATTTGATCAATCTTGGGTTATTTCTGTCCATGAATATATACTACATCTCCCTGTAAATGGGGTTTATTCTTCAAGGTTTTGTTTCTACTGCATAAGATGGTCTTTTACAGGGAAATAGAAAATCTAATCTTGTGGTACTGAAGCTGATGGAAAACTCTATGGAGAAAATGATCACATGTCTGAATCTTGATCTGTGAACATATTCAGAATCTGACACTGCCCTCAGCAACCTGCTGGTCCTGCTTGAGGGGCAGGATTGGACTATGTGACCTCAAGAGGTCCCTTCCAACTTCAACAACTCTGTGGTCCTTAATAAACTAATACCTGCTATACCAGGAAAGACTTATTTAGTTCAGTTGACATAATTAGTGCTAATTACAGTGTTCCTGCTTGGTTCAGAGCAATGGCAGAGAGAGCTCGCTGTCTCCCTGCCAGATGCCATGATTCTGCACTCAGCAGAAATATTGCATTTCTGCAGTGTTTAAACACTTCTATCAGGCCAAACAGATAAGATTTTTTTTTAATTCAGTTGTTTAGGAAATCAAAAAAATTAGATTAAAAAGTCATCGGGCCCTAAAAATAGCCTTACATTTCAGGATGAAACTTTGCAAACTAACATGACCCAGTTATGAAACTGAAAAGGGAGACCAAGAAGAAGGTTCACATGGATCTCTCTGCTTACTCATCCTTTGGGAAGAACTAAACCATTAATAACTAATAAAATTTAACTTTTGAATGTTTCTCTTTCCCCGTTTTTCCCCCAGGTGTTCTCTCTGTGGATATGTATGTAGCCATCCTCCATCCCTGAAGTCCCACATGTGGAAACATGCAAGTGACCAAAATTATAACTACGAACAAGTGAACAAGGCTATTAATGATGCAATTTCACAGAGCAGTAGGTATGTCTGATTTACTGTCAAGCCCTATTATCTTTCACAAGACCCAACCCTGACCCAAAATAAAGCTCCTATCAAAAAGCAACAGCTGTATATTTTAATATTTGTTTTGGTTTTTATTACTTTTTCAGGTTTCAAGGACAACTCACTGACAAAACCTTATTAGAAGGCACAGATGAAAGTACAGTACCTATACTAGGAAGTTCAGACAGTTTGGTGTCTTTTACAGAGTCAATTAACCAGACTACAACTGAAATTTCAGGTTCTGATGAAAATGAAAAACCTACCTTGATGAATACCTCATGCAGTTTAGAAAAGAATTCCACTCTACCCCATCTTGGCACAGAGTACTGTGTTCTTCTCTTCTGCTGCTGCATTTGTGGTTTTGAGTCTACCAACAAAGAAAATCTGCTGGATCATATGAAAGAACATGAGGGTGAAATCATAAACATCATTCTAAACAAGGACCACAGCATGGCTCAGAATACAAACTAGGTGAAGCAGTAAGTTAAGAGAGGATTTCCTAGAGTGAATATTTTCTTTCTTTGCTAATTTTTGCCTGAGAAACTTGCTAAAGAGAAGAATGCAAGCAAAACTTGATTTCCCATCCTGAGTTCTTGTTTCAGTAGGAGTACAGTGTTTTAACCAGGGACTGATGAATCATTTAAGAGATAAATATAAGGTGTGGAGAATAGAACGGTCCATTTTAACCTGTTACTTCTTTATGTGGTGCCAAGAATGTAGGATTGTTGGTTTTTTCTTTTCCTGTCAGGTACTAGTCAGTAATAACACATTAGCACAGTACTTTAAAACCCAAAGGTGTGAAAGCTTTGAATCACTTGAAAAGCTTTTTTTCTTCCTCCTTCTTTGTTGTTTTCCAAGTAATTCAGCAAAGCAGGTTTTCACCCTCTTTTTTTGAAAGATGATCTGGCAACAGATCAGATAAAACTGTTACAATATGATCTGGTAAACCCCCCTGCCTGGCTTCTGGAAGGTGGGGAGAGGGGAGGTGGGCCAGGGCATGTGTGTGTTGTAGGCACACACAGGAGTTCCATTTTCCCCAGTCTGTTTTTAAGGCTTTACAAATTCTCAAGTCCTTTTCCAACAAACACTGCCATCCATCCTTTCCATCGATTTAGAGCAGCAGGAGGTGGAGGGCCTAGAAGCATTTTGTTAATAACTATTTGTTTGATTGGATCCTAACTACAAAACTGCTATCTTTTCAACTCATAGTGTATAATAGATTATTTTTTATAACAATAACCTGTTTCTTCATGGTTTTCTTGACACATTCTGACAAGTTATTTTTAAAAAGAAAAGCTTAAAATGTCACTTTCCATTTGTAGTGATAACTTTGCAGTATGGATGAGCAATGTTTTTAATGAGAACAAGATAATAACAATAATTGCCACAAAACAATGTAGATTAAATCTGTGTTGATTCCAAAAGATGTAGGTGAGCACAAATTGGGATTTTCAGAAACGCCTACGTGCTTTGGCAATCTTTGAAATGCCACTGGCTGGCCAAATTTCCCACTTGTCTGTCAGAGCTGTAACTGTAGAAATAATGAGCTGAAAGATAATCTTCCTTTAAAAAATCATATTTAAAAAAAGAAATGGCAAACAATGTCTTAAGCCAAAACTGTATTCAGTCACTTACTGAATAAATTTTACTAGTGCCTATAGTATGGATTGATAAAGGGAGTTAGAGATTACTTTGTTGCCTAAGAAACACATAGAAATCTCACCTTTTTAAAACCTTCAGCTTCTAAAATTACAATGGGGGGGGTTGTTTGTTGTTTTCACAGTTACAGCAGTTGGCAGTAGAAGATACTCATCTGTATTTCAATGTAGAATATTATTACAATGCCTAGTTACCTGGCAACTTTGTCGAGGTTATTGATTAAGTTGGCTGCTTAATTTTTTGAAAGATAAATTAAGTGTAGTATCACTTCCAAAGAAGCCCTTTGGCAGCCAGATTAAAACCTCCTAGTTCAGGCATGCATTCCTGCTTGTAATGAATGGCAGATGCACAGCAGCTTGCCTAGTGCTGACACGGGTGTGCAGTGACCTGATTTTTAGTAGCTCAGTACTTAACAAAGTTCCATACTCTTAGGAAAACAGTGGTTTCTGGTTCTTTTATTTACACCCTTCTGGCAGCAGAAATCAGCTGCAGCTGTAAATGTGAGAGGCTGGCACATGGAGTGTCTGTATTGTGCTAGCACTGCCTGGAAGTGGCAACCAGGAAAAGAAAACAGTGACAGAAGTCACAGCTCCAAGAAGCATCACAAGAAGTAGAGGCCAGGGTAAAAGCACTAAGACTTCAAGTATATTTGATATTTGTTTTCAAGAAGTTTCCTCAATTTGACTTCTTCTTTTGGGTTAAATAGGTATTATTTTGTTTATAAATTAGATAGCAGAAAGTACACATTTGACTTGAAGAATTAGTCAGGATATAAGGTCAAAGCATTTTTGTGTTGAATTTTTGAGTTACTTCAAATACATATGTGAAGTTATTATACATTATTTTCAGTTAATAGTTATTTTTCATATTCCTACAGATGAATTTTAGATTTGAAAAACACATTATTTTATTTACATGATCCCAAATTCCAGTGGAGATAATGAACTTTTAATGGGATATTCATATTGTCTTTGTGACACTGCTATTTTACCATCAGTATAGAATTAACGTGAAAATACTACATCATCTGGAATATATCTCAACTTTCTCACTCAAAAATCCCTTTTGTTGGAAAAAATCAAGGACAGTGAGATCCCTAATAATGCTAAACTACCAGTCAGTATTCACAGAAACAATATTTCCCACACAGTTACATTTGTGTAATTATGTTAAAGTTGCTCAGCTGGTGAAAGATAAAAAAGGACAAACTTGCATTCAGACGCTGAGAAGGAGATTGCAGTGAACCAAAATTTCCAAAGCCAATAAGCTTGAATCAGAAGAACAGCTGTGGGGTGTGTGGAAGCCAGGCTTGCAGTGTTCTGTGCAGTGCACCAGCAATCAGTGTCACAGCATTCCTAAGCAGGATGTGTCTGTTCACAGTTGTTCTTTGCCATCTTGTTGCTTTGTTCTTTTTGACCATGTGTTCCTGTAAAACAGAAAGCTACTTGCTCCTAAAAACCAATATCAGTCCTGACAAATGCCAACCCAGAACTCTTTCCCATATGCACAGAGATTTACTTTTTTTAGCTGTCTCCATGCTGCTTGCAGTTAGTTACCCACTCACAATTTCCAGGGACTTTGTCAGAAGTCCTGCATGTGAAATAATTATAGACTTAGTTTTTCTGAAAGCAAATCGTTTCTCAGGTTATCTGCTTTCAAAAGTGTATGGCTGGCTTAGGTGCATGTTTTGTAAGGGGCTTTAAGCACATTTCAAAGTCACTAACACTGCAAATTTCCCCTTTCTTTAAGCTTTTAAACTATTTTTGTCTCTTAGGTCACAGCACTACCTAAGGTGATCAGCTATTCACATGCTGTTTGTTTAAATTAGATTTTATTCTGTGATACAAACTGTAACTTGCAGCTTTTTTTGCAATGCCTGTATTTCCACTAAAGAGCAAACTTCATTAATATTTGGCTGTACTGAAAAATGGGTGCATATTTCATCTTCCCAATTTATGCTTGACCTGGAAAAATAGAGTGGGATTCAGTCAGAGTTATTGTATTTTCCTCTTTCATAAGCACTTATTTAATCATTTGAAGAAATGTACAGTTGGTGCTCAAAGTAACATTTGTTAAGATATATTTAATAGAAATTTACATTTGCATTTGATATTCATGGACATGGGTACATGTATTTTTTTAAGAAGAGGTATTGTAACACTATGGCACTGCTTTTATAGCCAAAGTATAAAAAAAATTTAGAAAACTGACATGTAAAGACTGCAGTTAATTCTGATACTGTATCTTATTAAATAGGATGAGTTTTGTTTTATAAAGTTATCCAGCACATTAAGCTGCATGCCTTAAGCTCTCTCTAGGATTGTGTTCCTGATAGGCGACTCTTTGGAAGGATGAAGCAAAGTCTGTAGTACTACTTTAACTACCTTCTGGAATACTGTACAATGGTAGAATAATTTATTTTGCTTTACAGGAAGTTTGTCACGTATTGACTTTAATATTGTATTTTGGTAATAAACTTTTTTGTTAAATGCTTTAGTCACTTTTATTTGGCCTGTATGAAATATGAACATGGAAAATCCAAACACTGAACCAGCATTTGGAGAGAGGGAAATCTGTTTGAGTCAAAAAGTATTTGAAATACTTTACTGCCATTTCTTATTCTTGTATGAACTTATTAGTATTAGTTGTTATTACTAGCTTAAATACTGCTAATTCAAGTTTTATCAAAGTAACTGTAGTGAAGAAATATTGAACTATTAAGTCAAACTATTTGTAAGCCTGCATGCAGTTAGGGTAGCACCATGCTGAAGGAAAACTGCAAATTCAAAATTCATAATGAAACTGGTAGGAATTTTTTTCCCTAATTTAAATAAGAGTGAAAGCCTAAAATAGCTTTTTTTCAGGTGATTGACTTTTGCTTTTCCATCACATAAGCTAAAACATATCTTGAAACCTATTTTTAAATATACAGCATATTTCTTGGCCTTGCTGGAGCTTTTCTTCCCATCTTTCTCAGGAAAAAATAAAGTTGGTGTTGCTGGGGAGAAAAGAGAGAGTATGGCCAGGATACCCAGTGCTGGTATCTGCATGGTTTACAGTTACATAAACAAGCAATCTTTTGCCATTTTCTTGTTATTATTAAGGCCCTGGGCCAAATGTGTTGAAATAAAAGCTGAAACTACAAATAGGTTTAGATTCAACACTACAGAATGCTGTGTCATGCAGCTTTTTCACAGTTTCACTAATGCAAAACCTAGGAAAAAAGCTCTTTTTAGAAGGATGTGGCATCCAGGCATTATCCTGTTCCCTGGGCTAAAACACCTTCCTCAATTCAGAATAAAGCACAAGAGCTCTTGGGTTTTGGTGATTTGATGGCTCCCTAGATTTTAGAAAGTCTTTTTCTCCCAGCCCTTTGACTGAAGAAGAGGTTGAGACTTGTCAGTTCTGCTTTCCAAGGTTTTTTATTTTTCCTTATCTATTCCATTTTTTCTCTGACCTGCTGAGGTCTGTTCTGCAGGTTGGGTTGAGGCACAATCCCAGCCTGCAGGGTGGTGGTTGCTTTTTATACTATGAACTACATGTACTTAATTTAAATAATTTTCCAATCCCTATCACCTTTGTTACCCAGTCTGTCTCTGCTCTAAACTAATTAGAAAGTGTCACCATCACAGCAGGAGATGGAGGACAAGAAGAAGGACAGGATACACCCAGATTCCTCCATCTTGCCCCCTGAACCCCCATTCTAAAAACCCCAAAATTCTACTTTTTCACCCTGTGACAAATTAACTCTCACTCTATTCAAACTCTTGTGGCCTGTCAATCCTCACACAAAGTTGGTAATTTTTTCCGTGGACTAAAATCAAAGGCACGGGTGTTTTTGACTCTGTGCCAAGGTCTCTGAGCCCCTTGCCAGGATCTCAAATCATCCAGGGCAGCCAGAGGAATGTCCTGGGTTCTGACAGAGCCTCATCAGAAGTTTCATCCCCTCACAACCAACCTGGTCAGGTGTGATCCCAAACAGGGCTGGGATGGAGCAGCAGCCAGGGGTCCCGTGGTGATTGTCACACCCTGGGAACAGGGAGGATGGGATTCAATCAGTCTGTCCCGATCTCGGGCAGGCAGTTAGGGTTGGAATTGCTGCAGAGAGCTGTTGTTTTGCATCCCTTCCTGGCATGTTTGGAGAACAGCTGTCACACGGAGCACTCAGGAAGGGAGACACTTTTAGAACTGACCTAAGATTAGCTAGGTAATGAAATTCACAATTGGTAAACCCAAGATTTTTTTGCCCAAAAGCAAAAACTTCAGGACCCTGAAAAGCTTTAGAAGTTGAGAAAAGTGAAAAGCCAGAAATTTGGCATTCTACCAAAATGCTGCTGAACAGCAACTCAAAACATTGCAGGTTTAGACTTAAAATTTACTGGGGCTGGGGCAGACCTTGAGTCCTCCTGCTGTTCTAGTTCATGGTAGCTCTTTCTACAGTACTGAATGGGACAATCCAAGAGGAAATGCAAATAAATTGAATTTAAATTTTCTTCCAACCATTTCCTGTATGCAGAGGTTTGTAGATGTTTGGCATTTGCTGGGATTGTGGGTAACTTGGTACAACCCTGAACACTCTGCTACTTTGATCTAGTTGGAACACAATGAGCAAACAGATTATTATTATTTTGGCAAGTAAGAATTTGTTATTTTGGCAAGTAAGAAGCCAGCAGTGCAACAGTATTATAACAATGCAGTAGTGATATAATCATCAGTATCACTGATTGCAAGCTACAGTTTGGTGACTTTTAATTTACATTTTATAATACAATTTTCAGGTATTAATATCCATCTGGAAGCTCTTTAGTTCTTCTCTATTCTCATAATTTGAACCATTAAATTTTTATCAAAAGATGTGTTGCCTAAATAATAAATTATTTCAGTGAGAATATGTTAAATAATAACTCCATTTTTTTTCCTAGTGCTGTACCTAAACACTTACTGCAACAGAAAATGACTTGTTAAAATATACAGGATAGAGGCAAAAATGCATTTTTTATTTCCCCTACTATCTAATCTTCTGCAATTTGAAACTTGTACAGTAAGTGTTAGTATTTCAGGAGGAAGGTGATAGCTGAGCATTTAGATACATTAACAAGTGTGTATGGCTGTGTAGCACATTTATATTATGGAAACTTTTTAGTTCTAATAACACTATTCTGCAGTGTAGGTTGTGTTAGTACTTCAGGAATGTCACTGAGATTTGCAGTGCTGGTCCTGTGCAATCATTCCCCACAAAATGGAAAACTTTAGCTGAGCAATGACTTAGCACATACAAATCCTTTACATCCAAGCACAGGGTCATAAAACACAGGAGAATTAAGACAACTCCCCCTTCCTCAGGGATTTCTAAAGCTCTTCTCTCATTATATTTTCTAAACCATTTCTGTAACTGCTTGTTCTTGTAGAATTTACTTTGCATTAGCCTCTTTACAAGTAGTGGATAAGTAGAACTTTTATTCCAGGAAATATCTTCCACAGCATCCCCTTTCTTAGAAATATAAGTACATTTTCTGCTTTACAAAAAAACCTGTATGCACTCAAGATGTTTATCTACATTGTAAAATTTCTTGTATGCATACAATGTGTTCAGTTCAACAAACACATGACATCCATGGCCTGGCAGTGATGAAAGGAAGGTAAATCTAATGCCCATGGTAAGGTGCATATTTATTTAGTTTTTATTCATAGTTTAAGCATTCCCCCACAAATGTATGATCTGCTTTATTGCTCAAAAAAAACAAGTCCAAAACCAAAAGAAGTATGGCTGTAAATTTCCTGATTTCTAGTGTCAATGTCTTCAAAGTTCAGAATGACCAGGATGATTACTACATAGTTTTCTTGGTGTCTCTGAGCATGCTTTTTATGAATTTCATGGCTCTCCCTGCTCAAAATACTAAGTGTTGCAATGAACCAAGGTTGTGGAGAAGAAAAAAAAAAAAAAAAAAAAAAAAAAAAAAAAAAAAAAAAAAAAAAAACAGAGACGTATTGCTATACTATAAAACTGTGATGGGAAATCAACTAAATATTGTCCTGAAGTGAACTCTGTGCCTGACAATTCCACAGAATTTGTATGGACTATTGGGAAATCAGCCTTCTGTGATAGAACCTGGAGTCGCTTTGTTGGTTATGGCTTCATGGGGCACGGTTTTTCCTACAATTACTAAAGACACTGCAAATAAAACTTACAATAGAGACTTATTGCAGGGGTGGGTTGTATCCATTAAGTAGAACAAAGTCTGGTATTGCTGTTATCTCCTAGCTACAAAAGGTCTTTTCCCCCTTTAAACGTTTATGGTGCAGTTAAGCGAGAAATACAGTGGAACTTAAAAGGTGTTGAACAGAACACGCAGCTCTAATTTCAATTTTAAAATCACACGTATCTGGTACCATATCGGGGGGGGGGGGGGGGGGGGGGAGAGAAATACATTAAAAATCCCACTACGAATAAATTCTAGGGCACTATTTTACCAAAGCCTCCTCCCCGCGGGCTGAAGCCCGGCGGGACAGCGCGACCCTGGGCGGTAGCGAGCCCCACTGCCGGACCCCACAGCCCTTTTCCCAACAAGGGCTGTAGGGATGCAAACCCTCGCTGTGCCTCCGTGTGCCGGATTTCCGCCGCCCGCCCGTCCTAGGGAGCACAAACCAGAGACAGCGAGGCAGCCGGGGCGGGGGGCCGGGCCTGTGACGGGCGGCTGTGCCCGCCCCGGCTCTCGGTCTCCGCCCGGCAGGGCCGAGCACCCGGAGCCGCGCCCGCCCCTTCCCCTTCCCCTTTCCCTTTCCTTTCCCTTCCCATCCCCGTCCCTGCCCGCCGCGGGGCCCGGGCGGCTCCCCAGCAGCGCCGGCAGCAGCGGCCGCAGGTACCGGGGCTGGGGCCGGGGGAGGCGGGCAGGGGGAGCGGCGGCGGGGCCGTGCAGGCCGCGGGGAGCTCCCGGCCCGGCCCTGCCCTGCCCCGGGCCGGCTCTCCGCCGCTGTGGGGCCGGCGTGTGAGGAGCGGGCTGCGGCTGAGCGCCTTGCCTTTGTTAATTAGCTGTCAGGTGTGCTACGAACCGGCTCCTCCGAAGCGTGAGCTCGCGTCGTTCCCCGTGTGTTTTGCCAGGTGTGTGAGGCGGAGGCGAAGCTAATCCGCTGCACAAGCCTTAAACAAAGTTGTGAGGTTGAGGCGTTCCCTGCGGCGTTGGCAGCAGCGGGCAGTTCAGCGCTGGATGCAGCAGCAGGAGCAGCTCTTGCGCTGGGTTTGTGCTCCGGGCTGGGATGGCACCGGCTGCCCGGTCCGGTGTGTGCTGAGAGTGCCCGGGCACAGACTGGGAACAGACCGGGAACAGACCGGGCACTGACCGGGCACAGACCGGGAACAGATCGGGAACAGACCGGGCACAGACCGGGCACAGACCGGGCACAGACCGGGAACAGACCGGGAACAGACCGGGCACAGACCGGGAACAGACCGGGAACAGATCGGGAACAGACCGGGCACAGACCGGGCACTGACCGGGAACAGACCGGGAACAGACCGGGCACAGACCGGGAACAGACCGGGAACAGACCGGGAACAGACCGGGCACTGACCGGGCACAGACCGGGCACAGACCGGGAACAGATCGGGAACAGACCGGGCACAGACCGGGCACAGACCGGGCACAGACCGG
>CM031867.1:4928946-5028196 GCA_018697195.1 Certhia americana | reverse complement strand
CCGCTGGCTACCCAACGGCCACAGGGTTTCAGGGCACCGGGGCACTGAAAAAAAAAACCGGGCAATGACCGGGAACAGATTCCGGGAAAACAATCCGGGCACACCCAACCGAATGCCTCGAGCCGGCTCCTCTTGTGGGCTCCTTCAACATTCGAGGGTGTGGTGTGTAAAACAGCAGGGGCTCTTTTAATGCTGTCTCTAGTTTTTTATAACACAAGTGTTCTCTGGTATCATTTTGGCATCTTTTGACCCTCTTTTTTGGGGATTTCCTGAAAGCCAGTATTTAAATGACGTTAAATGTCATTAAATTTTAGGCACCCAACCGAAATATGCTGAAAGACTGATTTTTCTTTGAAGGGCTTAGGCTTTTTAAGAAAGGGGAGCCTGGTGTGCGTTTTGAGTCAAGGGTTAAAAAGGTGAGGGCAGTCAAAATAATGAATCATTCTGAAAACCTGTTCAAGAGTATGTAAAATGGTGAATGTGGGTCTTTATAATTCTAAAATGTTTTCTGTATTTTCACTTGCTGAGTGGTACAGATATTTAAACAAGAACCTTGCATTTCAGTCAGATAGACTTCATGTACAGTAGAGTTCTAGAAGTCAAAGTCTGTGATGTCAGTAAGATGTGGTTTTATTTTCACATATTTCATACTGTATCAAGTGGCTGTTTGGGTAGGAAGATGCATTGTTTGTGTGTGTCCATTTAGGAGTCAGGCTGAAGAATAATGAATTAAAGTGACTGGCATCATGACAACCATAAGGCAGAGAAGGGTTGGAAAAGGTACAGAAGCAGCTGAAGATCAGCCTTCAGAGGAGTCCAATGTGAAGCCTGATGGGAAAATTCCACCTGGTGGGTAATGAAAAACAAAGTGACATTATGGCTTTTTAGTAGGTTTTTTTTTGGTTTGTTTCATCTGTCCTAAGCATAGCTCAGAACCAGGTATGTGCCAAATGCATTTCCATACTTGAGTATCATCAAAATTAATTGGATGGGACAGAGGGTCTTATGCAGATTGTGGCATGTCAGTCTTATCTCTGTTTCAAAATTCTGATTTGTATTGGTGAGAACAATTTTTTCAATTTATTATTTGGTGACACACTATCAGATTGTACACAGCCATCCAAAGTTCTTGAAAGAATCCCAGTCCAAATCATTTAACGTAAAAGGATTTGAAGACAACTGATGAAATGTACTTAAAAATAGGTAGGTTGCATATAAAATCTGAATTTAACTGCCAACTTCTGCTCTTTAATGTACACTGGCTAGGTAAATTTAAAGGAGAGTCATTAAGTGTCTTAATTCCAGGATCTGTTTAAGTAATGAAATTCTGACAACGTTTTGGTGTGGAATTCAAGCTTTAGTGGAATTTTTTGTATGGAATTTAAGCTGACAAAGTTACTTGTTTTGGGGGGGATTTTTAAATTAATTTATTTTAAGGGTGTTGGGACAAAGGGATATTTTGATCTAAATTCTAAATGTTTCTCTGCGTTTGGGCAGATGAAAGGAAAGTTCCATTGTTGTTTCTGCACAGATACACTGAGGTTATATACAGAAAGAGCAAGTGATCATAGTTCTCCTGCAGCCCAGCCCTCAGTTCCATGGAATTACAGAGTTGGAAGCCCTAGGCAGATGTCACACACAGTATAAAACAGCCATTTCAAAGATACAATTCCAGATCACTAATCCATATTACACCTTACATTAACATTGAAAAGACAAAAACCCCAACAAGCTCAAGCCCCAGGGATGTAAATGCACAGTGAAGGCCTGGAGGTCAGAACACATCCTTTCTTTGCCATCATCCCATCCCTGACCTTGCTCTGGTGTCAGCAGGAGCCCATCTGCAATTCAAAGCATGATACCATCATCAAAGGCTGCTTTGGCTGCTGTTCAGACTCTTTGTGGGTATTTAGAGAGGCTTCTGAACCTTCACTGTTGTTTTTTACAAAAACTGAGTAAACCCCCAGAAAAGGCAGCTATTTTTAGATCTGTGAAGGAGATGTGAATTTCTTGCTTTGTCATCAGTCATCCTGTATTACTTAAATTTAAAAAGTTCTGGAAGATATTCCAATTCAGATTTACAAATTAGTTATGGCATTGAGCTAAACCTGTATAGGGTCATGGTGTTGTTAAATTTAAAGTATACCAATTAAGGCACACTTTATTTCACTTCGTCATTAAATAAAATACTCTGAATTTCCTGTATGAGAAAATAAAAACCACGTCTCCATAAAGATGTGTTAAAACCAGGTGTCCTGTTACCTGCAGAACATAAACTGTACTAGCATAGGCAATGGATAAATGGCTTTCCAAAATCCCTATAGGTTCAATAATATGTTTCACAATTACAGACTGAAATATTTTTCTTCCAAGATCCTCCAGGTGGAAAGCTGTGGAACATACTCTCAATAACTGTTGGTGGAATTGTTGCCATCTGTCTTGGACTCCTTACTTCTGTTTATGTGGCTACACTGCATGAAAATGACCTGTGGTTTTCCAATATCAAGGTAACAAGCATTTTCCTAGTTTCATCAGTAGTTTTGTGGAGCATTAGTATGAGCATTAGTTGAAATTTCATTTTTTGTGTATTTGTCTTATAACCCGCTCAACACCAGAATATTTCATTTTTAAAAATTCAATGTTAAAAAAAGCTGTTCTTCCCTTCCCACCATACTTCATCAGTTCTATAAATACCTGTCCCCAATTTTTTCTCTAAAACTCTTGCTAGAGAGCTCCTGCCTGAGTTGTAGCTATGGATTTTCCAAAAGTTGATCTTTATCTAAAATAGAATTTCAACATTTTACTATATATTTTTCTATAATCATCTTGCTTTTATCCAAAGCAATCTGAAATTAAAATAAAAACCAGCAGTTAAAAGAAACAATATGAAAAATCCTGGCACACAGTTCTTGAATTTTATTTACACTGTGATATTGGAATACAGTTTAGGGACAGTCTCTTGGTATTCAATACTAATTTTATGTAATGGCATCCTAAATGTGCAAACCTCAAACCATATTTCTACCATTCACTAACATAAACCCAACCATTCCAAAGACCCAGGACTAACTAGTTTTTTCATAGAATCACTGCAGAGAAAATAATGCAGCTGTACCCACAGCTAAATTTAACCAGAGAAAAGAACAGGTGAGTCATTTCCCTTTCAAATGCCTAAAATCCATTCTGCTACATCTGTGTATTGTGTTGTTCAAAGACTACATATATTTCTCTGGAAGACTTGCCTTGCAATATGTCTTTTCTATGCTACACACTTTTTGTGGCCCAGAGACATTTATATTCCCCTAATACAAATAATTTGCATTTACTGCAACAATTGCAGTTGTATTATAATGAGATTATAATTATATTAATGTATATTAATTATATTATTATAAGATAAGGGTGTTGTGCTCACCCTTCTCTTCCCTTGATTATATAGACAGACTGTACACCATATCCTGGAGGTACACATTGGGTTTGCCTTTTCCTTCCAAAAGCAAGTAGTGAATAATTTCAAGGTGTTCTATATTTTGAAGTAAAAGCAGGCATGGGCTTGTGACAATGTATGAACAGAATGGGTACATCCTTTTTTTTTCTGTAGAATGACCCAGAGGAGCGTGAAGTTTTCTGAAATAAGCAGTTCTGTAGTTGTAATTAAGCCCCTCAATGGGTGAAACAGTTGTTTTATTTGATAATTACTGTGTTCATTTTAAGTACACTAGAATGCCTAAATATCAAAACTGAAATAAACCCCTCTAGTGTTTCATAGTCTGGATTCTGTTGTCTCTGTAGCTGTTATTTCATCCCATGCAGGTGATGGGCAGCTGGTCACTCTGTAACAAGAGCAGTTTCAGCCAATTTGATGGAAAGATTCTAAAAAGCATTAAGTTCATCTACCAGCAGAGTAAAGGAGAAAGAGCTGCAGACCCTTTCTGGTCTCAGTGTCCCTTCTGCAGTGGTTTGTGATCTCCCCCAGAGCATGTGGCTACAGTGCACATTTTAAACAAAATACTGCTTTAGGAGTAGTATGGGAGGAGAAGATTGCATATGGAGAGGCTGAAATTTCCTGCAAAGCTGAGGCAGGAAAGCTCATTCCCGATGTCTGTAAAACAATCCCCAGATGTCTCTGTGCCTGTGTGTAGGAGTGTGGTCTCTCCAGGGGTATGTACATGTTCTCCAGCACTTCTGAATTGACTCATCTTTTCATTACAGCACATACTATGTACTAAGAAAGGCAAGACCCTCAAAAATTACGTGGAAAATATGCTTTTTTTTCCTCTAGCATTTTATAGTTTGGTCAAAGCATATAATTTTCCAGGTATTAACTGAACTTCCCAAAAGTTTGAAAATAATAAGTTTTATTTTAGTTCATACCCCTGCCCAGAAGGAAGTCAAATCCTTGCCCCACAATTATTGCATGTCTTGCTTAGTGAAATGTAGAGGTGATCTCATTTCATTATATTTTCATTAAACATAACATAGAATAAATGGATGCATTACAAATACACATCCAATGTTTTATTAACCCCCATGCCTGTGAAATACAGTAGAGCATCATCACTACTCTGCAGCATAGAAAAATTCTATATCTGTTCTATTTCCATGTATTTTAAACTACTAACTTCAGTCACCCTGAATTGGCTGTAAATGGGGCAACTCTGAGGATTTATGTTGCTAAAATCCGATACAAGAGTTCCATAATAGTGTATTATTGCCCTGAACTTTATTCCCTTCATCCAATACACTGCAGTTAGTCAGATTGTAAGAATTCATGCCCTGACGTGTCTGTATAGCAAATTAATTAATACAGAGATGTAATGGGAGACCTGTTCTGTCATCTTTTCTTTTATATGAAGGTTCTTCTCCATTTGAAGAAGGTCTGCAGTGTTTTTCTGATGCTTTTGCACCAGGCAGATGTTTGTATCTGCACCTTTTAGGTGCAAAAGGTGGAACTTTTGTTTTGAAGACCCTACTGATACATGAACACCACAACTGCATATTTAAGAAGTGTGCAGTTGTACTCAGCCCTAAAAATTGGAAGTAAAAAGAGTTTATTATGCAAAGTTATGATTCCTAATTCCTACATAATTGGAGTCAGGACTTGCACACACACTTGCAGTGATTGCCTTTCTGTAATTTCAATTGCAATTCATTGAAAGCCAGCTCAGTTTTGGGTGTCTTCCAGCAATGGTTCACCCAAGTAGAAAAACTGTCTGGTCGTTGTTAAACTGTTTTGCTGTATTTTGAATATGGCTTTCAACAGTGCATTGATTTCAGCTGCTGCTCTGTGTGCTAGTCTTGTTCTTGTTTGCTGGTAAATGTGCCTGCTATTATCAATTAGCTATGGTCACAGGAGAAAGATGTACAATTGTTTTCTTACCAGAAAAACTGAAAAAGCACATCTTGAGTGGTTTATGCAATGAAGGAGGTACACAATTGCTCCTTTCTTTTTTTTTTTTTTTTTTTTTTAATTCAAGCCTTCTTGAAAGAATGACCAGAAAAAAACAGAAAAGATGCAGCATATCATGACACCTAGTCAGAAGCTGTGTTTGTGTCCTCTAACAGCAGGAATCACAGGTTATAATCCCTTATCTTAATCTAATAATTTTGAAGAAAAAATTTTGAATCCCTTCTCATATACATTAAACCAACGAACATTTCTTTTTGTGATAGTGGAAGTCAAAACAGATTTCATATCCAAAAATCCTTCCTCAGTTTTCTGTAAATGTTCTGGCATAGCACATCTGAAATGGCTTGTCTATTTTCAGTGATTTTTCAGTAGCAGTTTGGTGGCTGCCCCTCCAGTGTAGCACCTTTTGGGAACAGAATCTGCTAGGCAAATAACAAAATGGGGGCCACCCCTCCTCTCAGCCATTGCATTGCTTGTTCAGCTGCAAAGTCTAGAAACTTTGAACAGGAATGAGCCAAGGCCATAAAGCAAATTAATACTGTAAGAAAAACAAATAAACTTCAGAGCATTCACTTCTTCTTCACCCCTTCTGAGTAAGCATTTAGGTACTGTTATTGATTTTTCCTTTATTAAAGTTGCTGCTTGCAGGAAGTCAGGAATGAGAATATAAGATTGTAAGTCTTTCAGGATAAGAATGTCAGGATTAGTCTGTGAAGTGCTCATATTTTCCCTTCCTACTTTTTGAATACAAACCAAAGGTTATTGCCCAGAGAAGCTGGAAGTGTCCAAGGCCAGGCTGGACATTGGGGCTTGGAGCTGCCTGGGACAGTGCAGGGAGTGGCACTGGATGGGCTTTAAGGTCCCTCACAGCCCCAAACATTCAATGATTCTGTGAAGAAAAGCAGGGAAACAGGTAATGAGAACTGCACCAAGTGAATGCTCAGGCATGAAGGGAAAGTGGGCATCCAGGGCTTTGGCAGTGCTTTTCCACAGAAGTGCCTGTCGAGGTGTTAGGGGTACTTTTACTCTGCATCAGATCTGATCTGGAACATGCCACTCAAACAGATGGGCTTGAGGTTAACCAGCCAGGAGAGCTGTCCAAGGATTAAATACATTTGCTGAAGGCTTGTTCTTAACTGGGAACATTGACAGCAGCTGCGTGTGTTCAGTTTCCACAGGGACACTTGTGAAAATTTTCAAATCTTCCTGGTCTTAAATTGGAAAAATAATAAATAGTTTCAATTACACAAGTTTTGTTTTAGCTATCTCAGAAAAAGAAAAGTAATTGGAGTTTTATTTATGCTCATTATTTATAGAAAAACTCAACTCAGACTTTGGCTGCTTGCTCAGCATTCTGAAGGACTTGCTTAGGGAGTTTGAGGAATCATAAGCTCTAAAATTTTGCACTGCCCTTGAGAAAAAGTCCTTTGTATTTGGTTGTGAATGCTTAATATTACTGGGATACAATTGCAGAAATTGAAATAATAAGCAGCTCTCTGTGTGTCCCAGAGGACAATGTTCTTTATTTTTCCCTTGGAACAGTGATAACTTCTTTGTTACAACCTCACAAAGTGAATATACAGACAGATAAGCATGTGCTCTTACAATGTTTACCCATAAGTCTGTATGTTTTTATTGACATGGAATGCTAGGAAAAGTATAAATTGCTGTAGAACTGGAAAAGTATTTTGAGTGAATAAGCAGATGTTCTCTTAGCATGAAACAGATGTAAAATGCACTAGAGTTTGTCTCATAAAGTATAGCATTTGGTTGAATACAGCTGGTGCCAGGATTACAGATTAATCATGTTTGAATGCATTTTTGCTAATTAGATCCCCCTCTGCGACTCCACTCTCCCCCTTAATAAATTCCAAATGTTAGCATTTTTTTTCTTTATGAGCATTTAAGAATCAGCCACTTTTTGGTATTAGAAAACTTTAAAGTAGTGGTGAATTTGAAACTAGAGCTTGTTCAAAATCCAGCACTTTCATTTTGCTGAATGTGTTGCTTTTGGTATGATGATGATTTATATGTCACAGGGCAGCTGGAGAGTTTAATTGTGAACTCGGATTGAATCACTTGTGGGTTTATCTATTGACATTTCTCTGACCAGAACTAATACTGGTTTGTCAACAATGGCCTTCAATAAAACACATGCTTTGAGATAAGAACCTGTACTGGGCAGTAGAGGAGAGAAGAACACGATTTTTTTGTTGAGCTTTATGTTTGCTCTGAAATAGAATTGATTCTGCTCCAGCATAAGAGTTGGGACTGTATAAAAAAGTTGAAAGTCTTGGGGTTCTCTGCAAGGTTGTATCCATTGACAAGAATGGTATTGACAAGTCTCTGAAAAAGTAATACTCTGTTATTTTAGTAACATTCTTTTGTACAGAAAGATGAATTCATAAGTTTATTTTTATAAATTACACAAAATTTTTAGTGAGTTGGATATACCACATTCAGGGATTTCACTGGATTTTCAAATCCCAGTATAAACTTTTTCTAACTGGATAAAGACCTTTACTAACTTACTGCTTAGGAGGTACATGTACTGGGATGTTATTATATAAACTGCTAAAAAGATCACTAATAATAGAACAATTCTGTATAAGATGATTGTTAGTTCTCATCACATTGGTTGTTCATGCCATCTTTGTTATTGTGGTTGCCCAAAGCTGTGGATTTATTAAATTTCATTAGGTCTTCACAACTAATGAGGTAACAAAAGGAAGTGCATTCCAAAGCAAAGAGCTTTCAGATCTTACTAGACTCCATCTGCTGCAGCATCAGCCAAGAAAAAGGCATAGTTTGAAATGTACCTGGTTTGAAGTGTAGCTCATTTAAGTAATTAGAACATTTTTAATTAGAAATAAGTTCACCTATCCCTAAAGCCAAGTAAAGAGTCCCTTTTCCTTTCACCTGTAATTTAAGAATGAGAGTGATGACAGCTGGCTTCCTGCAAGGAGCAGTGTTGAACAAGTGGGCAGCAGCATCCCCTGCCAGCTGAAATATCCCTGGCATTATGGTGCAGCCCCCACACTGAATTAATTGAGCCTTGAGCTGGCAGAGCCATGGAGCACAATGGGATAACTCCCTCTAGGAGAAAAGGTTCAATGCACAAAGCAAGGATATTCAGCTTTACAGTCCAGCTGTGGGCCACTGTGCCAATCTGAGCTTGTCATATTATAAAAAAATAGTGAAATACCCAAAATATTTCCAAGGAGCGTATCAGAATTACCAAAAGCATGTATATTTCCCCAGGTAAAAGAGTCATTTACACCCCAGCCGTTTGCCTCTCACCCTAATTTGCTATGTATGTTTACCTTTAGTTGAGCTGAGTTGCTTAGGATATGAAACCCAAAGACTGAAGCCTCTCTGGAGGTCAGTTTCTCTGGTGCAGCAGGGACTGGAGTTGAAGGCAGCTTTGGCTGATGGTGAAAAGCAAATGGAAAGTGAATTTATTATCCAACTTTGCTTGCAGGAGGTTGAAAGAGAAATTTCATTCCGAACCGAGTGTGGACTTTATTATTCCTACTACAAACAGATGATTCAGGCTGCTTCCATACAGCAAGGTATTGTAAACTGTAAAGTAAGTTTTGCAGCTGATTATTTGTAGGTTTGGTTGGGTTTTTTTTTTCAAATATAATGGAGAATAAGGCACAGCATAACTGTGAAAGATAGTGTAACAATTGTGCTGGAGACAGATTTATTCTGTTCTGTGCCAGAAAGCCATTAAGTTATGGACATAATAAATTTCACAATGATCTGTGCCACACCTTCACATGCTGATGAAGGCAATCACTTTGAGGCACAACTTTCATATCTGTTAAGGTTTCAGCTTGCTGGTTTATTCAGTTTATTGCTTTCATTTTTATTCTTCTCTTGTTTAATTTGAGCTATGAGCTATTTCTGGGAAGGGGCAGTGATGTTTGCTGTATTCCTGGACAGTCAGTGACACAAGGAGCAGCTTCTAAGGAAATCATATACAGTGATGGGGCTTTCTCAGACAGTCTCATGTTTTCTAGATATTTAGCTGTTGCTCCCTAGAAATTTTGCTTATACTACACATTTTTCAATATTAACTTCACCTGTGATTAAAAGTAGTGCCAAGAACAGTTCTCAGGATCCAGAATGTACCACAGATTCTATGCTGGGGATGGAAGTATAAAAATAAATGTTTTATACACTACTAAATATATAGAACTTGAATTAGCACTGTGAGTCACATTTGAAGCAGGGAAGCTGAAGACCTCAGAAGGTCATGTTGATTCAGAGGTAATATGTTCTGAATCGTTGACTCAAAGTTTGCAGTTTCTGATGAGAGATCCTAAAATACCTTTGAAAAAGTTATTCACTGTTCAAATGAAGATGGAGGGGGAAAATGACAATCTCCTATTTCAATTTCTCTTTATCATTAAGGTTTACATGGTTTAGTATATGACAATAAAACTGAATCTGTGAGGACAATTAACATACTTGAAAGAATGAATGTTTACCAGGAGGTGTTTCTCAGCATTCTGTATAGGATTCTTCCAATTCAGGTAGGCATTTATTTATGGCTTTAGATTGTAAGTGCATTATGAAGATTGCGCAGTGAATCATAGCTCCCCTTTGTAGATATTTTCTAATTAGAAATATTCCTGATACCTTTTTAATCTGTAAAAGCAAAACCTAATTCATACTAAGTATAATCCCCGCCATGAGTGTTTTAATGCCAACATCAGTGTTCTTGTGTTTTACAGCAATACCTAGAGCCTGTTTATTTTTATATCTACACTTTGTTTGGACTTCAGGCAGTTTATGTCATTGCTCTGTATGTAACAAGCTGGCTTCTTAGTGGAACATGGCTTTCAGGGTTGTTGGCAGCTTGCTGGTATATTACAAACAGGTAAGTGAGATTAAACATTCAATCTTTCTAAATTTGTACCTAGTTTCAAAGGTAAGGCATTAAAGCTTAAACTGCATGATTAATTGGACAAAACATGAAACTACAAGGCCTCTCTCCAGTTAGCCAGAAAATGGAAAAAATGTTTAAATAACAAAAAATAATTAGAAAATAATCAGAAATGAGCTGATGTATCAGACTGGATTTTTAAAGGTTCAGGAAGTTTGAGTAGCAAATTTTGTCTTAAATTGGTCTGTGGAAGTGGACTACATCTTTCAGATGTGTCTGGAGCTCCAGTTGATGTACCCTGTCTTCTCCAGCCTAGAACCTCTTAGGTGTTAAAGATACCTGCATGAAAGCTCTTCAGGTGTCTCCTCACTGCCCCACACCTGCCTCCAGGGGTTCCTTCACAGCCTCAGCTCAGCTGAAGTTCAGCTTCTCCCTCCCCTTATTCCTGTAGCCATCTCCTGCACTAAGCCTCAGAGAAAAAAACATGGTAATTGAGCTGCTCTTGTGTTTTTATCACTTGAAGAATTATCTGTTTGGAGATAAAAACCTAAGAACTGGCTTTATGCCAGAATTAAGCTGCTGGCATGAAGCTCAGATTGGTGACATTGGCTGTTATCTGTAAATTACTCAAGAAAATAAAAGTACAGTCTTGGTTTTACCAGAAGTGTTTGATATGTTAATGAGCAGCTCTAAAGGAATTTATCTGCAAGCACGTGCACTACAGAATAATTACAGGTGTATGGAGGCAAGATGTTTCTTTCTCCAAATATAAAAGTAATTAAAGTCACATGCAATGTACAGCATTTCACACGTTTCCTTCATGAGGTCATCTCTTTCATTTACAGAATGTTTGGAGCAGATTTGTCCATCTTTCTAATAATTGGTGAACAATGAGAGCTCATTCCCTTTGTGCCATATAAGTGCATGGAATGGATTTGGCTAAAGACTTTCTGTCCAGATGAATTACATCTGAGGCTACTGAGTAACTCCATTTAGACACATTCTTCCTCCAGCTAAGCATGTCTCAGATATGTTGCTTACTTACCTTTTAAGCATATTTTCTCTACACCAGGAAAAAGACAATTATTCTTTGTTTTTAACTTCTAAATCAGGTTTTGCAAATGACCATCTTGTGGAATTCTTCCATCAAACTCAAATCATTGGGATCACAGTGAAAATTATATTCTGTTCGTATTCTTATATGTGCATTTGCAAACCAAGACATGAAGTAAAATGACCTGTGGTGTGGAAATCCACAAGCTGGATTCTGGGAGTGCTTTTAGTTTGGGGTGCATTTGTCATTTCTAAATTACCCAAGCTGTGCTTCATAAGTAAGATGTAACCCATAGTATATTTTTTTTACAGTTAGTGAAGCTGAAGTACATCATTTGAGAGGCAGAAACAATGGCTAACTTGCAGAACCTTCATAGTGATTTATTTTCAGAGCCAGGTGTGTTGAAGGAAGTGGAGTGTAGAGCCTCCATTGTTATAAATAAGGAGTTAAAATAACACAAAGATGCCTGTCATTGCAAACTCTCTGTCACCGAGTGTTTGAATTTGTGAAACTCTCTGTTTTGTACAGAGTAGATACTACAAGGGTAGAATTCACCATTCCTTTAAGGGAGAATTGGGCACTGCCATTCTTTGCTGTTCAGATAGCAGCCATCACATACCTGCTCAGAACTCATTTACAGCCTGCTCAAGAAGTGAGTATTTCAGACAGGTATGACACAATAAACTTAGTAACAGAAAAAAAATTCCTGATCTGCAAGAATTAAAGCAATGGGTGATACAGTTTCTTTGAACAACAGTTCTTAAGTTACTACTCCTCATTTTGATCAACTAACTGCTATTTATACCACAGTAAAACAGGTATTGCATTTTAATCTGGGGGCTGAAACTATCTGAGGTCTCACTGTTTTCTTGCAAATGGTATTACAGGCATAAGTCAAGAATTTTTAACTCTAATAAAATGTTTATCCTCCAATGGAGGATAGAAGAGTAATTCATGTAAATTCATAGAAAATGGAGTGTTATAAAAATGGCTTTAAAATAGAACCAGATTAAGGTGGGCTTTGGTTGGGTTTGTTGGGGTTTCTTTTTATTTGATTTTTTTGTGTTTTAATGAAGGAAACTATAAAGTAAACAAAACTTTCCTTCCCCCTTCCAGAGGCTCACACTCGTGGCTGTATTCATGGCAACGTTTCTCTTTAGCCTGACTTGGCAATTCAACCAGTTTATGATGCTCATACAAGCATTGGCATTATTCATACTGGACTGCTTGGACATGCTTCCCACTGCAAAGGTAACCTTCTCTTTGGAAATAAACTACTTGTGTTTCTTTGCTTTCATAAAGCCAACAGCTTTGAAGATGTTTTCCTAACCAGTGGCCTGGATGCCCAGAGTAATACAGATTATGCAGAGTGCCTTGTGCTTTGAAGTAATCACAGTGTATATACCCTGCAAGTGTCAAAGTGAATGGTGAAAACAGCACCATTTCTGATTTTTGTTCACTTTAACGTAGTTCACATCTATTTAATTTTTGTCTACTTTTGTTTAGACACTATTTGACACTTCAAACACCATCCTAACAGTTGGTCTGATACCACAGCTTTAGCATGGCCTCTCGAAGTTGCCAGAAGGAAAAAGTACCACAGGAAATCTTTGTGTAAGCTGAAGAAAAAGCAGTGTATGAATTTTGCCTCAAGCTTTGTGCATCCTCATTTGCCAGTCAAGGCCAAGCTCTGTACACAGAGGAGGATGCAGAACACCAGGTTGCTGGGGAGAAGCAGTTGTCTTGCCTGCATTGGCATTCACCACAAAATAACAGCATTGCCCCTGCTGTGTTGCTGAGCTGGATAAGCCAGAAAATAAAACAAGTCTTGCTAAGAAGGTCAGGGATCATTGACAGTCAGTTTTACAAAACAGAAATGTACTGTAGAAGATGAAAATGTTGTCTTTGACATTAACATTGCTGTGAAATTCCACCAAGATCGTTTTAGGCATGGTGAAAACTTCCACTGGTTGAAAAAGGTTCTAACTTTAGAAAAGGTTACAGGAAGATGAAGAGTAATTCATGTAAATTCATTTTAAATTTGAAGCAGACTTGAACTTTACTTTTTGAACTTCACTTTTTTGAACTTTACTTTTTAGTTCACCTATCCCTAAAGCCAAGTAAAGAGTCCCTTTTCCTTTCACCTGTAATTTAAGAATGTGAGTGATGACAGCTGGCTTCCTGCAAGGAGCAGTGTTGAACAAGTGGGCAGCAGCATCCCCTGCCAGCTGAAATATCCCTGGCATTATGGTGCAGCCCCCACACTGAATTAATTGAGCCTTGAGCTGGCAGAGCCATGGAGCACAATGGGATAACTCCCTCTAGGAGAAAAGGTTCAATGCACAAAGCAAGGATATGCAGCTTTACAGTTGTATTAAATTAACTGAAAATGAGTATGGTGTCTGCATATCAAGATAAATGTGGCTTACTTAAGTTTCTGAGCTCTTCATTACATCTGCAACTGCAAGCTGAAGTCAACATTTAATATGACTGGTCAGCTACCTTAAAAGTCAGCAAATTACCAGCTTCATCCTGAATTACTCCAAAACAGATTCACCACACCACTGTGTCAGTTCTCATTTTCAAAAAAGCACTACTTCAAACTGTTAGAGTTTGTTGGGCTCTTTGATACTGATTTACACCACTGCTGTAATTCAAGACTGAATTTGGGATCCTTGTGTGAGGTAAAATGGATATTTTGGTACCCCTGTGTCAGAAAATCAGCTGGGGTTTAGTGTTTACATCGAGCTGAACATAAACTAGAAGGGATTATACTGAACTATTCCTAAAAAGTTTGAGAAGGCAGGTGACTGCTCTGAGCCATAACTCTTTAGTCATAAAGACATCACAGTAGCTACAGAAACACTTCTTGGACTAAAGAAAATAAAAACATCTTCCAAATATACTTTCCTCACACTGCAGTTATTAATCTGCTTGATTATAGGATCAGGCTTCATTAAGTATAAAATGGGCATAAAATATTAACCTAAGTAGTTCAGGACATGAATACAAAAAGGTTATAGTAATGGCTTTAAATGTAATGATTTATGCAAGATGATATGTTCTTTGCAAAATAATTGATGTTGAAATAAATTATAAAGCATATTCAGTGAAAAGCAGCTATGACTGTGAAGTTTTGTAGACATAAAAATCTCATTATTGTTACAGGTTACATGGCTCTATATCATTCAGATTTCTGGATTACTGCTGGTCTGTGTCCTACAGTTCTTCAATTCTATGATTCTTGGATCATTACTTATAAGTTTTAATGTTTCTGTCTTAATAGCAAGAATAATCCAGGTAGGTATCCAAATATTTCTGTAGTACTAAATAAAGAGTATTTATATATATGTGTGTGTGTGCATGTGTGTGTGAGTAATTGAGATGCATTGTAATTTTCATTTACTAATACTAATTAGAGGAATTATTATAGCATACAGCGACCCAAACATTGCCTGATCAAATAATGAATCCCATTACACTAACTGCAGCTTAACCAAGCACATCAGACATCATAATTCCATGATTGCTATTAACATTAATGATTGTGCAAGCTGCAGTTTGGATCCTGAAAAAAAATTGCTTAAATGGACTTTACACCTGTTTCAGCAGGACTTGGCTTGAATTTATGGATCTGCCTCCAATAAAATAATCTGTAACAACTAGGACAGCTAGGCACGTGTCGAGTTCAGCTTCCTGAAATCCATTGTTTCTTTCAAAGATTAGAGTTTTTTACTGTAGTTAGAGTTTTCTTTTTTTCTGATTCTGGCATTAGTGACAGGCTCTGACCACAATAAAGGAGTTTACAAGGCCATTCCTACTGGCTGTACCTACTCCCAGTTATCTGCGAGCAGCTCATCTGGATCTGGAGCTTGTAACTGGAAAATTGCTCAAAATCCCATCAACTGTCAGAGGCAGAAGATACCTGTGCCATGTTTAGGTGGAAGGTGTAATGATTAGGTATTTCAAAACACTCACAAGATTGTGGAAATTAGGGAATAAGTTCTTTAAGTACAATAGGGGCTGCTGCCAAAGAAAGGCTGTTTGGCTGCTTCCAAAACTGTGCCAGATCAAAGCTTTTATGACATTGTCCCTTCAGTTTTGTGCAAGAAGTACATCTTTATTCTGGGTATTTGGTTCTGTGTCCATTTTTGCTTACATCACCCTTAGACAAATTTGATGCTAGCAGGACTAGCAGATTAGCTGTTTGAAATAACCTGTGATGCTTTTGTTCCAAAAACATTTTAAAAAAAGGACTGAAATACTAATATTTTCTTCTTTGTAGAAAAACCTAAAAAAGGGTGGCTTGCTTAGTAGGCTTGGGAAACTTATCCTCCATATTCTACTAGTCTTGTGCTTGACTCTCCTAATAAATAAATTCATTAAGGTAGGCAAATAATTTTTAATATAAAAAATTACACAGTGTATTGTGTTAAAAGCTATTTGTTAACCTTCTACAGGAATATCATAAAAGCTGCAGTGAGATTTCTCTGCATCTCAGAAACTGCATTTTAGAAATTAAAGATTGTTTTTGCTAATCTTTGAAATGTGGATTGAAAACTTCATAAATTTACACCAAATAATTGGTGTTAACTTGAAGCTCACCTGTAATTTTATATCAGTTGTAGATCTAGAGTTGCTGTTGAGTATTTGCAGAGTTTTTCACTGAATTTTCTTTTCAATAAATGCAATTAAAACTGAATGCTTCTTTGATTGCAAAGCACCCGTCTTAGTCAGCCTGTGTTACTTTACTGTTACATTTAAATGATGAAAAAAGCTGTTTACTGTGTGACATTTTTGATATTTAAAATATGATTTCCTTTCTCTTTCTCAACTTTGTAGAAAATTCTTAATCTTGAGTCAGATGAGCATATATTCAAATTTCTGAAAGCAAAATTTGGATTTGGAGCAACAAGGTACGATTTAGCTGCAGTTTTGCCTTTTTTTTTACTTCTTTAATTGAAGCCTTGAGGTTGTGCTTAATTCACATGTGTGCAATAAATTGCAGAGTTTTACCTTATGTTTATGTCATACTTGCCCTAAGAATAAACTGCACGACTGTGACTTCATAATTTCTTGGGAAAAAAGGAAACTTTGGTCTTTTTTGATATCAAGTTATGAAATACATAATGGACAAAGATGTTTGGTTTTTTTTAGAGATTTTGATGCTAACCTGTACCTTTGTGAAGAAGCCTTTGGTTTACTACCTTTAAATACTTTTTCAAGACTCTCCAGTACATTACTTTTTTACGTCTATGGATTTGTTCTCTTCCTTCTGACAGTAGCAGCTGTAATTGTTGCCTTTCGGAACCTCAGGTAAATACATTTTTAAGATAATTCACATTTTTATCAATTTTCTTTTCTTCAGCTGGCTGAGGAACTGGCAGGTGAACACAGCAGGAAATACAGGATTGCTTTGCACAGCTATTGAGGAGTGGGGTGTATGATAGAGAGATCAGGCAGAATTAGTAACTTCCTATTGAAGTTAAAAATGTAAAAAAAGGAACATCCATCCCTAGATTCAGTCAAGCTCTTTGCTCTTGAAGTTGTGCACTATGTATAATGTTGGTTGGGTTTTTTGGGATGAGGTAAATCAGGGGAAGGATGTCTTTATGTAAACCAATGTTAGTTTCTTTAGTTCATCCTATTTTCCCTGTTCAAAGCACTCCAAATCACAGATTTCCCAGGTATTATCCTCAGACTGCCCAGAAATGAGCTGGAATAGTCTGAACTTTGTGATCTGTGTGAAGGAGCAGGAGCTGTAACTGTGCATTAGTGCTGGCAGTTCCTAGAGCTCATCTGTGGGATTCTGAGGTATCTACAGAATACAGAAGGAAAGCAGACAGAGCTGCTATTTCAAAAAAAAAAATTGGTTCATTATAGAGCTCTCAGTTTTACATGTACAACCTGAGCAAAAGGTAGAAGGGGTCATATAAAACCTAACTTGGCAAAAATTCAAGGAGTTTCACCTGATTAGTGTCACTTTCATAGGTTTTAGGGAAGACTGGATGAAAAGGAGAGAGCAAGATAAAGGGAGAGTATCCAAAACATTCCAAAACTAAGTTATGACAATTAGATATTACAGTAGTGATTGTCACAGTCATCTGTAAATAATTTTGGTACTATTCAACCAGCCTCTTTAAAAACTTATTGCATCAGTCAATTTTAAAAATAAACGTTCTGCACCTCTTTTTTTCTGCAACCCTAGATGTAATCCCAGACACGTCCATAATTTTTAATGCATTTATCTCACTTATCTCATGCCCTGAAAAAAAAACCCAGGAAACCCCCCCACATTGAAGCAGCTTCTTTTGTTTTATGAAGGGCCCTCCACACACATTCCCAAGGCTAGACACCTCAAGCAATAACCATTGCTTTCAGGGCTCATCTTCCCTAACTCTGCTTCCAATCTATGGTTTCAGTAACATCCAGGCAGACCAGCTCAACCCCACAAATCACAGTTAAATTCTTCACTCTCCTCAAAAGTCCTCTGAACTTTTGGGAGTAGCTGCTTCAAACAAGAAACCAGGCTTGCCTTGCTGTAAACGATTTTAGCTCATTCTAATCCAACTCATTTAAACCCATTGCATTTCCAGAAATCTGTACATGAAAAGAAATACCTGATGCTGCATCAAGTTGGTGGCATCAGGCTAAATTTTATCCTAGATACAACAGAAGATTGTGGACTCATAGCAATGGTTGTTTCTGGCCTCAGATTCTGTGCTTTTTAAAATGTAGATAATTATATGAAATACATTTACAGGACTTAATATAACACTGTTTTTTTCTTCAATTAGTGGTTCAAATCAAGTCCAGTTAAAGGAAGAAGATGAAGAATACACAGTGACACTGAAGCCTGATGTTGCCTACAGCTTGGTTCACACAGTTCTTTTTGGATGTCTGGCATTAAGCACGATGAGGTGTATATTTTTTTGAAGCTACTAAGGCCTGTTTAGATGATTGAGGATATTTTTATAAGAGTGTAAAATATGTTGACTACAAACTGATAGGATCTTGAACCTTCTTTCTCTCCCTGGCATGTTCCTACTTGTAGACTGAGGCATTTCCCAAAATTCTGCCATAAAGAATGGAAGTTTGGGAACAGAGATGTTTTCGTGAGTGCATAGCAAAGTGCAACGTCGGTCCTGTACTCAGTTATTTCAGAGGTCTGAAAGCTCAAGAAAATTCTGTTCAGAATTTCTCTAGACATGAACTGCTCTCACAAGCAGCTGTGCAGAGCTCCAGATGATGATGCAAAGCTTGTGTTCTTCCAGGATGAAGTACCTGTGGACATCCCACATGTGTGTGTTTGCATCCTTTGGCCTGTGCAGCTCAGAGGTTTGGAAGCTCCTCCTGAAGTGTCTCCATGTGCACACGAGCCAGAGGGTGAGCACTGTACTCCCAGCATGTCATCCATGGGCTGTGCACTGCATCTAAACCAAGGCTCAGGGTTCAGGATCGTTTGTAGTTCTCTCAAAGCAGGTATCTCTGCTGTACATTTGTGTACATTTAGTAAGCAAAATGGATTTTCTGGTGGTTTCTATATTAAACAATTCCATTGGAAGGCACTAGATGGCAATATTGATGTGGCTGTGAAAAATAACCACAATTTTACTGAAAAGGTCTCCATATTAAGAAATCATCAGCAGTCTGAGAAGACCTCTGCAGTCAGTTATATTGAGTAACAGTGTTTTCCACCTTCTAGAATATAGATTTAAAGATACAAATCCATCTTTTGTGATGGGTCTGTAATTAGGTCTTTACTTGAAAATAAAATCAGAATATGGGCTTAAAATTCAATCTCTTAAATTCCACCACATGTTAAATATTTCAGATATCAATACATTAAAAATTGTCTATTAAATGTATCATCAAAATAACCAATTTTTTTTTTTAATTTTTCATAGACACAGGTGATTAAGTATTCTGTACCAATAATCACATTACTGTACATTTCATTTAAGGTAAGACATTTTTTTCTCCGTGTTTTGGCATTTTTTAGTTGCATGAAATTTTTCTTTTCTCCTAGAAGGGTTGTAACGACATACAAGAATTGTAAATTCTGAATTTAAAAAATGGGGATAGCTGTGCCTATGAAATGGTCTGTGAAGGATCAGTTGGGCTTATTTGATCCAAAGTAGTTGTTCACAGATACAAATGTTCATCTGATTGTATGTCTAAGTAGCAGGAGTTATTTAAATGCATAATTTTATGGGAATGGGAGTTGTCTCTTTTGGTTTTAACTAAATTATGGATAATATCCAGATTGTCACATTGTGTAATGATTTATTGCAGGAGCAGAAATAATCATAATCTCTTCTGCTGTGCTTCATCTCATATGTTTTAAAGTACAGAATTATTCAATGGTCAAGTACCTGGTTTGTGTTCTGTCTGTCCCAGAAACAGAATATTACTATTGTCAAACACTTAAATGTAAATGCATAAAACATACCTAAATCAATAACATGTACAAGATTATCAGTCTGTCAGAGCAGTGAAATTTAGAACACTAATTTAGTGTTCTAAAAGCATTCTTTTAATCTGTAGTCACAAAGACAAAAAATTCAGAGTCTTGCTTTGATGGAGAAGCTGTTTCTGCAGTAACTAGTCTGAGATGAAAATAAGTCTGTTAAATAACTCCCTTCAGAAAAACATAGAATTAATTTCATTGTTACAAGTCAAAAGGCAGTAGTGAAGCAGTTAGAAAGCTGCTAATAGAGTTCACTCCAGCCAGTATTGTGTTTCCCTCTCTAAAACTGAAACAAAAAGTAGAAAATACTGTTTACCACTTAAATTGCCCTATTGTTCTGTTAGAGAACTTTTTTTGTCCACTGATGTGATGGTTAGGAAGTCATTTGCCATTTTCATAATCTCTGAATATGGCAGGAACAATGCCATTTCCTTTGACATGGGCATACTAAGAGTATGACATTCTGATAGTATAATGTGACAGATCACTAGGAATAATTTTCTTCCCACTCTTCATGAGCAGATGTCAAGTTCCTAAATCCTATCAGATTCAATTCTGAAGTCAACAGAAACCACTGATACCATGGCTTTAGAGGAGTCATTAGTTGTGCTCAGTCTGCCTGAAAAGCATCATTTTTGTGTTTCTTCTAAATAGAAGAAATAATTTTTATTGACATTAAAAATACTATTATTCAAATTTCTCAGCAGGAATGAGAAATTCAACACCTTTCAGTGTTTTTTTGTTGTGAGTCAGTTCTTGCAGTTGAGCCACCAAAAGAGTGGCTCTCTCTGTGGCTCTTTTCTGCAAAGCTGAAAGCATTGATGAGAAACCTGAGGGAATCACAGAATATTCTGAGTTGGAAGGGACCTGCAGGGCTTTTGTCCCAGTTGCCCTTGCATTGGTCAGACAAGAATTCTTACAGAGAGATCCACAAAGAACCCATTGCTTCTCTGAGAATGTGGTTTTATATTCTCTGTCTGAAACCTTGCAAACAGACAGTAGAAGGAGATTTTTGGAACAGAGACTTACTTATCTTTCTCTTTTCCAGACAGGAATTGATCTGTTCAGTCACTGACTGCTCAGATTGCAGGGGCAGTTTCTCTGTACCCCACAAAGATAACTGGCCATCAGGGGTGGTTTTCTTGAATTTGTAGGAGGGCAGTCTGGTGTTCCATTATCTGTAACATTTGTCAGAACTATTCTTCAGTGCAGTTCCTCAAAATAGGACTTTTATGGGATTATTAACTTAATCCTGAATAAGCTAATGAAAGCCTCTTTTGAGGCATGTGGTTACTGCAGCCCCAAATACATCACTTGAACAATAATTTATTGAGATGCAGATGCAGCTACAATGCTGACTTTCTTTCAGATTTCACGTGCAGGATGTTTTGAGACCTGTAAGACATCTCTATTCCTGATTATATGTTCTTCATTATTCCAGTGCAGACATCTTTCAGATGAAGTGAAAATGCTGAAGTATTTCCATGCCTACTTTAGCTGTGCTGCTGCTAACACAACATATACATAAAGCAGTACCAAGCAGTATTTATGTTTCACTTCTTACACTTTGTAGGTAGATTTCACCTTTGTCTTTTTTTGCCTTTATCATTTTAACTTCACAATAATGCTCATCAATTTGTGTTTGCATGTCAATAATTTCTGAATAAATTGTTGGTACTTAAGGTGAGCTCCTGAGCTTGAGCATTCTAATTCCAAGGATTTCCAAATCATCTTGATTTCTCTCTAATAGTAAACTCTCTATTCCTGTTATTTTTCCAGCTGCATTTTTATCTTCATCATGACCAAGTCCTTTTGCTCCAAACATGGACATTTATTACAGCACATACTGCAACATATATCCATGATCTGAGCAGTCTTTGGCTGTACTGAACAGCTTCAGTTCAGGGCTAATTTAAGCCACTTGACAATTGGTTTCTTTTCCTGAAGACTTTGACCCCAGACTGGTACAAGTTGGAAACCTCTTTCACATTTCCCTCACTCTTCTGAGCATCTCTGATATGCTCCATCTGTTCTTTTTATCCTCTCCTGGTGTCCACCACACTTTTTCTCAATCTGACATATACTTGATTTACAAAACAAAGTTATTTCAATATTATTGGTCCATATTTTCATATGCTTTATTTTTTATTCGTCATTCTCTTGATATTTGGAACTCCTGAAGTACCTTACTTTTCTCTTGGTTCTACAAATCAAATGTAGTGCTACCTGGAAATTTTTCAATTCAGTAATAGCAAGCCCCATGAAGTGGAAACTGCTTGTACTCACTCAAAACTTGCAGTCCTGTGACCTGAAAAACCTTTGCAGAGTGAATGCCGTGCAAGAGCCCCAGCACTGAGCAGGGAGCTGTGCCACTGGTTCCTCAGGAGGTTACAGGGCAGGCTGCACTGACTGAAAAGCAAAGCAGAGACCATTCCTTCTGCCTCCATCCTGAGGGACTCCAAGCTCTCAGAGTATGTAGCTATCCAGGGCAGTTTAGTAATGAAGAGAGGATATTCTGATTCATTATGAGACTCCACAATCTCCTGTCACAACAGCTGAATTTACTAATCTCTGGAAGAGCTTCTGAAGAGCAGAAATACATCTGTGGTACTGCTGTGCTTCCCAGAGCTTCCCTGGGTTGTGATGCTACCATGGCTCCACCTGGGAGATGCCAGGAGTACTTGAACAAGTGTTTCAAGTAAGCAGTTACACTAGTGGGAATCTTAATTGGCCTAGTTGTACCTCCTGCCCCCAGTCCTGCCACATAATCACAATTTTACTGAAGGAATGCCTGTTTGCTAAGGGGCTCAGCAACACCACATTCAAATTCCTTCTGAATTCCATCCTCTTGGATGAGCATTATATAAATGGGATGATTAATGGCTTTTTATATTATCAGGTGGGTTTTCTTAGACTTTTTCATGTAGCATTTCAGTTTTCAAACCATCAGTCCTTATTATTTAAAGAAAGCAGCTTTGGAATAGGTTTCACCATAACATCCTCTGTAGTAAAGACTGATGCACAGCAATCTGTCATTAGCATTGTCATTATCTTCCTTAATTGCTCCCTTCTGCCCTGGAATATTCACTGGCTTAAACAATAAACCCTTAAATAAATCATTGTTCCCTCAGCATTTTGGACAGAAGGGTTAAGCTTTTCAGAATCAGTTTCAATCCTTTTTTCTTTCCCCCAGATTTGCTTTATGTATTCTTTGCCTGTAGTAAATTTCAAAATGCTTTCCCCCAATGGTCTATTGGTTGTTGTCATTCAGTCACAGTTTTATTTTTACCTTCAGTGGCTCTCTTTTAACTCAAACTTCTGAAATACCATTAATAGCATCTGCAGCACATCTAATAATCTTTACTTCTGATACAGATTTCTTACCTTTTTTTAGTTAATTTTGTGTTTCCTTTCCAACTTAATGTTAATTCCTGGGGCCTTTCCTTCTCTTGTTATCATTGACAGTGGGCAGTTCTGGTCATCTGGCAGGAGCTGCAGATCTCAAACACTGAAACTGTGTGTCCATCCTACAGTGACAGCCACCTCTCCTTCCTAGGAAGGGTAGATAGATACATTTGTGTCTTATAATTAGCCCTGGAGCTGGACAAGATTAATTACCCCTAAGAGGAAGTAATACATTTCAGCATCCAGAACTTGTTTTGTTCCTTCTGTCTTCAGGTTGTTTTATTTTGTTTCCATTTTAGTTCTGGCCGGGAATAATGGATGAACTATCAGAGCTGAGAGAATTCTATGACCCAGACACTGTGGAGCTGATGAACTGGATTAAGTAAGAGGATTTTTTCTCTATTTCAGTGAAATGCTATTTGTGTAGATCTAATGTTCTTAGATCTAGTGTTCTCCTTATTTGTCACAGCTCAGCAGTGAACTCTGGTGACCCATGAGGATAGTTAGGGTGGGTGGGTTATCAGGAGATGGCAATGAGCAGCTGTGGAGAGCAGCTCCATGCTCAGGTTCAGTACCACTGCTGTGTTCTATGTGCATCAGGGAACCAGCTGATTCCTTTGCTCCCATAAGGACACAGTTTTCCCAGCCAAAAGAGATAAATTTGGAGCATCAAGCTTCTCTCATCATATTATAGCTACTTCTTTACATTAACCTCTGCAGTGAAATAATTTGATTTCCTTACCACCACCCCGACCTAATGTCCTTCTCAACTCTATAACATTAAAAAGCTCTGATGTAGTGCTGGAAAATTCCTAAACTCTGCAGTCTGCTTGTTGGCCTTTAAAACAATCTAAGTTGTTTCTGCTTGTTAGAATTAATTCCAATATGTGTTCCAAACTGCAAGCAAAATATTTTTAACTGAACTTGTCACAACAAGCATAGGTGCATTCGTTCAGGAGTTTGAGTTAATCATTCCAACCCCACCTCATCATTTCCTGCTTTCTCACAGAGCATAGGAAGGTATTTTTGAGGTGGTAATAGTTTGGAATCTGCATGTAGAAGATGGTGAGAAAAAAGGCCAGGTGGGATTTTCTCTGGAGGGCTGTGAACTAAAGGGGTATGTTCTCTGTTAACATAGAGCAGCCACTAAAAGCTTTCAGGTTAAGTTTCTGAAAAGGGAAATTCCTGGGACTTGTATTTATTTGTAACTCCAGTGATGATTTTAAAAAAAGAAAATTGGTTTCATGTTACGGAGGAAAACATTCTGAAAGTAAATCTGAATATACAACATTAAATATTGAACTGTTTGAAGTATTTCCTTGGAGTATTTCCTTCATATGCAATGAACTTCAGTGAAACCAGTCACCCAGCCTCTTCTCCCCATAGCAACATATTTACACCCCATAATGTTGTATTTCTTTAATCCATAAAGTAGAAGGAGTAATTTAGAAGTAAAATATATTGCATGCCGTCACTGACTTATTTTGAAAGCAGGCTATGATTTTTTCCATCATTTAGAGTCTTTGCAGCCTTATTGACATGTTTTTGTGACTAATGTTTACCAGCCAGTTCCATTTAGCACTACTGTTTTATTAAAAGATGGTAAATGTCTGATAGTTCAGGTCTCCTGTGTGCAATATATAGAGTTATATATAGATTTATACATAAAATATGCATGTGGAGTTATTCCCAGCCATGAACTGGATTTGACTGGCTCCAATGAGAATAATTTTTCATGTGTTCTTAGTGCTGAGAATGCTAAACTGGTGCTTGTCATCTCTTCATTCCAAGTCATGACAGACAATTACAGAGGGGCATTTTTTTACTTAGAATTTATTGTATTTAGAAATATTATTCCTGTGAAGAAGAGTTAATTATCTATGCTTTAAATACCAGTCAACAAAATTTATGGTAAGTTTCTCAAATTGGGACAGATTTTCTTAAGTTTGATGTGTAAGAGAACACTTTTACTATCCTAACACTTGATAGTTGTGCTGTAGCTAATGACCTGTCAAGGCTGGTGTCAGGAACTAATCATTCATTATTAAAACTCAGTATGAAAAGCTCTAATTTGTCATGTATAACAGTGAATTAGGAATAACTCATCTGTCTTGCAATCTCTCCACAACGAGAAAACCCTTCTGTCCGCTTAGCTCTAAATGCACATTAACTTGTCCAAATATACAGTCTGAATAATGGCCAACTATTAGTCTGTCCCCTGTGAAGTGTCTGCAGATGCATTTCTTACTCTTCCCCTCACTAAAATTGCCATAGCATTTTCAGGAAGATCTACTGGTTTGTATCTGTACAATTGCAGAACACCATTTTTTACATAATGATCTTGCATATCCCAGCCTTCTGCTTTTTTTCCTACCCACCATCTCATTTTCTTAGCTTTTTTTTTCAACAAAAAAAGTCAAGAATCCAATGCTCCAGGGATAGTTCACAGCTCTGTTCCCAGCTGGGAGGTACATTAAAATTCTTAGTTTTGGTCTTTCTCCCTAAGACAGCAGGAACAACATGCTCATTTGTGAGATGGGGAAGAATATCAATAGAATGAGCAAATCAATAGCGTGAACTTCCCTACTCTGTTTACTCCTGGTAAGTGTTAAAGAAGCAATGTCTTCTGCCTTTAAAGGGGAAATCTGTCTACAGTTGTGGAAAATTTCAATAGCAGTTGCCAAAACCCACAGAAAAAGCTCTTAGAAATCTTGGGCAACGGCCAAAATAATGGAAAAGTTAACTGAGACTGAGATCAGCAGAGCGTTGGTGGGTGTCAACTGGACCTGAACCAGGTGTGGGGACAAGCAGACAAATTCCTGTATTAGTGGAAACCCCACAAATTTCCATAAAGCTCCTAAGGTTATGCAAGTGAAACACCCATGTTTCAGTGGTGGTTCTTTCCTTTAGTAATTTATACTAATCTATAGTAATGGCTATACTTTAATTTCAAGCCAGCTTTAAACTTTAACTCTGTTACTTACATTCCTGATTTTAAAGGGTAATCACACTGAAATCAACACATGTTCCAGACTTTAAAGGCAATATTAAACTTTTTTAAATTATTGTTCTTAAATTCTTGGGCTTTTGTTGGACAGACATGTAAGTAAATTCCAGGCATGAACTTGAGAGTGCCTGAGAAGTAGGTTTATACCAAATGTGTAGGTGCACTCCTTTATGTGAGCATAATCTGCATGCATAAAATTGAAGCTGGGACTCACAAAACCACATCTTGTTGCTCTTTCTTTGTGGCTGTCGTTTTCCATTTTTGCAATTTTCAGTCTTTCCAAACCAGAGGGAAAAAAAAGAACCATGACAGTGTGACTGAATATGCTTTACTGCCTATCATCTGCAGCTAAATCTGTGATATTTTAATATCGTATTCTGCAAATAAAAAGCTTTTCTTTTAAAGAAAAAGAAAAATCCACTGTGGCATATTCCTCAGAATCTCCTTTTCTCAAATCCTGTTGCTTTGTTGATTCATACCATACTCAGGCACTAGTAAAGGAATAATCTGAGACTTGTCAGATTTTATGGCTTTGAAAGCCAACTACAGGGTTCAACTCTGGAGGACTTCTACTAGAAATAACCATTTTATTTCTAATGTTGTAACCTGTAATTGCAATGTTGGCCATTTCTTCCTTAGTGCTTCCTAAAACCAGCTTGCATTAATTCTTTAGCAGTTTAAGAGAAAGAATTACTACCACTTTCAGAGTCTGTGCAAGTACTTCCTGTAAAACCCTTTTATTTTTAATGAGTTATTCTTTAGTATTTATATAATTCTCTAAATTCTTTAAGGTAAAGAAAAGGTTCCTACACTGTAATATAGTGCTTAGTTTACCCATTAGCTCAGCTGTAATTAACTTGTTGAAAGCTTAGAGCTTCAAAAATAAATGAGATTATTTGTTCAAAATGCCATCAGGTCCGCTTGGAATGGCATTTAAATTATATAATGTAAATCAGTTTGACCTGTAAGTCCTTGTCATTATTTAGTGACATTTCCTAGAGAATAAATTGTTTGCAGGTTGGGCAGTGTGGTATGGAGCTTGGCAGGGAGCTATGAAAACAAATTATCCTTTCATTTTATCCATCATTTGCTGAGACAGTTGTAAAAATTGCTTGGTTTTTGTGTAATGGAGAAGTGTCATTCAGGGTGTGCAGCACAGGAGGTGCCCTGGCATGGCAGGGGCATCCCTGGGATGCAGGAACCATCCTGGCCCTGGGAATGCTCCTCAGTGCTCCTGTGTCCCCAGAACTCAGCCGTGGCACCCACAAGAGCTCTTGGGGAGGGCAGACACTGCCTGGGGCTCTGTGTCACCTCCCAGTGTCACTTCCCAGTGTCACCTCCCAGCTCTCTGCCCAGGGCACTTGTGCTCCTGGCACTGCCAGTGCTGGCCAGTGAAATATGGACAGTGATGTGTCTGAAGGAGTATCATTTCCTGGGACTTCAAACCTGTAAATCTCAGGGGAACATCTGCCTTCACCTGGTTTTAAACTCCACCCCAGACCAAAGCACTTAAGGCAGTTGTTTGAAAAGGAAGCAAGGGTCACTAGATTGTCTTCAAGGGATAGAAGAGAGCAGGAAGTGCTGGCAAAACTCTTTCTATCTGGTAAAGAATGCAACCCAGTTGTATTTCACCCCCTCTGGGCAGGAGTGAATGCTTTTGAAAGGGGAGGAATAGAACCTTGAAACTTCTGCATGATCTATTTTCTGAGGGGAGACTCGCTGGGGGCTGCAGCTCCAACCTCTGCTTCCTCTGACCAGGGCAGGGAAAGGTTCTGCTCCCCCAGAGGGTGCTGGCACTGCCCAGGCTCCCCAGGGATGGGCACAGCCCCGAGGCTGCCCCAGCTCCAGGAGCCTTTGGACACAGCTCCAGGGATGCACAGGGGGATTGTTTGGGGTCTGGGCAGGGACAGGAGCTTGATCAGTGATCCCTGTGGGTCCCTTCCAACTCAGGGTATTCTGTGATTGTACAGTTTTGACAAGCATTTTTACCAATAGGTTATTTATTGAAGGCACAGTCACCCTTTAGCTTTTTTTTTAAAGAAAAGAGCCTGCAGGCTGGTTTGGCTTTTTTGTTTGTTTGCTTTTTTCCTTGTGGTTTTGCCTTTGGTACTTGTTGTGATAGGCTGTGTGAGTGGGTTTAAGAAAGTTTGAGCTTGCTGCAGAGCCCATTATAATGCAAATCTGCAATCAGAAGAGCAGAGTTGCCTTGGTAAGGCCAGTCAGGTTTTAAAATTTGAACTAATCTTGAACAAGCACAGAAACCTACTTGTCACATTAGAAGTTGCCCAGGCATAAACAGAAACATGTTAAAGATGTTTTAAGAATCTTCATTTTTATTTGGGTGTCTAAGCTCTCCCCAGTCCCTCTGTGAGTCCAGCCCATGTCCTTTGCAGCTTAGTCCTACAGAATTGTGCTTTCCCACAGCTCCAGGGATGAGTCCTGGCTGACAGCCTGTCAGGGCCATCCCATTTGCATAGTACTAAATTCTAACAGGAATTAATTTCTTTTAATGGAACATGTACTACAGGACACTTGTGGCTTTGAATATTTTAAGTAATAAATAATTTCTTAAGAGATTAAATATTTTCAGACTTTAAAATGAAACTGGTTTTACAAACTGCTGAAGGACTAGTCCATCAGTAAAGTTAAACTGGCCTATTAAAAATACTATGTCTGGCCTTCCTAGATGAGATTAATGTACCAGTGTAAGATATTTTAGGAAGGATTTGTAATTATTAATTCATTTGCTAAGAATAATCTCTTGAAAGGCGATAGTAAAATTTAATACTTCTCTCAACATTTTCAAGCTGATCATGGAGCTTAAAAATGTAGCTGCAGTTTCCAAAGGCTCCCTGAAGTGCACCCCAAAGTGTCACAGTTACTGGAGTACTTAAGTGCTTGCATGGGGATGTTAGGCACCTATTCACATTCTAATTTCATTTTAGTTGATTTAATGTGTGCAGCTTTCTGTTGGTTTAGTGTTCACAGACCCTTCCATGGTTACGTGCCTACTAAGCACTAGAAAACACTTCAGCATACTGTGGCCAGTTTCAATTTGCCTCATTGTGTCCATTGCCTGGCATTTTTACTCTTTCTTTTTGCTCTGCCCTTCTGCTGCATCTTTGCAAATATTTTAGATTGCAGACTTGTTGGGAAGAAGGTGAGCAAAACTAATTTTTTCATTATTGGTGTTTGAGTGATCCTGAGATACCAGGATTGCTATTTGGAATTTCAAAGGTTACCATAACAATAAGTGACAGTGTTTTTCTGGCATTTTCTGCATCCTCCTGCCCCAGCTTTTTGCAACTGGCATGTCTTTTTTTCATAGTTTCTCTCTCACAGTTGTCCAGTTGTCAGAATAGGAAAATTAATGTCTCATGGTTTTCATTCCAAGTGAATGCTGAATACAGGACAGGAGCAGAAAGTTTTACCATTCAAATTAAATAATTCATTTTATATAAAGTACCATATATATATATATATATATATATATGTGTGTGTGTGTGTGTGTGTATATATATATATATCAGACACAAACCTAAATCACAATAAATTTCTTGAAATATTAAAAGAATTAAAATATAGAAACCTATAAATATTCAGAGGCTTTATGAACCTGAGAAATAGATGAAATATAGAAATAGTTTGAAATTGTCAGAATCATGTTTTCCTTAGATTTCCTCATACTGCTTAGTAAATTTTTTATTTGCAGTTGAGTATTACCATAATTTATCCACTTGGCATTTAAGAAAACACAGTTGCCTCAAGAGTTTGCTCCCTGAATAGAGGAGAAGCAGAAAAATACTTTTGCAGTCTTTTTTTTCCTTCTGATCTGTCACAAGCATTGGAAAAATTCCCCTGCAGAGACTTCCTCAGACTTGTCAATGTTTGTTTAGGTCAAACACTCCAAACACAGCAGTGTTTGCTGGGAGCATGCAGCTGTTGGCAGGAGTCAAACTGTGCACTGGACGGACCTTAACCAACCATCCCCACTATGAGGATAAGAATCTGAGAGAGAGAACAAAGCAGGTAAGAGATTTCTCATTTTTTAAAGTAATCCTTGCCTATGTCACAGACTCCACTCCAGAAAACAGTGATGTCCTAATGGCACACTGCAAAAGGCATCATGAGCTTTACTCATGGGGTAACTCACTGGCACAGGCCCAGGATTTAACTCCTTGGGGATGTCCTGACTCACTTCTGGCAGCTGGTGAGTGTCTGAGCAGCTGTGTGCCTGGGTACCCAGCTAGTCCCAAGGGCACTGGTTTGGCTGCTGTGACATCAGTACATCCTGGTGCCCACTTGGGCTGTTAAACCCACATGGAGCATTCCCTGATACTCCCTTCAGTTCCCAGAGCAGCACACAGCATTTCATATAGAAATCACCCTGAGAAACTGCACCCAGAGCTGGGGAGACTGTTTTCAGCTGCCCTTTTCTGGACATGAGACATTGTCAAAGCCTGACAGCACCATCCAGTGTTGTGCAGCCAGCAGCACCCTCGCCATAACAAACATCTCCACGTGGCTACTGAGTAAAGCATTTCTGTAATATTAAATCCAGATGCTTTCTCAGTCTCAGTTCTTTGTTTGGCTCAAGATACAGGAGTCGTGACAGAGCAGACAAAGCAGTAGTGAGAGGTGGTGTGGTGTGTGTTGGAGCTCAGTTCTTGTTCTCCAGATTTACCAGATCTATGCCAAGCGCTCTCCCAGTGAGGTGTACGGGATCCTGCGCTCCTTTGGCACAGACTACGTGATCCTGGAGGACAGCATCTGCTATGAGAGGAGGCACAGCAGGGGCTGCCGCCTGCGGGACCTGCTGGATGTAGCCAATGGCCACGTGAGTGTCACACACGGGAGCCAGGAACAAAGCACGTGTGGCTTGCCTTGGTCTGAAACCCGGTTACTGAGATCTGAGGGGCTCAGCGTTTTTACACTGTGGGAAGGAAAACTTACTGGAGCCTTTAGACACTCTCTACATGGCCAAATTAACACTGCTTGCTTTAAAAGGTATTTGAGAATACAAAAGGGGGAAATTTCAGCCTGGGCAGGATAAGTAATCACTTCCTGATGAGCTCCAGGTAGCAGCACAAAAGCAGAGTTCCCTCACAGGTGTAAATCACTTCAGAGCTGCAGTTCCCTCAGGTGCAGTGTGGTTCTGTTACCGCTCTGTGTCAGGGGAGTTCTCAGGCATCTCTGGGGCTGAGATGGAGCCAGAGCAGGCTGCACAAGCCCAAGCAGATATGGACATCTCTGGCAAAGCAGCTTTATCCATTTAGAGACAGTACTCTTACTGGTTTAAAGCTGTTTTCTTCCTCCCAGGTGTTTCATCCTGTGAACAAACCTGGCTGGCCTGACCCAGTGAATGTATTGTGGAGGTTGTTAGGAACTTCTTATTGCCCGTAACTGTGAATTGGCTAAAGAACTTTCACACATCTGTTCCATTTCATTGCAGATCATGGATGGCTTGGGAGAGAATGAACCTGATTTGAAACCTTCGTTGTATCCTCGCTTCTGTGAGGAAATTAAAAAGAACCTTCCTTCTTACACCATGCACTTCACCAGGGTGTTTCAAAACAAAACATTCCATGTTTACAAACTTGCTAAGCATAAATAACGTTTCCAACCGTGACTTCAAGTTCAGTATTTCACCACTAGGACCCACATTAGGAAATGCAGATGAAGTTTACAAACAGGTTACATTTTTAAGACATTTTACACCCATGGTTTCTTGTTTAATTACTGTGATTCTTTTTTTAGACAGCTTAATTTTGATAACATTCTTGATGTTGCCAAAATTCTCATAAATTCATAAATAAATGCTAGCAGGGACCATTTCAGTTATAAATTCTGACCCTCAGAATACTTAGGTTGTAATTGTTTTCCAGTTTCAACTGATTGGAAGACAAAGGCAGCAGCCTGTGGGAGCACTGCTGAGTGCCAGCCTGTGAATCTGCTCAGCAGTTGAGGTTTTCCTCTCAAATGGTGGAAATTCAGTGAAGGCAACCCATTTACTCCTGCCCTGAGTAAGCACTGCCTTTGTGAATCCTAAAAACAGTCAAAAAATGAAGTTTTGTCTTACAGTCTGATCCTTTTTGACAGATCCTTGTGCTCTTTCAGTGCCTCTTTTTTGAATTCTTTGGGAATGTATGCAGATATGAGTTTCCAGTCCTGTGAGTGTGATTGCAGAATCAGTGAGTGCGGATTAAGCGAACAATTTTGAAGAAAAACCTTTAATCTTTGGTCCAGCATTTTTAGTGATCAGAAACAAACTGGTTTTTAACATTAAGTGTTTAATAATGGAGTGTTACGTATTTCTAGTGAGAAAAAAGGCTGGAGCATGCTTGATACATGTTGCATGTTTGTATCCTTGTAAAATGCTCAGAACAAACAAAAATCCAAATTTCTCAGTTTGGATTCTCACAACACTTTGCTGTATATACTTTCTGAACTACAGGGGATCCTTTTTCTCCTTGTGTGAATCCCACTAGGATAGTAAATTTGGACAAAAGAAAAACTCAACTCTAAATCAGCAGGAAACCAGTATTTCAAATACATTCAGATAGTAGAGCTTTGTTTTGTATTATTTCAGACAAAAAGCTCTATATTTTAGCACAAAATCATTGCGTCCTTGTTCTTTCACCTACAACAGAGACTACCAGTATTATAAAATGATGTGGAAGATTTAAGTGAAGCCAGACCTCAATGCTGAGAATTTTGTGATTTGTTTGTACCCTTTGTCTTTTTACCAGCCTGAACTTTGTGATTTGTATTGGATTTCTAAACGTTATGAAGGTACCACATGGCTTTTGCTGTGTTTTTAGCACTGCTTTGGTTTTAGATTGAAATCAGAAATCACATTTGGAAGCCTCACAGTTCTCTCCATCTTGAATTAGACATCCACTAGGCTCATTTGTTTCTTATGAAAAACAGAATTGTAATAATCAAGTGCCTCTAGGCCCAGGTTGAATTAACATTTGAACACCTATAAGAGTGTTTGTGGCCTGTGCAAATAACTCACTTATAGTAATTACCACTGCAATTAATTTCTAATGATGGGAAACTTCAAGTGCTACTGATAGCAAACTCCACGTTTAATTTAATCAAGATGTGTAATGAGATTAGCTGTCACAACTGAGCTGGGCTCCAATTCCAAATGATTTAAGTGTTTTCCCTTTCAGTTGCACCAAGGTAAATTACCTAAGAGATGGAGATGGTTATGTCACATGCTCAAACAATTTTATGTTCAGTAAATACTCATTAAACAGTGTTCAACATCCCTCTGCCTTTCTCTCTGGCACAGAAGGCCTTGCAGTAGCCAGGCTGTGTTAAATCACACGCTGACAGGAGCTGGGTTGTTACACTGAGCAGCTGAAACTCCCGAGTAATTCCTAGCCTGTATCCTTTAATGAGGTTGGAGACCACTGCAGTTTAACGTAATACAATAATAAAACATTTTAATCAGTATTAAAACTTTAATTAGGCCTGTAATGATGCATGATGGTTCTTGCTTTAAGCCTGGGTCAGTGAATCCCTCAGTGAGTGCCTTCAGTAATTGAAAACAAGCACACAAAAGGTAAAAGATGTCTGGGCTATGACTTGTTCTAGAATGCAGTTGGATCTTTCTGGAAAGGTGCAGTAACTTTCCTTTGGTGGAGGGGAGGGATTCCCAGGCCCAGTGATAGCCTGTTGTCTTCAGAATTTAATTGTAGGTAACAGCTGAGACTAAGAAATCCTGACTGCAACAGTAATTATTTTTAAACATACTTATTTCAAAAATGCAGTCTCTAATATTGCCAAAGGAGAGAAATTTAATCTTTTCATAGAAACTACCAAGTGCAAACTGGTTGGTTTGGGTGGTTTTTCTTAACAAAAGGATGTATTATGAGAGATTATCAAAGAGGTTTAACACTAAGGGGTATTCCAGGGACTGTAGTGCAGCATTCAGACACCAGAGCAGGTGCCCAGGAGCAGCTGCAGCTCCGAGGGAGCAAGGCCTGGCAGGGGCTGCGGGGGAAGGACAGCCCCTGCCAGTGCCAAGGGACCAGTGGGCAGGGCAGGGACACAAGGACTGCGTGCTGCATGTCAGCAGTGGATTGTGGTGTAGATTACAGAGACAAAATGCTATCAAGGAGCAAGGACTTCTTTAGGAGAGAAAAGCCTTTGAGATCCATAAGTGTATTTTCATTTCTTGTTTCAGTGTTCTGCTGGTGGGATCTAACATAGTTATTTTATAATATGTTGTTGTAAAGAGATGTAATGACTATTGTATACTAAATAAATTGTGTAATTTGAAAGTCACTTTTTTGGCTTGTTTTTGTGTTGGGATGGGTTGAGAAAGACCTGCTTTGGAAATCAGCTTTGTTTCAGTCCAGGTGGAGGAAAGCAAAATATTTTTTCATGAGGAAGTTTAGGCTTCCTGTATAGCACTGACTTCTGGAATCACCTTTGTGTTTTAACAGCTTGCTGGGCTTCCTCTCTTAGAAGCTAAAGGTACCAGCCCTGGTCTTTACCAGACATCCCCCCATGCATGTCAACTCCAGTAAGGTCAGTTGACTGAGGCAGTATATCCATTTAAATAAATATTATTTCTTTCTTTATTAAGTATATTTTATATATATATATAAAATCATGTATTAAATGCTTTGACCAACAGGGGCCTGCTTGTTTCCACACTGTAGCTCAAGTTTAGTATTTTAATGACCAGAAAGGTGCATTTCTCAGGAGAGAAGCAGCACATTTCAAGGGCTGTATGTGCAGTAAGGTGTCCTGATGTGACTCTTGTGGCAGGAGCTGCAGGATGTGCAGAGCTGGAGATAAAACTGTCCATGTGTGGGACTGGTCTGAAGGGGGCTGGGGGAGTTTGTCACCAGCATTAATTAGAGATTAATGTAATTGATGGGATGTGAGCCACACGTGGTGTTCTTGCATAGAGGGGATTCTGGCCTCCAGGGAGCCTCCTCCTTTAAATCCCCAGGAGATGGCCATGGCTTTTATTTAGCATTCCTGTAATTAAGAAAATATTCAACTTTCTTCTTCCCACCTAATCTTGCTTCTTTACAGCCCTGTTTTCCCTCCTAAACCTGCTGGGCAGTAGGTCAGACCTAGGAACAATCAGCTTTCCTGTGGCCTGGCTCCATGTTATGTATTTGGAATGTTATTTTAACAGGGGAAGACCACAAAGATTAATGTAGTTGACAGGCAGCCAGATTAAATACTAATATCCAGACGATTATTTAAATTTCAGACCTTTACAAACATTTTATGCTAAATAAAATGTTCTTACTATATGTTTAAAGTCTGTAAAGAACATGGAAGAAGATTAATAAAAGTACTAGATTACTGAAAATCCCACTACCTAGGGACCCAATGGGGCTTTTTATTCAATATTTTTCCTTCCCCCCTGACCCATGGCACAGCTTTCTGTGGAAAGCCAGCTGTTCTCCCTGGGAGCCAGGGCAGTGCTGGGATAAGCCTTTCTGTAGAGGCACTGAAATATTTGTGTGTGTCTGTGCAAATGCAGAACAAGTGAGGATATGATTTCAGCAATTGCACAGTAATTAAAAGAGCAGCATGCAAATTAAAACAGATAAATTAAGTGAACTAATTAGTAATCTCTGGAAAGAGGAAGAGTAGGCTTTAATAGGGCATGACAGCTGCAAATGAGTGTGTCCTATTACTGAGATTGTATCAACACAAGATATCCTAAAGCACTTTGGGAATGTTTCCTGGCCTTTTATATTCTGTATGTTCTGTACAAGGTGGGGCTCACAGTGAGTGCAGAGGCAGCTCTGAGGCTCCGGGGTGTTGTTTTCATGTTTGGTTTCAAAGCAGGGCCAGCTGTAATGGGGAAGGAAGCAGCAGGGCAGCAACATCTGGAACACCACTGAGACATCTGAACATCAGCAGCTCTGTGTGACCCGTGTTTGTCACCCACAGGGTTCCTGGGCACCACTTGTGCTTTGCTTGTTGTCACTCTTCACCCAGGGACCAGTCCAGTTCCTCAAGGATAGAGGAAGAGCTCTGACGAAGTCTCCTTCCCCTGGGGAAACCCCAAAATGTTCTTTGGGTGGGTAACTGGACTCTGAGCCCACCAGCAGAAGCTTTTCAGGCAGCACAGCACCTGTAACTCACATCTGAAAGCATCAGCTCAAAACTGAGAGAGAAATAATTCAGCAGAGTCCTCCCTTCAGTCATCCTTAAACACAAACAATGCAGAGACACCCAGGACAGAAAGCTGGTTTATTATTTATATGGTGCCTGAGATAGGCAGGACACTTCACAGGCAAATAAAGACAGTGTGGCCCCAAGGAGCTTACAGGCTAAATGAAATTAAAACCAGCCAAAGCAAAAGCATATCCATAGGTATGGGAAGGACACAAGGTATGTAGACAAAGTTATTGCTGTTTCAGGAAGGAATAGATTTTTGTGCATATTACATATTTAGTTCATTTCCCATATCCTTTTTGTGACTGCTGAGATCATAGAATACAAGAGCTGGCACACTGGACTGGTGAACACTGCAAGATGTTTCAGCCAAGGTCTTCTCCCAGGCAAATAATTGTGTCAGTAAAATTACAAAATCACAGACTCTGTACTGTCTGTGAACCAAAACCATTGGGTGTGATTAAAAGCAGGATTTAGGTTTTCCAGAGGACAATGCCCACCACCTGCAGTGTGTAACCAGTGCTTTTTGGTGCACTTTTTCCAGAGAGTGGCACAAATGCACGTGAGAACAAGGTACTGTGTGAACATTCCTCATTTGGGAAACGTGCAAACTGAGCTGGCCTGCAGACAGCATTCACCTATTTATGGGTTTTAACAGATGGATAAAAATAAAAGCCAGACCTTCACAGCAAGCTACTGTGAGCAAAGCAGTTTTAATGTCTGTTACAATACATTGTTTCATGCTTTGGTTTAATGAAACAAATTATTAGAATCTGGAATATATTCATATTATTAGCTCATAATATATAATGTACATATTATAGTTTACATATAATAGATATAATTTACATATGATACATAGAAGAAACAACACAGCTTAAAATTTTGTGTTTGCTCTGTTGTACTCCACTTATCTGTACAAGTGGTCTCAATGAAAAAAAAAAATGAAAATTAATATAGTGGTACCTTCTCTCTTCCAAATCTTGTCAAGTTTAAGAAAAACCTAGCATAGCTGCTGGACATTAAATGGTTTGAGAAAGGGACTGATTAATTTAGATTTTAATATTCCACCCCCTGCTATTGCTGTTAGTTTTTTCCTGTGTTTCTCTGTCCCCAGATAGGTCCTGCAATGCTTCTATCAAAGGAGATTTAACAAAACATGAGTGACAGAGTTGTAGATGCAAATGGCAGAGTTCAGGCTGGTTTAGGCTCAGTAGGAATGAGAGACTGTATGAACTGTTGTGTCTGCTGCTGAAACTCCTGACCAGCCCCCCTTTGAGGCATGTAGCCAGAACACCAGGCCATTTCCTTAGGAAAATTACCTGGCTGCAAGCAGCTGGGTTCATGTGCTATGCCTAACTCCAGTTCCTGCCCTTGTATGGCAGCATGAACAGATTTCACCTCAGTGTAAGTGAAGTTCCAGTTTGTCCTTCTGCCTCTCTCCTTTACCTGTGCCCCTGCACCGTGTTCAGTGAGCAGGGCTGTCGCTGGGCCACTGTGGGAAACAAGAGGTGTGTAGTGCATTCATTCACATGAACAAAAGACAGGGTGGGGTTTTCTTCAAATAACTGTTAAAAAGACCAGAAACAGCGCACCCAGCATTGCTTCCCTCAGCTCCAGCACACCTCAGGCCCTGTGCACTGGATCCCTCAAGAGTCCTGCTTTACTTCAGTGATAAAAAATACCTGTACTTCTTAACCACAGTATGTTAATGACGGCATACCCCAGATTCTCTCTTTATTCTTTTATATACCAAAATGCAGATGTCCAGCATGTCCCAGGATGAGCCCCTACCCATCTTTCAACTTGCTGCCAAACGTGCTTCCTTAGTGGCAATCCAGATCCCTGTTGTACCGAGTTAAAAAGGCCGGGTGGGGTTAATACAGAGCAGGAGTATAAAAGACAGCCTCCCCTTTGCCTCCGGCACTGAAAAGAGCAGCCATGGCGAGCTACATGTCCCCTGCCTCTCCGTGCGAGTACAGCTCCCGCAGTTTCTCGAACTTGGGTCCCCACTCGCGGATGTCCTCGCCGGCGCTGCCGCCGCCCAGCCCCGCGGAGCTGAGGGAGCTGATGGAGCTGAGGCTGCCGGCGCTGGAGCCGGCGCCCTCGGTGCAGAAAACACGCAGCGAGTCCTGCGGTGGGGCCGGGGCACGGCGCTCGGCCTCCCTCAGCAGCGCCCGGCCCAGCTCCGCACCCGCCGCCGCCATGGGCCGTGCCCTCACGGCGCCCCGCCGCTGGGCAGCGGGCTCCTTCCTCCTGTGCAGGGAATAGGCCGGGCTGCCTGCCAGGGACACCTGCAGCTCCGCCATGTTGTAGGCGTCCTGCAGGAGAAATCGGGCACATGGAATTAATACTGTCTGGAGGTCCCAAAAGTTCATGTTCTGGTGGGAATAAAGGAGGAACGATCCCGAGTCAGTCCGTCCGCTGTGAGGGCCGGGAGGGTTGGGTGTTCTGCCAGCTCTGCCACTGCGATGCACCTGAGAAAGCCTGTGAGGAACACCTGTACACTGCACTGCTGGGTCAGGGTCAGCAGCAAGGCTGATTCCATACCAAAGGCTAAATAAACCTGACAGAAACGCCCCATCTTTGTTCTGAAATTCAGAAACGCCCCAACCTTTGTTCTGAAATTCAGATCTGAATTTATCATCACTGGACACTGATCCCACAAGCGTGGCAGAACAGCTGAGAAAGGGTACTCACAAACAGCACGTTAAAGAAATTCGTCTGCAATAGTAGTTCAAAAATCTACTGTGATTTCTGATAAAATTTTACCAATCTCTGGAATAATGTGGCTGTGGCAAAGAGCCAAGTAAAACTACCTATTCCCAAAAAAGTCACTAATTCCCTCCCAGCTCAGGCGCAGGAAATGCTGTCTGGTAATTGCGCCACAACCTCTGGCACAAAGCTAATAGTTAATGGCATTCACTGATCAGAATCTTTGTGCCACCTGCAATGGGGAAGTGAAGTCCTGTCCCTCAGCATCCTTCACCTCCCTCTAACCCAAAGGTTGTGTCCCTGGATTAATTTACAGGCTGAAGTAGAATGCAGACAGGTGGTGGGAGACAGAGTTCATTAGAGCAAACAAATAATTATTTGTATTGCTAATGCTGTTTGTGGGAACAGGAGCTATCAGTGATAGAGGTGTAGAATCAGCACTTCCCAAAAAATTCCTTTAGTTCTCCAGCATGTGGCATTGTGCATAACCACGGTGTAAGAGGTAATCTCAGTGAGCTTTGCAAAATTTTCCCTGGCAACAGAGAACAATTTAAACACCCCACCACCATCACCTGCAATCAGGACGGGGGTTTGGGACAGGAGCTGCTTATTCCCATTCCTCCAGAGACTGGGCAGTGGTGATGAACACCAAGACCTGCAGCCCAGATCCCTGCCTTAGCACACCCTAAATTAATGCCAGCCCTAGTCCAGCCCCACTCTGGGCATGCATACCAGGAGAACCTGCAACAGGAGCAGTTCTGCATCGTCCACAAGTTAAATGGGAGCTTGTTCCAGTACAGACGTGAGGATCATCCCTTCACTGAACTGGGTGATATTAAAAGCATCCTTCACTGCTACTAACTGTTCATTAAAATTACATATTTCTTCTGATAATAAACCCTTCTTGGCAGGCCATCCACAAACTCCACTCAAGCCCTACCTCTGGGTCCAGTGCTGGCTTTTAACAACATCTGGTGGTCAGTAGAGTTCAGTGTGTACTCAACAATGCACTCATCTCCTGCAATTTTTATGAGCTCCTAATTTCTCTGGGGGAAAATTTTATTTATTTCAGATGCAGTAACTCCATATGACAACCTCTTGTCCCCACAGCCCTACCATCCACAAACATTACAAAAAAATGTAAACTCTCTTATCCAAGCAGCCTCATGATCCTTTTGTTGAGGTAACATTAAAACACAACTAAAGTGGTACAATTCTCGGTACTTGGGGGCTGGTTTGTTTGGGTATTTTTAAATCTAGACAAACAACTAGGTTTCAGCTTAGAAAGTTTCAACTGCAATCCCAGCAACTGTTAAATCTGAATAATTTAGGAAGAGTACACAGAACCAGAGAGGCTTCACTCCAAGCACTGTTTCTTCAGGCAGAGTAATAACCTCAGATGGAGATCATCAAGTCACTAATTTGATTCCACTACTAAAAATAAGGAGTGTATTTTAAGAACTCTTTAAAAGTAATTAAACATGTCATACAGTAACTGTAGATTTCCTCAAAGAGACCTTCTGGGTGTAAAATTGCAAAAATATTGCAGAGGAGGTTAATCTGATTAAGGGAAACAGGATTTATAGCTGTCAATGTTATCACATGGGAAATGTCTGTGTTTATTACATTCCCACTAATTCACCAAGAAAATAAGGATACTCTATAAGGAAGAATATTTTTAAATCACTGGCTTTTTTTGGCCCATCACACTGGCCCATCACAATTAATACCTCTGCAGAGTCACACCACCCCTTGAATCCATAAACAGTTGGCAATGAGGTTTCTTACCTTTTATAAACACAGAAAGCATCTATAGGTCTGTAAATAATCTATTAAGAGTACTTGTTTATAATATCCACAGTTTTCCTTCAAAGCTCTGTCTTTTGTGGAAACCTTAGAACAGCCAGCAGGAATGTTAATAATACCTGCTTTGGGTATAATCTGCTCTAAGTATAAAACAGCTTGTGTTTACTGGTGTATTTATCATCTCCAAAATATAAAAATGCAGAAAGGTTCTTCCACAACCACCACACGCCCCAGGGCCTCAGAGGAGCCAATACAGCACCTCTCCTTCCCAACTAGGGAGGTGTGAACACCTGCTGTTGGGAGCAGTCTCTGGAAAAGCCTGGCCATGAGGAACAGTCACACCAGGCTCTTCCAAGCCCTTGGTGCTCCAGCAGAAATAGGCCCTGTGAACCTCAGTGTCTCCTGAGCCCCAAAACCAAACCCAGCAGCTGTTAGTTGCCTACTGCTAAACTTGCCCTACAGGCTCCTTTCATCATGCACTCAGGATCACTGGCTCAAAGACAAATTGAAACTGGATATAAATAAAATATAAAACTGGCACTTATCTCTGCTTAGAAACATGCACCCTCATATATAGACCCTTCCAAATAATTCACTTGCCAATTGCAAGGCTGAAGCAGCAGAAGTAGAGCTGAGGACAAAGCCCAAAATGCATTTTCCTTAGCATGGTGAGGCACCAGTCCCCCTCTTAATTGTAACATAACAGTGATCCTTACTTCATCTTGCTCCCCACCCCCTTCTTCATTGTAGTTGAGGATGTTTTCCCTGATGTCCTCCAGATCCTCAGGATGAGCAGATCCGTGGTAAACGCCTCCGTGCAGACCCTTGCGTGTTTTCCAGTGAGCCCAGAGGAAACCAGCGCTGAGCAGAGCTGTGGGGACACAGGAGCAGAGCACAGGTGATGCAGGCACCAGTAACCCCCAGTGCACAGCAGGGCCAGCACGGCTGCACTCTGGGCTCCTCAGCAAATGTCTGGGCTTTGCACTGTCCAGTGTGGTGAACATCCAAATGAGAAGAAGAAAAGCCTTTAAAGAGCATTTTGCAACACCCTTTAAAGCCCAACTCGAAGTTAGTTAAAGACCAACTTCAGGTTAAAGACCAAGTGGTGTCTCTGACCTTCCTCTGTCCTGTGTGGAGTTGAACTTTGTCACAGAAAATGAATAACAGAGGGAGACAAAGAAGCAATAACATGTCGATAGTAACAGACACGATTACACGCAAATGAAACACAAGAAGACACAAGACAGAAGAGGAAATTACTTTCAGATGTTTTACTAGAAAACAAGAATCAGGCACATTTTGCCTTAGAATTCATTAATTTAAACATTTTTCTTAAATGCTGAAGTGCATTTACACAACTGACAAACTTCATCATCAGATATTGAACATTCTGTAAGTAGAAACTTGTGTATCACTGTGCTACCAACTCTATAAAAATCAATAAAAGCTCAGAGTAAGACCTCAAAGCATTGAATACCATAAATCACCAGTGCAGTGAACTAAAGAAACCAGACTATCTTACAGAATGTCTACATGGCAGCAGTTCTGTGGAGCAGCATCTAAATGACTTTGGGACTGAAAATGGGATACACAGAGGAGCCCTGCACTCCTCTAACATCTAACATCTTCTGTCATCTATTACCAACCTCAGCTATCTGGGATTCCAAGAGCTGTGATACCACTCAGCTTCCCGTGAATGTGCTACTCATATTTGCATGGCAAACAGTACCTAGCAGAGTTGGGGAAAAATATATTTCCATACTCTTACTACAACTTCTAAACGAAACTGCAGTAACACTAACAGCCAAGAGAAAAATCCAGTGTCTTTACTCAGGCAAACTTCTGTGACGTTTGAATAAACAAGGAGGACAAGATGTGACCCTTCCTCACTAGTAAGATCCTTCTTGTTTTCCTCTTCAAGGTCCAATGCCTAAGCCTGAAAATGGCTGAGGAAGACAAAATCAGCTATTTAGGAGGTGGGACACAACTGGCAAGATGCAAGGTCTGTTCCTGCCTGACCAGTGTATTCCTATCAGACAGGAAGTTTCTCCTAGACTGAACAATCTGTTTCATGCTCAGCAGCATTTTAAACAATTCTCATCTGGAAGCAATTTCCACTCTTGCTGTTCAATTGCATTTGCTTCCAGTTATGCATCTGAACAGTTCCTCAGCAATGACATGAAAATGTGAAGAAAACAAAACTGCAGAGACCTTCCATAGCTCACAAGTGTTGATTCACTTAGCGATGGATGCACAGAGAGATGAGAAATCAGTAATGGGACCACAGCAAAGGAACGAAGGCAGAGTTGAGTCTCCCTCAGGAGTTTTGGGCAGGAGATGAGGCAATGGTCGCTCAGGACAGGCAGACACGTGCGCTCACCACAGGTAGTACAAGACGTAGTTGCCGTAGCTACCTAGGAGTGCCAGGAAGCAGACACAGATGGCAAAGAGGGAGGTGAAGCTCAGGCCCGTGTCCTTGTGGAAGATGGCCAGGGTGATCTCACAGTGGCGCCCGGTGTAGCCGTCAGGGCAGTGGCACTGGAAGGTGCTGGGGGACAGGGCCACGCAGGTGCCGTAGTTGCAGGGACGCTCGGCACACGCCGTGTACACGCACTGCCGGCCAGAGGCGTTCTCCAGGATCATGTGTCCTGCAGGGCAGCTGCACACACCAGGGCAGAATGGCACCATTAGACTGGGAGAAAACAGCCATGGCAGGCAGCACTGAAGGGTTTAAAACACACTTTGGTGATGCTTGTCTAAAGCAGCTACTGGGAGTAAGTTATGTGAAATCATGATGGCTTGTGGCCTTTCCTGAGGCAGCCATAGCATGAGCTCCACAACTTCAGACCCTTATGTGTGGGGCTTTCAGAATTTGGGTAGTTCCACTGCCTTCTGCAAGATTATCCTTGTGAGAACCAGCTGGGTGGGCATCTGCAGTTCTGGCTAGGCAGAACAAGCTGTGCTATGCTCTTTTGAGTTTCCACAGTTAGAGAACTCCGTTTGTGTGGACAGTGGCAGTCAGGAGTGTGTGCAAACATTAGTGTGTGTAAGTAAAGTGTTCATTTGCACACCACAACCAACAGGAATTAGTGTTGTCCTGACCCGAGCCACAAATACAAGAATCCAAGCTAAATAATGTGGTGCTCCTAAAGCAGCTGGAGGAGCCTGGGAAGGAACAGAGGTGACAGCCTGGGGCACTTTAAGAAATGAGACCCTCACAAGAGAAAACATTGACACTGCACAGCACAAGCTTCACAGCAGAGCCAGGGAACTGTGCCACTTCAGCTCACACACCCTCCTGTCCTGGTTCCAGGGTTTAAAGCATTCTGGATTTGCCACTGCTCTTTAAATGTTTTCCATTAGACAGGGAGCTGAACTTGCTCCAGAATCCCTGGAGCCAGGCTGATTTACATCAGCTGTGGTGGTGTCTCTAAGGACACAGTAACCTGCTCCAGGTGTCCAGCTTTGTGTGCCACTGTGGTTCCAGGGATTTGATGAGAATGCCAATGCCAGCCTTCAAGCTGCACACTTCAACATCCACCCCTTCCCACCTCATTCTGCTGGAGGGTTTTGAACTTCTGTTTCCACCAATTACCTGCATTCATGCATCATCCACAAATCAATACAAATAAATTCCTGGTTGCAAGGGTTATTCCTACAGGCCTCTGAAGAACAGCCTTCTTTGATGCCTTGGGCACTCAATACTGACACCAGCTCCTTCCCATGAGTGTCCAGAGGGATTCTGTAGTTGTTAAATCTGACATCCTTCATACATCCTACAGCAAGGGACAAAGAGACAGTTTTAAAAACCATTCAGCAAGAACCATTTGAAGCAGCTGTAAGATTTGGCAGTTCATGCTTAACAAAGGACATAGGCTATCAAAGTTTAAATCCAGGACTGAATTCACTTAAACTTTCATAGCATTGTCCTTCATTTTTGGACTGTATCTGCCAAAGTTTTAGATCAAGATTCCCAGTATTTTCCAGAAGAATCCAAGTGCTGCTACAGGCCTGTGCTGGTTTTGGCTGTGGCAGACTTCATTCTCTTCCCAGGGGCTGGTGTGGGGCTGTGTTTTGGCTCTGTGCTGAACACAGGGTTGATAACAGGGAGATGTTTCTGTCATTGCTGAGCAGGGCTCACAGAGCCAAGGCCTTTCCTGCTTTTTGTGGGGCTGTGCTGGGGAGGGGGCTGGGGCTGCCTGGGAAGCTTGGAAGGGACACAGCCAGGACAGGTGACCCCAGCTGACCCAAGGGATGTTCCAGACCATGTGACAGCACCTCAGGAATTGCAGTGAGGGGAAGAAGGAGGAAGGGGAGATGTCTGGAGAGAAGGTGTCTGTCATCCCAGGTAACCATTCCAGGGGATGTGACCCTGCTCTCCTGGAGATAACTGAACACCTGCCTGCCCGTGGGAAGCAGGGAATTCATTCCATGTTTTGCTGTGTTTGTGTGCATGGATTTTACTTTCCTTATTAAACTTTATCTCAACACAGGGGTTTTCCAGCTTTTACCCTTCTGATTCTCTCCCTGATCTTGCTGGCAGGGAGCGAGCCAGAGGCTTTGAGGGGCTGGAGGCTGGGTGGGGTTAAACCATGACAGGGCCTCTATTTGCCTAAGGTAGTCAGTGGAACAGGTACCCCTCCACTTTGATTTCCACAGGAAAGTCCAAATATTGTGGATAATCTTTTACATGTGGATAACATGTACCAACAGGAATTGTGATTGGCTGATTCTAAATTGTAGCTTATGGCTTACCTTTATAGTATGAAGAGCAAACCACAAATAATGGTGAGTCTTCAATCAGGGATAGAAAATTTGTACTGAAGATGTGTGACATTAACTTTGTATGCATGAGATGCCTCAGCATGAAAACATATACTTTGATTAATTAAGTACATTTTATGACTTGGAAGTCCTTAAAGTTTCAGCTACTTAGCAGCAACATTAATAGTCCTAATTAAAATGATCCTCATGCAACCACTTGACTTCTTTATTTACTTAAAAACAAACACTATTACTCTCATAAATAAAAAATTCAAAATATGCTCCCTAGTTCACATCATAAACTTAATTTATTGGAATACTTCTAGTAAAGGAATAGAGAACAATCTTTTTCTAAATAATTTGTGATACACTTAAGTTGTAAATTACTACTCTATTCTATTACCCTCCAGGCACTTTTGTTTTACTCACTGAAGTATTTTTGTGTGGTGAAAAGATGACCAGCTTGCTTTGACTGGATTGACTAGGACCTGGTTAAAGAGGTGAAGGGCAGGGGAGAGGGGTGACCTATAGACACCAGGCAGGTTTAACCAGCAGTGATGTGTGTTCCTTGGCAATAAAAGCTGTGCTGATTTAATTTACTTACACTGTGGGTTTAGGCAAAGGCCAAACTTCCAGCTGAGCTCAGAGCAAAGAGCTGTCATGGATATCTCAAACTTCCAGTTCTTTATATTTCTCCTTTGTGGAATTACTTAATTTCCAGGCTGGAAACTGATTTGCTTTTAACAGACACTGTGACCTTATCCACTCAGTTGCTAAAGATTTTTAGCTCTAATTCAATAAACTATTTCTAATTTTAGTTAATGCTTTGACTGAGTGTAAAATCCAGTAAAACCAAGGTAATAAACCAGGGTTTGATGTGTGCTATGAAATGCACATATAAAATAGAAAAATTCCTTTTAGCATAGGAACAGATGTATTTGGGAGGGAAGGAAAGCTGCCAAATGGACTGGACAGAACCATGCACTGAAGCAGCTCTCTCTATCCAAGGCAGGGAGCCATGCACAGTCCACCTGGGAGAAGCTTCTAGATCTCCAGGTACACACTCCCTGCAGCCAAGGCAAGAGGTGACCATCATTGTTCCAGGTCGACTACCCAAGTTTTGCAGGCAATTCCCTGCTGTACCTTCTGGTCAGAACAGCTTATCTGTTTCAAAGTGTCATGCAGGAGATCTGTGTACTTTGGGCTCTATATAAACGAGAAAGTTTTCTGCAATATGCCTTTATTTATACAAGTCCATATTACGAACAGTGAGATCAAGAATTCCTACCTTGAAAACTTCTGTTTTGATTGAACGGGTAGGTGTTTCCAAGGACCAAGCTGCTGGGGTCAATGACAATCTCTTTGTATATTCCTGCTGCTTTAGTAATCTCTCTCTTCCCACCTCCTTCATAAAGGCGAAGAGTAAATTCATTCTCATTTCTCTCCAGTGTGATGTGATGCCATTCCCCATTATCAATGTGATAGGAGGGAAGGCTTACAGAATAGTTTCCATCACCCAGATTGTAGGAGACCACTAAGAGACCCTGAACAACCTTGTGGATAATTAACAAATAGCAAAAAAGAAAAGAAAAAATCATTGACTGGCATTTTGTATTGACTTGGAACTTCAATCTTAAAGCATTTGTTTAAATTTAGTATGTTTACACTGCACACTTAGGTGTAATATAAAAATACTTCAGGTGCTACTGAACTAGGCAACCTAAATGTGGTAGCAATATGCTCACAGTAGTATCAAAGTCACCTGATCTCTCACACAAATTTATGGAATTCTCCGAATAGGTGAGACTCTGGTGTATCACAGCTACAGTGATATCTCAAACCAATTTGGCTGAAGAGGTGACTTGTTCAGTGGTGTATACAAAATGAGAGGGTTGTCACTTTGAGAGCCTGACATCATTAGAGCTGCCACAGGCCGAGTCTGAGCTATGCAGAAATGGCCACATGGTTCAAAAGGACACCAGCTACACACCCTATCCTATTCTGTAGAGAACCTGTATTTCTCTGCAACTGGCATCAAAATCCAGTGAGATACCAGAGCTGAGTGGTCAGTATTTCAAGCAGAGGATAAGATGTATCAATCCATAAAACAAATCCCAGAGTCTCGGTGCTCCGCATAATGTTTTTGTTCTGTTTCCATCTCTTAAGTGAGTGTTTCCCTGAGCTGTCCCTGTGTGTGTGGGGTGCCCCTCACCTGCAGGGTGATGTGCTCGTCCCTGCCCCGGGACAGCATGGTGGTGATGACACCGTGGGGCTGCCGTGTGCGCACCAGGGCCTGGAACAGCGTCCTGCGGGCAGACACACTGACAGGCAGCTGGTAGCGAATGTGGCTGCCAGCATCAAACCTGTACTCCTTGGCCACTAGAAGGGAGAGAAACCTTTAAACCAGCTCCTGAGGACAGGGAAACATTATTATTGCCCTTAATGTCATCATAAGAGTTGAAAGTAAAAGGAAACAATTGTGATGCACAGCATGGATCTGTAAGACAATCTGTCCCTTGGGACATACTCCTGTATTTATTCTCACAGCCTCTCCAGTCACTCTCTCATGCTTCATTTTCCTCTGTGAAGAGGTGTTCTCCCACCCAACTTGATCCTGGTAATGCTCCTCCTTACATGGGCTGACAGCAGGGAAGCAACACCTCTGACCAAGACAAGAGACTACAGACCAAGTATTAAGTACCACAATCAAATTTCACAACCTGCTATTTTATAATTGTCTTTCTGCTGCAGACTTTGGCTCCGTGAAAGCTAAAGGTCCTACCATTCCCAAAGCATAGCTCCTTAAACCAGCAGAGTCTCTTCTGGCACCAACAGGGCAGTGATTTCTAACTCCAGCTGATTGGCTCTAATTCTGCACAGAAAGTGGTACTGGCACACTCATATTTTTTAGGGTATTATATATTTCTGAAAGTATAAATAGATGCAAATCAAAAAACTGTAATAAAATAAAATACTTTTTTCACAATTTTTCTGTCATGCAGCCATGACATTATACAGTCATTGCACAAACACCCTCAGAATTAAAGAAATGCTCCTGTACTGCGAAAACAATTTCTCAAAGGGAGTTAGAAAAGAAATTAACAATCACAGGCAACTACACTGCAACGTGACTTTGCATCATGTATTGTAAAATCACCTCAACAATTTTTATCTGCAAATATTTGAAGTTTCCTGCACTGTAAAATTTAGCAGCCTACCACTAGTGAAGCAGAAAGGCAGGGTTCACCTTTATCACATCGGTAACCGTGGTACCCTGGCAAACAGTGACAGGCAAAGGAGCCCCAGTCCCCAAGGCACCGGCCATGGATACCACAGGAGGAAGATCCCATGGTCTCACAGCTCCCATCCGTCAGGGTGCAGCCAGGGAAGCTGTTCAGGGACTCTGCAGGGGACTGAAGGTCGTATACCTTCAAGAGACAATTCATGACACAAAAATATTATTTGAGAAACATATTTCATTTTTAGACAGAAATAGCTGCGTCACTTCACTGTCTTGTTCCTCATCTGCACTGCTTAAGTTACTAAGTTTGCTTTTTGACATTCAGACTTCAGCTGATTTTATCAAGAGCATATTTTGACTTTGAACAAACTCAGCTGACTATGTAAACAAAAAAAAACCCCTAATACTTCCTAACAAAGCAGACAGCTGGCATAAATATACCATTATACAACTGCCATTCAGAAGTTTCCTGAATGCACAAAGAAGCCTGGGAAAGCTGCATGAAGCAGGGGATAAGCAAACACACAATTCCTGCCTCATTAATACATCTCCTTCTATTGAGAAATAAAGTTTCAAGGTACTTATTCTAATTATTACAGAAACCCCCAGAATTTTCTTGTATTTTACACTGATGCATGTGGGCATTGAATACATTGATGGAACCTGAAGTTTCAGGTATAATACAAATCTCCAAAAAGCTGAATACAGAAGTTTTCTTCTCTGCTGAAGCAAACACTACTCTGCTCTTACCTGAGTATCCAAGATGAAATTGCGCAAGCAACCAGAAAAATGTTTGTGTAGCAACTGAGGGTAGGAATATGGTAATGACTCTTTCACTCCACCCAGCTGGAGAACGTGGTTGGCATTCAAATACCTTTATAAATCATATAAATAATGAAAAGAGATGTGCATCTACCTTCAAACATAGGCAGGTAAGTAAATAAATACACTGCATTTCCAAATAACACAGGCTTTATAACATAACAGTAGAATGCAACTACTTTATCTTCTCTCTCTGAAATAAAGCCCTTTAAAATAAAGGGTATTTTTTTAAGCATGACAGTGAAACCTGATGAAGTTTAACTGTGGGACACTGTTACATTTTGGGTATGTTTGTGTTAGAAACAGCTGTGATATTCTAGACACCATATTCACCTTCAAGTGCTCTGTGTGTACACAGACATCTTATGTTGTAGGAATACAACATCAAAGGCTGTTCTGTGCCTGACAAAAGTCAGAAATCCAGAAGTTGGATCCATGTGGTCTAAAAGGCATGGTAAACATCTTCAAGCTCTGCACTGTCTCCCAATCACCTCTCCAAGCCAAAGAACTCCATCTATTTTAGTCGTCGTACTTTCTTTTTCCCAGAGTTACCAATTCAATTTTTTTTGTTTCCATTTTTCCTTAATTTTTTTCCTTTTTTTGTGCTCCTTTCATGGCCAGGAGAGCTCCACCCAGCTGCGGACAAGGCTTAATCCCAATGCTCATCAGAATCCTTGCTCGAACTATCCATTCCACAGCTGAAGTATCTTTGTTAGTACAAAGGTTCCCCTAAAATATAACCTGAATATTCCTCACTATAACTTTGGCCCTGTACAGAAGAGATTGTCTAAATCCTCTTTTTACCTCATTCTTTTATATACACTGAGACTTATCCTATCTCTCCTTAGTTTTCCCTTCTTTCCGTTAACTGACCTCAATTCCTTCATTCTTGATTCTTGCTCTCAGGGTGAGCTGATCAGTCCTTGCTCTCCTCTGGACTGTACCCAGCTGATCCTTGTCCACCCTGCACTGTGGGGCACAAATTGGACCCAGGACTCTGATGTCAACTGGCCTAAATTCCCAATGTTTTAAAGAGCAGGCTCACAGTGACTTGACAAACAGAGAGAAATCCTGTGGGTGGAGGGTGGTACACAGGACCCACAAAAGCTCCAGTAATAGCTACAGTGATTTGGGTTTGTCACTTAGTACTGCAACACTACTCAGAGGAAGACTGGTTCCTTAAAATTTGTTTAGTGCTTTAAGGTCCAGGCTTGGCCTAGAAGGCCTGAGTAAAGAAGAAATGCTTTTTTATACTCCTAGTCATCAATAACTTGGCTTCAATCTAACAGGTCAAACATAACAGGCCTTAGAATCAACTGCCTGTCAGGGAATCTGCAGGAATGTACCTTGCTGTCCGTGGAACAGAGCCCAAGACTTCACAGTTTGTGCGATCTTCAGTGGACAGCCACCGGCCGAGCCCTTCTATCTCCGACACCACGGCAGCGCTGCACTGATCCAGAGTGAAGCGCACAGCCTGCACCAGAGCACAGCACAGCACACTGAGCTGGCAGCTGTGCATGCTGCAGGGCACCTGCAACACCAGCTCCTCAGCTTCTGCTGCCTGCACACCAGCAAGCACCAAGGGATGGGCCTTTCTGTGCATTGTAGTGCAAAACTTCACCAAAACTGTGTATTCTATCACCACCTGTTGAAACTGGGGTGGAGGGCTGGGGCAACCCTCTGTTAATGAGGCAACTGTTAAAAGAGCCTGCTGGGGCAGTTCTCTTATCTCTTCCACAACCCAGCCTCCCTCCAGGCAGAGATCTTCTGCTGATGGGCCAGTGAGTGTCACTGAGAGAATTCCATCATCCCACTGGGAAATGCTCCAGCCAGGGGCAGGAGCCAAGTATTCCTACCTGGATACAAATCTGGGAGTTGGAACACCAAGGCAGCCTTTGCACTGGATTCTCAGAGGCAGACCAGGCACATCTCTCCCCACTGGACCTTCAGTGAAAAACTCCACTTTTCTGCAGGAGCATCACTTCAGCATAGCCACATCTGCCACTGGGACTGCAGCTACCATGGGATGGCACTGCCACCAACACCCTGACACACAGGGGGGCAGCTGGGATCCTGACTCTGGCACTGGGTTTTGTTTGTTTGTTTGTTTGGGGTTTTTTTCCCTTTTGTAATACTGCACGTGTTTTGTTTTGGGATTTTTTTTTTTAATTTTAATTCCCCTCATAAAGAACTGTTAATCCTATTCCCATATCTTTGCCTGAGAGCCCCTTAATTTCAAAGTTATAATAATTGGGAGGGAGGGGGTTTAAATTCTCCATCCCAAGGGAGGCTCCTGCCTTCCTCAGCAGACACCTGTCATTCAAACCATGACACCGTGTTCTCTTTATCTTGCAATAACCAGTAAAGCTAAAATGGAACCATTTAGTAAAAGTAGGCACTTCTCAACTTTATTTGTGTGTCTGACTATTTTAACCACTTACACAAGACCTGTAACAGCATTTACAAGTAAATAAGTATCTGCTTTTTTGCATAAGTAATGGATTCCAGCAGTCACATTCTACACGGGCTGTGGCAGAGCTTAAAAAAGATAGAGACTGCAGAATATGGATTACAACATCAGTGGATTTGGAATTCTCAATGAGGTTGTCCCAAAATTTCTATTACTCATCAAACCTACACAAACACTTAGATAATACATATCGTCTGTTCTTTATTGAAAGGCTGTTCTTTCTACTTTCCTATCTCTGACAGGGAAAGATTTTTAGAAATATTAATATCCTAATGTGGGGGAAAAAAAAATCCAATAACTGACCTGACCATTGGTTCTGACTTCCAGCCGATGCCACTTCTTGTCTGCTACATTCAGATGACTTGGAAACTTCAGCACCACAGAACCTGAGCCATGGCTCATCTTCAGCACAGGAACACCACTAGAGAGTTCTAATCCAACATGAACAAGAAAAATTAAATTCAGCTACAAAATGTCACTTTTGGGTATCTCAGCAGTTAGTGACTGTACTGATTTAATGGTTATTGCTAGTCACATACAGGGGGTTCACTACAGAAATAACTAGAATTACACCCTATGTCTTCTACTAAGCAGAAGTAATCATTCAGTATATTATTTACTTATATACTTTAGATTATTCTACTTCCCTGTCAAAACACTGAAACTAATTCCTGAGAAGCAATCTGCAATTTTATGATGCTGTAAAACAATTAATACATGCAGGTTTCTTCCTTCCCGTCTCCTACTCAAATTTACAAGTAACTGCAAAGCAAGGCAAAAAAAAGAGGTATAACTGTTCAACCACATTACCTTTCAATTAATCAGGAGAATATAAAATGCCAACCATACTGTGCATCTTGTATGTTAATTCACAAAAAATAAGCAGCAGTTACCTTTTAAATATGTGTCAACATATAGCATTGAATTCTACTTGTGGATGAATCTTCCCATAATGGCACGTGGGGGCTGGATTCATCCATTACATCATTGTCTGTTCAAAAAAAATGTGCAAAATTGCCCCAAGACCAAAGGGAGTTTAAATGGATTTCTTTTCTCATCAAACTAGATAAGAATGCCATGCAACTAAGACTGCACTACTCATGTAATACCTATCTTCAAAGCTCCTAAACTCCTTTATAAAACTACAGTTTTTCTAGGCAGATTATTTTTTATACATATATCATTCTGTCTGTTTTGCTTTCCCCTTCATTGCTACAACTCTATGATGAACCCAAAGCTAGAGGTGCAGGCTACAAAAATAGACATCAAAGGAGAAAGACTTGTTAGGAAATGCTTCAGAATATTTTTACACCAGAAAATAAGTTACCTCATTAAATGGAAAGACAGAATTCATAGTCTAATTTTTTCACTGGTCACAAATAATCCATTCCCAAAAGACATTTAATTTTTCCACACCCTTTTGCAGAAGTACCTATTGCAATGAAGTTTTCTGTACTCCCAGGTTCTGGATTTGATAAAGGGCCACTGTATAGTAAAAGTCCATCTGGAACCACAGTAATAAACTCTAGAGAGAGTGAGCTTTCAAAACAAGGTCTGATGGGACGAAACCATGCATAACCATTTCCATGGAAACTGTGCTTAGTCTGCTGGCAGTCTGGTCCATGAAAGGAAGCAGGACAAAGACATCTGAAAGACCATAAACAAAAGAAATAGTCAAAATTCCCCCATGTTCAGCTCTTTTTTTGGTCTTACATGCAGCAAATGCAGAACTTAAATCACAGTCAAAAAATCAGCAAAACAAAGATTTTAGCAGAATCTTAGGGGTGTTTGGCAATTGTTAAGATGCTCTAAGAGTACAAAGTAATTTTATTCCCTATACTAACTTCCTCAAAAAAAAAAAAAAAAAAAAGTATTTTTGAGGCCAGGTTTTTGAGAACAATGAATTTTTTTGCTAAATAACACAGAACACCAAACATCAGTTTATTACAGAGTAAACTCCAGGAGGTTAACTCCTAGCTGGAATTAATTTCCCTAAGGGAATACTGCTGCACGCCAGGTGATGATACAATAAAGCAAGTTTACTATCTAGGAGCTTTTTAGGCTCCTTATTACCCAATGTTTGAACTACATTTCACTCCTATATCCCTGCTGCTACCACTGATATTCACTTTTATTATTACTCTCCTGCAAAAGAGCCAAAAAACAGGGCACATATGCCTTCAACCTGAATTAGGTGCTCTTTAAAAATGCTAAGTGTCAATTGTGTGTTCCCCAGGGTTTTCTTTGTTACTCACACACTTTTTGGGACCGCAGCCCCGTCGGGGTCATCAGGAAAGCCCCTGCTGCCATTAGGTTTACACCCCAGCACACCTGTGGGTTTTTTTGTTTCTCCTCCAGTCAGAAGGACATTTATAGTTCTTTCAGACAGGTGCCTTGTAAGCACCACTCACCACTTTAAAAGGAGAGGGGAGCAATAAGGTGCAGTGCAGGTTTGCTCACCTGTAGCCGTTCAGAGTGTCGAGACAGAGGCCCCCGTTGAGGCAGGGGCTCCGGGGGTAGGCGGAGCAGGGCTGGTGCAGCCGCTCACGGGCAGAGCAGGAGCAGCTCCCGTGGCTGGAGGTGGTGAGGGACACGAGGGACACGCTCCCGGTGTCCATCACTGTGGGGATGTCACTCACACTGAGGTGGTTTGTACAGCCCTCACTGCAGTTGGCACTCCTGCACTCGTCAACATCGATCTGCGAAACGTTCAGCTGTAGAGCTGACTGCATCTAAGAGAAAAGACAATTTAACACATCACCACTCTCATCCTAATGAAGGCTTTTACCTCAGTTCTGAAAAATCGAAGCCATCAGAGACTTGATGCACTGTTTAGTTTCTTGAGCATTACTTAGTAGCATCCCTGATTATACAGGCAAGAAAAATCATTTGAAAAATTCAGGCAACATTTCGTTAAAAAATTACAGCAGCAGCATTTCCTAAAAAAACTTGATCATTGACATGCTTGACTGTGAAAATGTTGAATCTGCACTGGTCTAATAACATTATTTCCAAGGACCAAAGCTCTGATAGCAGTGGCACTCCACTTTCTGAGCTGCAGCATTTTCAGCACACCTCTCTGCACTTCAACAGCAACAGGAGTGTTTCAGCTCAAACCAGGATAAATCCCTCCTCAGCAGTAACACCCAAACATTATTTCTTACATTCTCTCACACAAAAGGATATAGACACAGGAAAATGCAGAGCTGAGCTGCTTTCAATAATCATGTCCAAAGACAGTGATCTGGCAAGACAAATTTGTAGAAACTTGGATTCAGTGTAATGATTTGTGCCCCATAAATTTACATTTCATGCCAAGATGTCTGCAACAAAACACAGTCAGTTCAGCATACTGGATATTGTATTCCATGCTATGTTAATCTTTGCTAGTTCACTGTTTTTATTGTTAATTGGGGTTGCACCTGAAAGCCCAAGTACCAAATAAAAAGAGCCTCACTGTAACCAAAGGTCTGTAATGCAGGAATAGTGACTTTAGAGATCACAACTTCCATTCCCCATGGAGCAAGGAAGCACTGGCAGACAGGGAGGGAAGTGTGAGGGAAGCACAGAGCTGCCATTAGTCCTGGCTTTTTGTCCTTCTGCCTGCATACCTAAATTACCACAGCTTGTTCCTTCCACTCATTTGGGAATTTTGCACCGGTGTCTGTTATAACGCTTCAGGATCTGATCTGTGTTTGGTGATTCAAATACACTGAAATGTGTATTCAGTACCCAAAGCTAAATTTGGGTGAGTGAGGCAAAAGACTCACTACTCTCACAGTGTTACACAAATGAACAAGGTATACAAATGTAAAACTAACAACACTAGAGCTTTATGTATTTAATATTGGGGGTGGGGTGGTTCCAAATGGTAAAACATATGGCAAATATCTTAAAAATAAGCTTTGAAAAGATCAAAACAAACACATAAATACTAAAGTGCTTCTATTTTTTTCTCATTTATGTAGTCATCTCAGTTCCCCACGGTAAGGACTTTGATCTTTATAATCCTTTGTCTCTATATTCTCAAATATCATAACATGTATTGATGCCCATGCCCCCAGAGGCACAGAGCATACTTTGCAATGACACGATGCACCCTGTCAATTGCAGGTCTGTGTCTGCTGCCCACGTTTATCATCATCAGTGGAGAGTCTGCAATGCTCATTGGGACATCTATGTAACACTGTTATTGAAAAAACTGTATGTAAACAACCTTGGCTCCTTTAAAGTATTAGGATGGATTATTTTTCTGCTAAATAAAAATTGCTGTTGTAAAACTATATCCCCAGGAGGTAATGTTAACATATTATTTATATAGCAATTCAATGAATAATTCCAGTGCTAATTACTTATTTTCTATATTTATAGTTATACACATAGAAAAACTACTGGAGGATTTCTCCAGCTATGATTGGTTTTCTGTAAACCATTGGTAATTACTCACTAGAGCTGTTCATTAAATATTGAAAGGTGGTATATAATTAATAAAAAACATATTTTTTCATTAAAATATGAGAAGCAATCCCCTTGTTACCACTTTGATGAATGCAGGTGTCATGTATTATGGCAGAGAGTATTTGAATCTGTGCAATTTTCTATATTATTGTTGCAGTAATTCAATAAATATGCAAAAGAAGCAGTCATTACCCTTCATGAACACTCTCTGTCTCTGGCAGTGCCTACTTGGTCACTCTGAAGACTCTCATAATCCACAGAGCCATTCAAGACACATCAAGATGGGGCAGGTGGTAAATGAAGGCAGCCCTGTTTGGTTCCCAGACTCAGGCAGACTCCACCATATTCACACAAATGGAAAGTGCTGATTTCTCTTTGGAAAAATCATCCATATGATGATATGTACATCCATGATATACCATGTATTACACCCCAATATGGCCAGGGCAAGTGAAAAGCTGAGTAGTGTCACTTTGCCTTTGTGCAGGGCTACAGAAAAATCCAGGTGTGGCCAACACAAGACTGTGTCTGTGTAACTGAGAGAGCAGGACAGTTAGGGATCACCAAGAAGGGGAGGAAAACATGTTCCATCCAAAAAATATTTTCCCTTTACAACAGTCAAAGAAGTTGGGGGAGGGTGTCACTTTGTATTTGAAGCTGTCCTTTGGGTGAGATAAATGCAACCACTGGATTGGTTGTCTCCATCTCATTCATTCCTTAACCCCCACACTCCTTCCAGCAGGACTTTTCCTCTGAAGTGTCACCTCTTTGTACTGCAGGATTTCTGTCAGGGTGACATCAAGCCTCCACTCTAAGTGTCTAAACACAATCTGATGAGGGGATTTGGGGATTACACAATGAAACATGAAACACTGACTGGAGAACACACAGGTATCTACCCCATGACAGCAAAGCAGACCCATTTTTCTGCAGCTCTCCAGTGACTATTCCCTGAACCAGAAGTTAGTAAACCCATACAATGTCGTACGGCACTAAAAAGAAGGGAGAAAGCTTGAATCAAACATTTGTTTGACAAGTGTTTTTGTCCTGAGTAAAGCAATAAAATCCTTATCTGTACATGCAGTGTATTTTTCCACTGGGGTTTGGGATATGCACCCTGCAAACTCAGTGTTTGGGTGAGTTCCACAGATGACCCCAGAGAACAAACCTCAGTTTTAAACGCTGCCATCTCTGCATGCAGTTTCTCAGGTCTGTAATAGGCCGAGCCAGCATGGATTGCAAATCTCACATCTGTCTGTCTTCCATCCCTGTTCATCACACTGAAAACAATCACATCACTCAGCTTGGCACGTAACAGTTTCGCAAGGAACTCCTTGAACTTGCCATGTCTCGTTTTGCCATGTTCATCTCTCCTTATGAATTCCTCTGCTGTGACATCTGGTCAGGGGATTCAAAAACAGATAAATACGAACACCTGGGAGCTCACAGGTTAATTTCTCAATTTATTTCTTATTTAACAATATGGAAACTACCAGAAAGTCTCCTACAGTGATAAGCAAATAAAGTATTGATGTTATAATACCTACATCACATAAACATTCAGAGAAGCAGCTGATCTAAACTCTCATCAGCAAGTAAAACCAACCTGAGAAACGCACAGTGGCTGAGTTTTGTATGGCTTCATTTTCCAGGTCTCTGACATGGATTTGTACTGTAGATATAACATCAGGACAAACTCCATCAGAAACTCTAACTCTTAAGTTGTATATTCCCTGAGGAGTGTTATCCACCATCAGCAAAGACCCAGTCCTCTGATTTAATCTGAAAGATCTAGACAGAAACCTTCAATTAGGAAATCTTAACAAATCAAAGTTGAGGACTCACTTTATTCATTAACACCATTCAGAAGGCCTTAAATGTTGCTGTGAAAGTTATAGGGCCGAAACTTAAGGGAATTATCCAACAACCTCACAAAGGCCACCTTAACTGAGAAATCTGAGATGCTCCTGCCCCTCAGCCTTTCCCAGATTTGAACAAAAGCAATGTGCAGTTGAACCACATGGTTCAGCACTCTCATCACAGGCAAACCTCTGAGGTCAGTGACAGGGAGTGACAAACCCACACTGAGCATTCCAGGTTCTCACATCTCCATCTGGAACAGGGTAAGTCTGTATAAAGTCTCTCACAGCATCTTCATTGGACAATTCAAAGGGTCAGTAATCAGCAAATATGGAAATATTCCATGACCATTGTTATGGAACAATAACCTCTTAGCATGGAAAGAGGCCCAGAGGCTGCTGCTCAAAGTCTAATTCTGGGCTACATAAAGCTTTTAAACTTTTAGTCACAGCACAGACTAAAATTCACATTCACTTTCACATCCCTTTCAGACAGCATATAGTTATGCCATAAACTATCTCACTTTATGATATGAACAAATAATGTCTAAGTAGGAATTAAGGGTCCAATTCAACATTTCAATTAACAGAAAAAAAACCTCCACTAATCCGAGTCATGGTTTTCACATGCAATTGTAAATTTAGCCGTCAAAGGAGAACAGCAAATTCCCTTCCACTTTTGATGAAATTACTCCATTCTTTGCTTTTAAATTCAGGACTTCTATTCCATCAACCCTAACATCTGAGAGCAAGCATTAGAAACTCTGCCTATTTTTAAACTGGAGCTTACAGAATGCACATTTTTACGTAAATTAACTATGACATCTGACTAAAAGTCAACATCATGGTGTGATCCTGCATTGTCTTGGAAAAAATATTTCATGCAGCAATTTCTTAATACCTAGTAACCCAAGTGAAAAAGAAAAAGAGCATTCAAAAGGTACATCCTTAGTACACTCAATAACCCTGGCTTTATGCACATCCTGAAAACAGAGAAATACACGGTGAGCAAAATAATTACAGAAGCATAAATATTACTCATTTTGACAGAAATACAATCCTCACTTGAGCAATTTTCCTTCAGAGAGAAATGTTTTATTGTCCCAGTCATCCTGATCTGGTGCAAACACTTCCCCAAGCACTGTTGTTGACCATTTTCCTGTTGAGATAAATTATAATAAATCTGCATTTAATTTTTGCTTTTCAGTGCACTTCATATTCTGTCACATTCATTACTGCATTTATTATTTTCAGATTTCTGCTCAATTTAGTGAGGGTTATAATCCAAGATTCTTAAAACAATGCACAGCCTGTCATATGATTTCTGCCAGTTCTGGCAATGGGAGCACACTGGAGATGTCACATAAAAGAAGAAAAGCTGGAAATAGCACAAAACAACACCAGAATCATACGTAAATACAACTCCCTAAAAAACTCTCAGACAAAAGAAAAATTAAAAACCACCATATCAGGAGTTAATTCCAAATGTTTCATTGCTACTCTGTTATTTTGAAGTCTGCAAAAGAGGGAGAACATCTTATGGGGTACAGCTGAGAGAGAAGGACATGATTGGGAAAAGGAAAAGGGAAAGACACCAAGCTGGGCCAGATCTTGGGGATTTTTCCAGGTCCTTGGGGGCTGGCACAGAAGTGGAACATCCAATCAATTTTTTCTAAAATAGCCAGAGGACCAAATCCAGGGAGAGAGACTTTTGAAATCCACAGTCCAGGTTCAGAATGTGGGAGATTTGTAAGGTTCAAATCTGGCACCAAGCCAACCTAGATGCTTCATTCTCTCATTTCTATAGTATGATCTGGTCAAATCTTTTTCTAATTTAGGCATTCCAAACTCAGAAAATGTAACTGCAAAATACCTTCTGTATGTGAACGCTCATTAATAGAAAATAGATTTTATGGGTTTATAAAAATACTGCTTTTTCTGCAAGTTCAATATATACCTGTTTGCAGCTAACAGTTTTTTGGTAGATAATCTTTTACACACTAAGGCCTGAGTTTTACAAATATATTTCACTTATTCCAATTAATTCAGTAGTTTACAGAATAGAAGCTGCAGTTTTGAAGTATGTAAACCATTAAAGAAATAGATTAACAGAATGCAAGAAAGAAATTAAGTGTAAAACTCTGCTATTTCATGAACCTGATGTAATACCCAGAATCTGATCTAACATCCAACTAGATCTTACCTTTGTAGCTGTACACATAGACCTCCTTGTGGCCAGACTCATGGCAGTTGTCATTCTCATCACCAACTGTTATAGTCAGGGTGGTTGTGGAGCTCATAGCTGGAATCCCACTATCTGTTATAACTATTGGCAGGTGAAACACCTTCTGCTTTTCTCTGTCAAAGGACCTCAAAGCTGTTATAGTTGCTGTGTTATTTCTGTTGTCAGTAAGAGAAAAATCCAAGGAATTCTGATAATCTGGTGGCAATGAATAGGTAAAGGGTGGCCCATTTTCCTCACTGTCCGGATCAAACGCATGAAGCAGCTTTGATGTATGGTTCATATGCACTATTTCAGGCTTCAGTGTATTTTCCCAAACTACAGGCATGTATGGTGCCTCAAACCTTGGTCCATTGTCATTAATATCAAGCAAGTTAATTAAAACTGTAACGCTTCCAGTGAGGGCAGGTGTCCCCTGATCTGCAGCTTGTACAATTAAAGCGTATTTTTGAATGGCTTCACGATCAAGTGCATTTGCCACAACCACGTGGCCAAACTGGTCAACCAAAAACTGTCTCATAGGATCTGAATCTGACTTTATAGAATAGGTAATCCTCCCATTCAAATCAGAGTCCTTGTCTGTAGCCTTCACTGTGGTTACTGTAGTACCTACAGGCACGTCCTCAAATACAGGGTTTGTCTGAATAAACTGAGAAAGGAAAGCTGGGCTGTGGTCATTTGAGTCTTCAACTTCAATCAGGCACACAGCAACACTAGAAAAATCCAGATCTTCCACAGTAATAGTAAGATTAAACTGTCTTTCACGGGCATTCTCAAAATCCAACTTTTTTTTCAGTCGAACAGTGCCACATTGCCATTCTTTGTCATTCTCAATATAAAACTTCTCATCTGGGTCTCCCCCGATGATACTGAACATTAAGTCTGCATTTTCCCCAACATCTGCATCCGTAGCACACACTTGCAGGACTTCTGAGTCGATGGCACTGTTCTCAGGAATTGTTGCCTGCCACAACTTCTTGGTGAATTTCGGAACGTTATCATTGACATCAGCAACCCAGACAGTGGCAGTGCCAGTTCCTGTCAGCCCTCCCCCATCTCTTGCTTCCACAGTAAGAAAATAACTCTCAGTCCTCTCCCTGTCTAGCAGCCCCCCTGCCACGTGGATGGTCCCAGTATTGGGATTGATATTAAACATGTCAGTACCAAACTCGTTCTTCACATTCTCTGTTATCCTGTAGGTCAGGACAGCATTTAGGCCAACGTGTGGATCATCACGATCGACTGCAGCCATTTCCATGACTAAGGTGTCTGCAGGAGAGTTCTCAAAGACATTCCCACTGCAGTCATCAGGCATGCACATGAACGTGGGTGCATTGTCGTTTATATCCCACACGTTGATGATCACATCAGCAAACCCTGTGAGTCCTCCTCCACCCTCATCAGTAGCCAACACAATGAATCTCCACAGTGCTCTCTCTTCCCGGTCCAGCCTCTTGTGTGAGTAAATGCTGCCTGTTTTCTCATCTATTGTGAAAATATCAGCAGCACCGTATCCATGCAAGGAGTATCTCAAATCTCCTCCATCAACACCACTATCAGGATCACTGGCCATAACCTACAAAAGTTTTGGAAAAAACCCAAACATAGAAAGTATGAAATATGCAGTGATTGCATCACATGCTATATGCTGCTCTAAAGGAGTCCAAGCAAAAGCATATCACATGGCATTAGCATGTGCATGACAGGGAATAGCAAATCCAGGGACAATTCAGAGCAGGCAAACAGGCATTTTTAACAATGCATATTTAACATTTAACAATTTAGTATTAAAATATTAACAATTTAACCATTTAACAATTTTAGTACTAAAATAATATTATACTTTTCATATTCATACAGGTAATTTAAATATGACTTTCTGACAGCTACTTTAAATTGTCCATTATTTGCTTTTCTGGATTATCAAATGATCTATCCTTTTTATCCTACTTACTATCCCTGTAATTGATATTTCTTTTCCATGAAAGTCCATTTCTTCTCTTCAGTGACAAAAAAAAAACTTAGTCAAAATAAACTTCATTAATATATATGAGCTGAGTTATTTTAAATACAATTGCACCACAGTAATCTGTGCTCTTTCATTGAAATATTATAATCTGTGGAACTGCATACACTACCTGAAGGACAAAGACTGGTAAAGCATCCAGTTCCTCAATTATACTTCCGTAGTATTCGTTGATAGAAAAAACTGGAGCCTCATCATTTTTATTCATGATGTTGATGATGATAACTGCATAATCCTCCCATTTCCCATCAGAGGCTAACAAGTGCATCTCATACATTTTTGTTTCTTCATAGTCCAGTGGTTGGGCAATGAAAATGGCTCCTGTTTCTGGATCTACATCCAGCACTCCTCCTGTGTTCCCAGCTGTGATCTGATACCGTAGTTTAGCATTTGTTCCTGTCAATTACCAACAGTGTCAGAAAACACATATTTCTCCATACAGACTGATGGTAAGATGAAGTACAAAGCACACAATCACTGATTAGTGGTATTATTTTTAGTTTAACATTTTTGTGGTGTTTTAAAACATGTGCCTATGTCAGATTACTGAGCAGCATTTTCAGTTCTGGTGTGTCCAACTGTAGTTAGTCTCTACAAAATGTGTCTATGTAATGAAGTAATAACTCTGTTTTTACTTTATTTAGAGGGCAGAAATGCCATATATCCATCACATCAGGTCCCCTATCCAACACTACAGAGGAGATTTACAGGCAGCCTAAGTACCAAACTAAAAGTTCCTTAAGTAGGTAAATCCTTCTGCAGTACATCTTCACCACATTTGCCTCAGTGTTCTACAGAGTGCGAGGAATCCAGTGCAGTCTTGGGACTTCCTTGCACTTCACAAACACACAGAGAACAGTCCTTGGGACTTGTGCAACAACAAAAAAAAGCAGTGTTTCACTATACAGTGAAGCTGAATTAACAGAGCTCCCCAGTCAAAAGGTAGATGTACTGATCCCTCTTTTAGGAGCACTGGTTATGTACTTTTACATGATTAGGGGCTGAATTTCTGGCTGATCTGTGGATAAAACAGTGTAGCTAAAATTCATCATACGCATTTAGGAAGTCTAGATTCAAATAAAACAAACAAACAAACCAAACACAAACTATACTGTCCATCACAGAGAACGCAAATGAATCTCACTGAAATCCAGTTGGAATTGTTTACCAGGACATTTTTATTTGCACCCATTTGTAAGAAAATAATCTGATCTATAAAAGATTTATCTCTACCGGCACAGAAATTATCTCCTATCATCCCACATTAGTGCATGTCTCCTGAAATAAGAGACTGTGCCTCACAGCTTCGTTATGAACTAATGTTCATGCCTGACCAGTGCACACTTAAAGAAATTTTAAAACCTAGAGACAAGAAGACATTTCCCTTTCTCACACCACCAAATGTGTCTTGGTGCACTGAGATCAACTGATGTCATGGGTTGCAATGCAAAAATGTACCCCAAACTCTGTATTCTATCACCAGCTGAACAAACTGGGGTGTGTGGGGTGCTGGAATTGTCTGTCCATGGCCAGCTGTCAATAAACCTGCTGGGGCAGTTTTCTGATCTCTTCCACAACCCAGCCTCCCTCCAGGCAGAGATCTTCTGCTGATGGGCCACTGAGTGTCACTGAGAGAATTCCATCATCCCACTGGGAAATGCTCCAGCCAGGGGCAGGAGCCAAGTATTCCTACCTGGATACAAATCTGGGAGTTGGAACACCAAGGCAGCCTTTGCACTGGATTCTCAGAGGCAGACCAGGCCCAGCTCTCCCCACTGGACCTTCAGTGAAAGAACTCCACTTTTCTGCAGGAGCATCACTTCAGCAGAGCCACATCTGCCACTGGGACTGCAGCCACCATGGGATGGCACTGCCACCAACACCCTGACCCACAGGGGGGCAGCTGGGATCCTGACTCTCAGTGAGTTTTGCTTGTTTATTTGTCTTACTGCATGTGTTTTGGTTTTATTGTTTATTTTAGTTCCCCTAATAAAGAATTGTTCATCCTATTCCCATATCTTTTCCTGAGAGCCCCTTAATTTCAAAGTTATAATAATTGGGAGGGAGGGTGTTTAAATTCTCCATCCCAAGGGAGGCTACTGCCTTCCTCAGCAGACACCTGACATTCAAACCACAACAACTGATTAATATTTTGGACAGAGCTGTGGGGGATTGCAGTGCTTTACCTTCATCCTCATCGTTAGCACTGACTGTGAGGATGGTGGATCCCACATCCTGGTCCTCATCCACGCTCACCTCGTAGACACTCTGTGCAAACACGGGCTGGTTGTCGTTCACGTCGCTGACGGACACGCGCACGTAGGCCGTGTCTGCAGAGACAAGGAGCCACAGACTGACATCCCCAGCTGGGCCACTCCTGTCAGCTACAATCCTGCAAACCTCTCAGCTGCACAGTAAATGAAGACAAATATGCAGACAATACAGAAACAAACCCTTGGGGTTGGGGACCGTATATATACCAACATTACTCAAAAGCACTTGGGTATCAAATGAATGTCACATCCAATTTGTTTAAACACATGCTACATGAATAATTGAATAACTGATGCTTAATATGGCAGTTGTACAGTGTTTAGTCATAATTTTCCATCCTGAAGCCACAAAATTTCAAGTTTTTATTTAAGCAGGGTGATCAATTGAGAAAAGGATTTTCTATCTTGTATATTCCTGCTTCATAATTACTTTTGACTGAATACCTACCATACGCAGTGCTTTGAGAAACACTTGCACTGCCCAAAGATTTTCATCCTACAGATAATGGGCACATCTTTGCTGGCTAGAAAACACTCTCCGAACTCTAAATATGAAGGCCTATAGGGTATTTTTTATTTCAGAACAAAAAAATTGCTTGATCATCATGTAAAGTTTATCTTCCAGCTCTGACACAACTGTTGCATAACAGTTAAAAAAGTCACCACAAAACCCAAACAACAGACATTCATTCACAAGATGAGAGAAAAAAAAAAGGAAATTACAATTTAATCTTGTATTTCAGAACTTCTGTTTTCAGACACAATCCAAGTAATATCACACTTACCACAGCTATCTGTCTCTTACCAGAATTTGGCTTCCCATGCTTTCCAGGTCGAGCTGATTCAGACCCATCCACTGACTTGACTTCCAGAAGGTAGGAGCCCTTCTCCTCTCTGTCAAACACTGAGGTGGTGTAAATGGAGCCTGTCTGGGGGTCCAAGCGAAAATAGGTGTAGTCTCTGCCACTGTCATGTAACAGGGAGTAAGTTATCTACAGGATTAAAAAGAAGTTAATATATACTTTCCTTTTGTTGAATAGTTCACAACTACAATAGTACTTAAAGAGAGGAGGAACTGTCCCATGTCCAAGCACTTGATCAGACCAAGGAAGCTGGGTAAAACTGCAGCTTCAGCAATCTGGTCTAAAGCAAATTAACTTCCTTGACTGCTGATCTGTAAAGAAAAATAATTTCTCTAATCAGCTCCTGATTCCACTAGCACAAGTTTGTGCAGTGTTGCAGCACTCAAACTCAGCTAAAGATCCCAAGTATTTGTATAACAGCCACAGGTGAGCTGCATTGAACCTGCTCAGGATCACAGACCATGTTCCACCCTCTATTACATGCATGGGTTTGTGACTTGAATTCAGCTTGCACTCTTGTTCTAAGGATGTATCTATTTCTGATTTTTTTTAATCAGCAAGGAACTCTTTGGGAGTTAACTTGCCATATTTTCTAAGGGTTCAGTTTGCAGTACTGCCAATGACTTCCAACCCACAGAAACTTTTAACATAGCTTTTCTTCTATTCATTTATCCAATCTCATTTTAGGTCTATAAAACATTACGTCTGTAGAATTTTCCAAAGAAGGGAATTCTACAGCAAGTACTTCAACTAAGCTACAGGCTGTGTAAATATTTCCTCTTTGTTTCCTGCCTCAGACCTACTGGTTTTAGTTGCATTTTTCTTGTGGCAACACAGAGCAGTGTGTAATTAATTACTTTATTTCATTCTACATTTCCCTATTAGTCACCCCTTTTCCAGGTTGATGATTTAGCCATTGTTCATGCACAAGTTATTCCATCTTTCATCAGGGGAGATGAAGGTCCCCACTTTCTTACCTCACCATGCTGACCAAGGTCAAGGTCAGTGGCAGACACCTGAGTGACAAATGTCCCCACATCAGCTCCCTCTGTTACTGAGGCTTCATAAATGGATGAAGTGAAGAACGGGACATTGTCGTTGACATCTGGAACATCAAAAAGAACACACAGGGAGAAAACTGTAAAATTTGCAAAGAAAATTGTGCAGGATTATGCTGCGACATCACTGACCAGCTCACACACCTGTGACATTAACATAGACCGTGGTGAATGCTGCCAGAGGAACTGCAGCCACGTTCTGTGCTCGCACCCGCAGCAGAAAGCTCTTTGTTGTTTCATAATCCAGGGGCTCAGCTACCAGGATTGAAGCAGAACCATCATGTCTGTTTGGAGTCAGGTAGAAACGAACTGGCATGTTGGTCTCTGGGACAAGCCCCTCTTCCAGGTTGTAAGTGACACGGGGATCTCCAAGGGGAGAAGTTGCTTTGATTGTCTGCACAGTTCAAAAAGTGTGTTCAAAAAACCCTTCTGGAAGTACAGCAACATTTCTAAAAGCTTTTGTGTTTTCATTCTCCCAGATATTCAGCTACAAAACACAAAACTCTTTTAAAAGCTCACTACATTTAAGCAAATAAACAGTGTTCAGTTACTCTGCAGCCTGAGAGCTACAGACAGACAGACAACCTTACCAAAACTGAGGCATCCCGTGTGGTATTCTCTGGAATAACAACTTCATAGCTGTCTCTTTCCCACTGTGGAGGCTGGTTCTTTGCACTGGTTACAGTTACAGAAAGTTCAACTTTACTGCTCCTGTTGCCTCCATCTGTAGCAGTAATCTCTCGAATTATAGATGACTTCTGAAAAGTAAAAAAGGTTTAATTACAGAAGATTTTGAGCAGGCCTTCAAAATAAACTAATACATAAAATTAAAGGTACACTTAAAAATAACCTTCACAGAAGAAAAAGATCTGAAGCTGAACTCAAAATATGAACTAGGTGTAAATTTGATGAAAATTCTATTTACTTTACTGAAGATGGTTGGCAAAATTTGCTATATGTCTCAATAAACCTAAGCAAACATCACACAAAATTTAAAACCAAATAGAATGAAAAAGCCCACTTTGTGGAGCCCTGAATTCTTAAGCTTACCTATTAACTTTCCCATAAAGCAGGCCTTATTATTAGGTCTGTAGGGTTCTTAAGATTCATTAAAGAAAATACATTAAAAGGATACATCTTCAACCTTGTGTGTGTCTGCTACTTAGAAATTAAATTTCAGTATTAAAAATATCTATTTAAAGATTGACATCTACAACAATAGCTCCATTTCAAAACAAATTACTTTAAAACCTGAAAATATCCAACTGCTTGTGTAGGTATTCAGAAATAGCTGAAACTGATCAGTTTTAGATAACTACATGAATTACGCTTTCACCTTCCTGAGGGACAGCTATATTTAATGCACCACAGCTGACATATATCAAGTTGGGAATCCGTATCAGGACCAAAATTTCACACTTGTTCCCATTCAGGTTTGTGCCTTGACTCATTGCCTGATAACACAGTGAAGGCCTACACTTTGGTTCTTGCTCCCCTGCTTAAGACCTCAGCTCTCCAGCCCTTGGAGTCAGCATTCCAAGGTCAGGGAAATGGGAAGAGCAATTCTCAGAGGCAGTGCTGTGGCTGCTGCTTCCCAGCTGAAAGCAGGGCTTGCTCATATGCAGTTCATAGTCCATGAACCCAGCAGCTAAAAGCCTTAGACTCATGTTTAATTTAAATAGATGTATTGATCCTTTAACCTGAGGGGGTAACCCAAACTCGTGACCTCAGTCCCTCCTATGATATATTGAAATAGCCAGCTTAAAAAGGAAAGCAATCACCATACCTGAGATATGGGTTGGTTCACAAACACCCAGCCTGTGGTAGGATTAATCTGTAAATAATTTGGTTCCTCACTTGCTATGGAATATTTAATGGCAGCATTTGAGCTGTAGTCATCATCACGGGCTGCAACACGCAGGAAGCTGGTCCCAACTCTTGTGTCCTCTCTGAGGAAATCTAATGTAAAGAAAAATATTTCAAATTGTTCATCAGTTTGCTAAATTACCATGGACATTTTAGTAAGTCATAAAGAAATAACTGCCATACATTATTACTTTAGTATAATTTTCTCTTCCTTGGAACAATGGCCACATACGCTGAGTATTTTAAAGGGCTGCTATCACTCCAGAGCTACAGATCATACCTGAACTTCATATTTCCCCATTCATTACCTGGAATTCTTATTTCTTGTAAGATATTTCTTTTAACTGCATTTTAACTCAGAGGATAATTGCTCTGCATGAATGACATGGCTATTGTTTCAAGGAACTTTCCCATAAAGCAGGCCTATTAGCCAAGGCTGTACATGTTACATCACACACCACACAGAGTAACAGCTCTGCAATAAATAAGCCAAGTGCATCTCTGGGTTCATCAAAATTTGCCACATATTCTACTGCCAGGGTAGGCAAAAACCCAAAAATCTGAGACATCGGGTACGCTCACACTCAGGGCACTGAAACTCTATCCAATGACTCTCAATTACATTCATAGTGGGTGTTTTCAAATCTGGGGTCATTGTCATTTTGGTCCAGGATGACAATATTTATCTGACATATTCCAATGAGTGGCTCCGCTGCCTGATCTGTTGCTGTCACAGTGATGGGATATTCCCTCTGTTTTTCTCGATCAAATACCTGAACAGTGGTCAGAACTCCTGAAAACAAATTAAATATCAAAGAGTTAAAATTCTGTGCATCTGGCAATATTCTACATGCAGATGTTTATTTTTCTGTCAATACATTGGGATACAGTGCAGTTGAGTACATCTATAACATTAGCCTCAGGTTCAAGGATCCAGCCCCAAAATCTAACAATTGCAGTTGCAAGAACTGACATTGTACTGCTAAGGCAGACTCAAACTTTAGTTACACTTACATTTGCACACAATAGGAATTTGAATTAGAATGGAAGTGTAATCTAAGTTTAGAAAATGGAGGAAAGTACAAACTGAGAGAATAAGTTTATCAAAAAAAATATTTCTTTTGAAGAGCTGTAAGTACAGGCTAAAGGTATGTTTCATATCTTTTATCCTCCAGAAATTCAGCCTGAACTTAGTTTTGGCCTTCTAAGATTTAGTTCCTTTGCTGTTTGTAGGACTGCTGTCATTTGGATAAATCACTTATATGCCATTAGCAATGCTGCAAGATAATGTTCACTAAAAATAGGTTTGTTTGGGTTTTTTAAATCCAGCTACAAAAGTTGCACACAAGTTACTTCTCAAAGCAGAATTTCCACATTGCAAGGAAAACATCAGTTTTAGTTCAGTTCTGGACATGTATGAAACTTAGTTCCATGGGAGACTTGTTCATGCAGTTAATACAGTTTATATTTGGTCTGCTGTCAAAACACTAAATGAAAAAGCATGAAGTCTGATTTTATCTAAGCCTTTTCTCCAACAGTGCTAACAGGGTGGTTTCTCTATGCCATTATCAGTTTTGACATTTGCTTTACCTGTGTCAGGATGAATGCTAAATGCTGGTAGGACACCATCTCTGTGCATCAAGCCATATTTCACTATTCCATTGGCCCCTTCATCAGCATCAGTGGCTTCAACCTGCAGAACAACAGTCCCTGAGGGCTGATTTTCCAGGACAGAAGCATGTTCCCGATAATACTGGCACTAAGAGAGGGCAGTAAAAGAAAGAAAGAAAAATTTTAAGAAGTGAAAAAATCAAGGACTTCCCTCACCATTTGATTTAAAGATATACTAGCAGGGGAAAAAAAAAAGAATTATTTAGTTACACTTGTATTGCCATGCTCTGCAGTTAAAGATTTATCTGTACCGTGATTAATTTAAATTTCCCGTGCTATTTTGTGGTTACACAAACAACACACAACATGAGGCCACTGAGCATCTCCAGCTAATGCAAATATTTGGAGAAAAAGTTGCTTCCAAATGCAAATATTTCTCTATATTAGCAAAGGTCTAATAACAGAAGAGGGCATACACTTGCCCAAACCACAGAATTGTTTTGATCAAAAAGGGATTTCTACACAAAGTAACTTTGTCAAGGAGAGGTTACTGAGAATTTCTAAGATTGACATGAATAGTTGCTGACTTTTCAAAATATGCAACGTTGCTCATCAACACCTGAGCCATCAGTACCACACTTGAAATTTTTAGACAACAGATCTTTAACATGAATTAACATTCTGAAACCAAGTGCAAGCATTTATTTTTTACAGTACTTCACTATTTAAGTTAAAACACTCATTCTTCTCTCTTTCATTAGTTCCAGACACACAATCAGCAAAGGAAGCCTATGTAATTTAGAGAGGCATTCTGGAGTATTTTGGAAGAAGCCCACTGCACAGACAGCTATCCCTCTGGATTCCTGCTCACATGTCACATGGGATGTTTCACTTGGCCTCACCCTCTGACCTGCCAGAGATGAGGTGTGATTCAGGAACAGACGAGCTCACAGGAGCTGTTCTGCCACAAGAACAGAACAAACCCTGAAAACCTTAGGAAGGGATGGAAAAGGGATTCAGAGGGAAGCAGAGCACCTCTTGACCAGCTCATCTGCTGCACGCCTGCAGTACCAACAGTGGTAAAATGTTTTTACACAGTCCAGTACAAATGGCAGAGGCTCATATATTTACCTTCTGAAAGACAGGTTTGTTATTGTTGACATCATCAATTTTCACAACAACCTGGGCAGTACTTGTGAGAGGATGGGGCCCTCCAGAGGCATTATCATCAGTAGCTGTGACATTCAGAACATATTCTGTCCCCTGCAGCTTAGGAAAGGGGCTTGCACGAAGTCTAACTAGCCCTGTAAAAACAACAGGTTGTGGGGTTTTGCTGCATTAACCCATTCCCATCATTCTTCTCACTAGTAAGCATGACAACAAAGCATTCTGGCTTACCTGTTCACCAAGAAACCCTAAGGCTGTGCTGTTTAATTTAACTGCAGCGTTTTTACTGCAGTCCCACATTAAAACAAAATTAAGACATCACAACAGGTTTGTCTGCAGAACAAACTGAGCCAACAGCCACAACTCAGCTGACATGCACATAATGGCTTTCATCAATCTGCAGCTGCCATGGACAGCTCAGCTGAAGCTATTTCAAGTTTACCTTCCCCTGCAGCTCAGTCACAGCAGCACTGAGCTGCAGAGGCACAGGCTGAGTGCCTCTCTTCTGCTCCTCTCTGAATTCCCCACAGGACACACCCTGCTGGGTGAGACACAGAGGCACTGGCAGAAAGAGAGCTGCTACAAATGCACAAGGGACCACAGCAGCCTGAGATCCTGCAGGAAGGGGCTGCCAGTCTTTTGCTCCACCATCCATCACATCTGCTACTTACCAGGAATAATCACAACTGTCATCACAACAGAGTATTTTCACAGCATCAATGTCACTCAATTTGCTTGAAAATGTATTGGTTTAGCTGCAGCTCTTATCTTTGACACTTCTCCACTTTACCTCCACATTTCTACTACAAGAGGATACAGACTATTCCCCTCACATCATTCCTGAAAAGAAACTCCTGTAAGCCACTGTATAAACTTTTACTGGTTCATTCAGCAACCAAAAAAACCTAAAAGTGTTTTGGAAAAAATTACTAATGTTCCTAAATTTAAGTACAAATACTATAAAATTAATTGGCAAAAAAGTATAAATGTATCCATACATGATTTTCTATATTAAAACTGTGGAGCTAATCTCAAGAGATGCTATTAATCAAATGTTAAGATGCTTTGACCAAAAAATCTGTATCTTAAAAAAAAGATTTTCAGAAGTATCAGATATATTAATGCTGTAGCATTTAGACACATTCAAAACCTTTGTTCCTCTTCAGGTGCCAAAGCATCTGTAGAAATTTAACTCTTGGAACCTGCAACTCTATTTTCAAGTGAGAAAGGAAGTAAAGGAGCTCATAATAAACTCAGGGTCATGATTCAATGCTTGCAAGTTACCTGCAGACCATATTTCTGGGAATATTTTAGAATCCAACATTAATATTGCATAACCATGATTGCATTGAAATTAAAATTTCATGTTAAGTGAGCTCTATGAACTAAAGTGAAGGAATAACTAAGGGCAGCTTACTCCTTCCTATGTACTCAATGCCTCTGCTTTGGAAAATCTAAGTTCACATTTTAATTGCAGTTCAAAATACAAAGTAGTTTAACTGACGTTAATTAAGTTACTTCAATCCTTCAATGGGATTTCAGTTTGTTTGCCTATTTCAATCTCAAAACATCCTCTTCTGTTTTTTCAAGCAATCAACAGCAAATAAATCCTATTAATTTAAAGGGATATGCCAACCTATTCAGACATTGGTGTTTGTGCACTTATGAATTTTTTTTCTAGTGAGGACACCAATGTGGTGGAAACATTTTTGGGGGTTTTTTTTTTTCATTTTTTGAAAATATGTGACTATCGAAAAGAACTTAAAAAGATGTAAAAATTAGCATTTCAGAATTAATGCCTTAAACTGCAAAGTATTCTCCACACATCTTTTTTCAACATGCATGCAGTATTCTTGGCTAAACAACACTGGTCATGTGAATGATTTTAGCCTTAAATGAAAAATATACTTCATTAGTTCAGGTTTTATATAGTTTTACCTTCACTAAAATAAAACAGTGGTAGTCTCATTCCACCTACAAATACATCATTTTGTGTAAGCACGACACAGATAAGTTCAGCCAAGAAATGTTTGCTCTCACCAGCATAATCAGGACATTGACACAAGCATGGGGTGGGAAAAACCATATTTAAAATCCCAGATGTCCAGTTTCTTACATTAAATTCTAGTCAGATACTTGTCTGGCATTTTGGAATGTCACCCTGTTATCAATAGTAACACTCTATTAAGTTAATATCTCTTAAGTGAACTGTTATCTATAATAATGCCCTCTATTAAGTTACTGACTGAAAGCAAACACTGAACAGGTAAGAGAGGTTAATTATACACAGATTTTAAGGAATGATACTGGGTTTTTTAATATTGTAAGAGAGTATATGCATTCTTTGCCTGTGCTTTTTAAAATTAAGCTTTAAAGATAGTGTATGCTATTCAGTTTGGTAATAAAACCAAATTCAAGATGCAACACAACAGAATCAACATTATGACCACAGCAGCAAAGAGCTAATACATAATTACCTTTCTTAGGGTCAATAACAAAGTTCCCTTTCTGATTCCCAGACAGAATATCATATGTCACACCATCTCCATCAGGATCAACAGCATTAACTGTGGCAATCAGCGTGTTTGGGCCTGCATCTTCAGAAACAAAGCTCCTGTAGCTGTTAAAAAACCCAGACAACAGGACATTCATGAATTTAAGCAGGATATAACATATAGAGAAATGAGCTTCACAACATATACTAACTACCTGTTCTAAGGGCACTGCAGGAATTTGTCATTTTCTCATAAAAATTCTACTGATATGATGCTTTTTTGGTAGGCAATGAAATGATAGCATTGAGGACCTATCCAACCATCCACATCTTTCTGTTGTTACCCTCACATTTCCCTCCAAATATCCAGCAGTACCACAGCCTTGAAGATGGGCTGTGTAACAAGATTTGCACTAAGTGCAGAATTCACTTGGGATTTTTTTCATTTCAAAAAAATGAGCTTTCTGACTCACAGACTCCAAGCAAACATTTGCTAAGTTAAAGCAGTTCGCGTTACAGCATTTTCTTACACAAGTCCTCAAAAGACTTTCAGTGCAGTCCTTGCCCCAGCAGCACTAAGATGAGAGTGAGATGTGGAGGATATGTGCATCATGTCAGTTATAGAAAAATCTCTGCTCAAGTCCAGACACATCACTGACATTGTAAGCTCTTAAGAGGCATTATCAGCCTAAGCTTAATGCTCTCTGGAGTAGAAAAGCCCCCTGCTTTAGCAAAGTCCCAAATATTTATTATTTTATCTGACTGGACTGAGCGTGTGTCAGAATAAGCATCCACCAGGCCTGTCCACAGCAGATATCCCAAAGCTCAGCTGGAAGAGTGAACTGCAGCTGGCTGCATCCAGCACAGATGTACCACTGGGTTAGAGTGCTTATGGACACGCTGGCCAGATGTTGAGAATAGCAAAAAATTTAAAGGAAAAGAAAATGGACGCACAGAAAACCATTTCCTTCACTTTTGTGGTCGAGAAACGTGTTTTCTATGAAACCTCCAAAGAAACAGCTTCTTTTCTTCCCTCAATTTTATATGCAATGTAGTAAAAGAAGTAAATCATTCTGGTTTAGCTCAGTCACAACCCTCAAGACACTGTCTTAACTCTGCATCTCAAAAGCAAATGAACAGTAATTCTGATAATTTTTTACATGAAATACAGGGAGAGAGGAGTTCAGAAGACATCTCTTAAAAAAGAGAAAGTAAAAACTGACAACATGAAACAGAGTGGTAGCCTTAAGCATTTCATAACTGAGATAAAGAATAACTGTGATGAAAGAGAGCTCCTGGCAAAGAATCCTGAGTTTATACTGGGCCGTAAATCTGTTTGAACAAAGGGCTAGAAGGACAACATCATCACCTAGATTTGTAATAGACTGCCACAGAGCACAACATTAACTGCAAACAATCTCTCAACAGGCCCCAGTTTGCATGTGTTCACAATGGTTCTGTTTCATGGAAAACTTCAACTAAGGTCTGAAATTCACCTCTGGGTTCAAGACTTTTTTCACAACAGGAAAGCAAACTCAAAGCCTAGTTAACCAAGAACCTGAGATAATTTGTATTCCAGGAGAAGAATGCAGTTCCACTGCCTATCTACACATACACACAACAGTAGTTTCCCTGCTATTGCACAGAGAACGGAAAAGCTTCTTGTGAGGGTTTGATAATTTAAAATAATATTAATTTTTACCATATTCTTCAGTAAACTAAGTACAAGAGCTAGCAGGGATTTTTTTTCAAACTGTGTTTTCCGTTTCCAATATGTTAGAGATGTTTACAGTATCTAAAATAGTATCACTCGCTTCTAATATTAAAATATTAAAATATTAGGAATAGATGCAGATAAATATTCAATATCTCTGAATAGTAAAAGGAATAAATAAATGAAAAAAGGCATCAGCGGAAGAGTGAGCAACATAACGTGGCTTAGTATTTGAAAATATAGAGAGATCCAGTAATAAATGACAAAAGATCAAATTTTCCAAGCCGTATCTCCTCAGCAATGTTTAGAAAAGAAAGGAAGGCACAAGATTTTGAAGCCAGAGGTTATCTGCACACAAAGCAAGGACTGTCAGAAAGCTTTGATGTTTTGTTCAACTAAACCCTAAGCTTAGCATCCCTGAAATCTTTGCCTCAGTTTTGTTCTGAGCAACTTCTACTTTTAAGAGTAGAAGGCTGGTGCAGAAACTGACTGGAAATTTCATTACAAAGTCTCTAACATCAGTGCAGGTTTATAGTATTTCTGGCATTGCTTCGGATGCTTCTGAGTCCCAGCTATAGAAGAAAAGTGCTTACATGTATTCAGAAGGAAAAAAAAGATACATACACTTTGTAGGGCATGGGACTAAGTGAAATTAAGTGAACTCCACTTAGTGGCATTTATCTTGTGGGTTTTGTAATTCAGTTGCCATTTAGGATTGTGTCAGCTAAGCATTTTTCTTTGACAGCTATAAACCAGGGATGCAGACTGCTGACTCTTAAGTTTAAACTGCCTAATTAAAAGGCAAAATTCCCCCAGGTCTCTGGATGAGGGCTGATGGCAACAATTGCCTGCTTTTTCTGCCCGATTTCCTTTGGTGGTGGAGGGGGGCTCCTGAACTGTATAATCTGAAATTACTGCACCATATTTTCAGTACACTCTGGAGAAGTGCATAAAAGAGACCTAATAAATAATAAATAAAAATATAATAAAAGATACTGTCTCTGTACTACTTTTTTTTTTTTTAAACTGAAAGTCTCAGAGTCAAAATATCAGCCCACATTTATCAGTTCAGCTCTCAGCTTTGATTGAACCAAAGCCAGTTAACCATTCTGTGAGCAGCCTTTCAACCAAAATACAAAAAACAACAGTAAAAGTTAACAAAGTCTGAAGAATATGTATTTACATTGTCTGAGAAAACTCAGGTGCTTCATCATTCACATTGGAGACATGGATCCTAACAGTTGCTGTCCCAGTCCTGGGCTCTGACCCTTGATCTACAGCCATGATGATGAACTCGTAGAGGTGGTTAGGGCGCTCATAGTCCAACCGTGCTGCTGGAAAAATAGTGCCATCAGAAGTAATGCTGAAGTCTTGGCTCAGAGTGTAATACAGCAACTGGGCATTCTCCTTTGAATCACAATCAGTGGCTGTCACTGTTAGAAAAGAAGAGAAAGACATTGCGTAGATCAAAATCAGTGAACTGAAATGGTAAATACATTTACTACTACTGTAGCAAGACTTGGCATGTGGTGCTTGAAACAGAAAATTCTGCTGTCCTTGTGCTTTCTAGTAAACTAACCCTTACTCAAAAATAAGTCATCTAAAAAAACAAAAGTGAAGACCCCCTGATAATCTAGATCATGACTTTGTTAAAGAGTCCTGTACCATCAGGAATATATTCCCACATACAGAAGCATATTCTCGTGTCCACCTGACCTACACTGCTGACTTAAAATCACTCAGAGCACACACTGTGCAATTAAAGATGGAATATCTACATAGATTATTCAACTGATACCCATTATGTGTTTGTCAGATCCTATTCATAACCTACAAAAATCTATGCTAAAAGCAGTTACCAGACCAATAACTGACAAACTACCATTACTACAGGATGTATCACTGAGTAGAAAAGTAGGAGGTTATAAAATTCTATACTAGGGGAAAGTAATATTCCTGCAGTTGAATTTCCTTTTCCCCCCTCAGAATTTAGAGAAAGTTTATGTAAGGTTTAAAGACTAATACAAGGCCCTTGTACAAGTGCTTAACTGACAAATTTGTTTCATTGCTACACTTTACAGAGCACTGCCACTTGAAGATCAAGTTCTTGGTCTCACTGGGGAGAAGCAAAATCTTCTTGTCAAGAACCAAACAAAACCTCGCATACAAGAGTTAAACTGTACAAGAGGCTTTTAATGCAAGAGAGCAGAATTCCTACAGCACACCCACACAGGACTCTCAGAGACAGGCAGAGAAGGTGAGCTGAGGTGTCTGTAACTCCTGAGCCAGCATCACTCTCCTCCTTCAAGAAACGTAGCAAGACTGCTACTATGAGCATGCTGCTGTAATACCAACCACAACAAAGCTCTGTTACTTCAAAATTCCACAAAGAAAATCTGTTTCCTTTGGCCTCCTGTCCCCCAAAATCGTTTGGGCTGTGGCAGCAGTAAGTAACTCTGACATGAATCTACAAGGTGTCATTTGCCTTCAGAGAGCTGAAACTACCCATGCTGGGACAGGTAATTTTGCTTTCTGAACTGAATTCTAAGTAGTGCAAGGGAGAAAAATGCAGTGAGTGTAATAAATTGCTTCAGGAGCACTAACCTTGGAGAAGTGCAGTTGTCATAGGAACTGTTTCAGGAACACCGACTTTGCTGTAAATCGACTGATGAAATTCGGGGGCACAATCATTCACATCTGTGATTACAACCAAAACCTTAATGGAGAAGAGGGGAATGTTAAACAGCAAAGTGAATCAAGGGAACGACCTCTCTGCTCTGAAATATCACACGGAAGAATTTCCCAAAAACATCCTTGAAGTCTTCAGCAGCTACAGGATAAGACATTTTTCTTAGACTGCTCTTTTTCTGCTGAGTGCCATTGAAATATTACATTCCAAGAAACTAGCAATTGCCAAGTCCCTGACCCTGCAGCAATGTTTTCCACTCACCCTTTATCTCCATTGATTATTCCTTATTACTAATTTAAAGGAAAATGGACCGTCTGCTTGCCAAGTGCCCTTTTTCCATTATCTTATCTTGCAACACTTCTGTGATTTGTAACACTAAAAACTCTACTGCCAAGCATATTACATTTTAGCAGTATAAATCTCCAAGACCCAGTTCTGAATTCAATTACAGCAGCACAAATCAGATACAAGTGGAACTGATCTCCAGGGAAGTGGTCACAGCCCCAAGCCTGACAGAGCTCAAGGAGTTCCTGGACAATGCTGTCAGGCACAGGGTGGGGTTGTTGGGGTATCTGTGCACGGCCAGGAGTTGGACTCGATCCTTGTGGGTCCCTTCCAACTCTGAATATTCTATGGGTCTGGTAAACCAAGTAAGAGAAACAATTTTGCCTCTAACATCTTTACAATGTTTTCTTGTTTCTGTGTCAAGTATGAGCCCACAGCTGCACAGTTTACACTGCCAACACTGAGGAGTGTGTAAAGGAGCCTCTCTGGTGGCTCATCCTGCTGCACCTCGTGCAGTTCATTGAGGCATTCTGCATTACAGAGCAGCAGGCAGAGGTGTATTCCATCGGCCTTACAGAGCAGATATGCACGAACTAGAGCTGCTCTCTCAACCCTTGAGGTTGGAGCAGTGTAAAGCAGGTACTAGTTAAACTAACTCTAGGTTAAACATACTCGTGAAATCATCTCATAATGCTCTTTTGAGTCATATTTTACCATTCTTCATCTTGTAGTACAGAAGGGTCAACAGAAACTATCGGGCTCCGGTGTGCTACAGCCAGTGTTTGTCACACTGGCATAACTGCTTCCTGTCTCTCTGTGTCCTCACACTTGATCCTAAGAATTCTGTCTCCAGTTCCCTAGCTTATTTCCTGCAGCCGGAGCAAATTCATATAGTATGCTTTTCCTAGCTCAGTGAATCTCTGAATTCAAATAACTGTAATACTAAGAAATATTTCTGCTGTCAAACAGCTTTCTAAAATACCATGAACCATCAGCTTTTAAGATCAGTGAATTTTCATTACTTGCTTGTTTTACGAGTTCACTTTGTTCTTGATACAAAACAAATAATTCTTTGTCCTGCCTTTGTTTTAGAGTTGAATAATCTCAAATGTACCTCATACTTGATCAAAGTAGAGTAAGACAGAAGCTCATGTCTGGCTTGGCCACATCCATTTCCATGTGTTACCAGATAAGGCTTGGGATCTATGATGGGATGTCATATCAATCCCTCAGAAACAGCCTTTAGAGCATCTGCAAGAGTACCTAAACCCCTCCTGAACATCTCCCCATAGACAGAAAGACTTGAAATGAGCAACAGAATGGCGAGCATGGGGAAACTGAAGCTCCTGGTGAATCTGTAGAGAACTCAAAAGGATAAAGGAAAATGGAAATGCACCCCGGCTGCCAGAGGGAAACACCTACCTCAGCAGCACTGAACTGCTCCTCGCTCTCCTCTGCCCTGACCAAAAGGAGGTACTGGTGGGGGTCACTCTCATAATCCACACTCCGAGTTAGACTGATCTCTCCTGTTGCCCCATCAATACTGAACAGACCCCCAGGATTAGTGAGCAAACTGTAGCCCAGGGATTTCTTTTGATATGACACAGCAGTGACTGTAAGAAAGCTGCATGAAAAAAAATAAAGAGAGGACTCAAGGACATAATAAGACATTCTGAAAAATATGACAAAAGCGATGCATATCAGAAATGATGGTGCAAACCCTGTAGGTCTGCTCAGAGGTATCCTCAATGAAGTCAGTGACAGCTGTATCTAAACACCAAATTCAAGCATTTTGTAACACTGTGGTTCTATCACCTTGGGGTTAAACAGATAAAGACAGGATTCTTGGAAGCAGAACACAGTAAGGATTAAAAACGCAGGAACAGAGGATTTAATTTTTGCTGCAGCTGAATTTGCCTACTTCACTTTCCTTCCATGGTAGTGACGGTTTTCAGGCAGAAAACTAACAGATAAAGCAAGATGAAAAAGATTTGTTTTAATAACAGCACAGTAAGTTTGCTGTAGTCATATTATCCTAAAGTTCCAACAAATAACTGCAAAAGGATAAAAGCCAGGCCCTAACAGCAGTGTGCCTTACAGCTTACACTGGACATATATTTTTAGCTCATCTGGCACTATCTTTTTCCCACTGAAGTCCAAAGCGTTTAAAGCCTTCAAATATAAACATCCACAGTAAGAAGTAAAAGAAGAAATTTAAAACTAAATATTTTTAAAGGATTTAAACCAGAAAACTAATTTCTCAAGTTCACTTGCTTTAACATGCAAGTTTCTTAGGCATAAGAATTCCATCTCCCAGGAGACCACACCTGTGGCAATGATCCTGTGGCAATTACAGTCAAAAAAGCACAAACTCTTTTTGTGCAAACTCCTTTTCCCTCTCCTGAATTCCCATGCTGCTGTGTCTCACTTCCCTCTGGTGCACTACTGACCCAAAAGACAACCCTGCTGTAAGGTCATTCCTCCCACTTCAGTTTGCTCCTGTGTTTTCCTGTGCTGAGGTCTCACAGGCAGTTCCAGACAGTGCACAACTGCATTCCTGCCAACAAGGAATTATTTTGCTCTCCTTCCAGCTCCCTGCCCTGGCTGCATGTTCAAGCCATCTCTCCTCTCCTGCCAGCACTGAAAATCTCATGGCCGTGCTGGGAGCACATTTAACAACTCAGCTTTGAAAAACTTTTTTTTTTTTGCCTGTTTTGTATCTCCTCAGCTCAGCCTGCCCAAGCAGCTGTAGCTCATCGGTGTTACAGGCAGACCAAAGGAAGGGAAAGATTTGATAATGCTCCTCTGCTCAGCAGCAGCCTTAAATTAGGATTAGGAAACCTCAAACCCAGAAATCCAGTGCATGATAGCAACTCTGTTCTGGTCTGCCAAACCAAAACCACTACACCTGCCTACCTGGGTAATCAGTCCAATTTAAATATGGAACTTTAGGATTCTAAATGGATTTTCATGGCTATTTCTGGCCAACACATTACAGACACAACTTTCACACTTTCATTGTGTGTATTCAAACCTTCTCAGACGTGTAATAACCACACAAAATACTTCGTTCCTTTTGGATATTACCAAGTCATTTGATCAAGTGACTAATGTACTACCATCTAAGGTGTGCAAACCTACTTCTAATAGTGATAAAAAATTTATGAATAATTTTATTTTTAATTCTAAACATTACTGAACCCAAGACAGCAGGTACCTGTTAGATATTATAGTATTTTGCACATATTCCATTTCTTTTATGCCTGTGCAATTTAATTTTATTGCAGTTTTAAAGAAAAACCTGGTTATCAAACAATTTTTTTTTTTTAAATCTTAACAGTTCTTAGTTATTTAGACACTATAAAACTGAATGTAGCAGACTGAACATTAACATTACAGATAATATAACATGAACAATAGTTGAACTGCCACAGATGGAACACACTGACTGGACAAAAGTATTCTCAATTCAAGGGGAAGAGAAAATATTTGTTGTAAGAACAAAGCAGTTTGGAAAAGAAGCGACTGAGTATTCCGGTGGACTTATGTTACTAACATTTTCTGTAATATTTCAATTGACATGGCTATACAGAGGATGAAGAAATACAGTGACAAGTCCTGTGGCAGCCTCATTTTAGCTCAGTCTGTCATTGTGATGAAGACAGGGGAGAGAATCTTGTTTTTTCCAATTTTCACTTGGTGGTGGAGGCACTTGTCCAAATTTGACACATCAAATTAATGCTCTCTTTTACACAGGATGTCTCTCTAAATGAGGTAACAGTACTAATTTGTATTGTGCATTTTGTTTGAAAATTAAAAAACAATCAACATCTAATCCTTTCCATATCGTTTCAAAAAGAAAGCACAACTATTCAATATCACTTTTCCCCGTAAAAAACAATAAAACAATTACCATTACTAAAACAACACATCAAACTGTGTCTGGATCACATCTACTAAGAGACCTAAACTGCTTCCCACAGTATTTATTTATGATTCACAAACTAAGGCTCTGGGGAGAGCACGCAGAAGTCAAAACCAGGAGCACAACCTCACTGCATTATTTTGAGCTGTTACTTACGGTTCTCCTTGAGGGGTGCTCTCAGGAACGTACACACAGTATGACATGTTGGTGAACTGTGGTGGTCGAAATCCAGCAATTACAGAAACAGAGGCTGGGGACCCCCTGCTTCCAAGTTTATCTGCTGCTAGTACAGTCAGCAAATACTCCTTGTCCCTCACCAATGGCAAACCTGTTGTTTTAATCCAGCCAGTGTCCTTCTCAACTTCAAACCTGTCTTCACCACCTAAAAGGAACACGGTCACAAACTGTCATCAACAAGAATATTTTTACTTGATTACAATTAGGAGAAGACAATGTCAATTCTCAAGTCAGCTTTGGCTTAGGATCAGCATGCACACTAAGGTTCAAAAGTCTGTTTAGAGCTTAGAAATCAGTCATTACATTCATCATCCATGACTGTATTTCAAAATTCCATTTCACTCTCTGGACAGTTATCACTCTTCTTTATTACTGAATTATAAAATGGTTTGGATTGGAAGGGACTTTAAAGTTCATCTCATTCCACCCCCAGCCATGGGCAGGGACCTCCTACAAAACCAGCTTGCTCCAAGCCCCAGTGTCCAGCCTTGGACAGTTCCAGGGATCCAGGAGCAGCCACAGCTTTTGTGAACACCCTGTGCCAGAGCCTGCCCACCCTCACAGGGAGGAATTTCTTCCCAATATCTCACCTAAACCTACTCTCTGTCAGTTTAAAGCCATTCCCCCTTGTCCTGTCACTGCAGGCTCTTCTGAATAGCCTCTCTCCATCTTTCTTTTATCCTCCCAAACTTTGCTGTTGCTTGACCCTAAGTATCCCTTAGCAGAAAATACTCCACTGGAGAGGTATTGCTGCTCCCCATCTGCTCAGACACTTCTGAACTATTACTAAAATTTCCTAAAAGGAGACGCACAGAATATTATCACTGAGTTTGTACAAGCTTTGCACAACCCTGACCTCTAAAAGTTTGTCACAACTGAACCAGAAGCTCAACTCCCATAAGGGATAGGAACATTAACCCTCCTCTCCACCCAATCAACTACTCCTCCTCCACATTGTCTCATAAATACAGTCCCCATTGCCACCCCCTTGCCAAAGCCCAGGGATTACTGACTGCTCCAGTCCCCATCATCCCCAGGGATATACACAGGAGGAATTCAACTTTGCTAAGAAATCTGTCCTTACATCAATGAAAGTTGATTTTTCTCACGCACACAAATGAAGGTTTATGAACCTTTTGTAGGAGGAAGGGAAAATAAAGCTGAGGATTAAACAGTCACAATAGTGAGGTATAATATGCAGGGAATGGGAGGTTTAAAATTTACCTTCCAAGAGAAAATATTCTACAGTTCCATGGATCCCTTCATCTGCATCCACAGCAAGCAGCTTGTACACTTCAGTACCTCCTGCAGCCTCAGGGGAAACCACGGCCAGGAAGGGGAAGGGCTCCATGGCCCACTCAGGAACGTTGTCATTGACATCTGTCACAGTAAGTGACACATGCACCAAGTACCAATCCTTCCCTAAAGGACACAGGAAAAGGAAGAAATCATTAGACAGCTACTTCATGGCACTGAGAGTAACAGAAACTTATCACGACCTGAGTGTGCACTTCCCACAGTACTGATGGCAGCATAATCCAGAAAAACCTGGAGTCTAAAATTCTGGGATGAAAAGCATCCAGACACAGTGTGGGGAAGAAGCAACCCTGCTGAACTGCAAGATAGGGGCCACCCATATCAAATTCTTCTGAGATGTCTTCTCAGGAAAAATCACATATTCTTAAATTTTCAAACTTTAAATACCTGTTTTCTAAAACGTGTTTTTACTTTTTTTTTTCTGAAGAAAGAAAAAAAAAATCAAATGTTTTGTTTATGCAAAGTTACAGCAACTCTGAATTTTGAAAATCAAACACTTGTTGCCAAAAAATTCTAATCTTCCCTAACCAGTGATTTGTCCTTCTATAAAGTTCACTGAAATCTCAATCGTTTCACTCCTATTTCAATTTAAATATTATTAAATACATACAATCAAAATCCAGAAGAACAAAGCTCCACAAAATGGAACGATCAAATTTTCCAAAAATCAACAGCATAAGATCCTTAAAAATTAAGGAAAAATATTTATTACACTTTTATTATTATTAAATTAACCTATGAAACAGCAGAGCTCCTAACAAGCAATAAGTACCAGCCAGGTATTGCTGAAGAGTTGGCAGAAAGGACACTTTGATGAGACAGTGATGGAGCGAAGGGGGTTTTTAAAACTGATAATTATCAATAATATCAGGGAGCACAGGATGAATAAAACTTGGGCCTGTGGGCCAGTTTGGCTTCCAGCAGACTGGCACTGATCTTGTAAATAGTTCTGCTACAGAAGCCAAGCTGAGTGTTCCTGCAAGCCTAATTTAATGTCTCTGGCTGTGGAAAAAAGAGCCCCATGTGGCTCCAAAGGCAGCTCAACTGCACTGACACTGCACTGTGGCCCAGGTAGAAACAGCCATCTACACTTAAAACACTAACAACATAACTTATCCACAAGCTTAATAATGCATGTGAAGTCAGAATTTTTAAAGGTGAGTGTTAATACTTGATTTCAGTATTGATTTATTATTTATACATACATGAAAATGTACAGACAGGCATTTATTTTCAAAACAGCTCTAGAGGAATTGAAACAACGTGCAAAAAGGAACAACTAAAACCACCAGTTTTAATTTAGATCTGATTAATAAAACAGAGACCTTAGTATTTAAGCATATATTGAATTAGAAAGTACTGCCAAGATATGTAACCTTGTAGACAGTGTCATGTTCTCCCAGAAGTCCACTTAGGCTGTACTCATTCTCCCTCCCCACTGCAGCATGACATCCCTCACAAAAAGACCAAAAAAATCCATATTCCAACCAAAATCTGTTCCTTTGTATAAGGTGTGCATTTACAGATGTTATCCCTTCACTCCCACAGAAGCACCACCTCTTGCAGCTTTAGCTTTCCATACTCAGAAGTTCCTGTCTGCTGGCAGGTGGCAAGTTTAGCACAGGAGATCAGAATCTGCCATCTGTGAACAACCAGTCCGTGGACTGTTGCAAAGAAAACTCCTTGGTGCTGTGACTGGCAAAGTCAAACGTAAGTTTCTTAGTTTAGATTCCTGAGACTTAATCCATCATGACCTTTGATACATTCTATTTTTACCCAGAAAAAAATCAGCAGTCACCCAGGATAATCACTGAGACTCTCCTGAGTTCACCCTGTAAAATTGTATTAATTCATCTGTATTTTAAACCTGTCAGCTCATGGCCTTTTTTTGTTTCTCTAAAGAGCAACAAAAAGTACATTGACAGTAACTTGTTAAATCCAAATTAATTTCTCTGTAATTATACCCCATACCCAGAATCTAACATTCCAGGGAATATAATATCAGTTTACAGTAGCACATATGAAAAAACAGTGCCTACAGCAAAACCCAATATCTAATTTATCCACCAGCAAATTACAGAAGTGATCAGTTTCCTGAAGAAGAACCTATATTGGGTTTGCCCATTAAACATGCCTTGCACCACTGCAGAACATGGATGCATGCAACATGTGTTGGGACATTTTCATGGCAAAATTCCCAGTTACAATGTACATCCAAGTCTTACAAAGCCTTCCTGGCTGTGAGGCCACCTGTGTGTTCTGTATCACTGCACCTCTGCAGACAGAGTGATGGGAGGCCCAGTGTAAGGATGCTCAATTCAGCTTCTGTAGACAGACGTTCTTTAAAACAGTGCCTGTAAAGCCAAAGTTTCCAAAGACAAACTCAAAGTGCCTCACCACAACACACTGCTGACACTGAGGTGAGGGCACAGTTGCTCACCCTGCTGTTGCATTTCCTTTGTAGTCACCCAGCTATAATTCCCTTCAGCATTTTGACAGACTCTGAAAGCAGCTGCTTTGCTTTCTCCTGTGTAGCACAAAAAAAGCAAAAAAAAAAAAAAAAAAAAGCCACAAGAAACTGAAAAAACCTTAAAAAACCCAAATATGTCAAAAGCAGCAGCATGTATATTACTTCTCACTATTATACTAAATAGCACAGATGTGTTTTAAATAGACTTGTTCTCATGCCAGAATGTGTCCCAAAAGTCCCAGGTCAGCCAGTCCAAGACACCTGAAGGAAATGCAGAGGAAGGAAGGTGCTGGACATTGATCCAAGGTTCAAACACACCACAGCAGCACACACCAGGGTAAGTTCCAAATGAGAAGTGCAAACACAATCAGTGACTGCTTGAATACTCCTAAGACTTCAATTAAAAGGTGCCCAAACAGAGTAGCTGCAAAAGGGAGAAGCGAATGTCAAAGTTGCCTGTCTCTTCTCAAAAGGGAGAAGCGAATGTCAAAGTTGCCCGTCTCTTCTCAAAAGAACAGCTCTGGTGGAAGCTGCCCCAAGTTTGTAAATACCCACTATTAGCCTAGTTTGCCTGGGTATACTGTGGGCTTAAAGTAGCAGCACTAAATTAGAAGCTGGGTTAAGAACCTTTGAAAATCTGCCCCGTAATAGCAAGACCTATTGAGGATTTGAATGCTACCTTGGAAACCCTGCTAGGAGTAGAAAGGTTACTGATGTTTGTCTCTCTGGAGCCTGAAAATCACTCTGCTAATCAACCCCTGAACTCACTCTGGTTCAAGTCCTGCTAGAGTTCCTAATGTTCATGTATTATGTATTCCTCTGTCAAAAAGTAAGTCCCAATTTAAGAATAATTCATTTCTATTGAAGAAGTAGTAATAAATCTGTTTACAAATCCCACTGTCATCACTTAACCAATGCCAGTTCACTGAAAATTAACATGCTGATAATTAGAACATGTAACTGAGAAACTGTTGTAAGAAAACTAAGCATAAGGACCAAGCTTAATCCTCACATACTCTAGCAAACTTTATTGCTCAAAAACTCAAAGGACTTGAGCATCTTTCCCCGGGTACTTGTATTTTAGCATTTAAGAGACCTTAGTGACATTCTGACATCTTGGCAAGACCAAAGTTTTCAGCAGTATGTTGGTTACTTCTGAAACACGTGAATAATCTTAGGAACTCTGTTAGAACAGTCAGCAGGAACTGCAGTGCAGATAATGGAAGAGACAGGATTTAAGTGCCTCTCTTGACCAGCATCTATTTCCACTGCATATGACTCTAGAGATCTCATTGGTATATTATTTTCTTCCATCAACCCCAGACAACCTGATTCATAAGAAAAAATGCTGAATAAATCATCATGATTTCCCAGATAAAGGCAGTCTGGAGGAAAATGACTGCAAGTAAGTTTTCCCTTGACTGCATACCATATATCAAAGGAAAAACTACAGCAGGAACACCAAACAGGACTGGACTTCTCTGCAGAGACCTACAAATGTGACCTGACAACTTGTAGGAACAACATCAGGGTGTCCAGTGAAGCATGAGTGGACAAGGACTTGCCAGAGGACAACCAATGTGATGAAGAGACTGACAGCAACAATAATGTCTGTGTAATATGTGGATGTCTAGCAGGACAATGCAATAAGGATTTCAAAGTACATGTTCCTGAACACGATTTTTTTAAGCATAGCTCCACATTCTAATTAGCACAGCAAGTATTTCCAAGTTTTTGCTTTCCTGTAATTACCATGACACACACACAAAAGGCAGTATCCTGTGTTTTGTAACTGACACAGCTGCTCGCCTGCAGAACAGACCTTAAACCAGATTTTCAACTAATTCTGAATAAGGTACATAAAATTAATTTTCTCCCTTACTTATGAAAATTGTTTGTGCATTAGGACAGTGGATGGATAGAAATTTTAGAAATATACATCTCTCTATAGTTCAGGTGCCTTGATGTGGCTGTCCATCAAAACATCCCCCATATGTACCTTCAGATACATTAATTATATATGTACATCAGTACATTAATAGTAACAGTACATGATCATGAATCTGCATTCATACATTATGATTAATAGCAGTTTATTAGTAGTATATGTGCAGTAATATTGCTGCAGTATGAAAGAAAATAACATGTTACAACTCCACTCAAATCTTAGCAGAAACAGCTTAAAACTGATAATCCTCTGTGGATTTGGGTTAAGTCCTATGAACACACAGAGAGGTTCTACTGAAATTATCTGTTCCCAATACCAGGCTCTGACAGCCACTGGAGGTACCTGCCACTACATCCAGCAGTGCAAGTCAACCACTACTGAGATCCTAAGTCAGAAATCTGACCCAGGCATCATTTTCCCAAAAAGAATTTTCAAACTGTTGTGTAACACAATACCAATTACAACTGTCTCAATATTAAATGCTAGATGTTTTGACTTTCAAGCCAGGCACACCATAGATATCTTACAAAATGTCATCCATTCAAAAGAAAACCTACTCAAAGAATGGTTCTGCTAATTAGATTGTTGGCACACACATGGATTTTGCATTTGACAGATTTTCTTCCCTAGCTTCAGACAACAGAAAAATTTAAATTGCTTTCTCACAGGTACTGAGCAAGAGGAGATAAAACACAAAATGGCCCTTGCTGTTCATGAACATGACAGTAACTTAACACTGCAACATCTTATGTTAAAAATGAGTATTTTTAAAAGTCATAGAGAAAATAATACTTCATATTCAAAAGGGTAAAATCATCTTTTTATTTGATCACAAAGTATCTTTCCTCTTATTTTTCTTCAGTATGGGAACTAATGGAAACAGGTTCTGTAAGCAGATCGCTTTTCCCACATATTTGCAAACACCACTTATTTGCCCTTTGCAGTATCAAATCTAAGCCCCCTCTACAGCTCTATTTTCAATTTATACAGAAAACTAAAACTAAAATTATAGACTCTAGTCCAGAGGTTTTTCCTACTTTAGCTGCTTAATTCCCTATTAGAGTCAATTCATGTATCATCAAAAATCCTTCTTAGGGCAGCTCATCCTGAAGTCTGCTTTTTTTCTCTTTGGTATTCCCTCCAGTTGGAATTACTTCCTTTTAACTCAATATTACTGACAAAAGCTGCAGCACTGAAATTCATTTCCTATCACCAAAATCGATCTTCATAATCCACTGCTGAAACCTCATCATAGGTATTCATCTATAATTGCTTATTTTTCATGCCTATCTGTGGCTGAAAACTGATAAACAGAAGGATTTATTATACTGCCTTGCTCTGAAATCCAACCACATTAGGTAAGGGAATACACTAGCTGGCCACGTTTCTGCTCACACTAAATATATGATATGTCATCACTCATCATTTTCATCCCTTGGGAAAAAAAAAAGAAAAATACACAAAGAAACAAAAAATTAAGTAACTTGCTTGGAAGTTTAATCACAGTAAAAATGGAAATAAAGGGTAACAAGTCAGAAAAAAATAGAGAAAGTCCCTAAAACATTCAAATAACAACAACCAAACAAAGCAGGAAAAAGCCTTAATACTCATATACTATGAAGATTGGGTTATACTTCTTACATCAAATTTAAGATATATAGAGGAACTTCGGAAAAGAAAGCCCTCTCAAAAATCATGAACTTCTTGGGACAGTTCAAGTTAAAAACTTGTCAAAATTGTTTTTTGTACTTTTCAGTATGTTCTTCAATCAGGTATCTTGATGGTTCTTTTCTGCCTTAGGTTCTTTTCAGCTTTACTGAATTCAGATTTATCTGAAAAATCTCTTCTCTGATGGTCACCATTAATTTTCTGGGGAGGGATTTTAACATAAAGTAACATGAACCAGTTCCTTCAACCTCAACCAGCCATTGCAGCTGGTTATAAAGGTTCATTGGATTGCAGACTGATAAATCCTTCATTTCATACAGCAACTAGAAAAAAACACTCCTCCACCTACCAAAAAAGTTACACCAAAGGTGGCAAGCAGGTGGCAAAGGATTTAATACCTAATCATTAACAGCAACTTTTGAAGGCTCTTCTGGTTAAACCAAGCCTTGAAAATCATGCCTGCTGAAACAGTCTGACTGCAGTTTCAAATACTGTAGGTCAGAGCTACCTCTAAACCCATCATTTTTCACCATGTCAAATTTTAAAAGATGCTGTCAATCTGTGAAATCCAACATATTCTCAGACTTCTGATTGCATTAGGATTATATGACTGTCTTTTCTCTCAAAAATCCAACGGATAATTCTATAAGACGAGACTTGAAAATAAAATCCTTACATTCGTTAAAAATGTAGGCTTCTCTGCATCAGTGTAATTGACAAAACTGACAATGCCAGACATTCTGATTTTAAAAATCTGACAATAGAGAATATGTATTTGACTGAACACGTCTCTGCAATTGTGGACAAACATTAAACATTCCTTGAACGTACTGAGGGAAGAGGTATTATATTATCATGATTAAACAACAGTGGGTGAAAAGCTAGGTTGCTCCTGGCATTTTCAGGTCATTACAATTTATTTTCAAAAGGAGATTATGAGAGTGTTAAAAGTCTTGCAAGCCTTGAGGTTACTATTGCTATTACATACTGCCCTCCATCCATCAGCAAATTAAGTATTCAAGCTTGTATTTTTCTTTATGGCTTGTGGGATTTTTTAGGTTGCTCCCACTTCTTAATTTAAATAGACAAATGTTTCTTGAAAACTCAGGGGGTTTTTGTTTGGGTTACTCCAAATTAAATGTTTGGAGTTGGTTGAAAGGATATTGAAGTTTTGAAGACTCTCAGCAAATATCTATTTTAAAACCCCAGTCCATAATATATCTTCATGTAAAATACTTACTGACAGAGTTTGGGAAGATACATTTTCAGAAAAAAATCCTAATGCCCTAAGCCTCTAGCTGCAATCAGGAGAAATCTCTTTTCCCATTTTCATATCATAACATGAGATAAAAGCTACTGGTTATTGTACCCCAGTCCTACTGTATAGCCTTCAAAAAAATAGGACAATTATGCACAAACATTTCTCTTCTGTCATTTCTGAAAATTCCTGAGGTATATGATGGGCTACTTTTAAGTACAGTAGTTTGCTCATTCATAAAACATAAACCTTCTAAAGAGATAACTTTGATGGGCTCAAGCTGGGGACAGCCCACGTTCTCTCCTATTATGCCTCATCTTTTTTGCAGACAGAATAATGACAGCCTGGCGTGTCTCTGCTCCTTACCATCATGTGGCTTTTAAAATAGAAGTTTAAGCAAACCAGAAAACAAAAGTAAAGAAAGCATCAGAGGAACTCAATGATTGTGGCAGACAGGATATTAGCAGAAATATCCAATTAAAAGACATTAAGGTAACGACCATGTTATCAGGGATTTCCCAGTGTGGCATCAATCTTCTGAGGGTGACAGTCAGGGAAACCAAGCATGCCCAGATGTGAAATAATGACTGCAAATTAATAATCACAGCAGACATCCTTAAATAACAAAACGTGTGTCTTAATGAATTACTATTGATTGTCAAAAAGCATTATCATAAGTAAGGAACTTGGCTAAAGCAGGAGCAGCTACTGTGCCACTCTAAGAGGGGAAGTTCTCTTGAAATTTTCCTTAGAATTTCTTGGGAAAATCCAGCTCGTTTCTCTGTAGTCTTTCATGTGCAAGGAGGAAGAAAAAAAAAAAAAAAAAGAAAAAAAAAAGGTAGAAATGCCACCACAATCAGTAGCCTCACCAACAGAACCTGCTGCACTTGGATCATTATGGAATCATAGAATGATTTGGGTTGGAAAGCCCATCTCATTCCAACCCCCTACCATGGGCAGAGACACCTGCCACTAGACCAGTCTGTTCCAGACCCCATCCAACCTGGCCTGTATGTTCTATAATTTATTAGTTCTACCAAATTGTCAAATTTGTGCTGAAATTTAGTTAGATCTTGAGAAAAAAGAAGTTAATTTCCTTTGCGGAAACTGAATGTTTGAGATGATAAACAGCCAGAAGATCTAAACAGCTTTGGTGTTCAAGTCATAGCAGTCTCAGAAAGATATTTTTAATCTGACTGCTTGGAAAAGAAAGAAGAAAATTTCAAAATATTCAGACTGATCAAACATCAAGATGGTGCTCCACAGTTTCCTCAGACATTCCTTTCTACCACAAATCAGTAACATTCCAAGCCTGTAAACACCCATAGCTGTCCTAAATGCACACAGAACACACTTTATTTTACTTAATTGCATGACACTCACTGCAGTTTAATGAAACCCATCTACTGGATAATAGATGATTTCAACTTAAGCTCAGCTTGAAGTGTAACTGTTGACAGCTGTAATTCATGAAAGAGGTAATAAGAAATGTAAAAAGCAAAACAACACCCAGAAGCTACTTAATTCTTAGGGATGATCCCCCCTAGAATCAATACAGCTAGTAAGGGACTAAGGCCTCAGATAAAATTAAAACAGATGATCCTTGACTTCCAAGCATTAAACTCTTCAAGGTGAAAATATTACTAAAATTGGTATCTCTGCTCTCTATGTTGATTTGAACAGGATAAATACGTTTAAAATACAAGTGATGCTGTTAACTGTTGGAAGGCACATCAAGCATCACCCTCAGTGAATCCCCTGATAAGAAAAAATGAATGACAGCAGATTACAAAGCTAATGCCCCTGGATCAAGTAAGGTCAAGGGAGCCTGAGACAGCAGGATTAGAGAGGCAGGATCTTTAATGCACTTCCCCCAAGCACTAATGGAATAATAATGGTTCCTTCTCAAATTAAATGCTACCCCATGTTGAAATATTGATGTGTATGACAGTCTAAGAAATTTTACCTTCTGTTCACTGGGTAAAAACTTAAAATAGCATTATGCTTTTGCAAAGAATAAATTGTGTCCCAATAAATGGAATGGCATCAAATCCTGAAATGCCACAAAAAAACCACGTAAGCATAACCATCAATCCTTCCAGGGAAGGTTAACTGAATAACATAACCCAGGGCTGAGTGATCAGTGGGGTCACTAGAGGAAACTCCTCCTCAAGGACCATGTACCAAAAAACATGTTTCAGCCCTGAAGCTCTGGCATTCTCTTTAGCATTTCATGACACAAGCTAATGCATAAGGTTTTCCTGGTGTTTCCCTTTGGTTTGGGGTTGTAAAGTTTGTGTCTCGGTTTCTTTTCTTTTGGATAAACTGTTTGCTAATTATGAAATGAGAAGACTGCCATACTTCAATTTCAAGTGTTTTCAGCTGTCAAGACTGATTTTTCTGTCCAGTGCCAAGGCAGAACCTCACAGCACCTCCCAGTATCTGAAGGAGCCTGCAGGGAAGCCAGAGGGACACCTTTATCAGGAACTGCAGTGACAAGAAAAGGACTAATGGGTACAAATTGAAAGAGGGAAAGTTTAGGTTAGGATGTTAGGAAGAAATCTTTTACTGAGAGGGTGGGGAGAGACTGGAACAGGTGTCTCAGGGAGGTTGTGGATGATCCCAGCCTGGCAGTGTTTCAGTCCAGGTTGGATAAGAGCTCACCTGAAGCTGAAATACCAGCCAAGGCACTGTGTCCTCTCTTGTCCAGGCCCTGTCCTGTCCATAGGCACAGGAGAACCCATTCCATTAAAAAAGCACTGAGCACTACAGGTCCAGATTTTTCTGTTGCTACCTTCTAGTGAACAATTACTGCCCCCAGAAAACAAAAAGTATGATAAAATGAAGTCTACAAAGTATCAAAAAGAGATACAAACAATAAATAAACAGAACTAGTAACATACTATTTCCTCTACAGATTGCAGTTACTTTTACTGTAGCAGTAAAATAGACCAAATTGTTATTTCAAAGGATTAAAAAAAAAGGATTGTATTTAGCATCTACATTAAAATAAAACCATTACATTGATAAACAAAATATGTCCAGTCACAAAGCAACCACACATAACGCATTAGTAATGATAATAATTACAGTAGTGATTTGTGCACATCATTACTAAAATCTTCAAGCTCAATGGCAGCTTTGCCAAAAAACCTCTACCCTGAATGCTGAAAAGTTCTTCATACTGCAAAAGCCCGTCAAACCTACCCAAACACAGGAAAACATTCACCAGCAGAAAGCTTGGGGTCCACTAAGAAATACTCCAGGCAGGGATGAGTGAGTGTTAGGTACTTGGTAGGTGCTTGCCAGGCCAAGGGGAGTGAGCTCACTTAACTCATACCTTCAACAAAATGCAATTCTGAGAGAGAAAACCCTTCCTTGTCATCAGCATGTGGAAGCTATCTGGATATTGAAATGCTAAAGGTCTGGAACACCAGCCCTGCACACACTGCTGTGCTGATTATCCAGGACAGAATCAGGAGGAAGCAAACAAAAATATTCAAAATTGTATTTCAGCTGAAGGAGAAAAAAAAAAAAAAAACAAGCATACAGCGTGTTACATGCCACTTGAAGAAAAGTTAATTCAGGCAAAGGGCATCTCCTACACAGTCCCTTTTATGAACTAAGTAGTGGGGGCTGTCACAAACTAGGAAGAAACTGCTCAATGTTTCTTTATTACCATACACCCATCTTCTTGCTACTACTTTGAGAATGCTCCATCAGACAAAAAAAAAAAAAAAATTAAAAAAAAAAAAATAAAAAAAAAAAAAAAATTAAAAATCAGTTATTGTGCCCAGAGATGCATTAGGACCACTCATGACACAATGCTTTTAAGCATTTTTTACTGCTGTAGGTAATGAAGTGCCCATTACAAATGAATGACAATAAACTACATTGAGAAGATAAGGAGGGTAGGATTTACATGCTATTGAAACATCTGATCCTTGACATCGTTGCCTGGGTTGAAGAAGAAAGTAATGACAGAATTAATGATTGGTTCATTTTCAGTTCTCAGTTACCAGGCAGCAAGAATAATGGAAAGTGGAAAAAAAAAATCTAAGAAATTAATACAACTTTATACCACTTGAAAATAATTAGATATCTGATATCATAAACCCTAATAGAAATTCACAGCTACTGAAATGTTTATGGTTATGTGTATGTAAAATAAGTGACCATAAATGCTAAAAGCAAAGTAAAGAAACTGGAGAAAGAACCTGAACTTACACTTTTATTCACAACAAAATTCAGTGTGGCCATCTCCACTTTAATTAATCCTGAAAGTTCACTTCTGTAAATACGGTGTTTTCTCCTGGAGCTTTCACAATATTCTGCATCTATTTCAGACTAAGTAAAACACATAGTTTTGCTAGGCATCTTTCTTGTACCCCTTCCTTTTGTTTTTTTTTTTTCTCAGATTAAACTGCAGTTTAGATTGTGAGTAGGGACAGAGACAGAACTTCCTAAATCTGTTTCAAAGTATTATATTAAATGCATTTTAACTCCTGTAAAAGGACTATGAAGGCATTCTGCAACTTGAGTTTTGAAAGTATCAAGTCATTATTAACCTTTAACTGATGAAAATGACAGTATTAATAATACGTATTTTGAATTTAGTCTCCTTTAAACCAAGAAACTTAAAATCATCACTATCTAAAGTATGGCATTTGGACTGTCCACAATTAATTGCTGTCTACCTAATCTCAGAGTCAGAATTTAGCTACAAAATTCTTAAGAGTTTTAGTCTCTTATTACTACATAGTATCAGCAGTAGGCTAGTGGAAAATGCTCCAAACTACTTAGTGAAACTACATGATAGTGGGAAAAAAAAAAAAAAACCAACTGAAATTGAGTTAAAACTTGTTTCAGGTTTTTTTCGAACTGCATTAGCAAGCATTGGCTTGGAAGTGAAATCTTGGGCATGACAGAATGACAAGCTTTGTTCTAGGTAATCTCAGACTAGGTAAAGGAAAAAACGATCACAAAGGTGAGAGCTGCAGTAACCGGAGGCAAGGTTATCTACCACTTCTCCAACAACATCTTGATCCTGACAGAGGGAACTGTGACACCAGCAAAGGGCTGGAACTTGAGCTACAAGCCAGAGTGGGTGAACAGCCCAGCAGCACACTGGGATTGACCCGATGGATTCTGTCACTGCCCCGGAGCAATGGCATTGCCCTCGGCAGGCAGCCTAGCTCAAGACTGAGGAGCGGGGGAAGGACACACGAAGTACCGTGGTTTGGAAATTGGTCTATCAAGCTCTTGGTCTGCAGCCAAAGCTCAGGCCGGAACACAGCACAAAGCCAGTGCAAATGACTGACACCAACACGGGGCAGCGACAGGCACGACAAAACCCCAGAGAGAACGAGAGGAGGATCTGAGAGCTGCTGGTGCAGCCTGCTTCACAGAGGGAAGTACCCGTGTCACCGAAACTGACAGCGCTAATTACAGCCCTGCGGGCATCCTCAGGGATTTCACAGACACCGAGGAATAAACTGCCTCTCACTCCTCTGGGCTGCCCCTCAGTCAGAAAACAGGCGAGATAAGGGAGAGCAATCGCGTGGGAAGCTTTTCATCTCTCCCGCCTGCGCTGCTCTGTGGCTGAGGGAAATCACTCTGAGCAGCTGCACTGCTGAGCAGTTAATCGTTTTCACAACCATTAGAAGTCCCATCATGCCAAACCTTCCTGAACCTTTCCAAGATGAAATCAGGCCAACCAACTCACTTCTTCTGATTAGATTTTCACCAGAATACTCATTCGGGGAAATCTTTGGAACCTTGATACAATCGCAAGTAACATGAAAATTTTTTTAAAAAGCGTCATGGCGAATGTGCAGAGATATCCTACCATTCATAAATTAAAAATATGCTTAAACCAATCTGTATTTTCATAGGTAAAAAATATTAACCAAGATGACAATTAAAAAGGAAAAGAGAATTTTAAAAAGCAATACGTGTAATCAGTAAATGAAATTAGCTATTCCATTTGAGTAAGAGCTTGTGTAAAATGACAATTTAAGTCACAGATGTGCCATTTTAATGGTGCACACTGAAATCCTGAGATATATTTTAAAAAGAACAGCAACCTAAACACAAAGGCACCAGTCCTGCAAAACCCTGTGAGTCAAACACACTCAACTTTAATAATGACTCAAAACTCAATGGCTTCAGCTGCATGCTTCACGTTAGGCACTTCCAGGATGAGAGCTATAGGGAACATTTTAATAACAAACACCTGTGTGTAAGAAGCGTGCTGTATCTAACATGTTGTGCCTCAAACTCTCACTAAAATTTCTAACCGGTGAAACACTTAAATTCTGCTAAACACCTTACTGCTCCAAGCATTTTCACACAGCTGTACAGCCCACTTTTCCTAAGCTACGTAGTTTCTCTTGTCAGTTCCAGTGTTTCTAGTACTAACAGTTTACAGACTTCAAAGACCAAAAGTACAATCCACAACAGTGCGTATGACACCTGTTGCTAAACCATCGTTAGGTGCTTGTTGTCACCTGTTGACAAACTGCCCTCCGACTCCCTAATGGGACAAGACCACTACTTCCTCTAAGACTTTTCCTAACACCCACCTCGGCGCTCCTGGACGCGGATGACGAGCTCCCAGGCAGCCGCTGCCTCCCTGTCCAGCGCCGCGCGCAGCATCACCTCGCCGCTCTCTCGCTCCACGCTCACCGGCGACTCCTCGACGGGCGGCGACAGCAGCTCGAACCAGGCGGAGGCGAAGCGTGCGGGGGTCAGGGTGGCCAGGCGGGTACCCGGGCGGGCGTCCTCGGGCAGGGCCAGCGCCAGGGGCGCGGCGGGCGGCAGAGCGGCCCGGCGGCGGCGGGGCGGCGGCGGCGGGAGGCGTTTGGGCTGGGGCAGCACCTCCAGCTCCAGGGGCTCGCTGAGCAGCGCGGGCCGGCCGCGGTCCCGCGCGTAGAGGCGCAGCGGGATGGGAGCGCGCAGGTGGAGCAGAGAGCTCACCAGCACCACGCGCCCGCTGCGCGGCACCACGAAGAAGTGCGCGCTGCGCGGGAGGGCGAAGTAGCGCAGCTCCGCGTTGGCGCCCGCGTCCGCGTCCTCGGCCCGCGCCTGCCACACCTGGGACTTGAGCGCCAGCGTCTCCTCCACGCGGAGCTGCGCGGAGCCGGGGCCCACGAAGCGCGGCGCGTTGTCGTTGTCGTCCAGGACGCGCACGGTGAGCGTGGCCAGCTCCGCGGGCGCGGCGCCCTGGGGCGCGCAGCGCTTGCAGCACAGCCCCAGGCGGAGCGAGTACAGCGCCCGCGCCTCGCGGTCCAGCGGGCGCCGGGTGCGCAGCCACACGCGGGCCGTGCGCGCGTCCAGCGACACCTGGAAGTGCGAGTGTCCCTCGCCCAGCAGCTGCAGGTGCCAGCGCCGCCCCTGCACCTTGGCGCACCAGGGCTCGGGCCCCAGCCGCGTCAGGGGGATGCTGAGCCCGCGCACCCGCGTGCCCGCCGGCCGGTTCTCCGCGACGTGCCCGTCGAACGAGGGTGTTCTGCGCGGGGCGGCGCGGGCGGCGGCCAGAGCCCAGCACAGCAGCAGGCAGCCGGCGGCGCGCCGGGCTCCGCGGGGGCCCATGCCGGCT
>CM031867.1:4917797-4928546 GCA_018697195.1 Certhia americana | reverse complement strand
CGGTGGCTGCGGGCGGGTGCGCGGAGCTCCCCGCGCTGCCCGGCCCGGCCCGGCCCTGCCCGCAGTGGGCGGGCGGGGAGGGGCCGGGGCACTCGGGGCCGCTCCCGCTCCGCCCTGCCTTCCGCAGCTCCGAGTGCGCGCTGAACGAGCCGTCCCGAGCGCCTGCGGTGGGATGTCCCCGCTGGGCGGGCTGTCCCGACGATCCCGCGGATGTAACAACCTTCCGCTCGCTTTACCTTCTCCAGCCCGCCGAGTCCTTCGTCCACGCGCCGCGGGCATCAGCGCACAGGTGATGTCCTGCAGTCTGTCACATGTCAAATAGGCTCCCCCAGCACTCCGGTGTCCCCTGAAAACATTTAATTGTTGATTTCTAGGCAGCTTCCTATACTAAAATGCCGGGTTTGCTCTTCGCTTGTACTTGAGCGCTGTCACTGACCTAAAGTCACATCTTTGGTCACAATTAATTAGCCCCCTTATAGCTCCCGATTTGTGAAGGTAAAAAACTTCTTGATGAAATGTAGCTTGACTGAAGAATGTTTCTGGTGATAGCCAGAGAGAAATATAATCCAACATTTATTTGCCTGTTTGTATTTTTGGAGTAAAACTAAAAACCCAATAAAACTAAATTTCCCCATATTATGACTACATAAATCAGGGATGTTGTAGAAAAAATTACTAGATTATGCAATTCCTCTTCAAAACAGATCAGTACTTTCAAGGATAAAGTCCAACACAATATAAAATAGGAATTGGCTGTGTTATGTAGTACATGAATCATTTAAGATTAAGAATCATTCTGAGATTAAAGAACAGCAAAATAATAAGAGATACTCCATATTGGTCACATTACTCAAATTTCATGAGACTGAATAATGTTTACATTTTTTATAAAACAGTGCCTTTCTCTTATGTGTGCCACCCAAGACCATGAAAAAGTTCATAGACACAAAATTGTGCCTTGCTGTAAGCCTTTAAGAGAAACTGGTTGTCTTTTGGGGGAATTGGCAGTTCAGGATCAAGTAGGAAGCCTATGGGAGACTCAGAATGAAAAATCTAAGTGCTCTATATTACCAGTGGGGAGTGTTCTTCTCCATTTCATCCTGCAAGCAATTAAGGAGATACAAATCATCAGCTTGAGACATTAATATATTCTCTCCATTTACACCTCACATTGAAATGTGTCTATAAAAGCACCCTCCTATATGGGATGTTATCTTCAGTGCTTTTGGGGGGGCTCTTTTTTGGCCTTAAAATAGAAAATTTGTGAGGTCTGTGGATGTGTACAGAGCAAAAGGCAATAAAAAATGGAATGGGTTGGGAAGAACCCATAATTTGGTCACAAAGATTTACATGGCTTCAAGATAAAGGATTTTTTTCCAAGAGTTTCCTAAGTAGGAGGATACTACAAGGAATCTACAATTAGTATTTGATCAAATTTTGATCAAACCATTTTGTGAGAGCATTTTAGTGAGTTCTGTTTTCTACATCCACTAGGATTTCCCTCTCTAAAAACATACCAGGAATAGTAGCATATTTTGCAAGGTCTTTCACTTCTGCATCAGAAGTACAACAGATAAGAAATTTAAACACATATGTGGTTTTAACAGACTAAAAATGATCCTCATTCATGATTTCAAATGCAGAACTCAACCTACATTATCCTATTCAGCATGTAGACAGGAAACTGGGAGATTGCACAAGGGATTTTTTTTAGGAAAAACTAGAGACCTTATACCATTGTATAAATGGTATTTAAAAAAAAAAAAAAAAGGGGATGTTGTTTTATAGTTCACTGCCCTATGGTAATCGTAGAGAAATACTTGAGACTCTCTAATCCTGTTGCCAGCTCTGCAAATCAGTGGCCATATGGATTGATGCCCTGGATATTGTATAGTCAGAATCCTTCTGACTTCAGCCCACCTCCAGAAATCCTGACCATGGTGGCTTTACAGTACAAGCCCCTCAGGTCTTCCACTTCACAAGCTTGTTGAGATCTAGAATATAATAAACTTTACACATCATTTGGGGTTTTTTTTTCCTGACTGTTGAACAGCACTCTGTGAGGTCCCATCAGAGTTCTCTGAATGTTCCAGACTATTCCCCCATTTACAAAAACTTTTATTTCTGTTACCTCTAAAATTTGGATTTGTCAAGATGCACCAGTTCTTGCATGAAAGCAAGAAGTTTTTTGGTCCTGCCTTGAATTGCATGTGTGCATCTTTTATTACAGTAACTTGAAGTTTCCCTCTTTTCTCTCTGTAAAATCCAGGATTTACAACCCTCAAGGTACACCTACATACCTGAGAGTAACTCTCCTGCCCAGGCTCACAGGCTGCACAGATTCTTGCAAGCCTGGAGTGCAGGTAAACATCATTTCCAGAGATCTCATATGACCACAGCTATCTCCTGGTGACACACGGCATCAGGCTAAACCAACCTGCTGGTTACTGAGGTTCGCCTGTGTGACCAGGTGATGGCAAGGCCAATACAAAATCATAATCTCTGTCAATGTTACCAATTCATGTTTGAAAATTACTGAAATGTAACAGTCTGTAACTTAGTGATTATATAAACATATTTTTTTTTACAGAAACATCATGACAAGCATTGGACGCAGAATTTGCAGTTTACAATATAGAATTCCTCGGAAATATGAGCAGGAAACATCCTGAGGAAAATCTTGCCTTAACCTTATGGGACTGCAGTGTCAATATTGAGGCAGGAGAGAAGAACAAGACATTCTTCCTGGTTTACATATACCTTGTAGCTGAAGAGCAGGATGGCTTAGGGAAAAGTGGGACAATCAACTTTGCTTTTGATCAAAAGGCACATATGCCTGAAGCAGTGAGTGCTCTTGACTGCCACATACTCAATAGCTGGCTTTCCAGGAGAAGAAAGGGGCTGGAAGCCCCCTAAGATCTTTTACTATAAATAACTGTAAACATATAATCATAACAGAATTAATTGACCCCTCTGGAGCAAGATGTTGTTTGTGTCATTAGGTGCATCCGACAGACATTCCTCTCAAGCGCGAGTTTAAACCTTCAGGAAGGGCTCTGCTGTGCTGCATATCTAGACAAAGGAAGCTCTTCCTACTCTATTTACTCCCTCATGCAGGATTCCACAAGTGTCTTGGCAAGCAGCTCTGCAGGATCCAGCCCAGAGTGACACAACAGCCCCCGTGCGATTTGAGATGGTTTGTACATTGTCACTTTTTATAACAACACTTGTAGCTCCATTTTCTCAAATGCAAGTACAAGTGATAATCCTTTCCTGTATAATTTTGCAAATTAAACCTAAATTATTCACAAGTACAGCTGCTGTTGTCTAATCCTTGCTAGTTCTTTATGCAGCTTTCTCTCTATAAGTCACAAATTTTTCTTGGAATCTAGCGCTGAAATGAGTGCAAGAAACACCTTCTGTCATGCTAAAAGCAGAATTCTTCCTCCAGAAGAGAAAAACTAGTGACATTTTCAGTATCTGTCAGTATTTCATAACAATTACTTTCCAGTTTATTTCAGTCAGCTGGAAGACCCTTTCTGCTGTTAAGCATGGTGTGCTATATACAAGTCCAAGAAGGTTAGAGCAAACATTTTAATTACAATAATGTGCCTAAATGGACATAGCTATGCAGCTGGAAACATCTCCTACATGACTTATAATCAAATTAACTCAGCTGTACAACCATATCAAAAAGGGAAACCTGAGGTGTGTTGAAATCAGCCAACAGTCACAATCACTTTTCACTGAGTCAAACTCTAAAGGTGTAGTCTGTTTTCCCTGGCTGGTGCTTTACTGCTTACCAACAGAAACACATTATTAATAATGTCACTAAACAGTTTGAAAACATTTACAGAAAAGCTTTTCTTAAGCCCCTAAGTCTTCACGTGATTAAGTTTTTTTGTGACTGACACAGAAAAATTAATTTAACATTTTTTTAAAAAGAATGATTTTTGCATGACTTTATCCTACTCTCTAAACATTCATTTTTTCTCAAAACTATGTTCCATCCCCATACTGCCTTGATAAACTGTCTGAGAGGCAGGCTGCTGTTTTCACATTCAATACATAAAACAAAACAAATACATATGCCCAACACTAAATCTTAGTAAACCTTGTTCCAAATCTTTTTCAATTATTTATATACATGTAATAAACATAAAGAACCCATTCATTCTTGCTTGTCTTTCCTATTCACAAATGTAATTATCCATAACTCCAGTGGCTTTTGTCTTGGTTATTACGTTTCTCTGTGTGTGAAACACAAACTATTTTTACCTCAGCAGAACTAATAAGAAGAACAAATTACATTGTCAGAATGTGCAGATTTGGCAAAGAAAATGGATCTGATTCCATTCTGCCCAGCTTCCAGCAGAAGCCAGGCAGTCCTCTGGTGAGCTGCTCAGCATCTAGCCTAAAGGGCTGCTGAGAAACCTGGTCTTCCAGATTCCCCAGTTCTGGGAAGGACATCACTGGACTGCAGCCCTATGGCTTGGGATGTGAAGGCTTCCAAGGTCTGGAGCAGACAACTGCTACAAAATCAGGGAGCCTACATCTGCCAAGGTCAGTAGCTCTGAAAGCCACAGACGGGCTGACCTAGATCCAGAGTCCAGTGCAACATTCATCCATAGAGACTTCCTGGGTTTGAAAGGGGTTTGCTCCTAGGTAGAAGGAAGCAAACTTTGAAGTATCACACATCAGCACATTTAACAGAAAGGCACTTGCAAGAGATTTCTATAAACAATCCTTTGAAAATAGCATTTGTTTAAATAACTCCAAACAGTGTGACAGTACCATGCCATGGTGTCTGGTTCATTTGAGGTATCTTATACTGTACATACAATTAGCAAGGGTGTCAATCAGAACAGTTAGTATAAAAAATATTCTGGTTTAGTCAGTTACAAAGAATAACATGCTACCAACAAGGGCAGAAACCATGTTTAAAGTAATTATCTCATCTTCATCTTTGAAAATTAAAGAAGCTTGACAGTGATACAAACCTAAACTAATATTCTGATTTCTCTAACTTACAATTTGTGCTCTTACATGTTAAAAATACTCAAGCATATTAATGCTGGAAATTTGGAAACCAAAGCTTATAGCTGCTGTACAGAGGGTACAGAGAAAATATTGTTTGTACAGCCCAAGGAATCAGTGAGGAATAATGCCTCTGTGAGGGATTCATCTTTCATGTGATATGAAAGTGTGGTGGGACAAGCTGAGGGCAGCCTTACCTCTTGTTTAATTCTGTTGGAAGTAACTGCAGGTAAAGCACTGCTCAGGCAGCAGATCCCCTGTTTTCTTCATAAAACAGTTACAGTATTCAATTTTGTCCTGCTGCACTCCCCTCTCCTGGAACTGCTCACAGGGATGTGGAACAGCCAAAGCTCTGTGGGTCAGCTCAGGCCATCTCAGCACACCTTGACCTAAGCTAAGACAAATGACAGAAGTAAAACATGAGCAAGCACTGCTTTTTACCCCAGTCTCACCTTTCCTCTCCCAGCCCTACTCTTTTGATCACCCCTGTCTAGCTTTATGTGAAATCTGCTCTCCATTAATTCCTCTGTGGTAGAAAGGTAGATAAATTATAAATTATAAAAGAAAGGCCTCATAAAATCAAACCTTTTCTGCTAAATTAATAGCTGGCTTGTCACTTCTATGTGCTGCTTGCAAGTTCTCATATGAAAATAGTCTTGTGAATGAGAGTTTAACACAACAAACTATTCCTGGGTGAAAAACAACTGCACTGCAATAAAGAACTGTCTCATAGAAATCAGGGAACAAAATCTGTAAACTAATCATGAACAGAGAGATTTGATAGACAAGTAAAATACCTTTTACTAACCAATGAGTGAAGTGCAGGCCTTTGGTGAAAGGAATGGATAAAAGGGAAACGTGGTTGAAATGAGAGCTTTTTTCTGCCTTGAAATTTCTGGTAGTTATTGTGTCTGCAGCAACATTCCTCCGTCTCTCTTTTCATCTCAGTGAAACAGCAGCAAAAAGGGGAAACAGACGGAGAGGGAAGTTGGTAACTTCAATATTTTTAATGTGCATCTTTTATTCCATGGGCTTTTAAATAAATAATTAGAACCAATAGTTTTCCAGACTATTTAAAGCAGACATTTTTCCAAAGGTTACAGCAAAATTTAATGGTTGGAATGCAAAAATACTTAAAAATGAAAAAAAAAAAAAATCTAGTTTATCTTATACCTGTGTCATTTCCAAAAATAAATGAAAAACCAGCACTAGTTCATGTCTGTTACTAAAGTGAGTACATACTCACTACCAGGAGAGAACTGCTGGCTTAATGCCTCTCTTTTTCACACAGTAGTATCTTTTAACAGAGCCATGCTTCAAATTTATGAAGTTCAAAGAATATGGAAGGGTTTATTTCAGGTTGTTTTGCTTTTTTTAAAAGCAAAGGTAATTCTGGTGGACAGCAAGGGTAAACTTCCACATCTATATGTAGCAACAGTTATAAAACTCCTAAATGAACACTTCTATAAAAGTGAGAGTATTTAATTTTACTAAATCAAACAATACTACTGGCAACTGCAGCAGATTTCCTTTTAACTTAGAGGGATATTTCTAAATTGTCTACTCCCTGTAGTTCATAATTCAGGTATTTTTTTAGGAGCTGAGGAACGTGTTTCAGAACAATGTTCAGCTGCAAGGAGAGCAAAGGTAGGACAATCCTGATCTTCTCTTCCAGGCAGTGCTTAACCTGCTCAGCTGAATGCAATGATTCCAAACTGTCAATACCATTGTCCCATCCAAGTTAATTCCTGAATTATCTTGAACCTGAAATATGGGGAAAAGTCATTAAGAAGGGACAGTAAAACAATAGTCAGGATTCCTCATTAACCAATGAATAAGTGACTAAGTGCTTAATTTTGTAGAAATTTATCAATACAGGAAATATTATCAGAGGAAAATATCACAATTCCAAAAGAATGACAGTAATTGGTTAAAGCCACACTCCAGCCTCACTTCATGTAAGTGCTGATAATGCAGAGTTCCTGTTTTATTGGCTTTACTGTGCTCCAGCTCATTACACACAGCTGCTTCCCATGGGCACAAGTACAATACCCAGAAGGAGAATGAACAACCTGAAGTATAAGATTTTAGCAAAAAAATCTCAAAGGCTTCCATGCTCTACTTCTTGAAAAAAAAAAAGTACATAAGTAGTTTGCAGGTTGGATTTAAACATCACTTCAGTTGCTACTGAAATTTGTAAGATACTGTCACAGCTTTGTATCCCTCTTCAAATATATATTTATATATTTATTTAAATATATATATATAATATCATAATTAAAATAAACACTTGAATGTGCTCCTCATATCTGGTGGCACTATATGGATTATGTTCCTACAAAACCTTTTCTATTTAGTCTTTGAAATTAAATGTAATTTAAAAGCCTGTCAACAAAACTGTAAAGAGTAATATTTTTCCTTTTCTCACTCCTATCTTTTACAATCTGAGATCTCACACATGGACATCATTCCATTTCCAAATCTATTCTACTGTATTTTTCTATTGTTGCATACAAATCCCTGTAAAGCCATGACCCATCCTGGGCACAATGTTTCTCATGACACATTTATTTATTTGTTAGTGCTCTCTACTGAGGCACCATTCAGAATGTTGCATTACAAATAATCCTTGTCTGCATTGGTGTGTTTGTATATGGGACAAAGCCATAATGGAAATTAAAGGGGAAATCTTCTATGGCTTCAGTAAACTTCAGAACAGGCACAACGTTATTGTATATTTACTAATGAAATGCTTAAAATTCTCTGTTAATTATTGAAGATTGTTGTTTCCATTCTTGCTGTAATTTTTTCTTAATTTCTTTCTCATCATACACAATTCAGTTGTTTTTGGTTTTTTTAATATTACTTTCCTTAAAGTATCTTATTTCAGCTTCTGTAAGGTGGAAAAATCTTGTAATATTTATTTTGAAGGCATTGCACTGTTTGCCAATTTTATAGCAATGTTTCTGTGATTAATTTTTATTAAAATTTTAATTTAGGCCAGAGATGACCAAGCAAGGATTTCATCAAGCAAGGATTTCCAGTGTATTTTCCAAGCAGAAGTGCTAAACACAGAGTTTGCAGAGTGTTGTCACAACCATCAGTATTTTGCTTTATTTACAATTGCTTGAGGAATGAGATGTTTTGTTCATGAGTTTTTTCATGCATTCTGTTATGACTCTAATACATTGCCATTCTGAGGATGATTATGAGGTCATTGGGAGCATTACTTAAAGAAAGACCATTTATAGTGATTAAAACCCGGGGGAAAAAAATCAGCAGCTTTTCTTGAGCCCTCTAGTGTTTGAAATTGAGTCTCAAAGGGCTTGTGAAGGATCCTGCTTATTGAAAATGATCTCCTGGAGATTTTTACATATCTCAAGTAGTCCTGAGAACTCAGCTGAAATCCTAATGTACACATAGTGTATTATTACTTGCAAACCAACTCATACTGAGCATTTTTGACAGCTGACATTCCTAAAAAACACAGAGTAAAAGTTTAAAAATAGAAAAATCAGTCTTCTTAAAGCATCTCTTTTATGTTTACCATCCTTCATCAATATAAATGATACACATAATTCTGTGTATATATCAAAAGTGTCCAGAACTTTCAGGACTCCACTATTTCTGCATCACAACTAAAGGTGCTGTACACTATAAAGAACTCAGCTGATTCTGAAAAACCTTGGTCCATCCTTTCATGCTTTCGCATTAAGAGCTGCCCAGTTTGCAAAGGAAATGATCTATACCTGGGAGCAGCTGAAAAAGAAACCATGCAGCTGACAAGCCAAAAATTATCTACAGCCTAGAGCACGGTTGCCTCCAGATTTCTTTAATGAACCAAACTCTCCCTTTTTGCTTCCTGAGCCTCGTATCATAATTGGCAATAACTACAACACCTTCTCAAAACACAAAAACTCATCAACTGCTGGCTCCCTGCTAATAAACTCATCCAAAACAACTTATTAAGACATAACCTTTAAGTGTGTGAGCAAACAATATGCAGTGAAAGCAGCAACACAGATATCTATAAAGCGAGATGAAGTATTAGGATTACTGCTGCTTTCTCTGAGAGAAGCCAAGCATATGGTGGTATAATGGAGCATGAATTTACGGCAGCAGAGATGTACGATATAGATTAAAGCTTCATCTGGGAGAACATACTGCACGGAAGAAAAAAAAAATTAAAAAACCCAACAATTTTTTGTTTTGTTTTCTGGTTTAACGATGAGCGCCGAATACTCTTGTGTAGAACGAGGGCTCCCTCTGCTGCCCACGGGGAAGGACAAACAGAATCCTGCCTTCTGAACCGCTAAAAGCGGGATAACATGAATTTTAAATAACATCAAATTTCAATCTGAACGTGTTTCTCAGAACAAGAGGATGGATACGAGGTTTTCAGGCAGGACGGGCCGACTCCCCTGATCCATCTGGAGGGCGCAACATGGAAAGATCAAAAGAGAATTAACGCAACTAATTTTGTCCGCATTCACTGCAAGAGTTGTTACAAGCACTTGACACATTTTGTTACTGTTTAAAACTACAACAGAAATATTTTCTAATACATCTTTATTAGGCCTGCTTTAAGGGAGTTGTGGCTTATTCTGCCTGGCAGAGCTGCTTTTGGGGTTGTTTCTTCAGTTAAATTAAATCATAAAGTACCAGCGGAAAACCTACAGCCTGCAGTAAGAATTGCGACTCACCAACAATGAAGGCTGAAATTTGAGGTGTGAAAGCTACTTTTTCATCGTGATTGAAGCTATTAAACGAATGCACCAGTAATACTTGCATTGCTATTTGGACGCAATTAGGAGTGTTTTTGTACCCAGTCTGATGAAGGCCAGTACCTTTGTCAGCTTTTTGGGGGAGTTCGGTGCTTCTTTTTCTATTTGATTCCAGAGACAGGGCCGTGGCTGGAGGTCAGGGTGCCTTTTAGTCCCATTGCGGACTGTGGGCCGAACTGGGGAGCAGGGGGGGCTCAGCACAGGGAGGCACTTTTGGGGAGCCCCAGCCGAGCAGAGCTCGGGGCAGCGCCACTCCCTGCTGCTCCTGGGGGACGATCGACCGAATCCTCACGTGTCCGTCCCCACGGCTGATTTTTAGAGAATATCGGAGGACCCATGGCAGACACAGAGCCCAGGCCACCAGTCCATGGTGACATTTGCAGCAGTCATTCGCACAAAGGGACACGGCACAACCTCGGTGTTCCATCAACCCAGTGCGACCGTGCCCGTCCTGCCGTGCCCTCACACATGGCTCGCTCCCGGGCACTGCCCTCACACACGGCTCGGTCCCGGGCACTGCCCTCACACATGGCTCGGTCCCGGGCACTGCCCTCACACACATGGCTCGGTCCCGGGCACTGCCCTCACACACACGGCTCGGTCCCGGACCGTGCCCTCACACACGGCTCGGTCCCGGACAGTGCCCTCACACACGGCTCGGTCCCGGACAGTGCCCTCACACACGGCTCGGTCCCGGGCACTGCCCTCACACATGGCTCGGTCCCTGGCAGTGCCCTCACACATGGCTCGGTCCCGGGCAGTGCCCTCACACAGGGCTCGGTCCCTGGCAGTGCCCTCACACACGGCTCGGTCCCGGGCACTGCCCTCACACACGGCTCAGTCCCGGGCACTGCCCTCACACACGGCTCAGTCCCGGGCAGTGCCCTCACACACGGCTCAGTCCCGGGCACTGCCCTCACACACGGCT